>LR738711.1:284676459-284928918 GCA_902687465.1 Secale cereale
GGGGGGTGTACTTAGATCGGCTTCGGCATCGTGGTCCATCCCATTGATGTCTTCGGAAGCGTAATCTAATAGGTTGGTTAAGTCCGCGACAGTGGCTATCAAGTGGGTGGTGGGTGGGGAGCGAAATCCCCTGTCCTTAGCCCCCAGGTTGAACTGGGCATAATTTGGCTGAGGATCCTCGTTTAGAGAGAGAAATTTCAGTAGGCCCAATGCTTCGTCTAAAGGCAAGTGCTGGGCATGTGTTCGAATATCTGCAGTGCTGAGTTCGACAACAGCCGCTCGATCGAGCCCAGAGAGTTTGGAACTTGTAGATGGAAACGAGTCCGGAGATCCGATGAGGGAAGTCCCGCTCAATGCTGGAACTGTGTGCGGCTCAAGCACCGATGAGTTTGCAATCTCCGTGGCGAGGTTAATCTTCCCGTCCTCGGATGAAGTGACCTGCTCCGGATCTAAGGCCAGAGCTGGTGTAAGTATTACCCCCTGTACGGAGTCTGATGATAGATCTAAGTCATGTTCATCATGGTGGCAGGGAGCATCTGCCATGTGTGTGAATCCACTGAAGATAAAATCTCCAAGGATGTCAGCAACGCAGTTTAAGCTTCCAAACCCGATCTTACGACCGGGGGCATAGCTGTCAACCTGCTGGAGGTGGCCTTCAGTGTTGGCAAGAAGCACGAAGCCGCCAAACACGAAGAGCTGGTCGGGGAGAAAAACTCCCTCGATGGTGGCGTCGTTGGTGACGAAGCAAGCCATTGATCCTTTCGTCAAAAACATAGTGGAAGTCTCAATGAAAGCACCAATGTAAGTGTCAAAACCGACATATCTCGGGTAGGGGGTCCCGAACTATGCGTCTGAGGATCAATGGTAACAGGAGATAGGGGACACGATGTTTACCCAGGTTCGGGCCCTCTCGATCGAGGTAATACCCTACTTCCTGCTTGATTGATCTTGATGAATATGATTACAAGTGTTGATCTACCTCGAGATCATAATGGCTAAACCCTAAAGTCTAGCCTATGAGATCGCTATGATTCTATTGTTGTTGTCCCTACGGACTAAGCCCTCCGGTTTATATATGCACCGGAGGGACCTAGGGTTGTACATGATCATCTTGCAGAGTAAGGAAAGTATTACACCCGGACTCTAAACTTGCTATTTTACACACGGGGAGTCCTATCCGGATGCGGGAGATAGTCTTCATCGATAATATTCATGGCCCTCCAGTCCGGCCATAGTAAATGATCCGTCCACCTGAGGTCCCCTTAATCTAGGACTCCCTCAGGGGCATCCATGAAGCCACATGGCATGTTTGGAGGTCTTATTTAGAGCTTCTTGTGTGGATCGATCACACAGTCGTGCTGGTCGTTCGAGATGAACGTTTATGGGTACTTATAGTAGATCCGAATCGCAGCCTCCTGGACCATTGGATCAACATCCATCAACGGTTTATATCGTGTACGTGCAAATACACGCATTAACTCTGGAAAAATAATGAATATATAATGTATAATACATATACCGCATATTGGGTTTGTCTAAAGTCAAACTTTGTATAATTTGAACAATTTATAGGAAAAACTATTAACATATACACCACCAAATATATATCATTTGATTCATCATTGCTTTTATCTCCACATCGTGTAAATTTGTTAGTGTAAATGTTCATATTGTTTTCACCAAATACAATCAAGCTTTATAAAATTTGGCTATAGTCACAGCTATATATGTGCGGTGTAAATTACAAACGAAGTGGAATAGATATAGATATTACTATACAGATAAAAATATAATGATATAGTCTATTGATATAAATAAGGCTACTACCTTTTTCTAGGTTAGAACTCGCGTTGTTGTGTACACATTGCTTTGTTTTCGCTAAAATCTGCCTTTTGTTCAGTACCAACAACCGCACCATTATCCTTAATTAATTCATATTGGCAATTACGATTGCATTATCTTAGTTCTAGTCAATTCTTCGGTTGCTTGGAGAAACTCCATCTCGTTATTCAGGTTGATTTTGTGCATACGACAAGATCATCGTCCATTGAAGATTTGCTTAGTAACAATTGTCGATTTGTATCACCGGGTATGATATAGCTGGATCGCCAACATCAAAATCCACCAAGTTGATACTTATCCCCACTCTCATTGAATTGGATCGCCATCATAGGACTGCCACCTAGACAGTTCCTTCCCTATAACATAAACACGAGCACCCATCTCATTATTCAGGTCCACGCCTCCCTCTCTCTCTCTCTCGAAACACAGACACCTCTCCACACGATGCGTGTCTCTTGGTCTCTCTTCCATCCCATGACAAAAAGGCAGACCACCATTCTCTTCTTTTTGCTACCCATGTCTATGTAGTTAGGTCTCCTTGCAACAAACAAGCATTCATCTGTATCTCTACTATCTCTATCTATCACACATAACCTTCCACCCCTAGTCAGTCGTGCTGTCGAGGTCTATCCAACTCTCTCACACGCAAATAAGCGTTGTCTGTGTGTCCTGTCATCGCACACACACTATCGCTCTCCCATATCCGCAACCTCATAACCTTGTTGATCCTGACGTTACACGCACCTCTCTCTCTCTAACACACACACACACACACACCCTCTCTCTCTCCCTTTCAGACACTCCTCTCTCTACGACACACAAAGTATTTCGAATAGGCATATGCCCCTCTCTCATTAGGTATTGCTGCCCTGGCCCCCTCCTTGTCACACAAATATTCTCTCTATATCTATCTCTCGCAATAATACATGCATAGTCTAAATTGAAACCAAGTAAAAAAATGATCTCTGATTACAAAAATCAAAATCACTCCCAAATAGAATATGAAAATAGGGTGAAATCATGCACACAAATGTTTGTAGCGTGCATGAATGTCGATATGGATGTACTACTCGTACATCACACAGACCCATTTCACAGGAATTACATTAAACCCTTCTCAAAATATGGTGCGCATGTGATGTTTGTTGTACTACTCCTGCCAGCCTTCCTCCGACACGTTCAAACATATTGTGCTACTTCTGATTCTATTTTTCTCTTCAGACCATGTGAAACCACGAAAAGGTCAACCCCGCCCCCACTGGTACTGTAGCTCGAAGTTCCCATGTGGACACAACACCCACGGGAGCACGTAGCCGTTGCCAAAGTGGACGACGCCGTGGCCTTGGAAGAGCACGGAGTCTCCGACATCACCTAGGTGGAGCACACCCTCTACGACCGTGACTGCCCACGCGGAGGACAGTGTGATCTAGCGCCTCGCCCTCGTCGGCCTCGAGGGGTAGCTGTGCTCCAGTAGCACACCCTGGTCCATCATGAGGATGTGCATCGCGTCCTCGCTGCTCACGCTGTGGACGAGCGGATTCTTCAGTAGCATGCCCGCGAGCATCGCATCGTCGAGAGCACGCCCGCGAATATCGCATCATCGCTCCTCTTGATGTGGACAAGCACGTGCTCCAGCAGCACACCCGCGAACATCGCATCCTCGCCGCTCACAATGTGGATGAGCGGGTTCTCCAGCAACACGCCCGCGCGCATTGCATCATCACCTCTCGCGAACATCGCATTCTTGCCGCTCTCGACGTAGACGAGCGCGTGCTCCGGCAGCACGCCCGCGAACATCGCATCCTCGCCTCTCAGGCGCACGAGCGTGTGCTCCAATAGCACGACCGCGAGCATGGCATCCTCGCGGCTCACAAGGTGATTCGGCGCGTGCTCCAGACAATACCCTAGGAGTCGGGACGCGAGCACCGCGCCCTCGGCTACGAGGAGTACTGCTTGGTGGCCATCGTGGTTTAGGAAAATCCCGTGACTCTGCCGCTCCCTGGAGGAGCACGAGCTCTAGTGGCGCTCGAGGAATCTCGCGCCGATATGCAGGTGGTGGCAGATGTGCAAGATTATCCTTTGAACTCTACTCCTTACGAAGACGCCTCCATCGCCCCCATCGTGCGTCCTCTGCCTCAGCTCCGGCAGACATTTGGACATTTGGAACATTTATATTTGGACTAATGCAAAAAACCTATGACTAATAGGCATAAATAGAAGATGTGGCGCCATTGCATGCTGGAGCATATTGCAATTTATGGGTTGCATGCATGACTAGCTTATGTGACTTGGTTGCCTGGCTAGGAAAGGCTAGAGAAAAATAAATAGATAATGTGTTTAGAGTGCACTCCACTAAATGGGAGCATGTAAATATATTTAGAGTGCACTCCACTTTTTTTTCCAGATGCTTAGGTGCACCGGATGCCGTGCCATGCTATTTTTTTTAGAAAACAAATCTGCTCCAATGTTTTAAAATTCTATTATTATCTTGAAACCAGTCACACCCGCCCCTCACCTCATCAAACCAGCCCGAGTAATATGTCTTCAGTGAAGCATAATTTGTTTTTACTGATATATGTATATCAAAACTAGAGTGTTTATATTTCAAGTTTGTGGACAAGTATTATTCTACTACCTTGGATCCATTGCAACGCACGGGCCGACACATTTGTAGTAGTAAGAAACAAATTTCGGTTTTGGCACGAGTTCGTACTGCGGGAGCACCACAAGGCCTCGCGCGGGAGTTACATTTCCCTCTCGAGGCCCACAGGACCGAGCTTCAGCGGCTAGTGCACCTACCTTTGAGTCAATGATATGTGGGCCCTGAATGCGGCTGCCCTGCATGTCATTCTCAGAAAAGCAGAGGTACGGTGGGACCGAGAGGGGTGAGGTGCAGGTCGGTGGACGTGTGGTGTCATGGGTTCGAGCGGCGTCACAGGAATCGCATGGGACGAGGCTTGCCTGCTGCCCTCCCATGCTCCGATTCGTACTCCCGCACCACTAATTTTCATCCTGCGGTTATAATAGATTTCCTCGTTTGGGTCATCTATAGCTTCCAAAAAAAGGTAAACAAAAGCCGTATTTCCAGGAAATAATTTCCTGCATGAATCTATACACGTGTGCAAGACCATTTCCTTTCCTGCTCGTCCTCTGAGTGTGGCAACAGGTGCCTACCTAACCCATTAGCACGCTGCGCCGCCAAGAGTAGCACCTCCACCATGCCAACATCGGCGTCTGGGCCATTCACATGCAGATGCTCCCGTAGTATTATACCCGCATGTTTGACTGCAGCACCACACCGATCTTGGATGAGAGCATGGAGCTTGTGGCCAAGAAAAGTCTCTGCCTGGTCAACGCATGTCGAGGTCCTTGTCTGTTATGACGTGCCGCACAACGCTTACCAGCTCGCACTCCGGATGAGCTCAGGCGGGAGCTAGTGATCTACCCGGGGCACATAGCTCGACTTGGGCTCGAGATTCCGACCGCTTACACCATCCCGAGGATGTATGTGACGCCCCAAGAACGACGCTCCAGAGGACTTCCAGCTATTTCATTATCGTCGTGTGATTTATTTTGGCTTGTTGCATTTCATCATGGCATCATGTGCATTGCATCTGCATGTTTTCATAAAACTTGTAGTCGTTCGTAGTTGCCGCTTCCCTCCTTGTCTCCGTGGATTGTTTTCACTCCACTTGTCGTCGTTGACCATTCTCTGTCCAACCACAAACTTGACAGCGTCCGCCTAACCCCTCTATGCGTAGTGCATCGACCTCTCGTGTGCATCCGAAACTTCCCCGAACCCGATCGAGGATGTTGTTACCGTTGGGTCCAGATCATCCCCAAACATCCCTAAAATATCTTCGGTTTCTTATTTGGACTTCCTAGCCTGTTTATTCTTGATCGTCCGATCTAATCGGAGGGTCCAAATATCTGCCCCCTACCAACTTAAACAGACCACCTACTTGCCTAACCCTAAAATCTAGGAGACTGGTCCCATCGATCCACCTAGGCCGCCGCCACTGTCTTCCTCGGGATCTCATCCCGATCCAATTCCACCAACTGAACTCCCCCCGAGGCCTCCCCTCGATCCACCCAAGCCCATCGAACCAACCCTCCTCGCTCTCTTCGTCGACCAGGGAGACAATCCCCTCACCAAGTACCACCAGCAGCCTAGCCCCTCGCATGCCTCCTTCCTCGAGCAGGAGCTCGACCTGCTGCCGGCGACCACCACAGGCGACAAGAACCAGGCCGTGCCCCTGCTTTTTTCACTTTCCCACGATCTCTCTCATGCCTCTTCCTCTCCCTCACAGGGAACCACGTCGAGGCCATGGAGAGGTTGCAACACCGCCGCTCTTGGGGTTCGTCGCTGACGGCCTTCCCCATCGTCTGCCTCTGCTTCCCTACTCCAGATCGGCCGCCAAGCCGCCGCCGTCCTCCAACAGCAGTAGGTCACGGCTCCGGCCTCCTCCCTGCCCTTCCATGCCTCATCTCCTTCCCTCATTCTTCCTCCTCCCTCCTCTCACATCTCTCTCTCCCTTCCTTCGTAGCATGCCACGGCTGCCGCCCTTAGGAGCTCCGCCGCCTGGGTCCTGCTGGTAGCCGCGCTCCTCCCCTTCCTCGTCGTCCCTCCGCCCCGGATCCGGTCGCCGCCATCCTCCTCACCCGTGGCTCCGCCGTCCCGCCAAGTCCCGCAGCCGCCACACCAGTTTCCCTGCCTCGCCTCTGCTTTTTGAGGGAGGTGGATGACATGCCCAGTGACTCCACATCGACCGAGCGGCCTCCCCTGCTCACGTGGGCTGCGCCCCTCTCCAAGGCCTCAAGGCCCAATGTGAGCAGCTCCCCGCGCCATGGGCCAGATCTCAGTTTCGGCCCGTCATGTCTTTTTTTCAGCAGAGCATTTTTGTCATTTAATCCTGTGCATGCATAATTACAAAAAATGCCATTGTTTTAAAATGATCACAATTAAATGACCTTGCATCGAAATGTAACGTGTCATATATGAAAAATGCTTAGAATTTTGTGTAGAATAATAATTTGCGACTTTCTTCCCTGTTTAAAATGTTTAAACTTGCTGTTTGAATTAATTTGTGTAAATAACATGTTACAATGGTTTATTTCATAACTAAATAACAGTAGCTCCAAATTTAACAAACTTTATATGTAAGTGGGGTAGAAAAATGTATGGATTTACATGGTGCACTTACTTTTAATGTTTGACAACATTAAAATTGTGCTATAGGCATAACAGTAGCAAATATGAAACTTGCACATGGGGATTTTTTGGAATTGTTGTTTGTTGTTCCGGCCTCATTTAAACTTGTCTACATAATTAGTTTATATATGCTGCACCTCTTAACATGTTTAAAAATATTTAATATTGTTGGGTACATAAACGAGGGCAAACTAAATAATAGAATGTGGTGTTTCGTCAATATGCAACCCGTTGCATATTGAGCCCCACTTAACTTGTAGTATTGTTTGTGCACTTTGCCATGCCTCATTAAACCGGACATGCATCATAATTGACTGTGCATCATGCCATGTTTATGTGATGATTGTTTACCATGGTGTTTGCTTCTTTCCGGTTGTGCTCCTTCTCGATAGTTCCCGTTTCGTTGCGATCGTGAGGATTCGTTCGACTACGCTTGGTTCGTCTTCGTGGCTTCGTCTACTTCACAGAATCGTTCTACTTCCTAGCGGGATCTTAGGCAAGATGACCGTCACCTTGGATCTCATTACTATCATTGCTATGCTAGTTGTCTCGACTATCGCTATATGTCGTGCTACCTATCTATTTGTTGTCAGCCTTTCCTTGTTGTCATGAAACACCCTCTAACCTTTGACACCATCCCAGCAAACAGTTGTTTGGCTATGTTACCGCTTGCTTAGCCCCTCTTATAGCGTTGTTAGTTGCAGGTGAAGATGAATATTGCCTCATGTCGGAACTTGGTTTTGGGAATATCACAATATCTATTACTATAATTAACACACCTATATACTTGGCAATGGTTGGAAGGCTTGGCCTTTTTCTCGGTGTTTTGTTCCACTCATGCCGCCTTAAGAACCGATAAACCGGTGTAATGTTCCTTGATTTTCCGTTCCTAACGCGGTCGGGTATATAGAGACCCCTTGACAGTTCGTTTTGAATAAAACTCCTCCAGCAAGGCCCAACATTGGTTTTAATTTGCCTCATAATAAAAACTTAATTAATAAATTTGCATAGGGGGTCGCGTCCCCGGGTTCGTAATTCCACATAACAGGGGGGCCAATGCTGATGGTGTTGGTCCCAAACTAGAGGCACTTGCGGTGCCACCCAGTTATCTGGGGTCTTCGGTTGGTGTACGTACTGCTCATCCGAACGTGGCCTGAGACGAGATACGCGCGGTTACTATCAGGGTGTCGGCACACCGGGAGGTCTTGCTGGACTTGTTTTACCATTGTCGAAATGTCTTGTGCACCGGGATTCCAAGTCTGATCCGGTTGTCCCTAAGATAAGGGGTTTTATACCTCTGCTGATCGCGAGAGCTTGTGATGGGCTAAGTTGGGACAGCTCTACAGGGTTATGTTCTTTCGAAAGCCGTGCCCACGGTTATGTAGCAGATTGGAATTTGTTAATGTCCAGTTGTAGAAAACTTGACAGAGGATCCGAAATAAAATACATCAACCACGTGAGTAACCGTGACCGTCTCTTTTCATTTTGAGAAGAGAACATGGTGAGGTTATGTTTGACTCGTAGGTAGTTCATGATCACCTAGCGATCATTACTAGTTTGCGACCGTTTGTGTAGATGCTCATCTTATTGTTGTACTCGCAAGTTAGCCACCATACATTGCTTGGCCACTGCTGCAACCTCACCACATAACCTCTCCATACCCGTTAAGCTTTGCTAGTCTTGATACCCATGGTTATGGGATTGCTGAGTCCTCGTGGCTCACAGATACTACAACAACAGTTGCAGGAGCAGGTTTCCGATGACTTGACGTGAGAGCGATGTTTATTTGTGTTGGAGTTCTTTCTTGTTCTTTTCGTCAATCCTGGGATAGGTTCCTGGTCGGCAGCCTGGGATAGCAGGATGGATGTTGTGTGTTTTCATGTGTTTTCATCCGTAGTCGGATGTCTTGTGTATGACGTGTTGTATTCATGTGACTACTGTATGACTTGTATGTATCCCCATCTATTTATGTAATGGTACGATGTAATGATATCCATCTTGCTAAGCGACCGAAATGCGGTTGTGCCCCAATCACAAGTTCACCACGTGATTGAGATAGAATCGCATCTTGGGCATGACATGTTGGTATCAGAGCCTCGACCGACCATAGGAGCCCCCTTGATTGATTGTAGTTTGGCCATTGTAGAGTCTAGCAGAAAACTGATTTCAGAGTCTAGTTATATCGGAGAGTAGGGATTCTTTTTACTCCTCAGCCCCTTCGTCGCTCCGGTGAGAAATCTTGATGTAGGTGTTTTGAATTACTCCTCTTCCCCTTCAATTTTTTTAGGATCATGCAGTTAGTTTTCGTTTGTTGGGATGTCAGCTCTTTTCATCCGGTGCAATTCTCTTCAATGATTCGATCCTCTTCATCTTTTGCAAGTTCAATCCTAAGTTCTTTCCAACCGGCGTCGTTTTCCCCGTCCGTTGTGGTCTTTCCTTTTCCCACCCGCCCACCCCTTTTCTTCTTGGAGCCGGAGTCCTTAATCGAGTATCCATCCTACTTGTGCGAAGCGTTTGTTTTCTTTCCTCAATTACTTAAACTGTTGAATTCTCCTCTCATTCGACATTCTTCATCTCTTTTCTTCTCCGGTGGTTCCAATTTAATTTGTATTCGGTGTTCTTCATATTCTTTTCCCTCGGCTCAAATGTTTCCCCTTGCTCATTCACCTCTCACCATTTTATTGTTCTGGAGTTTTGAAGACATCTCAAGAGATTTAGCTGTGTTCCAATTAATTCGAGGTTGTCACCTCATTCGAGTATTTCAATCGTTCTGGGGCATCATCTCCTTTTCAATCTTTTGCAACGGTGTTTTTCTTTTCGGTGGGCTCATAACCCACAGGTCTTTTCCCAGGATCTTACCTAACTCTTCTAATATTTCCGGAGCTATTCCCAAATTCTTTTCAAAGTGCGATGTAAGAATGGATTCCATGAGTCACATGCCTTCCGAATGTAGTTTCCAAATTCTTTTCAACGTTGATTCGACTTTTGCTCTTTTCATTCTTCCAGAGTGTCTAAACAATTTTGGTGGTGTTTCTCGTCGTCATTCTCAATATATGAAGACCGAAGAAGAGTTTTCCTCTGAATCTTGTCCGTCCTCTCGAAGATTCGTGATTCTAGCTTCAGGTTATCCTCTCGAATTATTCCGTTGTAATAAATTCTTCTCTTTAACCATCCAGAGTATTTCACGAATTCTTTCCATTGTGATCCTCCGAAGGCCATCATTTCAGAAGAGTTCTACGTTCTCAGTTTTGAATTTCCTCCTTCAAATATTCATAATTGATGTCTCTTTGTCCGTCCCTATATTCTTCTAGTGCTTCTTTCAAGTGTTCTTTAATCAGTTCGCGATCTCTTCGTTCTCTTGTATCTAAATTCCCCAAGTGATTTATTCTTTCCGGTGATTCATTCTCTTGTATTCAGTCAATTTCAATTCCTTACGGTGGTTTATTCTCTTTCCTCACTCGATTTCAATTCTTATCAGTGGATCGTTCCTTTATTCACTCGGCTTTAATTTTTACTGTGGTTCGATCAAGAGTTCTTTTCTTGTGTTATCATATCAATTCATTCGTTCTTTCCAATCCTACAGGCGGTTCATGAAGACTTTCTCAAGGTTTGCAATATATCTCCCCTTAATATTTTTCAACGCGAATAAGTGGTATGCAATCCATTGCTTCTTATCAATTTAATTGGTGGAGGATAAGCATAACATAATTCGTATTCTTTTCATCAAGTTGAGCAATCCATTCCTGTGAAGTTTGTTCATGATGAATAAATTCTAGTCCCAAGTGCTTTCATCTTTTCTTTTCTGGAGTTCCAAGTTTTCCCGGCCATCTCGTCGGACCCTCGTCTAAATCATCGCAAGGCTTTAATCTCATTATTTTCATCCTTCATTTCTATCTCATCATCCTTTTGTTACCGGAGTTCTTCATGGTGGTTCTTCACGATATAATTCATTCTTCAAACGTTCATCTAATTCTTGTGGGAAGCTCAAGCATTATTCTTTTGCACCTCGAGATGCAAATAATTCTCCATATTCTTTTGAAGTGGAGTTTTGCATTTCTTCATCCTCAGCTATTTAATCATTTGGTTGCGGCATAATTCACCTCAAGTTTTGGGATGATTTTCGTAAGTCCACAACAAGCTTATTCTTTTGTCGTTGATTTTCTCAACAACTCCGTTCAATCCTTTCTTCCAAAATTTCTTCTTTCGAATTCATTTGTGGTGGAAGTTGTCACTTTCTATTCCGTTCTTTTCATCCCACTCTTTTAATTCGTTCAGAGGAATTGTGTTGTTTCATCTCGTCAAGTATTATTCCATCTTCTCAAGTTCTTGCCCTATTCCTTCCATATTCAACCGGAGTGCTATCTAAAATTTATTCTTCTTATTCCTCCACTATCTTGTTTTAACCGAAGTGGTTTCAATGTCTTTCTTGTCACCTAAGATCTTCATTATCGTCGGTGTTCCTTGTCCCTCTTTGCTAATGGATAGTTTGTAATCTCGTTCATCTCCGTTGTATTCTTTCTTTCAATTTTTTCAACCTCCAAAGGTTCGTGGTTCCACTCATTTGTCAAAGAAGCAACTTTGTTTTACCTCTTCCTTTTTCGTTTCTCTCCGGTGCCATCCCTAGGATCTCGGGTCGAGATCCTCTGTTAGTGTGGGAGAGTTGTGACACCCCAAGACCGACGCTCCAGAAGACGTCCAGCTATTTCGTTGTTGTCGTGTGATTTATTTTGGCTTGTTGCATTTCATCATGGAATCATGTACATTGCATCCGCATGTTTTCGTAAAACTTGTAGTCGTTCGTAGTTGTCGCTTCCCTCCTTGTCTCCGTGGCTTGTTGTCACTTCGCTTGACGTCGTTGACCATTCTCTGTCCAACCACAAACTTGACAGTGTCTGCCTCACCCCTCTTTGCGCAGTGCATCGACGTCTCATGTGCATCCGAAACTTCCCCGAACCCGATTGGGGATGTTGTTACCGCTGGGTCCGGATCATCCCCAAACACCCTAAAATATCTTCGGTTTCTTATTTGGACTTCCTAGCCTATTTATTCTCGATCGTCCGATCTAATCGGAGGGTCCAAAAATCTGCCCCTACCTACTTAAACAGACCACCTACTTTCCTAACCCTAAAATCTAGGAGACTTGTCCCATCGATCCCTCTCGGCCGCCACCACTGTCTTCCTCGGGATCTCATCCCGATCCAATTCCACCAACCAGACTCCACCCGAGGCCTCCCCTCGATCCACGCAAGCCTATCGGTCCAACCCTCGTCGTTCTCTTTGTCTACCAGGGAGATGAGCCCCTCACAGAGTACCACCAGCAGCCCAGCCCCTCGCATGCCTCCTTCCTCGAGCAGGAGCTCGACCTGCTGCCAGCGACCACCACAGGCGACAAGAACCAGGCCGTGCCCCTGCTTCTTTCTCTTTCCCTCAATCTCTCTCATGCCTCTGCCTCTCCCTCATAGGGAACCACGTCGAGGCCATGGAGAGGTTGCAGCACCGCCGCCCTTGGGGTTCGTCGCTGATGGCCTTCCCCATCGTCCGCCTCTGCTTCCCTGCTCCAGATCGGCCGCCAAGCCGCCGTCCTCCAACAACAGCAGGTCACGACGCCGGCCTCCTCCCTGCCCTTCCATGCCTCCTCTCCTTCCCTCATTCTTCCTCCTCCCTCCTCACACATCTCTCTCTCCCTTCCTTCGCAGCATGCCATGGCCGCCGCCCTTAGGAGCTCCACCGCCTGGGTCCTGCCGATAGCCGCGCTGCTCCCCTTCCCCGTCGTCCCTCCGCCCGAATCCGGTCGCCGCCGTCCTCCTCACCTGCGGCTCCGCCGTCCCGCCAAGTCCCGCAGCCATCGTGCCAGTTTCCCTGCCTCGCCTTTGCTTTTCAAGGGAGGTGGACGACATGCCCAGTCGCCCGCGTTGACTGCCTCCACATCGACCGAGCGGCCTCCCGTGCTCGTGTGGATTGCGGCCCTCTCCAAGGCCTCAAGGCTCAATGTGAGCAGCTTCCCGCGCCCTAGGCCAGATCTCAGTTTCGGCCCGTCATGTGTTTTTTTTAGCAGAGCGTTTTTGTCATTTAATCATGTGCATGCATAAGTACAGAAAATGCCATTGTTTTAAAATGCTCAGCATTAAATAACCTTGCATCCAAATGTAACAAGTCATATATGAAAAATGCTTAGAATTTTGTGTAGAATAATAATTTGTGACTTTCTTCCCTGTTTAAACTTGCTATTTGAATTAATTTGTGTAAATAACATGTGAAAATGGTTTATTTCATAACTAAATAACTGTAGCTCCAAATTTAATAAACTTTATATGTTACTGGGGGAGAAAAATGTATCTATTAACATGGTGCACTTTTTTCTATTAGACAACATTAAAATTGTGCTAAAGGCATAACAGTAGCAAATACGAAAGTTGCACATGGAGATTTTCCGGAATTGTTGTTTGTTGTTCCGGCCTCATTTAAACTTGTCTAAATAGTTAGTTTATATGCTTCACCTCTTGCCATGTTTACAAACATTTAATATTGTTGGGTACATAAACGAGAGCAAACTAAATAATAGAATGTGGTGTTTTGTCAATATGCAACCCGTTGCATATTGAGCTCCACTTAACTTGTAGTATTGTTTGTGCAGTTTGACATGCCTCATTAAACCAGACATGCATCATACTTGATTGTGCATCATGCCATGTTTATGTGATGATTGTTTACCATGTTGTTTGCTTCTTTCCGGTTGTGCTCCTTCTAGTTAGTTCCCGTTTTGTTGCGATCGTGAGGATTCGTTCGACTACGCTTGGTTCGGCTTCGTGGCTTCGTCTACTTCACGGACTCGTTCTTCTTCCTAGCGGGATCTCAGGCAAGATGACCGTCACCTTGGATCTCATTACTATCATTGCTATGCTAGTTATCTCAATGCTATCGCTATATGTCGCGCTACCTATCTATTTGTTGTCAGCCTCTCCTTGTTGCCATGAAACACCCTCTAACCTTTGACACCATCCCAGCAAACCATTGTTTGGCTATGTTACCGCTTGGTCAACCCCTCTTATAGCGTTGTTAGTTGCAGGTGAAGATGAATATTGCTCCATGTCGGAACTTGGTTTTGGTAATATCATAATATCTTTTACTATAATTAACACACCTATATACTTGACTATGGGTGGAAGGCTTGGTCTTTTGCTCGGTGTTTTGTTCCACTCATGCCCCCTTAAGAACCGATAAACCGGTGTTATGTTCCTTGATTTTGCGTTCCTAATGCGGTTGGGTATATGGGGACCCCTTGACAGTTTGCTTTGAATAAAACTCCTCCAGCAAGGCCCAACATTGGTTTAATGTACCTCATAATAAAAATTTAATTAATAAATTTGCATAGGGGGTCACATCCCCGGGTTCTTAATTCCACATAACAAGGGGAGCCAGTGCTGATGGTGTTGGTCGCAAACTAGAGCCACTTGTGGTGCCACCCAATTATATGGGGTCTTCGGTTGCTGTACGTAGTGCTCATCCGGACGTGGCCTGAGATGAGATACGCGTGGCTACTATCAGGGTGTCACCACATCGGGAGGTCTTGCTGGACTTGTTTTACCAATGTCGAAATGTCTTATGCACCGGGATTCCGAGTCTGATCGCCTTGTCCCTAAGATAAGGGGTTTTATACCTCTGTTGATCGTGAGAGCTTGTGATGGGCTAAGTTGGGACACCCCTGCAGGGTTATGATCTTTCGAAAGCCATGCCCGCGGTTATGTGGCATATTGGAATTTGTTAATGTCCGGTTGTAGAAAAATTGACAAAGGATCCGAAGTAAAATACATCAATCGCGTGAGTAACCATGACCGTCTCTTTTCATTTTGAGAACAGAACATGGTGAGGTTATGTTTGACTCGTAGGTAGTTCAGGATCACTTAGCGATCATTACTAGTTAGCGACCGTTTGTGTAGATGCTCATCTTATTCTTGAACTCGTAAGTTAGCCACCATACATTGCTTAGCCATTGCTGCAACCTCACAACATATCCTCTCCATACCCATTAAGCTTTGCTAGTCTCGATAACCCATGGTTATGGGATTGATGAGTCCTCGTGGCTCACATATACTACAACAACAGTTGCAGGTGCAGGTTTCCGATGACTTGACGTGAGAGCAATGTTTACTTGTGGTGGAGTTCTTTCTTCTTCTTCTTCGTAAATCTTGGGATAGGTTCCTGGTCGGCAACCATGGATAGCAGGATGGATGTCGTGTGTTTTCATCCATAGTCGGATGTCTTGTGTATGATGTGTTGTATTCATGTGACTATTGTCTGACTCGTATGTATCCCCATCTGAATGCGGTTGTGCCCCAATCATGAGTTCACCACGTGATCGTGATAGAATCACATCTAGGGCATGACAATGTACCACTCAGCGGCGAGGCTAGACTGTTGGATACATATAGGTGTGTGCTCATGGGTGGGAGCAACCTGCGAAACCGATATCGGTTTGCGAATGTGATGTACTCGATGTAGTTGAGCCAGTGAGCCTGGAGGCATTCCTACTGTCATACGTTGACGCGCGGCTCAACGGCATGCGGCCACGGGCCAGCGTAGGTCGGCTACGGGGAAGCATCATCAGTATGGTTTGGGATGCCCAGCTGGCCCTTGTCGCGGCGGTGTTCACGACTCACTCGTTTGAGATGAACCTGCCAGTGGTGGCCTGGCCGTGGTGAGGGTGCCACAGCTGGACATGGGGTGTTACGAGGCGTAGATGGCCACACCGGCGGGTACTACTTGTATTACAGAACTAGAAGGCAAACATTTTATGATTACTTTTTAGTTGAGGTTACTCTTTCAAATCACCGTGGCCAAACATTTTATGATTACTTTTTATTGCTGCACCCCTCTTGATAGGCGGGATCTACGCAAAACCTACTTGGGTGGACGAACATATATACAAACATATCCATCTCTTTGCACACACAAAATATGTCATAGCTGGTTCGGATTGATATTGGCGCGTGCCTGCCAGACACAACCTTTTCTGGTTAAGCAATATATGCGGTTATCCTACGAAAAGAAAAGGCCCTTCTTCGTGCTTCCGCATGCTCGAGAATTTGGTTCTGCTCACAATATGGATGCTACCTAGAGGATGAAGTGAACCAAGAGGCATGCTAGCATGGGAGACCTATTTCCGCTATACAGTACTACTCAGTATGTTACTACTAGTAGTAGTACAACTGTGGTACACTTGATGGTCAAAATATTATTCATCCGGTCCACACAGTGAAGTGACAAGACCCTGCGCCCGAGGTGACACTAGTCCAAGCGGCATGTTCGGGTTACCAAAGTCAGCCTCACCTTGTGCACTGTGCAGTCACTGTCACCGCTGTTGCATAGCATGCCTCGCCTCGTCTCCTTCTCCCCTAGCACTACTCCATATCCATCTCCGTCTCACCGGAGATCCTGAGGTCACTCTTCATCATCTCACTGTGCCCCCGCGTACCCTCACCTCGCTCGCCTCCCCCAGTACCACTATTCCCTCGCTAGCCGCTCCAGCACCGAGAGCCTTATCTCCCTAAATCAAGCTCCCAAAAAACCCCACCTTCCAAACTCCACCATGGCCAAACGCGAACCGCGCAACATCCATATGTGCCGCGATTGGAGAAATCTCCCAAGTGACATCCTCAACATCTGTTTTCGTGTATGGATATGTTGAGCGTTGTGCGGCTGGCTGCATGCTCAAGGGACATGCACGCGGCCATCGTCGAAGCGAGGCCTCAACTTTTCAAGACACCCTGCGTTCTGCTATATCGTCTCGCGATATTTTTACACCATGATACGGAGGCATACATGATGCCCCTCGACTTCAATCCGACCTCCATTAGCCGAAACTTCTTTGCAGGTACGTAGTGGGTCGCCATACATCATTTCCCTCGACTTCGATCTAATTACCATCGCCCAAAACTTCTTGGCAGGTATGTACTGGGTCGGCATGAACTCCCACTGGATGGCTATCGTCAGTGAAGACAGGAAAAAAAATCAATGCTCGTGAACTTCCAGACCTCCCATGAGATTATCCTTCCTCCGTTGGAGTATGTAGGGTTTTGCCGTCACGGTCCAAGTCATCTAGATTACCACGTCAGTTGGACGGACCTTGTTTTGTAGAAGATTGTAATTTGCCAAGTGCCCACTCGATATGTGGATTACACAAACTTCAATCTAATTACCTTGTTCGACCGCGGACTCGCCTATCTTTCCATCGGTGCCTTCTTAAGCCGGAGACGAATCAACTCATAGTGGATCGTCAAAACCGATACACACTTTTGTGATGCTATTGAACACAATGGCATCATCTACATGATCGACAAAGCATATGCACCACGTATTGTTGGGATGGCGCGTGTAAGTTGTTTTCGTCTGATTTTAATGATAACGAGATGACGTTGTTTGAACTTTTGTGATGATTGGCATATCCCTGTTTGAGCAGAATTTGAGTAGAACTATGACAATGTATTGAGACACCGTAAATAAGCTATATTTGGAATGAGTTAATTCATGCGATTGTGACCATGTCATTACATCCAATTTGTACCCTTGAATAATCAGACGGTTAGGAAGATATGGATATTCTCCTTACTTCTTAGTAATATATATACTACTAAATGTGAGTGTGTATCAATAGCCATGTTAGTTTCCTCATTTTCATGATGTAGAAACATGCATCACACTGTTGGTTTCATCTAACAATACATTACGGAAGTAAATGTGCATATGGAGAACTCTATATTTGGAAGTAGTGAAATCCTGTAATGCTTACCATGTGTACATACCTCTATTCGCCCTTCAGCAATCATGTCGTGGTGGGTGCACGGAAGATGCCAAGGGATGGCTAAAGATAGGAGGCGGCTCGAGGGCACTGGTAGGCTTCATAAGCGAGGTTGGTATGAGCGAGCGTGGGACGCAAGACATACCCAGGTTCGGGGCTCTCCGCAGAGATAACACCCCTAATCCTGCCGAGCGTGGTTGATGTTTTACTAGTACAGAGTTGCTCCTTGAGCCGTAGGAAGGAGGGAGGAAGACAGGCCAGGGCTTAGGCTGCTTATCCCGAGGTGTGTCTATCCCGTTCTTTATTAGGGCTCGCCCGTATGCATGAGGGCTCTGGGGTTTTTATAGGCCAACCCCCCAGGGGTACAATGGTAATGTTACATGGCCGTGGGGCCGGGTTGTCATCGTCCGGGTAGCCGGCACTGAGACCCGCTGGGTACAGGGCTCGCCGGGTTCTTCGGACGCGGGGCCCTCTGGGTACGGGGGCATTGTGTGCCGTCTTGTCGTCTGCGAGGGAGTGGCCTTGGTTGATCAGGTACAATGTGTTCCGTCACGTCACCGTCTGCTCGCGTCATGGGTAGTGATGATTATACTGTTGCCACGCCTCGGCTGACTACGGGCATGGGCAAGGTACTGTTGCCTTGGTCATCAGTAGGTGGCATCTCGTCCCATCGTACGGCTGGGATGGGACGGGAGCTGACCCGCGGCCGGATTGGGGAACACGCCACGGGTCTGTCTGGCTTGTTGGAGAAGTCTTGGCGCGTCGGGTCCGGATCACTTGAGCAGGCCGTTGGGGCCGGATCGTGGGAGTCGGCCGGATAGGAGAGTCTTGGCCGGGTCGTGGGTCCTGGCCGGGTCGAGTGACCCGGCCAAGTGAGAACCGGATTGCGGGGCGATGCTGGCCCCGTCGATTTTGAGAAGGATCCAGCTTCCGTTGCCTGCCTGGGGTTCATCCCCCCGATCGTAGTCCCTGAAGCTGTGAAGGTCCGTCGTCTTTGGGTGAAAGGGCCTTCGTAGCTTCCTTTCGTCGGAGGAGAACTTGGGGGCCGCCGGATCCGGCAACACCCGCTGTGTGCTGGCTTCTGGAAGCCGGATTGCGGTGTCCAAGCAACGGCGGGAAACCGAGGAGTCCGCCGAATCTTGAGCTATCTTTTGGGTTCCGCACGGGCGCCACGTGGTGCCCGGAAGCCGGAGAGGCCTGACAGGCCACACGCACGACGGGACAGGGCGACGCACTGGGGCCCATGGCCACGTGTCCTCGGCCCACGCGTGCGGATTTATTGCCGCGTCCGCAAACCGGTTGCCCTTCTGGGGGTAGTTATTGCGCACATACGTGCGCACTTATTGTGGGGAAGTGGGAGAGGCGGGCGCAATCGATCCCACTCCTCCACATTTGAACTGTGGTTATAAATTGGGCCGAGGGTGCGGCGGAAATCGTTCTCGCTCGCGCCCTCCTGCCTTTCCTTGCCTCTTTCTGCTTCTTGCGACCGCCGCACGCCGCGACGCCCGTCGTTTCGAGCAAAGGCCATCTTCATCTTCTTTCTCTTCCACGCTCTCGCTGTGGCGCTGCCGTCGGGCTCATGGATGGGCTCGACCGTCACCGAGGACGACGTCGCCTATCTCTTCACCACCGAGCACCTACCGCCGGAAATGGAGGTCACCATCTGCCTGCCGGGGGACGAGCGGGAGCCATGCCCCGAGGGCGCGGAGCGCGTGGTTTTCTTCACGCATTTCAAGCGCGGGTTTTGGCTGCCCGTGAGCGAATTCTCCTCGAGTTCCTCGAGCCCTAGCCCCACCATCTTGGATCCGCCGCCATCGTGCAGTTCTCGGGCTTTGTCACGCTCTACGAGGCGTACCTTGGAGTCGAGCCGTCCCTCGACCTCTTCGCGCGCCTTTTCACCCTGAAGCAGCAAGGCCCGAAGGCCGGGGATATGTCGGAGTGTGGGGCCGCCGTCATCTGCAAGCGGCCGAGGGACGAGCTCTCCAAGGTGCCGCTGGAGGATTCTGGCAAGAAGTGGCGGTACTATTTCTTCAACATCCGCAATTTGGGCGCGGATCGCATCAATCTGCCGCCATTCATCAATTCGCCGCCGTGGGCGAAGAAGAATTGGTCGTACTACCCCAAGCGGCCATCGCAGGCGGTGCTCAACCTGTGCGAGCGGGTGGCGGTGATAAAGGAGCGGGAAGGACTCTCCGGCAACGACCTCATCACGGCCTTCATCGCTTGGCGGGTGCTGCCGCTGCAGCATCTCGTTCATCTCATCGGCGAGATGACCGGCCTTGAGGACCCCGACCGCATCTCGAACTTGCGGCTGCGGGAGGACCAGGTCACACGCCAGGTCAACGACATCTCCAAGGCCAACCCGACGAATGACTCGCATTACGAGAAGGCCATGTATAGTCACGTGAACCCGACATCGATGGTGAGTCCCTAGTCTCCATATTTCGCTGCCGCACATCTTCTTTTCCGCCCGGACGCGACGCGGGAGGTGCTTCTGAATGCCATCTGGCATCCTTATGACCGGGCAGGGACGCAGGTGGTGCGCATCGTCTCGGAGGAGCTCGAGGCCCACGGCGGAGGGGAGGGAGCGGCCGCCGAGGCAGGCACGGGGCGCCGAGCAGGTGAGCCCATCTTTCTTTCTTGTGTCGCCAGTTACAAGACGGTGCCGGAGGTGCTGATATGGGTCGTTGATGTAGCTGCGCTGGGTGGATGAGGTGACGGCGCAGCTGAAGCCGGGTCGTCTCGGGCAGGATCGACGGCGGTGGGCGGACGAGGCGGCGGCTGGAGCCGGGTCGTCTCGGGCGGTGCCGGCGGCGAGCCGACCACACGCGAAGGGCAGCACCGCACCGCCGGCTCCAACCACGAAGCACGCGCAGGGCGTGGTTGGGGGTGTGAAGCCAGCCGCCAAGAGGAGGCGCGTCACCCAGCAGACAAGGTGCGCCGTGCCGGTGCTGCCGGGGTGAGCTTTTCTTTGTCCCGAGCCGAGTGGCTCCATTGAGCCCTTCTTTGCTTACTTGTCTTGATTTTTCAGATGAACGTTCTCGTTGGCACTGGCGACGGCGAAGGCCTTGTCTCCCGAGGGCGCCGGGTTCCGGAAGAGCCGGTCCGGCACCATCGACCCGGGCGAGAAGGAGGTGTGGGCGGATCCGGAGATAGGACTGGATCCATCCGACGCGGAAGGCAGGGCCTGGCGGGACCGGGACTGGCCCAAGGCCGAGCTGAAGGCGGCGTCGACCCGGGCCTGGAACAGCGCCGCGGAGGCGTGGGCGCGAGCCGGGGAGGACCGGCGTGGCCGGAGATGCCGGCCGGGATGACGGTGGCGGCGATGGCTTTCGTGCCGTTGTTGGAGGAGGAGCACGACCAGGGGGTCCGTGCGGACGTGATGGACCTCGACCGAGAGGTCGTGGTCATTGGGGACGGGACCCCGCTGTGGGCCGCCGCGGCCGAGCGGGCGTGGGCCGACGGAGGCGGCAGTGATGCCGTCTTGGGGGAGGCGGTGCAGACAGCGCGGCAGGGGGCACCGACGATGGGGGCGCCGGAGAGGACGCCGGCCGCAGGGGAGGCGAACAGCGGCGAGCATGCCCTGGTGGTCCGGCCCGGGGGCCGCCGGGCCGTTGGGCCGCAGCCGCCGCGATACGGAGCAGGCGAGGTCTTCTTTGGGCTGCCGACCCAGGAGGAGGCGGTAGTGGCCGCCGTGACCCGGTGCCTGCGAGGGCAGGCGGACCGGGTCCAGGCCTACGCTCAGGACGAGCTGGAGCAGGCGCGGGAGCTGGAGGACGCCGTGCTAGTAAGTCCTTTCTTCTTTCCTGTTGCTTGTTTCTTCTTAGTGGGGGCGTGCCAGCGCACCCACTAGGTGTAGTCCCTGAGATTTGGGCCAATTGCGTAGCCTTTGGGTCGAATCTTGAAACTGCTGTCTTCTTTACTGATCGCTGTTTCTTTCTATAGCAACTGGACTCCTATCGGGTTAGCGTCTACAGCTGGCTTCTTGAGGCACATGAGCGGCTCAAGGAGCAGCTGGCCTCCAAGGAGGAGGAGCTATGCATTGTGACAAGCAATTTTCCTTGTGTTTTTCCCTTTCTTTCTTGCGAGTCTTCGAGGTGGTGCTCTGTTTCTAAGTCGTTCTTCCACAGCCGCAATTGAGCGGACGAGGCAGGAGGCGACAGGAGCCCGACAGGCGCTCGATGAAGCCAGCCAGCTGCAGAAGCAGCTGGCGGGCGACAAGAGCCGCCTCGAGGCTGAGGTGGAGCAGCTCCGGGTGGAAACCGCCAAGGTCGCGGAGATGCCGCGGGCTCTTGCCAAGGCGGACCAGCAGCACGGCAAGCTGGCCGACGACAAGGGTCAGCTCTAGGCCGAGGTGGAGCACCTGAAGGGGTTGATGGCCGCGGCGGAGGAGGCCAAGCACGGGGAGACCCGGCACCGCGAGGAGGCCGAGAAGGCGGCCGCAGACATGGACGCCGAGCTGAAGGCGGCCAAAGCCACGGTCACCCAACTGGAGGCGACGATCAAGGATCATGACCGTGCCCTCGACGATGAACGACGCGGTACGTTGCTTGAAGCGCAGCATCTGTAAGAATCCTTCTCCAGTAAGTGCTTTCCTTGGGTCTTTTGCCGGGCTGGGGTTCCGGCTTCTCTTTTCATAGCGACTTTCTTCTGATTCTCTTCTTGATAGGTGTCTTCCCGGAGACGCAGGAGCTGGTGGAGGAGGCGGTCCGCTTCCAGCATGATCCGGAGGGCGTGGTCGGCTCCGGGAGTGATCCCAATGTGGCCTGGATCTTCCCGGAGCTCATGACCGCCGCCGAGGCTCGTCTGCAAGCCTTGGGCGGGCAGATGGCGCGGCTCTCCGAGGCCGGCACAGCAATGACGGCGGCCCTTTGGACGGGCTCCACTACGCCGAATAGCTTCTCGCGGCTTGCGCGGTGGCTTGAGGCAGGGCCAGATCGGCTCCATGACTGGTGCCTTTCCGCCGCTCGTGCCGGTGCCAAGATGGCACTTTGGTTTGCGATGTCTTGGCATCCGGACCTGTCGCTCGAGGCGCTGATGGGCCAGCGAGCTGGCTCGGAGAGCCTGCTGCAGGCGAGGCCGGCCAGATTGCTGCCCGGGCCAGCTACATCTTCGGATTCTCCTTCCACAACGAGTTCCGACCGGAGCGGATGGAAGACAGCGGAGTCGCGCCTGTGGACGACTTCGGCTTGCTCCTGAACGATCCAGACGGCAGCTCCGAAGAGACGAGTGTCTACCGCGACGCAGACGTCGACAACGGAGACACCGGTACCTCGGCGGGCCAGGCGGGTGCAGAGGCGGATGCCTCAGGCCGCCTGTTTTAAATCTTTGTAGATATTTTTGTTAGCTAGCAGGTCCACCCCACCACTAGGTGTATTGGGTGTAACGAATTCTGGCCTTGGGCCTTTTTGAATTAAACATTGTGTATAAATGTCATGAATGTTTGTGCTTTAGCTTTTCGTATGTCGAGCCGTTCTTCTGTGTTTCCCCCCTCGGGCTGTCCCCCGCGAGTCTGACGACCGAGGTTCTGGTCCGTGACAAGGGGTTTGGCCTTTGGGAGAAAGCGCGCAGTACTTAGGCGATCGAAACGTTGAGTGCGAGCGAAACACGCATTGGGTCGGCTCGCAGCGATCCAGCAGTCGGCCGTGTGGTGACTTATCTGTTCGTGGCGTGGCCGGTTGGTCGACCCGTCGGTCCTTTGCTTTGTTTTCGTTGTGCGCTGGTGCTCTGCCCTTTGCGCGCTTGCCGGTCGACAACCGAAGCCGGAGCTGTGGCTTAAGGCAGAGCGGGAGACCGCGGCGATCCCAACACATCAGGAAACGTTTAGCAAGGTGATGGGTAGTGACCGAGCCGGCCAGCCCTCGAGTCCCCGGGTCGAACGAGTTGGACCAGTGGTCGGGTTTGGACGGAGAGATAGGTAAAACATAAAATGCTAGAGACACAAATAACTTGGTCGGAAAGGGCGGCCCCCGAGCATCGTTCGGGGACCCCATAGTTTTTAATTGAGTACGAAAGGCAGCGATACATAAACGTACACGGCTAACTGTAAAACGGACGGAGGAGTTCCACGTTCCAGGGCGGGGTTGTTTCTTCTCCGGGTGTGTCCCTCTTGCACTTGTTCGACTTGCGGGAGTCGATGAGGTAGTAAGCGTTGCGGTTGCACAAGGCTTTGCTGACGATGAAGGGGACCTCCTATGGGGAGGACAGCTTGTCCTGGCCGGCTTGCTGTTGGACGAGTCGGAGGACGAGGTCTCCCTCGCGGAAAGCGAGGGGCTTGATCTTCTTGTTGTGGTAGTGCCTCAGACCTTGCTGCTAGATGGCTGAGCGACTGAGCGCTAGGAGACGTGCTTCTTCGAGTAGGTCGACGTTGTCTATGCAGGCTTCTTTGGCTTCGACCTCGGTGTACATCGTGACACGCGACGAGTCGAACTCGACGTCGGTCGGGATGATGGATTATGCTCCGTAGATGAGGAAGAACGGGGTAAACCTGGTCGATCGGTTTGGCGTTGTTTGGAGGCTCCAGAGGACGGCCGACTGCTCGTCGATCCAGCTGTCGGGTGAGCGGATGAGCGGCTCGACAAGCTACGGCTTGATGCCGGATAGGATGAGGCCATTTTCCCGCTCGACCTGGCCGTTGGACTGCGGGTGTGCAACGGACGCCATGTCGAGGTGGATGCCGGAGACGGAGCAGTACTGCGCGAGCGCGCCTTTGGTGAAGTTGGTGCCGTTGTCCTTCATGATGTTGTTCGGCATGCCGTAGCGCACCACTATGTCCTTGATGAATCGGACGGCCGTTGGCCCATCCAGCTTCTTGATCGGCCTTGCCTCGATCCACTTGGTGAACTTGTCGATTGATACCAGCAAATGCATCATGCCGCCTCGGGCTGTTTTGAAGGGTCCTACCATGTCAAGCACCCAGACGGCGAAGGGCCAGGCGATTGGTATGGTACGGAGCGCCGACGTTGGTTGGTGGGTGCACTTGCTGAAGCGCTGGCATCCTTCGCACTTGAGGACGAGCGACTCGGCGTCTTGGAGGGCCATGGGCCAGTAGAAACCGTGGCGGAAAGCCTTGGTCACCAGGGATCGCGATGCGGCGTGATGCCCGCACTCGCCTAGGTGTATGTCGAGGAGGATCTCCACGCCCTTTTCTTGCTTGACGCAGTGTTGGAACACGCAGATGGGACTGCGCTTGACGAGCTCGTTGTTGATGATGCTGTAGGCGGATGCTTGGCGCTGCACATGCCGAGCTTCAGTCTCGTCGATGGGGAGGATCCCAATCTCCAGGAACTCCGAGATGGGCAGGGACCATGATGGCGCCGTCACCACGGTGAGAACGGCCACCATGGTTGGCTCAGGGGCGGCAGCCCACAAGCCGGGTCTGGCAGTCCCCGGGTCGGGAGCGGGAGCGGTCGGATTGAGGGTTGCAGTCACCGGGCCGAGTTCGGCAGTCCCTGGGCCGGACTCGGTAGTCCCCGGGTCGGGCTAAGCAGTCCTCGGGGCGGGTTCGACAGTCCCTAGGCCGGTTTCGGCAGTCCCTGGGCCGGGTTGAGGCGCGGTCGGGTCGTCCGGGACATGGATGGACTCTGAGTCCGGAGACGACTTGACGGACGGCTTGCGCAGGTGCTCGAGTGAGACATCAGACGAAATGGACTGTCGAGACGAGGCGATCTTGGCGAGCGCGTCGGCTGCCTCATTCTCCTCCCGTGGGACGTGGAGGAACTTGCAGCCTGCGAAGAATCTGGACAGCTTCTGCACGAGGAAGCGGTAGCTTGCTGATACGTCTCCGTTGTATATATAATTTTTTATTGTTCCATGCCAATATTCTACAACTTTCATATACTTTTGGCAACTTTTTATACTATTTTTGGGACTAACATATTGATCCAACTTTCATATACTATTTTTGGGACTAACATTTTTGATTGTTCCATGCCAATATTCTACAGCTCTCGCCCCTCCACTGCCATGGAGGCCATGGACCAGAGGGGAAACCCTTCTCCCATCTAGGGAGAAGGTCAAGGAAGAAGAAGAAGGAGGGGGGCTCTCTCCCCCTCTCTCCCGGTGGCACCGGAACGTCGGCGGGGCCATCATCGTGTGACGGCGATCTACACCAACACCTCCGTCATCTTCACCAACATCTTCATCACCTTCCCCCATCTATCTACAGCGGTCCACTCTCCCGCAACCCGCCGTACCCTCTACTTAAACATGGTGCTTTATGCTTCATATTATTATCCCATGATGTGTTGCCATCCTGTGATGTATGAGTAGATTTTCGTTGTCCTATCGGTGATTGGTGATTTGCTATGATTGATTTAATTTGCTTGTGGTTATGCTGCTGTCCATTGGTGCCCATCATATGAGCGCGCGCGTGGACTACGTATTGGAGGGCAAGAGTGATAGAAGCTTCAACCTAGCGTAGAAATTGATGCATACGGGATTGAAGGGGGACCAATATATCTTAATGCTAGGGTTGGATTTTACCTTAATGAATGTTAGTAGTTGCGGATGCTTGCTAATAGTTCCAATCATAAGTGCATAGAATTCCAAGTAAGGGATGACATGCTAGTAGTGGCCTCTCCCACATAAAACTTGCTATCGGTCTAGTAACGTAGTGAATTGCCTAGGGACAATTTCGCAACTCCTGCCACCACTTTTCCACACTCGCTATTTCTAACTTTATTGCTTCTTTACCAAAACATCCCCTAGTTTTTATTTACGTGCTCTTTATATTCTTGCAAACCTATCCCACAAAAACTACAAAGTACTTCTAGTTTCATACTTGTTCTAGGTAAAGTAAACGTCAAGTGTGCGTAGAGTTGTATCGGTGGTCGATAGAACTTGAGGGAATATTTTTTCTACCTTTAGCTCCTCGTTGGGTTCGACACTCTTACTTATCGAAAGAGGATACAACTGAACCCCTACACTTGTGGGTTATCAAGATCTTTTTCTGGCGTCGTTGCCGGGGAGCAATAGCGTGGGGTGAATATTCTCGTGTGTGCTTGTTTGCTTTATCACTAAGTAGATTTTATTTGCTGTTCTAAGTTGTTTTCTATCTTTAGTTATGGGAAGGAAATGCAAAATACCAAAAAAATATAGTGGTACCTGCTGAACCAATGGTTGAAGAACCACTCAAAATCTATCACACTCTTGAAGCTTTTTATTTGGATCATCTTCGATCCCTATGTGCTCGGGCTGATCCCACGGGATACTGTTCATCACCACCGTCGACCCCCTCCAGCCTCCACGGGCTACTGCTCATCCACCGTCGACCTCCTCCATCCTCCACCTGCGACTGTTCAGCCTCCACCATGCGCTACTCCACCGGCTACTGTTCAACCAGCCCTCTCCACGGGCTCCTATTCAACCACCCCTCGATGGGCTACTGTTCATCCAGCCCTCCACCGTCTACTATTCATGCAGCCCTCCATGGAGTGGTCCAGTTCATGCAGCCCTCGACGGGGTCCTGTTCATGCAGCCCCAACCGGCTCGATTGAATGGGGTCATGTTCATGCAGAGGTAACACCACGGGTCCTGTTCAGCCACCCCCACCAGGAACTGTTCATCCAAACCCTGCAGCAATGCTCACTATTTATGCAGAGGCAGCATCGATCGGCTTCAGTTAGCAGCAGTAGCGAAGGAATCGCTCAGTTAATAGCCATCGATAGATCGCTCGGGTTCAGTAACGCGTTGCCTGCAGTGCAATCGCTCGGGTTTAGTTAGAGCCCAACGCCTCGCTCTGGTTCAGTTAGATCCCAACGCGTCGCACCCACGTGAGTTCGTGTATGAGGGAAACGCGCATCGCTCGGCCCCGACCACCCACCGTAACCGGGAGCACCCCGATATTTTCCTCGCCCTCGCTTCTACCATGGTTTTTTCGTCATGGACGGCCCAAAGAATTTCATGCAGCTGCGTCTCCGGCCCGCCCAGGACGAAAAGCCCATTTTCTGTCATGATTTTTTGTCATACAAGTAGGACCCCACCACATCTATGATGACCCTGTGTTTTGTCACAATTATTGTCATAGAAGTGTCATAAGTATGACATAAAAAAGTTTCATTCGGCCCAAAATGTCACGGATGTGTCTTTTTTTGTAGTGAGGGTAACGACTGCGCGAGTCCACGGAGGGCTCGACCCACGAAGGGTCCACGAAGAAGCAACCTTGTCTATCCCACCATGGCCATCGCCCACGAAGGACTTGCCTCACTAGGGGTAGATCTTCGTGAAGTAGGCGATCTCCTTGCCCTTGCAAACTGCTTGGTTCAACTCCACAATCTTGTCGGAGGCTCCCAAGTGACACCTAACCAATCTAGGAGACATCACTCTCCAAAAGGTAATAGACGATGTGTTGATGATGAACTCCTTGCTCAATGCTTCAAATGATAGTCTCCCCAACACTCAAACAGCTCCTCACAGATTTGGATATGGTGGAAGAAAGATTTGAGTGGAAAGCAACTTGGGGAAGGCTAGAGAATAAGATTCATATGGTAGGAATGGAATATCTTGATCTCAACACTTGAGTAGGTGGTTCTCTCTCGGAACATGTATGATGGAAGTGTAGGTGTGTTCTGATGGCTCTCTCCACGAGTGAAGAGTGGGTGGAGGGGTATATATAGCCTCCACACAAAATCTAACCGTTACACACAATTTTACCAAACTCGATGGGACCGATTAAGAGAACTTGGTCAAACCAATTTAGTTCATAATGTGATCGTTAGGTATTTCGGTGGGACCGATATGGTCAACTCGGTAGGACCGATTTCATTAGGGTTAGGGCATAACGTAATCTCGGCGAGGCCAATTACACAAACTCGGTGGGACCGATTTTGGTAATGAGCATACACAGAGTTGGTCAGGCAAACTCGGTGGGACCGATTTGCTCGTCTCAGTGGGACCGAAACGTTACGAAGAGGCAATAGAGAGTTTGCATCGCGAAGTCGGTGGGACCGATTGCACATCTCGGTTAGACCTAAAATATTGCAACAAGCAACTAAGAGTTTGCAAACCCATCTCGGTGAGACCGAGATCCCTTTCAGTGAGACGGAAATGATTAGGGTTTCTCGCAGTGGCTATGTCAAGTGAACTCGGTGGCGCTGGATAGATCTTTTCGGTAGGGCCGAGTTTGACTTTTAGTTTGGGACATATCTGGATGTGAGAAAGTGGTTGAGGGTTTTGGAGCATATCACTAAGCATTTCGAGCAAGCAAGCCATTAAGCAACACCTCATCCCCTTTTAATAGTATTGGCTTTCCTATGGACATTGTGATCTTGGATCACTAAAATGGAAAATGTAGAGTCCTGAGCTCTGAGCTTGAGCCAATACTTTTGTCCTTATCATCTTGAAGGGTTTCCACATCCTCTAGTCCATGCCACTCCATCTGTTGAACTTGTCTGAAATATACTAGATGAAAACATTAGTCCAACAAGAGAAATGTTGACATTAATTACCAAAATCACCCAGGGAGCAATTGTGCTTTCAGCTGCTCCAAGCCGACTGCGGCCCCCTGAGCAGCGCACATGTTCTTCACGTGAGTTTCGTAGAAGGGAGGGAGGGCACCGAGGGCACGTCCGATCGCACCACTCCGGGCCCGCACGTCCGCGACCTGGCTTGGCTCGGCTGCACATGGCATGAAGCCGTAGGCAGCGTCTTGCTCCATCTGAGTGGATTCGAGGCGATGTTGCATGGTAGCCAACGACTGGGTGAGGTCCAGCAGGCGCTGGCGGTCCCCGTCAAGGCAGGTCCGGGCCTCGGCGATGTTGGAGGTGTCCATGTCGGTGCCGATGGGAATGTGGAGGCTCTGAATCGTGGCGCGCAGCGGGTTGGGCGAGCCGGCCTGCTCTGCCACGGCTTCAGCTTCGGCGGCCTTTCTCGCCGCACTCGTCGAGGAGGTGGCGCCGGTGTCGGTGACGAAAACCGCTATGCAAAGGTCCATCGCTCCGTCGGGGCCCTTCCGCCGGGAGAGATGGGGGAGTCGGAAAAGTCAAGTACCTCGCTGGGGTACTCATCGGCCATTGGCGCATCGGAGATGCGTAGCACGGCGAAGGAGACGGCGAGGGCGTCGACGACATTGTCCGCCAGCGCGACGAGCTCGTTGGAGTAGGAGGGGGCCCTGTCTAAAGCATGCTCCCGGCCAGGACCTCGAGCTGCCCCACGGTGGGCGCCAATTGTAGTGGTGGGCGCACGGTAGATGCCAAGGGATGGCTAAAGATAGGAGGTGTCTCGAGGGCACTAGTGGGATTCAGAAGCGAGATTGGTATGAGCGAGCATGGGACGCAAGACATACCCAGGTTTTGAGGTTCTCCGGAGAGATAACACCCATAATCCTGCCGGGCATGGTTGATGTTTTACCAGTACAGAGTTGCTCCTTGAGCTGTATGGAGGAGGGAGGAAGGCAGGCCAAGGCTTAGGCTGCTTCTCGCGAGGTGTGTCTATCCTATTCTCTACTAGGGCTCGCCCGTATGCATGAGGGCTCTGGGGGGTTTTATAGGCCAACCCCCCTAGGGGTACAATGGTAATGTTACATGGTCGTGTGGCCGTGTTGTCATCGCCCGGGAAGCCGGCGCTGGGACCTGCCGGGTATAGGGCTCACCGGGTTCTTCGGACATGGGGCCTGCTAGGTACGGGGGCACTGTGTGCGGTCTTGTCGTTCGCCTGGGAGTGGCCGGGTTGAGTCGGGTTTAGTGTGTTCCATCACGTCACCGTCTGCCGGTGTCATGGGTAGTGATGATTACACTGTTGCCACGCCACGGCTGACTAGGGGCATGGGCAAGGTACTGTTACCTTGGTCATCAGTAGGTGGCGTCTCGTCCCATCGTACGGTTGGGATGGGACATGAGCCGACCCGCGTCCGTATTGCGGAACACGCCACAGGTCGGCCTGGCTTGTTGGAGAAGTCTTGGCGCGCTGGGTCCGGATCCCTTGAGCAGACCGTTGGGGCCGGATCGTGGGAGTCGGCCGGATTGGAGAGTCTTGGCCGGGTCGTGGGTCCTGGCCGTGTCGAGCGACCTGGCCAAGTGTGAGCCGGATTGCGGGGCGATGCTTGCCCCGTCGATTTTGAAAAAGATCCGGCTTCCGTTGCCTACCTGGGGTTCATCCCCCCGACAAATCAATGGCTAGAATAATATCCTCACAAAAAATTTGCCCATAGAACATAAGTATATAACAATGCATGGTCTGTTAGTTTCCTTGAAGAATTTTCTTGTGAGGACAGAACATGATTACATAACATGCATGACATGGTAGTTTCCTGTGAAGAATCGATTGTGAGATAACATGACTATAACCAAGCATGGCACTTCTATATTTTCGAACCCAATATACATTTCCCTGTATTTTCCTCTCAGTTCAAACATGGATAGATCAACGTTGTCTCTAGCATTATCCTACTCATACTCCGTACAATGTTGATCTTACATTAACAATACCTATCCTTTTTGATATGATGCAGTGTCCCTATAGTTACTACCCTTTGTAATCACACCACCTTTGCCAAAAATAAGGAAGCACAACTGGTTCCTCACTCGATCAGACGACGACAAAAGACTGATGATCATTCGCACACATGAGCCCAAAAAGTTATATTGCAAAAGAAAACTGTTGTGTACAAGCACCATGAAATACGTGAGTATCCAGACAGTGGTTGTTACGTATGTGAGAAGGTTACCAGCTTGTTGGGGCCTTCGGGATTTTTGAGTTGGAGGCGGGTAAAAAGCCTTGGTTCACACTCTATGTTTCTCAGACTCAACTATCATATTAACCAGGAGATCACCATTGGCAAGGACCTTGATGGCAGAAAGGCTCTTTTTGCTAGGGAAAATTGTGTCTACACAGCGAGCCCTAGGACTTCGGGAGCAAAATCCCCTGATTGTCAATGATACAGCCTACAACCAAAAGAAGGTTTGAATGACAAAGGCATCTGGATTAACTTTGATCCTTGGATGTCTCAGGTCCGATAGGCAGTGATGTGGTTCAAGCCTTCAGGATGATAGGTAATTGGGCTGTTGCATCAAAAGGGTGGAGTACTGGTGTCTGCGAATCACTGGTAGCTAAAGCGGGGCTGCAAATTATGATGGTGTTGGATCATCCCTCTTCGAATGACTTGTTGTCTTTGTTGCTTGTTCTGGATGGGTAGCTCTCTCTTTTGTTATGCATATTCCTTGTCATTTGGTCATCCTCGTCTATGTCTCCCTTACTATGTAATAGTTGCCTCTATTTAGAATGTCATTCTCATCTGGATCACGAGAGTCTGAGCGCTGCAGATGGGTGCGTTTTGGTGATGTAGCAAGACTTCTTATGAACTATCATGTCTTGATGTTTATGTCAGTATTAGTCACTAGTCAGTGTTTGAATGTTGTATATATCATTGTTTTGAACTGTTTATTGTCTCGAACTGCTGGTGGGCTAAATGAGGGCACCACCATTCTCTAGTGTTCCGAGTATATCCCCTTTTTTCAAGTTATAATTTGAGCTCAATGTCTTTTCGATGATGTACACCTGTTTGGGCCAGTGAGGTGTTGTTAAATATGGGCCCAGTAGTAACGCAATGCCAAACAGGTCAATTATGACTCTCAGGTCGGGCTCTCAAACAAAGAAAAAAAAAATGACTCTTAGGCCGACATGTGGGCGCCATCGGTGTTTTCGTGCGCTTGCGCGCCGAGAGCATATTGGCACGTGTTCGAAATTCAGGCTATCTTTTCATCCCCAATCTCCCACCCCTCCCCCACCTCTGGAATCTCAATTCCTACTCCAGTTCCCCCAAATCCCCCTCATGTACTCCCTGTACTGAAGCGCACTATCATGTCGCTGGTTAACATGGATCTCCGAGCCGGAGATCTTGAGGTCTGTCCTGCCTTCGGGCGCTGCGTGTTGTCGCTCAAGAGTGGCATGGCGACGCTTGACAACTAGTTTGCCGGCAGAGTGCTGATGGTAACCATCAACAGTGACCGGCCTCTCATCTCGCTGGACGACATTGTCAAAGCTCTTGGCATTGCGCACAACATCCAAATAAGTAAGGCTGGGTGCGAGCACCTCGCCATCAAAGACTTCCTCCCCGGCGGGCACCCGGGAGCTTGACGCCCCGGCAAGATGAACGAAAAGGTTGTCGCCCACCTTCGGATACTTGCCGGGGCCCGAGGTCGCGGAAGAAGAAGGCTGGTCATTAATCGCATCTTCCTCGGCTGTGGCCTTGCCGGCCTCCCCGGCAGGCCCACCACCGGCACCCTCGGCGGCACCCTTGGCGGCATCCTCAGCGGCCTTATCCGCGGCGGCCCCGACGGCATCCTTGGCGGCCTCCTCGACGGCGATCTTGTCGGCCTCCACCGCGGCCTCCTCAGCAGCCTCCTTGATGATGGCGTCGACGTCCTCCGCATCCGTTGAAGGAGGGCCTAGACCATGATGGGTATGATGAAGTCAAGAAAAAGCGCAAGGGAAAAGCAAATAAAAAAGGCAGGCGACTCACCAGCGCCGGGCTGTGAAGCGTAAGTTCCCTCCCCGCCGGCGTCGGACGCCGGGGCTAGGCCACCAGCGCCCAAGTTCCCCTCCTCCTCCATGCGTGTGGGCTCCATGCTTGGTTCCCTTGCCGGGGACGCCCCTCGCGGCCGCGTGGTCGATGGGTGTGGTGTGTTGGGAGTAGCCCCTTGCGGCTCCTCCTGCTGCTGCTCCCGTCCTACAGAACCGGCAAGGTCAGCACCTCTAGCATCAAACACCTACTGCATGTCGAGCGAGAAGAGGTTGGCGGACTTACGCTGGGGGCTGTGCCGGGGGCTCCCGTCGGAGCTGCTCAACACCACCAGTGGTTTCCCTGAAGCCCCAGCCGTGGACTGGCTGCTCGCCGAAGCCTTGGCCCTCTTTACCCTCTAGGCCAACGTCTCTGCGTCCCTGAAGAAGTAAGAACAACTCAAGATGAGTGGCATGGTCTAGGGAGATGGAAATGACGATGAGAAATGGGATACTTACTCGTCGTCCATCTCCTCCTCCTCCACCGTTTTCCTCTTCCTCTTCGGGCTGAGGGGCGCGAGGTCGAAGGGGAACTCTGCGTCGCCCTCCGAATCAACATCTGCCGGGGGAGGCGAAGAAAGGGGCGGAGTTTGTGCACGCCTCGATGAAAAGAGAGTTGCCGCTTTCTTCTTCTCGGCGGCCTTCGTCGACCTCTTCGCCGCTGTGGCCCTCGTGAGGCACCCGGACCCCTCTAGGGCCAATTGAGGCTGCGTAGTCTTGCCGGGCCGGACCGGCTCGCCGGAACATGCCCGCCGCAAGACTCTCCCTCTTCCCCTGGCTGGCGCCGGACCGGCCACCGCATCCTCCTCCTCCGACGACTCGTTGGCAGCGTCTTCAACCAGTGGAGCTCCAGTGCTGGCGCTGCTAGCCTCTCCGGCAGCCGCCGCCCACTGGGCGAACTCCTCCTCCTCCGTAGCCACGTCGCCCTGGTCCTCCATACCTCCGGCGCTGCCGGCCTCCTAGATGAGCTGCGCCTCCCTCGCCCTAGCGGCAATATAGTCCAGCTCCTCCGGGGTGGTGTCCCTGACAAGCCACTGCTCGGTGTCAGGATCGACACACACCTCGACCAGAGTGTCGAAGAACTGCTGCACGACCTCGTCCTCCGGCTCCTGCCAGCTCGGGATGGGGCCATGCGCGCTGCATTCCGGCATCATGGCGACGATCTCAGACTGGTGCGAATTGTTGCACAGCGGGATCGCTCCCGCTGGCAGCCTGAAGAGCTGCCCCTTGACGGCCTTGCCGGCCTTTGCGGCAGCCTTCCCAGCCTTGCCGGTCCGCTCGACCTCGCCATCGCGACCCACATCCAGCTAGAAGAGTCGTTGACAGAAATGGGCGTGTCCCATCACTGTGAGGTTGTGGTTGAGGCCAGGGCAGAGCCGCATGACGTCAGCTGGGTTCCTGAAGAGCCAGGCTAGCCTCCCCTTGTTGTGCAGCGGGGCGATCCGACGGCGAATGAAATCCGCCCCGATCATCTCGAGCGTGAGTCCGGCCTGGACGAGCCGGTTGATCCCGGTGAAGGCAACAGTGAGCCTCCCGTCAGCGGCGTCGACGTCGCTCCAGTCGCTGCCACGGACCGGTGGCGCTCGGCGGACCCTGCAGAATGTTGGCGGCTCGTCTTCCTCAATCAAGCACCACCGGCCGCGCCATTCGTCCCACCTCTCCTTCACAGCGCCCTCCGGGTACACTACCTTGAGTCTTGGAATCCAGGTGATGCATCCAGAGACTGCGCCTCCCGGCTAGATCCGAGGGGTGAAATAGTGGCGGAAGAGCGCCGTGTTGGGCTGCACTCCGACAAAGCCCTCGCAGAGGTGCGCGAAGAAAGCCATGCACGCCACCGCATTTGGGGTAAAATCTAGAAGGCGGAAACCAAAGGTCTGCATGACGTCGCAGAAGAAATCGGAGAAGGGGGGACACAACCCGCAAGAGAAGTAATCAACAAAGAAAGGGTACCGATTTGAGCCAGGCGGAGCGCAAGCGGCCGGAACGACGCGCGTCGCCGGATGGCCCAAGCCTTTCCCCCCGTCTCCGCCCCCCAAAGGGGTTTAAAGGTGGCCCGGAGCTCGAAGACATCAACCGATGACGGGATGAAGAAAGCGGCCTTTGTACGACCCCCCGTAAACGCGCCCTTCGGCGGCGCCATAGGCCCGGCGCCCTTGGCCGCCCCTTTGCCCTTGGCGGGTTTGGATGCCATAGCGGCTGAGTGGGAGGGCTGAGGGAAGGAGATGGCGAAGCAACGGCGACAGGCGATGGCGATGGCTTTGAAAGTAAGGAAGAAAGGGAACAGTGGCTCTGAGATTCGAAGAGGCGCGAGGAAAATGGAGGAAGTGAGCAGCGCGCTCGCGGTTATTCCTTTTTATGGGGGAAAATGCGAGCCGCCTCCTTTCGCATTTACTGCGACGTGACGCATGCCTGCGGAAACCGCCCCACGCATGCCGCCCACGTCACGCACGACCCTCCACCCCGCGCCGCGCGCGCGGGTCGTGGGAGGCGCAGCGTGCGGAAATTTTACCACGGTGAAAACCGCCCCGCCTGCCCACGCACCGTTCTGGGACTGGCCCAACAACGTGTGGCGCTTATGTGTGGCCCAGGCCCGGGGGCTCCTGTCGGTGTACAAAAAGAGGGGTACACTTTTTGTACCCCTATGACTGTGCACGGGCAGTCTGAGCCACGGGCACCACCACACCAAGCATGGCGAGGGAGGCGAGCCAGGGCAAGACCGAAGCTTGATGGATACTGGAGCGACGCCAAGAACAAGACCACAAAGAGCAAAGGGACGAAGCAGCTCTCCCCAGCAAGATCCTTGCCGGGGCCAGCCCTGGCAGGACCCTTGCCGCGGCAGCTCGCCCCGTGCCTACAGAGCGAATCGCCCTTGAGTCCACCGCCCCATGGGGCGAGGATTCGGGAGATATCCCCATGGTGGCATGCAGATCTTTGTGAAGACATTCAAGATCAGATACAAGTTAAGAAGACGACGACCCTTGGCGGAATTCCAGCCAAGGAGAACCACAAGGCCTCCGGCAAGCACCTTGCCGGGATGAGAGCAGGCGCCACGGCAGGACCCTTGTCGGAGCCTCGGCAAGGCCCTTGCCGAGGACACCCGCGGGGCCACCGTCAGGCCTGCACCAACCAGATTTCCACCGACCTACGCAGCTACCGACCCGACCAGCTGGACAGGCTCCTGCGTGGCGACCCCCAGATCTTCGTGGAGGCCCGCCGTTGCGCCACCTCAGCTGCCTGTCTGCCTACATGGCACCTCAAACACTGCTGGCCAGGGCGCGTGTCAACACGAGGAGGGGCGGCGATGGACAAGACGGACGTCTCCCCTCATCCACGATAAAGCAAGGACACCTAAGCTAGGCGCATTAAATGCGCCTTGTCCTGTAATGCGAGGGATAACCTCGCATCACTGTACCCTTGCCACCTCCTGTGTGCCACTGTAGCGACCCCTTTTTTCCTATAAAAGGAGGCCCAAGGGGACCAGGAGGAGGATTCGGCTTTTTAGAACTCCTCGCGACTCTCTTGGAGCTCCTCACTAGCTGAAGAACACAAACATATAATCCACCAAAGCAGGAGTAGGGTTTTACGCATCTTTGCGGCCCAAACCTGGGTAAAGGAACCGTGTCCTGACTGTTAGATCCGCTCTTTTCTCAACCCCGCACCCCGCAACCATAGTAGGGATTCTTGTGATCCCATAGGTGTCGATCCAAATACACCGACAGCATGCGTTGATTGCTTTGTTTTGATGACTCGTAGATTTTTGCAATAAGTATATGAGTTCTTATGACTAATGTTGAGTCCATGGATTATACGCACTCTCACCCTTCAACCATTGCTAGCCTCTCTTATACCACACAACTTTCTCCGGTGCCATAAACCCACTATATATCCTTCTTCAAAACAGCCACCATATTGTTCCTCAAAACAGCCACCATACCTACCTATCATGGCATTTCCATAGCCATTCCGAGATATATTGCCTTGCAACTTTCCACCGTTCCGTTTATATGACACGCATCATATTGTCATATTGCCATGCATGATCATGTAGATGACATCGGAGTTGTGGCAAAGCCACCTTGCATAAATTTTCATTTATGTCACTCTTGATTCATTGCATATCCCGGTACCCAGTCGGGGGCATTCATGTAGAGTCATACTTGTTGTAGTATCGAGTTGTAATAAAAAGTGTGATGATCATCATTATTAGAGCATTGTCCCATGTAAGGAAAGGCAAATAAAAAAAAGAGATGGCCCAAAAAAATAGAGAGGGGCTAATAAAAAAAGGAGAAAGCCCCTCCAAAAAAATGAGAGAAAAGAGAGAAGGGACAATTGCTACTATCTTTTTTCCACACTTGTGCTTCAAAGTGGCACCATGTTCTTCATTGTAGAGAGTCTCATGTTTAGTCACTTTCATATACTAGTGGGAATTTTCATTATAGAACTTGGCTTGTATATTCCAATGATGGGCTTCCTCAAATGCCCTAGGTCTTCGTGAGCAAGCAAGTTGGATGCACACCCACTAGTTTCTTTTGTTGAGCTTTCATTCATATTTAGCTCTAGTGCATCCGTTGCATGGCAATCCCTACTCACTCACATTGATAACTATTGATGGGCATCTCCATAGCTTGTTGATACGCCTAGTCGATGTGAGACTATCTCCCTCCTTTTTGTCTTCTCCACAACCACCTCTATTCCACCCATAGTGCTATATCCATGGCTCACGCTCATGTATTGTGTGAAAGTTGAAAGGTTTGAAAAGATAGAGTATGAAAACAAGTGCTTGGCTGAAATCGGAGTTGTGCATGATATGAATATTTTGTGTGATGAAGAGGGAGCATAACCACACTATATGATTTTGTAGGGATAACTTTCTTTAGCCATAGTATTTTGAGAAGACATCATTGCTTTGTTAGTATTGCTTGAAGTAATGTTATTTCTTATGTCAATATAGACTTTTATCTTGAATCTTTGAGATCTGAACATTCATGCCACAATTAAGAGAATTACATTGAAAAACTATATTGGTTAGCATTCCACATCAAAAATTCTTTATTTATCATTTACCTACTCGAGGACGAGCATGAATTAAGCTTGGGGATGCTTGATACTTCTCCAACGTATCCATAATTTTGAGTGTTCCATGCTATTATTTATGATGTCTTGGATGTTTAATGGGCTTTATCATTCACTTTTATATCATTTTTGGGACTAACCTACTAACCCAAAGCCCCAGTCCATATTGCTGTTTTTTTTGCCTATTTTAGGGTTTTGCAGAAAAAGAATATCAAACGGAGTCCAAACGGAATGAAACCTTCACGAGAGATATTTTTGGAGAAAATCACGCCAGAGGAACTTAAGAACCATGTCAGGGGAGCATCGAGTGGCCCTCGAGGGTGGGGGGCACGCCCCCCTTCCCAGGGCGCGCCCCCTGCCTCGAGGCCCACTCGAGCATTCCCCGGTGCCCTCCTTCATCCTATATAAGTCCACGTACCCCAGAAACTCCGAAGACAGAGAGAAAATCCTAATTCCACCGCCGTAGCTTCTGTTCCCGTGGAGATCCCATCTTGGAGCCTGTTACGGAGCTCCACCGGAGGGGGATCCATCACGGAGGCCTTCATCATCATCATCATCATCGCCCTCACCATGAGTTGTGAGTAGTTTACCACAGACCTTCGGGTCCATAGCTAGTATCTAGATGGCTACTTCTTTCTCTCTCCGGGTCTCAATACAAAGTTCTCCTTGGTCTTCGAGGAGATCTATTCGATGTAATCTCTTTTTGTGGTGTGTTTGTCGAGATCCGATGAATTGTGAGTTTATGATCAAGGTTATCTATGAAAGATATTTGGTTCTTCTCTGAACTTTTTATGTGTGCTCATAATATCCTTGCTAGTCTCTTCGAATTATTGGTTTGGTTTGGCCTACTAGATCTATAGTTCTTGCAATGGGAGAAGTGCTTGGCTTTGGGTTCAATCATGCGGTGTTCTTTCCCAGTGACAGTAGGGGCAGCAAGGCACATATTGTATTGTTGCCATCGAGGATAAAAAGATGGGGTTTACATCATATTGCTTAAGTTTATCCCTCTACATCATGTCATCTTGCTTAAGGCGTTACTCTGTTCGTATGAACTCAATACACTAGATGCATGCTGGATAGCGGTCGATGTGTGGAGTAATAGTAGTAGATGCAGGCAGGAGTCAGTCTACTTGCCTCGTACGTGATGCCTATATACAATGATCATGCCTAGATAGTCTCATAATTATTCGCTTTTCTATCAATTGCTCGACAGTAATTTGTTTACCCGCCGTAGATTATCGGTATCATGAGAGAAGCCACTAGAGAAAACTATGCCCCCCAGGTCTATTCTCAACATATCAATCTACATCTACTTTACTTTTACCGCTTTTATTTGATGTTTTATTAAACTAAAAATACCAAAAATATAAACTATCATCTCTATCAGATCTCACTTTCGTAAGTGATCGTCAAGGGATTGACAACCCCTTATCGCGTTGGCTGCGAAGTTCTTATTTGTTTGTGCAGGTGCAAGGGACTCGCGCGTGGTCTCCTACTGGATTGATACCTTGGTTCTCAAAAGCTGAGGGAAATACTTACGCTACTGTGCTGCATCTCCCTTTCCTCTTCAAGGGAATATAACGCAAGCTCAAGAGGTAGCATGATGCATGTACACAATATTATTTTTCATCCAGCTCAGTATATAGGTGTATTCGAATAAATAATCAAATGCGCAGTAAATTATCATAGTAAATCGGCTATTATTATTTTTACCCAGCCCAAGAAATAGATTGTTTTTGTAGTCAAAGCCCAGGAAATAGATGTATTGGCAAACGAAATGAAATGGGCTGTAAAACCTAAATAAATGGGATGCATTCCGCCACAGCTTTCGATGCTGACTTTGTTGGCCCACTAGACGAAGCCTATGCAAGGTGTTGTCCATTTAGTGAACAAAAGGATTTAATGGTCTAAAACAAAAAGTCAACAAATTATTCTGACATCTGTAGTCATTGGATTGACATCCAACGATGATCCTGCTTCTTCAATCTATGATCTAGTTGCTCTTGCTCCAGCCGCCAAAACCATCGGCGGTTGCAGCGCCTGCATTTGCCTCCCGTAGCCGGCTGTGCTACCGCGCAGGGCTCACCACCCCACCTTACTCCCAATGGTGGCCACGTCATACATGTACTCACCCACACCTTCTGTTATTCTTCAGTGAAGGAAGCCACACCCGCCAGCCGAACCAGTCTCATACTCCCCTCTGCCAGGGACTCCAGTGCCCCTTTGCTACCTCTTGAGCTTGCGTTGGTTTTTCCCTCGAAGAGGAAAGGGTGATGCAGCAAAGTAGAGTAAGTATTTCCCTCAGTTTGAGAACCAAGGTATCAATCCAGTAGGAAATTACACACAAATCGCCAAATACGTGCACAAACAAACAAACTACTTGCACCCAACGATATAAAGGGGTTGTTAATCCCTTCACGGTTATTTGCAGAAGTGAGATCTGATAGAGATAGATGAACTAGTAAAGTAAATATTTTTGGGTTTTTGGTTTATAGATTGAAAAGTAAAAGATTGCAAAGTAGTAGATCTGAAACTTATAAGATGTAAAGTAGACACGGGGGCCATAGGTTTCACTAGAGGATTCTCTCATGATAGCAAGTATTACGATAGGTGAACAAATTACTGTCAAACAATTGATAGAAGAGCGAATAATTATAACGACATCAATGGAAATGATCATGAATATAGGCATCATGTCTGTGACAAGTAGACCGACTCCTGCCTGCATCTACTACTATTACTCCACACATCGACCGAAACAATTTTGCATCTAGAGTATTATGTTCATAAGAACAGAGTAACGCATTAAGCAAGATGACATGATGTAGCGTAATTAACTCAAGCAATATGATGAAAACCCCTTATTGTTATCCTCGATGGCAACAATACAATATGTGTCATGTCCCTTTCTATCACTGGGATTGAGCACTTCAAGATTGAACCCAAAGCAAAGCACTTCTCCCATTGCAAGAAAAACCAATCTAGTTGGCCAAACCAAACCGATAGTTCGAAGAGAATTACTAAGATATCAAAATCATGCATAAAAGAATTCAGAAGAAACTCACATATTATTCATAGATAATCTGATCATAAACCCACAATTCATTGGATCTTGACAAACACACCGCAAAAGAAGATTACAACTGATAGATCTCCAAGAACAACGAGGAGAACGGGAGAGAATGAGCCATCTAGCTACTAGCTATGGACCTATAGGTCTGTAGTAAACTACTCACACTTCATCGGAAGGGCAATAGGGTTGATGTATATGCCCTTCGTGGTTGATTCCCCCTCCGGAAGTGTATCGGAAATGGCCTCCAGATGTAGAAGGTTACGACGGCGGAAAAGTGGTTTCGATGGATATTCTGGGGTTTCTGGAATATATGTGAATTTTTAGGCGGAAGAAGTAGGCTAGGCAAGGCACGAGGGACCCACAAGGTAGGGGGCGCGTCCTACCCGCGCCCTCCACCCTTGTGGCCGCCTCGCAGATCCCCTGGTGTCTACTCCAAGTCCATCTGGTGTCTTCTGGTCCAAGAAAAATCCCCGTAAAGTTTTGTTCCATTTGGACTCCGTTTGATATTCCTTTTCTACGAAACTCAAAAACAAGGAAAAAATAGAAACTGGCACTGGGCTCTGGGATAATAGGTTAGTCCCAAAAATCATATAAAATAGCACATAAATGCATATAAAACATCCTAGATAGATAATATAATAGCATGGAATAATAAAAAATTATAGATACATTGGAGACGTATCAAGCATCCCCAAGCTTAATTCCTGCTCGTCCTCGAGTAGGTAACTGATAAAAACAATTTTTTTTATGTGGAATGCCACCCAATATAATTTTCAATGTAATATTCTTTATTGTGGCATGCATGTTCAGATCCATAAGACTCAATTTTTTTATCAATATCAATACAATAATACTTCAAGCATACTAAAAGCAATCTACGAAGCTTTAAAAATAACATGGCTAAAGAACGTTATCCCTACAAATCATATAGTCCTTATGCTCCCTTTTCTTAACAGAAAATACCCCTCATGCCCATCCCGGAGTCAGCCAAGCAATTACTTTCATACTCTACTTTTTCAAGCTTTTTTCAACTCTTCACGCAATATATGAAGGTGGTGATAGGCAAAAGGTGGGAGAAAGTCTCACATCAACTAGGCAAATCAATGGACAATGGGGATGTCCATCAATCGATATCAATGTGAGTGAGTAGGTATTGCCATGTAACGGATGCACTAGAGCTATAAGTGTATGAAAGCTCAAAAGGACAACTAGTGGGTGTGCATTAACTTGCTTGCTCATGAAGACCTAGGACATTTGAGGAAGCCCATCGTTGGAATATACAAGCCAAGTTCTATAATGAAAAATTCCCACTAGTGATATATGAAGGTGACAACATAGGAGACTCTCTATCATGAAGAACATGGTGCTACTTTGAAGCACATGTGTGGAAAAGGATAGTAACATTGCCTCTTTTATTTTATTTGGGCTTCATTGGCCTCTTTTATTTTGGATAGCCTCACATGGGAGAATGTTCTAATAATGATGATCATCACACTTTTATTTACTTACAACTCGATATTACAACTAGATATTACAACTCGATGCTAGAACAAAGATATGACTCTATGAATGCCTCCGACGGTGTACCGGGATGTGCAATGACCAAGAGTGACATGTATAAAAAATATGAACGGTGGCTTTGCCACAAATACTATGTCAACTACAAGATCATGCAAAGCAATATGTCAATGATGAAGCGTGTCATAATAAATGAAACGGTGGAGTTACATGGCAATATATCTCGGAATGGCTATGGAAATGCCATAATAGGTAGGTATGGTGGCTGTTTTGAGGAAGGTATAAGGAGGGTTTTATGCACCGGCGAAAGTTGTGCGGCACTAGAGTGGCTAGCAAGGTGGAAGTGTGAGAGTGAGTATAATCCATGGACTCACATTAGTCATAAAGAACTCACATACTTATTGTGAAAAATCTACTTAGCCCTGAAAGCAAAACACTACGACGCATGCCCCTAGAGGGGAGGTTGGTAGGAGTTAACCATCGCGCGGCCCCGACCTTCCCGCAAAGATGAAACAATCAAGATACATTGTGCACCAATTTGGTTACATAGGCCATGCGTGCATGCTTCGGGAATCACAAACGTTAACACAATTATTTCTTTAACCTCACAAACTACCACTAGCATGACTCTAATATTACCATCTTAACATCTCAAAACAATTACATGGAGTCAAACTTCACATAATATTCAATGCTCTATATATGAAAGTTTTTATTATATCTCCTTTGGATGTCTATCATGTTAGAACTAATCTCATAACCCAAGCAAATTACCATGCTGTTCTTTAAGACTCTCAAAATAATATAAGTGAAGTAAGAGAGTTCAATAATTTCTACAAAATAAAACCACCACCGTGCTCTAAAATATATGTGAAGCACTAGAGCAAAATTGCCTAGCTCAAAAGATAAAAGTGAAGCACATAGAGTATTCTAATAAATCATGATTGAAGCGTGTCCCTCTCAAACGGTGTGTACATCAAGGCTGATTGCGACAAACTAAAAATCAAAGACTCATATCATACACGATGCTCCAAACAAAACACATATCATGTAGTGAATAAAAATATAGCCTCAAGTAAAGTTATCGATAGATGAAGACGAAAGAGGGGATGCCTTCCCGGGGCATCCCCAAGCTTAGGCTCTTGGGCGTCCTTGAATTTTACCTTGGGGTGTCATGGGAATCCCCAAGCTTACGATTTTTCCACTCTTCATTCCATAGGCCATCAAATCCTTACCCAAAACATGACAACTTCACAACACAAAACTTAATAGAAAATCTCATGAGCTCCGTTAGTAAAACAAAGCAAATAACCACTCAAGGTACTATTGTAATCTTATTCTAATTTTATATTGGTGTTATATCTACTGTATTCCAACTTCTCCATGGTTCATACCCTCCGATACTAGCCATAGATGCATCAAAATAAGCAAACAATTATAGTCAAAAATAAATAAGCAAACAACACATAGAAAACAAAATCTTTCAAAAACAGAATAGTCTATAGAAATCTGAAAGTGCACATACTTATATAACTCTTCAAATTCTAAAAAACTAGGAAGATGTGGGGAATTTGTATAGAAATTTTGTGTAAAAATTTCAGAAGGTTTCGACATTCCAGTGAATTATTGAATTTTTGCACTCGGCGCAAAAGTTTCTTTTTTCTGCAAAATCAAGTCAACGATCACCGTAAGCCATCCCAAAGGTATTACTTGGCTCAAACACTAATAAAAACACCAAAACACAATTACCATAGAAGTATAATGTGTAAAACTTGAAAAACAGAACCAAAGAGTAAAAAGCAAATATAAATTGGGTTGCCTCCCAACAAGCGCTATTGTTTAATGCCCTTAGTTAGGCATAAAAGGCAAATAGATCTAGGTATTGTCATCTTTGGTATGAAATCCATAGGTAGCTCTCATAATAGATTCATATGGAAATTTAATTTTATTTCTTGGAAAGTGTTCCATGCGCTTCCTTAACGGAAATTGTAATCTAATTTTCCATCTTTCATATCAATAATTGCACCAATTGTTCTAAGGAAAGGTCCACCAAGAATAATAGGACATGTAGGATTGCAATCTATATCAAGACCAACGAAATCTATAGGCACATAATTCCTATTTGCAACGAAAAGAACATCATTAATCCTTCCCATAGGTTTCTTAATAGTGGAATCCGCATGCAAATTTGAAGAACCCTCATCGAATTCACGGAAACCTAGAACATCACATTAAGTTTTTCGAATTGTAGAAACGCTAGCATCCAAATCACACAAAGCATGGAAGCCATAATCTTTAATCTTGATCTTAATAGTAGGTTCCCACTCATCATAAAGTTTTCTAGGGATAGAAACTTCTAATTCAAGCTTTTCTTCAAAAGATTGCATCATAGCATCAACGATATGTTTAGTGAATTTGTATTTTGATTATAAGCATGAGGAGAATTCAACATGGATTGCAACAAGGAAATACAATCTAATAAAGAAGAACTATCATAATTAAATTCCTTAAGATCCAATCTAGTGGGTTCATTGCTACTTGCAGTTTTGACCTCCTCAATCCCACTTTTCTCAATTTTTGCATCAAGATCTAATAACTCTGAATCATTGGGACGCCTCTTAACTAAAGTAGACTCATCTCCAGTCCCATCTTTATCAAGATTTATTTTGTAAAACAAATATTCAATAGGAGTCACATCAATCACTTTAAGATCTTCACCATTATTTTCACGAAAACTAGAAGAACATGTTTTTATAAACTAATCTTTTTTAGCACGCATCTTAACGGTTCTTTCTTTGCACTCATCAATGGAAATTCTCATAGCTTTAAGAGACTCATTGATATCATGCTTGGGTGGAATAGATCTATCTTTCAAATAATCAACATCAAGAGAAATTATATCCACACTTCTAGCCAAATCATCAATCTTAAGCAATTTTTCTTCAATCATAGCATTAAAATTCTTATGAGAACTCATAAATTATTTAACACTATTCTCAAAAGCATAGGGCATCTTACTATAATTTCCATAAGAATTGTTGTAGGAATTACCATAATTATTAGAGGAATTACTAGGAAACAACCTAGGATTAAAATTTCCTCTATAAGCATTGTTACCAAAACCGTTCCTACCAACAAAATTCACATCCATAGATTCATTATTATTCTCAATCAAAGTTGACAAGGGCATATCATTAGGATCAACATTAGTACCCTTGCTAGCAAATAATTTCATAAGTTCATCCATCGTTCCACTCAAAACATTAATCTTTTCAATAGCATGCACTTTTTTACTAGTGGAAGATCTTTCGGTATGACATTGAGAATAGTTAACCATTATATTATCTAGGAGTTTAGTAGCTTCTCCTAAAGCGATTTCCATAAAAGTACATCCCACGGCCGAATCTAAAAGATTTCTGGAAGCAAAGTTCAATCCGACATAATTTTTTTTGTATAATCATCCATAAATTCAAGCCATGCGTCAGACAATTTCTTATCATAAGTTTCATCCTCTCCCAAGATTGTGAAACATGCTCATGATCAAGTTGTTTAAAATTCATAATATTGTTCCTAAGGGAGATGATCTTAGCAGGAGGAAAATACTTGGCAATAATAGAATCTTCGCACTTATTCCATGAATCAATACTATTTTTAGGCAAGGATGAAAACCAAGTTTTAGCCCGATCTCATAGTGAGAACGGGAATAGGTTTAATTTAACAAGATCATTATCCACATCTCTTTTATTGTGCATGTCACACAAATCAACAAAATTATTTAGATGGGAAGCGGCATCTTCACTAGGAAGGCCAGAAAATTGATCTTTCATGACTAGATTCAATAAAGCAACATTGGTTTCACAAGATTCCACATTTGTAGCGTGAGCAATTGGGGTACTAATAAAATCATTATTATTGGTGTTGGAAAAGTCACATAATTTGGTATTTTCTTGAGCCATCGTGACAAAGCTAGCAATCCAACACACAAGCACACAAAAAGCAAGCAAACAAGACAAGTGAAAGAAGGGCGAAGAAAAGGAAAATCTTTTCAAAAAAATTGTTTTAGAAGTGGGGGAGAGGAAAACGAGAGGCGAATGGCAAATAATGTAAATGCAAGGGATGAAGTTTAATAAAGGGTACTTGGTAGGTCTTGACTTGACATAGATCTCAACGGCACCAGAGATTGGCGAGTTGAAAGAAGACAAATCTTGACTTGACTTGGCGTAGATCTCCCCGGCAACGGTGCAAAAAATTATTCCTGCTACCTCTTGAGCTTGCGTTGGTTTTTCCCTTAAATAAGAAAGGGTGATGCAACAAAGTAGAGTAACTATTTCCCTCAGTTTGAGAATCAAGGTATCAATCTAGTAGAAGATTACACACAAATCACCAAATATCTGCACAAACAAACAACTTGCACCCAACGCTATAAAGGGGTTGTCTATCCGTTCACGGTTGTTTGCAAAAGTGAGATCTGATAGAGATAGATGAACTAGTAAAGTAAATATTTTTGGGTTTTTGGTTTATAGATTGAAAAGTAAAAGATTGCAAAATAGTAGATCTGAAACTTATAAGATGTAAAGTAGACCCGGGGGGCATATGTTTCACTAGAGGCTTCTCTCAAGGTAGCAAGTATTATGGTAGGTGAACAAATTACTGTCAAACAATTGATATAAGAGTGAATAATTATAACGACATCTATGGCCATGATCATTAATATACGCATCACGTCCGTGACAAGTAGACCGACTCCTGCCTGCATCTACTACTATTACTCCATACATCGACCTAAACGATTATGCATCTAAAGTATTAAGTTCATAAGAACATAGTAACGCATTAAGCAAGATGACATGATGTAGCAAAATTAACTGAAGCAATATGATGAAAACCACATCTTGTTACCCTCGGTGGCAACAATACAATACGTGTCATGTCCATTTCTGTCACTGGGATTGAGCACCACAAGATTGAACCCAGAGAAAAGCACTTCTCCCATTGCAAGAAAAGCTAATATAGTTGGCCAAACCGAACCGATAGTTTGAAGATAATTACTAAGATATTAAATCATGCATAAAAGAATTCAGATGAAACTCAAATATTATTCATAGATAATCCAATCATTAACCCACAATTCACCGGATCTTGACAAACACACCGCAAAAGAAGATTACAACTGATAGATCTCCAAGAACAACGAGGAGAACTTGGTATTGTGGATCCAAGAGAGAAAAGATGCCATCTAGCTACTAGCTATGGACCCGTAGGTTTGTGGTAGACTACTCACAGTTCATCAAAAGGGCAATAGGGTTGATGTAGATGTCCTCCGTGGTTGATTCTCTCTCCGACAGAGTACCGGAAAAGGCCTCCAGATGGGATCTCATGAGAATAGAAGGTTACGGTGGTGGAAAAGTGATTTCGATGGATGTTCTGGGGTTTCTGGAATATATGTGAATTTATAGGCGGAAGAAGTAGGTCAGGGGAGGCACGAGGGGCCCACAAGGTAGGGGGAGCGCCCTACCCCCCTGGGCGCGCCCTCCACCCTGGTGGCCGCTTCGCAGATCCCCTGGCGTGTACTCCAAGTCCATCTGGTGTCTTTTGGTCCAAGAAAAATCCCCGTAAAGTCTCGTTCCATTTGGCCTATGGTTGTTATTCCTTTTCCGCGAAACTCAAAAACAAGGAAAAATACAGAAACTGGCACTGGGCTCTCGGTTAATAGGTTAGTCCCAAAAATCATATAAAATAACATATAAATGCATATAAAGCATCCTAGATAGATAATATAATAGCATGGAACAATCAAAAATTATAGATACGTTGGAGACGTATCACCCTTGTTCCCCGACTCCAGATCGTTCCCATCTTACGCCTCGCCATCGTCCATCGCCTTGGTTCTCTCGGTGCGGCATGGTCAACGTTGTCAAGGAACGACTTCCATCGGAAGAGGACTATACGTTGAGAGGCTGACAACTGGGTCCACGGCAACATCAAGGAAGCCTCCTTATTACGCGCAAAGTAAAGATTCCTCCACCTGACAGCGGGGATGCACCGGAAGGGCCACCGAATTTTGCAAAAAAAACATTTCCCCCTGACAGCTGAGACCCACCAGCTACATCTTCGTACGCAAGGAAGTGTGCCCATATTATGGGCAAAAAATGATTCTCCCCCTGGCAGTTGGGACCCACCAGCTATAACTTCGCACGAAAGGAAGTGCATCCATATCCTCCCTGATAGCTAGGACCTACCCGGTCGAGGCATACGCAGCGTTTTCACGAACGTGTACATACATATTGGTCGGTCGGTTACTCCACATCGATGAACTGTGGCCGAGTAAGGAGTGGCACCTGTCGTATTAGAGGCGCATACGTAGCATGTCACGCAGTCCCGTCTATATTGTGTAGATGTATGTACAGCCATGCTGCAAGAAAGTAAATACGACTATGTACATACATACGGTCAGGGTCTTAAATGCATACAGCGACATCGTGCCGTTCATCGGCAGCCAGCCGGCTGGGTCGCAAAGAAGGAAATAGTGCTGTGCTCATCACGAGGCAACAAAATATGTCATGTTCACCGGGAGTCAACCAGCTTGGACGGAACAGCCGAAACGAGGTCTGGCGTACTACAGAACGGAGGAAACAGGCCTTCTGTTCGTCCGCATATGATCAAAACGGGGCCCAGTTCATCGGGAGGGGTTTGGCGTACCGCAAAACGGAGGAAACATACATCTGTTCGAGTGCCTACGGTCGAAACGGGATCCTGTTAATTGGGAGGGGTGTGGTATAATGCAAAACAGAGGAAACAAACTTTTGTTGGAGCGCTACGGTCGAAATGGGGGTCATGTTCATCGGGAGGGGTTTTGCGTACCGTAAAACGGGATTCCACGGGCTACTGTTCACCCACCGTCGACTACCTTCAGCCTCCCCATGAACTGTTCATCCACCACATCTTCCTCCTGCCTCCACAAGCTATTGTTCATCCACGGGCTACTGTTCATCTAGCCCTCCACCGACTACTGTTCAACCAGCCCTCCACGAGGTCCTGTTCATCCATCCCCAACCAGTTCGGCTATGGCGGCCTCCTCTCGGGGTCCTATTCATCCAGCGGCAATGGCCTACTACCACGAGGTCCTGTTCATCCAACCCCCATCGGGAACTGTTCATCCAACCCCGACCACGTACGTCTTGACTCGTTCAACCAATCCCCACAATCACTGTTCATCAAGAGGCATCAAGTTCGATCAGCTTCAGTAAGCAGCAGGAACAACGGTCGATCGCTCAGATTCAGTTAGCAACTGTAGTGAAGGAATTGCTCGGGTTCAGTTAACAGCCAAGCGATCGATTGCTCAGGTTCAGTAACGTAGCAAGTGGAATCGCTCGGGTTTAGTAAGCGAATGCCTCGCTCGGGTTCAGTTAGAGCCCAACGCCTCACTAATACGTCCATTTTGCATCATGCTTATAAGTTGATATTTATTGCATTATGGGCTGTTCATACAGGTTTTGTCACAATACTTATGCCTTTTCTCTCTTATTTTGCAAGGTTTATATGAAGAGGGAGAATGCCGGCAGGTGGAATTCTGGCCTGGAAAAGGAGCAAACTCTGGAAACCTATTATGCACAACTCCAAAAGCCCTGAAACTCCGCAGAACATCATTTCGGAAAATATAAAAAATATCCGGCGAAAGAAACCCACGAGAGGGGACACCGGCTGTCCTCGATGGTGGGGGGCGCGACCCCTTCCCAGGGCGCGCCCCCTGCCTCGTGGGCCAGCCGGCTGGCCCCCGGTGCCCATCTTCTCCTATATGAAGTGTTTTGACCTGGAAAAAAAGGGAGGCTTTCGGGACCAGACACCGCCATCTCGAGGCGGAACCGATGCAAGAAACCAATCTAGGGCTCCGACAGAGCTGTTCTGCCGAGGATACTTCCCTCCGGGAGGGGGAAATCGTCACTGCCGTCATCACCAACAACTCTCCCATCTTGGGGAGGGCTATCTTCATCAACATCTTCACCATCACCATCTCCTCTCAAACCCTAGTACATCTCTTGTATCCAATCTTTGTACTCAAACCTCAAATTGGTACCTATCGGTTGCTAGTAGTGTTGATTACTCCTTGTAGTTGATGCTAGTTGGTTTATTTGGTGGAAGATCATATGTTCAGATCCATTATGCATATTAATACCCCTCTGATCATGAACAATATTATGTCTTGTGAGTAGTTACTTTTGTTCCTGAGGACATGGGAGAAGTCTTGCTATTAGTAGTCATGTGAATTTGGTCTTCGTTCGATATTTTGATGAGATGTATGTTGTCTTTCCTCTAGTGTTGTCATGTGAACATCGACTACATGACACTTCACCAGTATTTGGGCCTAGAGGAAGATATTGGGAAGTAATAAGTAGATGATGGGTTGCTAGAGTGATAGAAGCTTAAACCCTAGTTTATGTGTTGCTTCGTAAGGGGCTGATTTGGATCCATATGTTTCAGGCTATGGTTAGGTTTACCTTAATACTTCTTTTGTAGTTGCAGATGCTTGCATTAGAGGTTAATCATAAGTGGGAGGCTTGTCCAAGTAAGGGCAGCACCCAAGCACCGGTCCACCGACATACCAAATTATCATAGTACCGAACGCGAATCAGATGATCGTGGTGAAAACTAGCTTGACGGTTATTCCCATGTGTCCTCGGGAGCGCTCCCCTTTATATAAGAGTTTGTCCAGGCTTGTCCTTTGCTACAAAAAGGATTGGGCCGCCTTGCTGCACCTTATTTACTTTTACCTTTTGTCACTTGCTACCAATTACCTTATGACAAAACTATCTATTACCTATAATTTCAGTGCTTGCAGAAAATACCTTACTGAAATATGCCTACCATTTCCTTCTGCTCCTCATTGGGTTCGACACTCTTACTTATCGAAAGGACTACGATAGCTCCCTACACTTGTGGGTCATCAAGACTCTTTTCTGGCGCCGTTGCCGAGGAGTGAAGCGCCTTTGGTAAGTGGAATTTGGTAAGGAAAAATTTATATAGTGTGCTGAAATTTATTGTCACTTGTTACTATGGCTCAAAATCATTTGAGGGGCTCGTTCGGGGTATCTTCACCCTGAGGAGAAGAGCAAAGAGTTGCTCCTCAACCTACTGCACCTATTGAAAATGTTTGCTTTGAGATTCCTTCGGGTATGATAGATAAACTGCTTGAAAATCCCTTTACAGGAGACGGAACACTGCATCCCAATTTACATCTAATCTATGTGGATGAAGTTTGTGGATTGTTTAAGCTTTCAGGTATGCCCGAGGATGTTATCAAGAAGAAGGTCTTCCCTTTATCTTTGAAGGGAGATGCATTGACATGGTTTAGGCTATGCGATGATATGGGATCATGGAACTATAATCGTCTGAAGTTGGAATTTCATGAGAAGTTCTACCCTATGCACCAAGTTCATCGTGATCGTAATTATATTTATAATTTCTGGCCTCGTGAAGGAGAAATCATTGCTCAAGCTTGGGGGAGGCTTAAGTCAATGTCATATTCATGCCCCAATCATGAGCTTTCAAGAAAAATGATCATCCAAAATTTTTATGCTCGGTTTTCTCTCAATAATCGCACCATGCTCGATAATTCTTGTTCTGGCTCTTTTATGCTGAAGACTGTTGAATTCAAATGGGATTTATTGGAAAGAATTAAACGAAACTCTGAAGACTGGGATCTCGACGAAGGTAAGGAGTCAGGTACGACCCCTAAGTTTGATTGTGTTAAAGCTTTTATGGATACCGATGTTTTCCGTGAGTTTGGCACTAAATATGGACTTGACTCTGAGATAGTAGCTTATTTCTGTGAATCCTTTGCTACTCATGTTGATCTCCCCAAGGAGAAGTGATTTAAATACCACCCCCTATTGAAGTAAAAGTAGTTGAACCTATTAAAGTTGAAGAAAAGACTATCACTTATAATGTTGATCCTGTCATACCTACCGCTTATATTGAGAAACCACCTTTCCCTCTTAGGATAAAGGATCAAGCTCAAGCTTCAACTGTATTTCGTAAGAGTAATATTAGAACACCTACACCCTCTGAGAAAATTAAAGTTGAACCTAGTGTTCCTATGGTTAAAGATCTCTTGGTAGAAGATTTAAATGGACATGTTATTTATCTCCAAGAAGAGTCTGCTAGAATAGCCAAACCCAATGCTAGGAATAAACATAAACCTGTTGTAGGCTTGCCTGTCATCTCTGTTAAGATATGAGATCATTGCTATCATGGTTTATGTGACGTAGGTGCTAGTGCGAGTATTATCCCTCTTGATTTGTACAACGAAATTATGCATGATATTGCACCTATTGAGTTAGAAGGGATTGACGTTACTATTAAGCTTGCCAATAGAGATTCTATTTCACCAGTTAGGATTGTTAGAGATATTGAAGTCTTGCGTGGAAAGGTTAAATACCCTGCTGATTTTCTCGTTCTTAGTTCCCCACAAGATACATTCCGTCCCATTATATTTTGTAGACCCTTCTTGAACACCGTTAACGCCAAGATAGACTGCGTGAAAGATATTGTTACTGTTGGATTAGGGGATATGTCTCATGATTTTAACTTTGCTAAATTCCATACACAACCCCTTGAAAAGGCACCACCCAGTAAAGATGAAATTATTGTTCTTGCTTCTATTGCCGTGCCACCTAATGATCCTTTAGAACAATACTTGCTAGACCATGAAAATGATATGCATATGAATGAGAGAAGGGAGATAGATGAAATATTCCTTACACAAGGACCCGTATTGAAAAACAACTTGCCTGTTGAAATCCTAGGGGATCCTCCTCCACCCAAGGGTGATCCCGTGTTTGAACTTAAACCTTTACCTGATAATCTTAAGTATGTTTATCTTGATGAAAGGAAGATATATCCTGTTATTATTAGTCCTAACATTTCAGAGCAAGAAGAAGAAAAAATATTGAGAACCCTGAAGAAGCACCGTGCTGCTATTGGATATACTCTGGATGATCTTAAGGGCATTAGCCCCACTATATGCCAACACAAGATAAAATTGGAAGAAAATGCTAAACCAGTTATTGATCATCAGCGACGGTTAAATCCTAAGATGAAACAAGTGGTAAGGAAGGAAATACTAAATCTCCTAGAAGCCGGTATTATCTATCCAGTTGCTGATAGCCAGTGGGTAAGTCATGTCCATTGTGTCCCTAAGAAAGGAGGTATGACTGTTGTCCCTAATGATAAAGATGAATTGATCCCACAAAGAATAGTTATAGGTTATAGGATGGTAATTGATCTCCGTAAGTTAAATAAAGCTACTAAGAAAGATCATTACCCCTTGCCATTCATTGATCAAATGCTAGAAAGGTTATCCAAACATACTCATTTCTGCTTTCTAGATGGTTATTCTGGTTTCTCTCAAATACCTGTGTCAAAAGGGGATCAAGAAAAGACCACTTTTACTTGTCCTTTCAGTACCTTTGCTTATAGACGTATGCCTTTTGGTCTATGTAATGCACCTGCTACCTTTCAAAGATGCATGATGGCTATATTCTCTGATTTTTGTGAAAAGATTGTTGAGGTTTTCATGGATGATTTCTCCGTTTACGGAACTTCTTTTGATGATTGCTTAAGCAACCTTGATCGAGTTTTGCAGAGATGTGAAGATACTAATCTTGTCTTGAATTGGGAGAAGTGCCACTTTATGGTTAATGAAGGCATTGTCTTGGGACATAAAATTTCTGAAAGAGCTATTTAAGTTCACAAAGCTAAAGTTGGTGCTATTGAAAAGATGCCATGCCCTAAGGACATCAAAGGTATACGAAGTTTCCTTGGTCATGTCGGGTTTTATAGGAGGTTCATAAAGGACTTCTCCAAAATCTCCAGGCCTCTGACTAATCTCTTACAAAAAGATATTCCTTTTGTCTTTGATGATGATTGTCTAGAAGCATTTGAAATACTTAAGAAAGCATTGATCTCTGCACCTATTGTCCAGCCTCCTGACTGGAATTTACCCTTTGAGATTATGTGCGATGCTAGTGATTATGCTGTAGGAGCTATTTTAGGGCAAAGAGTTGATAAGAAATTGAATGTTATCCAGTATGCTATTAAAACTCTAGATAGTGCCCAAATAAATTATGCTACCACCGAGAAAGAATTCTTAGCAGTTGTGTTTGCTTGTGATAAGTTTAGACCCTACATCGTTGATTCTAAACTAACTATTCACACTGATCATGTTGCTATCAAATACCTTATGGAAAAGAAAGATGCTAAACCTAGACTTATTAGATGGGTTCTCTTGCTGCAAGAATTTGACTTGCATATTATTGATAGAAAGGGAGCTGAGAACCCCGTTGCAGATATTTTGTCTAGGTTAGAGAATATACTTGATGACCCACAAACTATTGATGATAGCTTTCCTGATGAATAATTAGCTGTCATAAGTACTTCTCGTACTGCTCCATGGTATGCTGATTATGCTAATTACATTGTTGCTAAGTTTATACCTCCTAGCTTCACATATCAGCAAAAGAAAAAGTTCTTCTATGATTTAAGGCATTACTTCTGGGATGACCCACATCTTTATAAAGAAGGAGTAGATGGTATTATTGGACGTTGTGTACCTGAGCATGAACAGGAACAACTCCTACGCAAGTGCCACTCCGAAGCTTATGGAGGACACCATGTGGGAGATAGAACTGCACACAAGGTATTGCAATCCGGTTTTTATTGGCCTACTCTCTTCAAGGATGCCCGTAAGTTTGTCTTATCTTGTGATGAATGTCAAAGAATTGGTAATATTAGTAGACGTCAAAAAATGCACATGAATTATTCACTTGTTATTGAACCATTTGATTTTTGGGGCTTTGATTATATGGGACAGTTTCCTGCCTCTAATGGATACACACATATTTTAGTTGATGTTCATTACGTTACTAAGTGGGTAGAAGCTATTCCAACTAGTAGTGCTGATCATAACGCCTCTATTAAGATGTTTAAAGAAGTTATATTTCCGAGGTTTGGAGTCCCTAGGTATCTAATGACTGATGGTGGTTCACACTTTATTCATGGTGCTTTCCGTAAAATGCTTGCTAAGTATGATGTCAACCATAGAATTGCATCACCTTATCACCCACAGACTAGTGGTCAAGTAGAACTTAGTAATAGGGAGCTGAAATTAATCTTGGAAAAGATAGTTAGTAGGTCTAGAAAGAATTGGTCCAAGAAACTTGATGATGCATTATGGGCCTATAGAACTGCATACAAAAATCCTATGGGTATGTCTCCATATAAGATGGTATATGGAAAAGCATGTCACTTACCTCTTGAGCTAGAACATAAGGCATATTGGGCTGTTGAAGAGCTCAACTAAGATTTCAAACTTGCCGGTGAGAAGAGGTTATTTGACATTAGTTGTCTCGATGAGTGGAGAACCCAGGCCTATGAGAATGCCAAGCTGTTTAAAGAAAAAGTTAAAAGATGGCATGACAAAAGGATACAAAAGTGTGAGTTTAACGTAGGTGATTATGTCTTGCTATTCAACTCTCGTTTAAGATTTTTTGCAGGAAAACTTCTCTCCAAGTGGGAAGGACCTTACATTATCGAGGAGGTCTATCGTTCCGGTGCCATAAAAATCAACAACTTTGAAGGCACAAATCCGAAGGTGGCGAATGGTCAAAGGATCAAACATTATATCTCAGGTAATCCTATAAATGTTGAAACTAATATTATTGAAACCATAACCCCGGAGGAATACATAAGGGACACTTTCCAGAACGATCTAGCCTCCAAAAAGGAAGAGGTATGTGATACGGTAAGTAAACCGACTCCAAAACAGTTCTAAAGGCATTTTTCTCCGTTTTGGAATATTTAGAAAAATAGAAAAATAAACCGCTGTCCCGAAGAGACACGAGGCATCCTCGAGGGTGGAGGGCGCGCCCCCCTTCCCAGGGCGCGCCCCCTGCTTGGAGGACACCCCGTGTGTCCCCTGGACTCTGTTTTCTTGTGGGTTACTCCTTTTGTATAGGAAAAAATTCATTATATATACACCCGAAGGTTTTGACCTCTGTATCACGCAAAAATCCTCTGTTTTCGTTTCTAGCTGTTCTCTGTTAAGGTTTGCGAAGCCAGGCATCATGTCGTCTCCCTCCTCCAACAACGAAGGCAACGACGCTTGGCTAATGAAGATAGATCTGAAGAGGGAAGGACCCGAGGAGATCCACAAGGAGAAGAAGATCAAGATGGAGGTGGAAGATCCGGCTCTGGCAGCAGGAGAAGAAGACACCTGTAAATCCCTTCCTAATCTCTTTACCTCAACTGAGCTAGAAGCTTTCAGGATGATTGAGTTAGCTCAGATTCGTAACAAGCATCTCACAAGTGAAAATCTTTTGTTGAAGGATTACATAGCGGCTCGCAAAGGTATTATCCGCAAGCTGGAATATCTCCTACACTCGATATATGAGGATCCCCCGTCACTACTTGCAACTCCATCATCACCACCCCCGAAGAAGGAGACATAATCATATAGGTATGGGCACTCCCCTTGGCAACTGCCAAGCTTGGGGGAGTGACCCTGGTATCATATCACCATCACTCCTATCTTTACCGTTTTACTTAGTTCGATCCTTTTGGTAGTATCTTGATCTATTAGAATAAAGTTAGCATGATCTAGTTGTGAGCTTTTTGCTTTGTGAGCTTTATCCTTTGTAATCGAGTCCGTGAGCTATATAATAAAAATTAGTGTTGAGTCAAGGGCTTGATTTCCTCTCTTGGGTCATGATAAAAAGAAACAAAACATAAAGAGTATCAAAGAGATCATATCGATCTTATGGGAAGTAATGACTTCACATACAAGAGTATGATAAATAGAAGTTGTTGGGAGGTGACAAACATAGTTTTGGTCATCGTTGCATTTAATAGGAAGTAATAAAAGAAGAGAGGCTTCACATACAAATATACTATCTTGGACATCTTTTATGATTGTGAGCACTCATTAAAGTATGACATGCTAAAGAGTTGATGTTGGACAAGGAAGACAACATAATGGGATATGTTTTCTTATATCAGAAATAAAGTATATTGTCATGGATCATCCAACATGTTGGGCTTGCCTTCCCCCCTCATGCTAGCCAAAACTCCTCCCACTAAGTAGAGATACTACTTGTAGTTCCCTATATCCTTAAACCCAGTTTTGCCATGAGAGTCCACCATACCTACCTATGGATTGAGAAAGATCCTTCCAAGTAAGTTGTCATGTTGCAAACCCGCTAAAATATGTATGATTTGTTAGTGTGGGAGAAATTAGCTTTATACGATCTTGTGATATGGAAGTAATAAAAGCGACGGACTGCATAATAAAGGTCCTTTTCACAAGTGGCAATATAAAGCGAAGTTCTTCTATGCTAAGACTTTGTGCATGCAACCATAAAAACACATGACAACCTCTGCTTCCCTCTACGAAGGGCCTATCTTTCATTCCTGTCTTATAAGTGTCAAAGTGAAATCCACCTTTCCTTTTTACATTTTATCCTTTGGCATGCACATTGTGTTGGAAAGATCCTGACATATATACCCACTTGGATGTAAGTTGTCATGATCTATTACTGTTGACATTACCCTTGAGGTAAAAGGTTGGGAGGCAACACCATAAGCCCCTATATTTCTCTGTGTCCGATTAAAACTCCATAAACATAAGTATTGCGTGAGAGTGAGCAATTGTGAAAGACTATATGATAGTTGAGTATGTAGGCTTGCTGAAAAGCTCTTATATTGACTCTGTCCGATGTTACGACAAATTGCAATTGCTTCAAAGACCAAGACCAAAGTTTGTTAGTTTCCAATGAAGTTTATGATGCATACTTGATATTGTGGATGAATTTTTACTTTAGCATAAGAATTATATGAATATATTAATATAAGTTACTGTTATAAGAATGATCATGGTGCCCTCATGTCCGTATTCTGTTTTTATCGACACCTCTATCTCTAAACATGTGGACATATTCTTTGATATTGGCTTTCGCTTGAGGACAAGCAAGGTCTAAGCTTGGGGGAGTTCATACGTCCATTTTGCACCATGCTTATAAGTTGATATTTATTGCATTATGGGCTGTTCATACATGTTTTGTCACAATACTTATGCCTTTTCTCTCTTATTTTGCAAGGTTTATATGAAGAGGGAGAATGCCGGCAGCTAGAATTCTGGGCTGGAAAAGGAGCAAACTCTGGACACCTATTCTGCACAACTCCAAAAGCCTTGAAACTCCACAGAACATCATTTCGGAAAATATAAAAAATATCTGGCGAAAGAAACCCATGAGAGGGGACATCGGCAGTCCTCGAGGGTGGGGGGCGCGCCCCCTTCTAAGGGCGCGCCCCTTTCCGTGTGGGCCAGCCGACTGGCCCCCAGTGCCCATCTTCTCCTATATGAAGTGTTTTGACCTGGAAAAAAAGGGAGTCTTTCGGGACCAGACGCCGCCGTCTCGAGGCGGAAACCAATCTAGGGCTCCGGCAGAGCTGTTTTGCCGAGGATACTTCCTTCCGGGAGGGGGAAATCGTCACCGCCGCCATCACCAACAACTCTCCCATCTTGGGGAGGGCTATATTCATCAACATCTTCACCAGCACCATCTCCTCTCAAACCCTAGTTTATCTCTTGTATCCAATCTGTACTCAAACCTCAGATTGGTACCAGTGTGTTGCTAGTAGTGTTGATTACTCCTTGTAGTTGATGCTAGTTGGTTTATTTGGTGGAAGATCATATGTTCAGATCCATTATGCATATTAATACCCATCTGATCATGAACAATATTATGTCTTGTGAGTAGTTACTTTTGTTCTTGAGGACATGGGAGAAGTCTTGCTATTAGCAGTCATGTGAATTTGGTCTTCGTTCGATATTTTGATGAGATGTATGTTGTCTTTCCTCTAGTGGTGTCATGTGAACATCGACTACATGACACTTCACCATTATTTGGGACTAGAGGAAGGCATTGGAAAGTAATAAGTAGATGATGGGTTTCTAGAGTGACAGAAGATTAAACCCTAGTTTATGCGTTGCTTCGTAAGGGGCTGATTTGGATCCATATGTTTCAGGCTATGGTTAGGTTTGCCTTAATACTTCTTTTGTAGTTGCGGATGCTTGCATTAGAGGTTAATCATAAGTGGGAGGCTTGTCCAAGTAAGGGCAGCACCCAAGCACCGGTCCACCCACATACCAAATTATCAAAGTACCGAACGCGAATCAGATGATCGTGATGAAAACTAGCTTGACGATAATTCCCATGTGTCCTCGGGAGCGCTTTCCTTTATATAAGAGTTTGTCCAGGCTTGTCCTTTGCTACAAAAAGGATTGGTCCACCTTGCTGCACCTTATTTACTTTTACCTTTTGTCACTTGCTACCAATTACCTTATCACAAAACTATCTGTTACCTATAATTTTAGTGCTTGCAGAAAATACCTTACTAAAAACTGCCTACCATTTCCTTCTGCTCCTCGTTCGGTTCGACACTCTTACTTATCGAAAGGACTACGATGGACCCCCTACACTTGTCGGTCATCAAGACTCTTTTCTGGCGCAGTTGCCGTGGAGTGAAGCGCCTTTGGTAAGTGGAATTTGGTAAGGAAAAATTTATATAGTGTGCTGAAATTTATTGTCACTTGTTACTATGGTTCAAAATCATTTGAGGGGCTTGTTTGGGGTATCTTCACCCTGAGCAGAAGAGCAAAGAGTTGCTCCTCAACCTACTGCACCTATTGAAAATGTTTGCTTTGAGATTCCTTCGGGTATGATAGAGAAACTGCTTGAAAATCCCATTTTCTGTCATGATTTTTTGTCATAGAAGTAGGAGCCCACCACATCTAGATGATACCGGGTTTTGTCACAATTATCGCCATAGAAGTGTCATAAGAATGACAGAAAAAATTGTTCGGGCCAAAATGTCACGGATGTAGTGATGGTGATTGTAGACGGCTGCCGTGCTTGCTTTCTTTGCATCTCGATGGACGGGCATCCGCCGCTGCTGGATCCTGGCGTGACGTTGAGGTCGATAACGGCCGAGGGGCGAGGGATGGTCACAGCAACGTCCGACGACCCGGAGAAATGGGTCTGGCCTTCGTACCTTGGCAGAGGAAAACCAGGCGACAAAGGCATGGTCCGCGACGTCGGAGAGGGGCAATGCGGAGGTTCGGCGACCGACGAGCCTATACTCACCGGGACGTTGGGCGCTGCCGAGATACCCGTCGGACAGCAAATTCCAAGCATGAGGAGGGCGTGGACTTTGTTGACAATGTCCTCCTTTTCATTAACGCCAGCCTTGTGTCGCACGGCCTCCAATGCAGTGCGCTCGGCGGTGCACATGGATGTGGCGTTCTTGCCCCTGACCATCACTCGCCAGTTCCTCCTCTTGGCCTTTTCCGGGTCCAGCTTTGCGACCTCCGCCGGTGTGAGTTCCGCCCGCGGCTTCTTCGGACCCTTGGCCGCCTTCTTCTTCTTCACCTTTCGGGGCGGGTCGATGGCCTGGCTGCCAGAATTTGGTGGGGCGTCAGCCATGGCAGAAGGGAGGTCGGGACATGGAAGGGTTTGGGGGGGGATGGTGCGAAATGGGGCGCCGGGCGGGAGCTTTGTGGCACCGATGGGCGGGCCAGGAGAGGACAAGCACACACGTCCGACCCATCAGCGCGCTGTCCGTTTCACCTCAAAAGCGGCCCAAACTTGGGCCGAAGATGAGTCGAAAGTGGATAGAAAAAACAGACAAAAGTGTTTTTGCGCCCGCGCGTTGGGCCGTCTGGTATGTTTGTTTTGCTCCAAACGGACGAACCCGGACAGGATGGGGTTGTGCACTGGAGTTGGCCTGAGGAGCGGTGGTGGTCTCTTGTTAGTTCACTCCGTGGTGAGGCTGCTGAGGGGAAAGGAATATGAGGTGGCGTTGGTTCGATGGGGCCATCATGGTGGAGGTGCAACCACGGCTAGTGACGGAGTGGTCATCACTGCAGGATAGTGCTAACGCAACACTACGATCAGAGACCCTTCGAAGAAACTGTGTGCGATGTCATAGTCGCAAACGATGGTGTAAAAGAACCATCAAAGAAGGTGCAAAACGTTTGCGATGACGGATGCATCAAAAACTGTTTAGATTTTTGTTGCGTGTGCGATGAAGGGCATACAATTCAGTTCAATTAACTGTTTGCGATGAGGAGGAACAAAAGAAACGGGCATCCAGATGAAGGTGTGTGCGATATACAACTTACGGTTCACTAGGACGAACTATGTGTGATTAGGCAACACAATGGAAACGGTTCAACTGAACAATATGTTTGTGATACGCGGCAAACAGGTCCATAATCAGAAATGTGTGCGAATACCAATAATAACACAGACGATTGCTGCTAATAAGCCGTGTGAATTGCACTGTCTATAGTAGAATAACATGTGTGTGTGTGTCTATATATATATATAACTGAAATAAACATCCAATTACATAAGTGACTATACAGATCATTCGCATACACCTCAATAAACAATTGCATGCATTCTAAAGTAGGAGAAAAGATCGTCTAGTCATCTACTTCTTGTGATGCTCCCGCCACTGCTATGTGGATCGATTCCTCATCTGGGTCAGGAAGAAGACAATTCCTCATGTCAACGATTCGCCTGTACATCTCGTAGCTTGTGTATGCATCCATGATCGCATACTTGACATGTTGTTCATCCAGTCTCTCATGCTACACACTATGCCAGGCGTTCTTGTCCTTATTGCTCTCTTCCTTCATCTTCACGTATTAGGGGTCGATGATGGCCGAAGCAAGGTCAACTAGGGAGTTCAGTTTGTTTTTGTCGTTGCCCCATACCTTGTAGTGGTGCTAGATGTTGACACAATTCGGGCATTTCAAGTCCGAAACCTTGAGCGCTTTTAGATCATTGGTGGTGTCCACCGTAGCGATACTGTAGTCGGAGCTGTTGATAAACCTGGAGAAACTCTCGCAAGGCCTTGTGGCAAGGTGGTAGTGGTAGACGAGGACGTCATGTCGCACGCACAACTGGGCAACGGCAACCTTCTGATCTTGCTCGACACGACCCATGGTGTACTCGAGGTCGAAGCCGACCACTCAGTACTTGTCCTCGACAAGGAACTGCTCCATAGTTTGGATGGAGCTCTCCACCGAGACTGGATCATTCGTGTACACCACCGAGAGGGCCTTCCCTCTCACACGGGTGTCCACTACGTGATGCGTGGTGAACTGCCCGCTGTTGTCGTCGGCGGCCACTAGGAGCGCCATTGGAGCCACGGGGAGCGCCATTGGAACCGACAGATGTCCTCTCTGTATGTGTCCTCGTGGGTGTGCTTATTGTGTCGTGTGAGACGAGAGATGGAGGTAAATGGCTGCAGGAATAAAAGGGGGCCTGGCAGCGTGGATTCTCGACGCGTCTGCATGGCAGTTTTTGCAGCGGGTAGCTGCATCGTCCCGCCACGCCCGGCGCAACCTCTTGCACACGAATGTGCGTGATCGTGCGCCGGCCCCAAACACTGGCAGCACGCGTGGAGGGATGAGGGCAGAGCACCCGGAGGGATGCGATAGCAGAGCACGTGCACCGGGATGCGAGCAGAGCGTGCCGCGGCCGCCTGAACCGCAAGCAACCACACGCATAGAGCACTTGAACACGCAGGAAATGGTCGCCTACAAGCCGGCCGACAGTTGTGTCGCTGCGTAGAGAGCGGCCGTGTGCTACCACCTCTGTCTAGTCTACATAGTCTCCTTTATATTCTGGGCCATACTTTGCCCTCAAATTTAACCAACAAAAATGTTAATGCATGTTTCAAAAATTATTTAATTGGAAACTATGTTCAAATACAAATCCAACTATAAAATCTTTGGCAACATGCATTTGTATTTTATTAGTTAAATCATACTTATAAACCAGGACGGTGGTATAGTAGGTAATTAAATCGCAAATGTTTTTTATTAACTGTATGTGTATGTGGCCTTTCGTCCTCCTCCCGCACGTCTTGTCACCCCGCTGCCGCAGACGGCTTACAACACAAGCTTGCGCAGCGTGCGGGGGCGTTCTTTTGGCCAAACCGTGGCGCCAATGAATCGTCGGTGAGCCCGTTCCCGCGCAACCTCGCATGTTCCCACGTAAGCTTCCCGCACGACTCAGTGAAATCCCCTAAAATCCCGATGCTTACCGGCCTGCTATAAAAACCCTCACGGTCGGCGAGTCCTGCATCACATTTCCCCTCCCTCCCTATAACTTATCTCGTATGCTTCTCTCACAATCGCCAATGGCACCGGTCCATCGTCGTCGCTCAGCCACTCCCCCGTCATCAGAGGACGGCTCTAGCTGGAAGGTTACACCGCGGCGGCGGCGCAGTCCCTGGCATTGTGTAGTGTGTGTGGCCTCTCTATTGGGTGTGCGTGGAACACCCACCACAGGCTCCGCCGCCGCTGCGCGTCGGCAGCTATTGCAGGCCACCGTTGCCGCCAAACCACTGTCGAAAGCCAGGGCCATCGCCTGCTCCGCCACCACGGCCCGAAGGCAGGAGGTGGCCATTGTGGCCGCAACCCCAATGTCGGCCACTGTGGCCATCACCCGCTCCGCCACCATGGCCCGAAGGCGGGAGGTGGTGGTCGTGGCCGCCACCTCGTCGTCGGCTGCCGTGGCCACCAGCCCACTGTCGACCGCCGGGTCATCACCCGCTCCGCCACCACCGCCTGCAGGCAGGAGGCGGAGGTGGATGCCCGGACATGCATCAGCGACCTTGCACGCTACACCTAGTTCCCGCAGGAGTAGGCGAAGTGCCTCGTCGAGCACGCAAAGAGCCTTACCGCCGCCGTGGCCGTGGCACACGTCGCCTCAAAAGCGAGGAATCAAGAGATCTACGAGGAGAACCACCGCTTCGAGAGGGGTTGTCTGGAGCGGCAGAGGGCGTTTGAGGTGAGCATCGCTGAAGCTACAACACCGACAGACACCGTATTGCGGTTGCCCAGCTCGTCGGTAGGCTCCTCCTCCTCGGCCTCTTACTGAGCGCACTCAACAGAGGAGAGGCAGCTGCAACTAGTACAAAGCCCCTCTGTAGTAGTAGTAGTAGTATTTAGGCGCTATTTTGTTCAGTTCATCTGAATATAGATGTGGTGGAACTGTACAACGTACATAAAATTAGCTAGTATATATAGTTGAACTAGCTATTTCAGTACGTGGTTGGCAACAATCGGGGAAAAGTTTGGCCAGTTCAGCTGTTGAGTTGAACTGTTTGTATAAATTAAGAACGACTACTTAATCTATGAATGAAATCTATGCTTAACTACTGAATTTTAGTTTCAAAAATTAGATATTGCTAGTGATTTTTAGCTTCATATTTTGACAAATCGCAGTGTTAGCAGGATTGACAAATCTTACCAAATTGTTTGTGCGTGGTTGCACACGGTTCATCCAAACAACCGTTTGTGTTGAAGGGACGCACAAATCCTGCGCTGCTCTCGCTTTGCATATGGGTGTTCTATCTAAAATGTTTGTGATCAAGAGCTGCAGAAATCCTGCTCGGCACATTTTCCCTTGGCTTCCTGGGGAAGCTGTCGGTTTGAATACGGGTGTTCTAACTAAAATGTTTGCGATGAGTGTTTCATATTTAAAAACCAAATTAAACTGCGGCTTGGGCGCGATTAATGGAAAGGATGCCAGCAAGGTAGGCGGCCATGGAAGTTAAAGGGCTCGCTTCCCAGTGAGCCTGCGTAGCGTACCGCTCGTACACTTCCCGCTTAGCGTGCGCATTCGAGGACAACTTGGACGCCTCTCGGTCAGCCTGCGCACCGGACGACGCTCGCATGCCTCGCGTTTAGTCAAGGTCAAGCAGCTGTCCGCACGACACCTCCTACAGCCATTAAAAACAAGACACGCGACGTCACGTGAATGGTTAACAGAACGCACACGGTTTGAATTATACAAACGTTTGAGATATAAAAGTGCCAGCTGTTTTTCAAAATGCCTTTGTTGGTTGTCATTATTTGAGCGCGCCTTCTCTTAAAATGGACACCAAAAATACCACAACATGTCGGGTGCCATTCCATGATAGAATGCCAAGTTTCATGAATTTCAGACGACTTTTGGATTTACTAGAATTGAAAAATAAAGTACTCAGCGTTTTGCCGGCAATCAATGGTGCCTTGGTGTTTGAAATTCATTCCCATTTCTTGCACGTGACCTAAGCATGCATCCAAGGACACATTTTGATTTTCAACCAATTTATATGCATTTGAGCATGTGCATGTAGTTAAAATTTGAATTTTGCACATAAATGATGTCGGCGTTCTGGGAACGGGGGTACCCAGACTTGCCTGCCTATGGCCCAGGGCGTGGCTCATCAGGCGGCCTGGTACGACCCAGCATCTTCAGCGACCACTCAATACCCTCGCGAGGGGCCAAGCCTCGCGAGGCGGACGACACAAGGCATCCCCTCGGGTGGCCTCACCAGGCTGGCTCGTGAGGATCAGAGATATCGTGGCGAGGGACACCTCACCAGGTCTTCGTGATGTGAGTAGTGACGACCAAGGCCAGGCGGGCGCCAGCAGGCGCAGTAGTGCCAGTTTCCCCTTTGGTGCTAAAGAAGCAGGTGCAGACATAGAGTCCCAAGGCGTCAGGCAAAGGTTTCCATATCGGTGCAACGAGACCAAGACCAGCAGGATAGCAGGACGGATTTCATCGCGGAGCTCACGATGACGTGACCACCACAGCCTTTGGCGAGCGAAGACCACCTTTTGTCAGGGTTGCTTATACTAGCTACCCCCTGCAAACTTGGCCGTTGTGGGATCCCTTCCCGCTCAATATTTGGGAAGAGGACCTGGGTGACTATAAATAGACCTAGCCACCACCATTGGGAGGATCTCATCAGAGTGGGAGTTGATCTCATCTAGAGTTGATCAGATAGAAGGCCACACACCAACAGCTCACTCGAGCACAAGAACTCCTCTCCTCAGGAGGCAGTTCATCCATGTACTAGTTCTTCCTCAGCCACCAAGGAAATCCACCACACCACACAGGATTAGGGTATTACACCACAACGGTGGCCCAAACCAGTATAAATCTTGTGTCCCTTATCCTTTGGATCTGACGAGCTAGGCCTAGGGTTGTTGTGTAGACGAGCTAGGGCGGAAGGAGAGATCTTCAGGTGCACCCCAGAGTTTGAACCTTAAGGGTTTTGCCGGAACCCAAGATCCGACATTTGGCGTGCTAGGTAGGGGTGCGCCGGATCTGTTCTTCTGTCGTTTGTACCGTCACCGTCCTACGGTTCCGATGGCCGATGATCAGGGGGCTCACACCAACCGTTGGGCGACCTCGCCAGCGCGGACGGCACCGCCCACCCACGGAGACCTCAACCCCGCGCTCCAAGCTGCTCCAGCGCCGCTCCAGCGCCGCTCGGCGCAGCAGGCCGCGGGCGGCGCGGGCCGGTGACCACCGCCTCAGCATCCCGGCGTGTGCGCTCCGTGGCGTGCTCAGCATACCACGCTACAGCGACATCATCTTACACCCGACGGGAGCAAGCGAACACGTGGGCTGCGCTCATCGTGGTGCGGGAACTGCTACGATGCAGGCTGGCCGAGGGCGGCCGCGACGTGCTGCTGGAGTGCGTCGCCGAACTACTGGGCTGCACTTGCGGAGGTGCGCCGCTGTTCTGCTCCTCACCCCGCCCCAGGTCGCAGGTGAGGCCCCGACCGGCGCCGGCGTCCTCTGGAGCGAGGCGCGCTGGAGCCATCCCTACGACCGCTGTGACTTCGTCACCAGCAAGAACGAGCGCCGGTGTCCCCTCGCGAGGGTACGCCGGGGTTCAACCTAGCGGACGCCAGGGCCAGATTCTGCAGCCGGGGGCTCAAGGCGCGGGGCACGCAGGCGGTGCACTTGGTGGGGCTGCTGATGAAGCCTACGTGCCCCGCATGGTGGACCTGGCATATGTGTTTGGAGAAGACCCCAATGCTTTCCACGGGCCGAGATGGAACAAAAAGACTCTCGAGGAAGAAGATTACCATGAGTCACCCAGGGACACCATGGACCCCTTCAGCAATGACGACAGAGCACAACAGGTATCATAGCAGCAGGCGTATGCTAACAATGGACTGCAGGTGAATCAGACCACAGCGATGGTCGAAGATCCGAGAGCGACAACTCCGCCCTCAACCGGAGCGGAACGCTGGGGGCTGCGCGTGGAAGGCCTAGAGCAGCGGCCTCCCCAGCGACGCGAGGAGCAGGGAAGTATGCGAAAGTAGGTCCTCTATCAGGGCGAGCCTCGCCAAGCTTCACCCCCGGCAGAGGGCCCGTGGTCGCCGAGGGCACCGCTGGCATCGCCTTTCTGCCTCTTTGGTCCTGTCCTGGTTTCTGGTCGCCCCAATGGAGGTTGGGGGTGGTGCAAGGCAGGGCCCTCATCTGGCGATACGAAGTAAGGCTTGTACCTATGAAGATCTCCGCCTGTGACACTCTCATGTAATAATGAGTGGGGCTGTACATGCCCCGGAGTCTCCAGAGAGCCGCCCTCGGGCCTCGGGGGCTCCCTCCCATGTCCTAGTGGCGGCACTTAGCTCTGCGCTGGTGAGAAGACTGAAGACTAGATAGGAGCCAGACGTGGCAATTTGCTTTTCTTGCCTTTCCTTTTGTAATTGGATACGTTGCGTCTTTTGAGTTGAATTTGAAGTCTTGCTTGTTGCCAAAAGGGGGGGTGTATTTCTTTGATTTCTGCTGAATTTTGCCGCCTCTGGCTGTCTCGAAGACCTCACCCCGAGCCCTCAGGCCCGGGGGCTGGAAGGCCAATCCCACTTAGCGTGCCATCGCAACCTCGGCAGGACCCTCTCGGGGTAATAGCCTACGTGCCGCAATTTTGCCGCGTAGGCATCCTAACGCGGCTAGAGGAATGCTACTGGCCCTGTTCCCTGGAGTAGGGCCACGCGTTGCTCAGGAGGCTCATGGCGCGGACCGCCAACAATTCGCCCCAGGAGGGAGGCGAGCCCACGGCCTCAGAACCCTCACGAAGACAGGTAAGATCTAGGTGAGGCACTATGGCAACTAAGCTCAAAAAACTTAAGGATGCATGCCTGATGTTCGGGTTCAATCGCCAAACAAAAAGGAAGAAAGTGGAATACCAATTTACACACATAGGGAGCTGCCCCGTCAAAATGCTCTCACACCCCACGGGGCTCTTTGCGAGTTTGTGCGTGCAGGATCAGGGCGGAAGAACGTGATTTCAACCAGACATATCGCTCGATGAGCCGTCTGAGCCGCCTTCATATGCACCGCCAATGCTGTTGCTGGACACATCTCCATCATCTTCAGCCGCTCCTCCTTCATTCGCCACGACCACGGCCTCATCATCATCGGTGGCAAAGGCCTAGACTAGGGCGTCCACGTGGTCATCCACCCAGTGTGCCAGGTTGTCTCGGACAGCCCCGGGCACAGGGGCGATGGCAGCGTCAAAGTCGAAGTCAGGATCAATGCTCTTGAGGTAGATGAAGACCCGGGAGAACGCCCGACCCAGGAGGCCTCGGCTCTTCTCCTCGACAAGGCGGTGGTGAGGGAGTCCTGGACTAAGGGGTCCTTCGGCGTCCGGCCTGTTATCCATGGGCCGGACTGATGGGCTGTGAAGACATGAAGGCCGAAGACCGTACCCGTGTCCGGATGGGACTCTCCTTGGCGTGGAGGCAAGCTTGGCGACCAACTATGTAGATTCCTTCTTATGTAACCGACTCTATGTAACCCTAGATCCCCCCGGTGTCTATATAAACCGGAGGGTGTAGTCCGGAAAGGATATACTCATTACCATAGTCATACGGGCTAGGCTTCTAGGGTTTAGCCATTACGATCTTGTGGTAGATCAACTCTTGTAATACTCATATTCATCAAGATCAATCAAGAAGGAAGTAGGGTATTACCTCCATAGAGAGGGCCCGAACCTGGGTAAACATCGTGTCCCCCGTCTCCTGCTACCATCGACCTTAGACGCACAGTCCGGGACCCCCTACCCGAGATCCGCCGGTTTTGACACCGACATTAGTGCTTTCATTGAGAGTTCCACTGTGTCGTCGATGAAAGGTTGATGGTCCCTTCAATCGTCGATAGTGACGCTGTCCAGGAAGAAACCTTCCTCCCCGGATAGATCTTCGTATTCGGCGGCTTCGTACCGCGGGCCAATTCGCTTGGCCATCTGGAGCAGATCGACAGCTACGCCCCTGGCCATCAGGTCAGATTCGGAAGCTTGAACTACGTCGCGGACATCTGTGGAGACCTGATCTTCGACGGATTCGAGACCATGGCGATCGCTCACCCTCACACCGATGAACACGGATTAAATCTGTCATCGGATCACATCCAGGAGATGGTTCCTGTTGCTTCAACGGCCTTAAATCCAGAGCAGATTGCACCATTCAAGTCCACAGAGTCCGCGGCATTGGAGCCGCACATAGACTCAACACCTTGCAATATTTGCGTCAACGGAACTCCGGACTCATCTCCGGCTGTAAGTTCTGAACCACGTACGCCTGCGAACACCGAGCTGGATCGGTTGTCGATTTTCGAATTTGCCGCCGCAGACATCTTCCAACACTCGCCCCTGGGCGAGGTGCTAAACTCGTTAAGAAACCTGTCCTTGGCGGGGGACGTACAGCCGAACTATGTTTGGTTCGAACTAGGGGGTGAGGACGGAGAATTTAGCTTCCAACCCACCACCCACTTCATAGCCACTTTCGAGGACTTAACCGACACGCTTGATTACGGCTCCGAAGACATCGACGGCATGGACGACGATGACGATGAGGAGCAGGGTCAAAACCCGCCATTTACTGGGCGATGGACGACCACTTCCTCATACGATGTGTACATGGTTGATACACCTAAAAAAGCCGAGGACGATGACAAGGAAGATCCAGTCGAGAATCGACCTCCTGAGACACAGTCCAAGCGCCGACAGCCTAAACACCGTTCTAAGTCACGTCGCTCAAAAGATAGCAACACTGGCACCAGAGAAATAGTACTCCGGACGACGCCGAAAACAATGAAGACCCTGTTGGAACAACATCCGAACAAGAGGAACAAGACAACAAGCAAGTTAACCCTGATAAACAGGCCATGCCTAATGACCCGGATGACGATAGTTACCGTCCACCCTTCGAGGAGGAGGAGAGCCTCGGCGACAAGGATTTTATCGTGCCTCAGGCACCCCTCAAGCAGGAGCGCTTCAAGCGCCAGCTAATAGTTACTGCAAGAAGCCTGAAGAAAAAGCAGCAGCAGCTTCAAGCTGATCAAGACCTACTCATTGACAGATGGACTGACGTCCTGGCAGCCGAAGAATACGGCCTCAAGCATCCAGCCAAGAGTTACCCGAAATGCAGACTGCTATCTCAGTTTGACGAGGAGGCACCGGAGCCCATACCTCCCTCGCGCAATGCGGACCGACCACCTCGTGGTCGAGATAAAACAGCAACTCATGCCGAACACCAGCTCGCCCCACCGCCTCGTAAAAACAGAGACAAAACAGCTCAGGACTATAAATACAGCCTTTGGCAGAACCTGGACAGTAGAGCAGGACACACCCGATCAATCTACGGATCGCGAGGACGCCTTTCGACTCACGACGACGGCTACCTATTCGGACGTGACAAACCTAGTCATGCCCGGGTCGATAACCATAGGCGGACTTCATCGGAGGTGCGCCCCGACGCGGCCCAATATAGAGGCGCCGCACACCCTCTCTACTTCACAGATGAAGTACTAGATAATGAATTCCCCTAGGGGTTCAAGCCCGTCAACATTAAATCATATGACGGAACAACCGATCCCACTGTATGGATCGAGGATTTTATACTCCACATTCATATGGCCCGAGGAGACGATATCCACGCCATCAAATACCTCCAATTAAAACTAAAAGGGCCAGCTAGACACTGGTTAAATAGCCTGCCTGAAAATTCCATCGGTAGCTGGGAGGACTTGGAAGAAGCTTTTCTCGACAACTTCCAAGGCACTTATGTCCGGCCACCAGACGCCGATAACTTAAGTCATATAGTTCAATAACCTGGAGAATCAGCCAGAAAATTCTAGACTAGGTTCCTAACCAAAAAGAACCAGATCATTGACTGTCCGGATGCCGAAGCCCTAGCGGCCTTCAAACACAGCATCCGTGACGAATGGCTCACCCGCCACCTCAGCCAAGAAAAGCCGAAATCAATGGAAGCCCTCACGACAGCCATGACCCGCTTTTGCGCGGGTGAGGATAGCTAGCTGGCTCGTAGCAAAAACACAGCCAGCAAGGCAGGCACCTCCGAGGCCAAAAACAGCACCGGCAAGCTCTAGCGCAATAGACAGAAACGCAGAAGCAATGGCGATAACACCGATGACACTACAGTTAACGCCTGATTCAGTCGCTCCAAGTCCGGTCATCGGAAGAAGCCCTACAAAAGGAACAACGAGGGACCATCTAGCTTGGACCGCATACTCGAGCGTCTGTGCCAGATACAGGGCACCCCAGACAAACAAGCAAACCATACCAACAGAGATTGTTTGGTTTTTAAACAGGCCGGCAAGTTAAATGCCGAGAACGAAGAAAAGGGATCACAAAGTGAGGACGTGACGAAGAGCCCCGGCAGCCGAACACTGGGCGCAGAAGAAATTTCCCTCAAGTCAAAATAGTGAACATGATATATGCTACACATATCCCCAAAAGGGAGCGCACGCGCACACTCAGGGACGTCTACGCGGTAGAGCTAGTCAGCCCAAAATTTAACCCGTGGTCGTCATTCCCGATCACCTTCGATCGTCGAGATCATCCAACTAGTATCCGCCATGGCGGTTCGGCCGCACTGGTTCTCGACCCAATCATCGATGGATTTCACCTAACTCGAGTCCTAATGGACGGTGGCAGCAGCCTTAACCTGCTCTATTAAGATACAGTGTGCAAGATGGGCATTAATCCCTCACGAATCAAACCCACAAAGACTACCTTTAAAGGAGTCATACCAGGCGTAGAGGCCTGTTGTATGGGCTCAATCACGCTGTAAGTGGTCTTCGATTCCCTAGACAACATCCGAAGCAAAGAGCTAATCTTCGACATTGTCCCCTTTCGCAGCGGCTACCACGCACTGCTCGGACGAACCGCGTTTGCAAGATTCAACGCGGTACCACACTATGCTTATCTCAAGCTCAAGATGCCCGGTCCATGCGGTGTCATAACAGTAAATGGAAACACTAAACGCTCCCTCCATACAGAGGAGCACACAACCGCCCTGGTAGCAGAGGTACAGAGCGGCCTTCTCAAGTAGAACCATAATCCGGCTGCCGAGCCCCTGGACATCATCAAGAGGGTCCGAACTACACTGCAACCGGATAGCTCGGCTCGTCAAGAGCTCGATTAGCAATTTGGCCTCCGTCCCAGTCCTGATGAGGTAGTGGCATTCGTACCACGCATACATAATTACGCACTCAAAATTCCATGGGCACTGACGGAGGCACAGCTAGCTTGTGATCCACAGTTCGGTTAGACCGATCCCGGACTCACATACACCTTAACTATTTCCTCTTCCCTTCTCAGGTTTTACACATGCCTCATTCGAGGGCCTGATTGTTGGTTCTGTCCAAGGATAAGAACACTAGAACGACACGAAGCACTGGCGTACGGGAGAAGCCCTAGGGGTCAATTTAACAATTACTCTACCTGTGTTCAGGACTCACAGGCAGCTTGCTTCGGTGGCGGCATGTTAAATAGCCGGTTGTTTATCGCACTATTTGTATCGATGCACTTTAACGCATCAATCCAAGTATAATGGAAATAGTTCATGGCCCAGGTTCAAGGGCCACAGATATTACTTCTGCTCTTTTTCTGTTTTCCCTTGCCATTAATTACTTATTTCTAGCACCCGTACACTTTGGTACGTTTCATATTTGCCAGGGGCTCCTCACCGCCCCATAATACGGCAACAAAGTCCGAACACTTCTTATAGATAAGTTTGGCACCCTGAATTTAGCATTATATGCATTGGCTCCGAATCATGTCTTTGGTCAATACTTGGGTTGCCCGGCTCCTGTGCTTGCTACCCTACGTTTCGCTACATCGGCTAGGGTAGTAAAGGGAGAACTACTGCAATTGTGACCTAGTTTACCCGGAAGAGCACCTCAGTAGAGAAAGCCGAAAACTGACTGTCATGATGTGGCGAGACCCGGTCAGCTGTTCGAGAGGTTGAAAATTGCTAGAGGTTTTTTCCGCATTATGCGAAGGATCGGTACTTCCCGATCAGACGCTGACATCACTCTGGTTCGTATACTAGGGGATGCGCCCATGTTTTATTATAAAACTCCTATGGCTAAGTGAGGGCGTTTAAGCCGCATAGTCTGATTGCCTGGTTCATTGCGATAAACAACTCCTTCAAGGACCATATAATGGGATAAAGATTGTTTAGATTCCATCCCGAACACCTCCGTACTACCTACGTGAGGGAAGAAGCCGACGACTGGCCAACCCTCAGATTCCATACAACACGGCCGCACAGGAGGAAACAATTAAAACATAACAAACGTTTAATTACAAACTGGCTTTGTTTTTATACAAGGCAAAGACAAAAAAATGAATGTATTCATTCGAAAATAATGTCCTGCCCGCACTACGCTGCTGCAACTCGAGACCCTTCTAGAACATCCCCAAAATATCTCTCGGGTGTGCGGTGCTCCATGCCCTCTAGTGCCCCCCTGGCCACCTCGACGACGTCCATCTTCCCCCACCACATCTAGCAATGGGCGAAGGCCATGCGGGTACCTTCAATGCAGACTGATCGCTTGACGATGTCTAGCCGCGGACATGCTTCCACCACCCGCTTCACGAGGCCAAAATAACAGCTGGGTATAGCTTCGGCTGGCCACATCCGGATTATTAAATCTTTCATGGCCAGTTTGGCCACCCTGTGCAGCTCGGCCAACTGCTTCAGTTGATCGACAAAGGGCACCGGATGTTCGGGCACAACATACTGCGACCAGAACAGCTTCTCCATGGAATTCCCATCTCTAGCTTGAAAGAACTCCATAGCATTGGATACACTTCGGGGTAGATCCGTAAAAGCCCCTGGGCAACTCCGAATCCGGGTTCGTAAAAGGTACTTCCTATCCGCATACTTTCTTTGCATGTTAAAAGCCTTACCCGCTGCAATCTTCTTGACCTCCTGGATCTCCTGGAGAGCTTCCCGGGCTTCATTCCTTGCGGTCTCCGCACTCTGGCAAGCCTTGGTAAGTTCGGTCTCTTGAGCCGACGCCTCGCGCTCCAAGGCTTCACACTTCTTCACCGCGTCCTAGAGCTCCTGTTGGACCTTGCTGACCTGGGCCTTGAGCTTCTTACGGGCGGCTTGCTGCTGGATAGCCTTCCCCTTGGCTTCGGCCAGGGCATTTTTTAGGGCCTCGACCTCGATCACCGCCCCTACACATATTATGACAATCCGGTCAATACTCACCGCTTATTCTTTCCGAATACACAGCAAGTTGTCACTCACCTTGCTTCTCCTGGAGCTGAATCTTCACCTCGACGAGCTCGTTCTCGGCCCACTCCAACCTCTGCTTCGGTTCAGAGACTTCTGCAGCATGCGAGTCGCGGCCAACAGCGACGCCTGCTCATTCATACATATCAAGTTAGTCTCCTGCAAAGGGTTGATCCTCTATCCGGCCTCTCTTTCCGAACACCGGACAGTGTCTCAGGGGCTACTGTTAGCACGGGGTGTCCTCTTTTTATGAGACTTACCTCAAAACCTATCAATAGATTGTTGCAGGCCTCGTTCAGTCCGCTCTTGACGGACTGAACCTTCTCGACCACCGTACCCATAAGGACATGGTGCTCGTCCACAATGGAGGCGCTTTGTAGTGCCTCCATCAGGTTATCCGGTGCCGCTGGTTGGACAGGGGCCATCGGTGGAATTGGCGCACCCCCTTCGAAGGAAGGTGCACGCCGGATTCCGGGGCTGCATCGGTCCTAGGAATCGTATTCGGCTGAGGGCCGAACTGAATACATCCCTCCTCGCTTGTCTCCATGGTGATCGGCTCCCCCATGTGTCCGGCAGCGGACGTCTTGCCTCGCGGCGCCTCCTGGACAGCACCCCGGGCCCCTCCACGGCTCGGAGCGGTCCTTTGGGACAATACTTCACTGTCATCCTTGGCCTCGGGGGAATAAGCAGGCGGCGGCGACATGCTAGCCATTTCCTTCGGATCCAACGAACCTGCAGATGAGGATCGCTGGATGCTGTCATGAGCCGGACTATAATAGCACAATTAACCACGTCAAAACAACAAAAAGGACTGGCCAGGTACACTTGCATACGTGAGTCATAGTACTTACGATGCGGCCCGAGGCTTAGTGTGGAGGCGTCGCTCCGGACTGCTATCAACGTCCCATGCAGTGTTGACCACAAGGGCGCCATTCCCCTTCTTGGGCGTTCCCGCCTCCAGATTCATGGATGCCCCCCTTTTCTTATTCCCCTCCTCAGGGGGAGGGTTCTCCTCCTCCCCCTCCTCCTCCTCTTCCTCGTCATTGTCCTCAGGGACGGAGGAATGGGCTTCTTCGTCTCCGGACGTCACGTCCGAAGCACCCTTACGACGGGGGCCACTTTTGGCCCCCCTTGGCCTTCTTTGTGGCCTTCTTGTCCAGTGCCTTATATGGTGCCGGCACCAGCATCTTCGCCAGACGCGGGATGACCGGTTCTTCAGGCAGCGGAGCCGGACACTGGATCCACTTCACCCTCTCCATCCAATCTTGAAAAAGCAAATGATAAAAGCTCAGACATCACCCTCGAAACAAACAAGTATGTGATACGTTAAAAATAACATACCTTGCTAGCGAGGTGTTTAATATCGTGCCCCTGGTCTGAATCTGTGGCCGGCGGTTTCTCGTTGCCCATGAAGAGCAACCTCCAGGCACCCTCGTGAGTGGTTTCAAAGAGCCTCACCAGGGTTTGGTGCTTCTTTGGATTGAACTCCCATAGAGGGCGACTTCTGCGCTGGCACGAGAGGATCCGGCGAACTAGCATCACCTGCATTACATCGACAAGCTTAACGTTCTTGGCTATCATGCTTTGAACGCGTGTCTGCAGCGCAATCAGCTCATCGGGCGAACACCAGTTCGGACTCTTCTCGACCCAGGAGGTGAGTCGCATGGGAGCGCCGGAGCGTAATTTGGCAGCTGCGGCCCAGGTGGTGCCTTGGGGTTCCGTGATGTAGAACCACTGTTCTGCCACTCCTTTACTATCTCCACAAAAGTGCCTTTCGGCCAGGAGACGTTGGACAACTTACTCACCATGGCTCCTCCGCACTCCGCGTGCTGGCCATCCACCACCTTCGGCTTCACGTTGAAGACTTTGAGCCACAGCCCGAAGTGGGGTTGGATGCGGAGGAAGGCCTCACACGCGACGATAAACGCCGAGTTGTTGAGGAAAGAATTCGGGGACATATCATGCAAATCTATCCCATAATAATACATCAGCCCGCGGACGAAAGGGTGGAGTGGAAACCCTAGTCCGCGGAATAAATGAGGGATGAATACCACCCTCTCGTTGGGCTCTGGTGTAGGGACGACTTGTCCCTCGACTGGCAGACGGTGGGCGATTTCCTTCGCCAAGTATCCGGCCGCCCGAAGCTCAGTAATGTCCTCCTCCTTGACGGAGGAGACCATCCACTTGCCCCGACCTCCGGATCCAGACATGGTTGAGTGCTAGCTCGAGTGGAAAGGACATGAGAACTTGGGCACTGGAGCTCGAGATTGGAAGGGTGGAGATAGAGAGAAGGCGTCGGAGAGGAAGAGCGAGTCCTTATCCCCTTATAAAGGCAGTAAATATTGAACGCCTCCCCACTTGCCTCAGATTTCGCCTATTCCCAAGGCCTGTGTAAATGGCACGGTTGGGTTACCCATGCCCGCATTGATTAGAATCCCACGATAAGGGGACACGATCTCTGCTTCAACAACACGTGCCAATGGCAACCGCGTCTCGGGACGTGGAGCGTCGGACAGAAAGCAGTCCGGAATTATGACCGGTCGGACGTAATGTCATGCTACAAAAATTTGTCAGTGGATTGGACTCATGTAAAATTATATTCTCTCTGTGGTTGTGTATGGTGTGTACGACATGTCTGGATACTATCATCGTGTCCGAAGACTATCTGAGAGTTCAAAAAAGGGGAACCTGCCTTGTAATGCCGAAGACAATCTACGCACCGGACTCCTCGTCATTGAAGCCAGGTTCAGGGGCTACTGAGGGAGTCCTGGACTAAGGGGTCCTTGGGCGTCCGACCTGTTATCCATGGGCCGGACTGATGGGCTATGAAGACATGAAGGCCGAAGACCGAACCTGTGTCTGGATGGGATTCTCCTTGGCGTGGAAGGCAAGCTTGGCGACCAACTATGAAGATTCCTTCTTATGTAGCCGACCCTATGTAACCCTAGATCCCTCCGGTGTCTATATAAACTGGAGGGTGTAGTCCGGAAAGGATATACTCATTACCATAGTCATACGGGCTAGGCTTCTAGGGTTTAGCCATTACGATCTCGTGGTAGATCAACTCTTGTAATACTCATATTCATCAAGATCAATCAAGCAGGAAGTAGGGTATTACCTCCATAGAGAGGGCCCGAAACTGGGTAAACATCGTGTCCCACGTCTCCTGCTACCATCGACCTTAGACACACAGTTCGAGACCCCCCTACTCGAGATCCGCCGGTTATGACACCGACAGGTGGGCCTTCATGGCCTAGTTCTCCAGGCGCGTCACAACCTCGGTGAAGAAGACAAGGTGACCAACGTAATCCTCCACGTGGGGGTCGGGGGCGTACACCTCGAAGATGGCCCCCAACGCCCAGTTGGCCTTCGCGCGGAGAGTCCGCAACATCAGGACATACTCGTGCTGCAACAGTAGTCAACGACCGGCCTCGTCCTCTCTCTTTTGCGCAAGGACTACAACGTCATCAACTCTTCGCCGGAGTAAGGCCAATTCTGCCTGCGTGGAAACCAGCTCAGCCTGGGCAGAAGACTGGGCTGCCGCGGCGGCCCTCTCACATAGCTCTCCTTCTCTCAGCCTCGTCCTGAGGGCAGCAGTCCTCCCGTCGGCCTCCGCTCGCTGGAACTCCAACTTCAAGTTATACCCCTCGGCAAGGTCCGTGCGGGCCTCCGCCACCCTCTGGTCGATTTCCTCCTGGACCTTGGCCTCGTGAGCGGAGACGGCGTCCTCGACCAGGGTCACGTGGCGTTCCCTCGCCTCCAGCGCTCAAGCTCGAGGCTGCGCTCCGCGGCTTCTAACATCAGCGCCTCCTCATGCCTCAAGACCTCCACCTCCTCGAGGGGCATCCCCCACATTAACGCCAGGGCGGCCCTGCGCACCTCAGCACGCTCCTCCAAGTTGGCATTCAAGACCTGAAGCTCCAGGAGGTGCCTCTCTACAGCCTCACGATGGGCGTTAGCTTCCCGGGCCTCCTCCATGGCTTGGGCGCAGGCATCTCGCGAGGCTGCGAGGGACGCTTCTGCTTTCGCATTAGCACTCTCATGCTGGACGCGCCCGAGATTGATGGCCACCCATAGCCGGCGCCACTCGTCCAGCCGCTGAAGGCCTTCAACCTCAAGGCAAGCATCGGCCGCCTCAAGCTCTTCCTCGAGTCGGCCCAACGCGGTCATGTCACACCCTGATTTTCGTACCACGACACTTAAGATGATAATCATGCTAAAATGTGGTGTGACAAAAGCTTTTGAGTGTTTTTGACCTTGCTTGATTGGTTTTCTGTTTGTTGTTTGCTAAGTGATCTAAAAATAAAATAAATCCTCCTACTCTTATACTCCTTCTCCTTAATCTAAAACCATTTCCCAATGATCATGCCATGTGTATAGAACAGTATAGTATTTTCTTATAAAAATAATTTGGCCAAATAGTATTTTCTAAAATTAGTTTTCCAAAACCCCCTGAATTGAGGTTTGTACTGCAAGTACTTTATTAGTGGTGTGAAAATCCTTTAAAAGAGTATATTTGACTCCTATTAGGTATATGACTCCCTTAAACCACAAAATTATAATTTTAAAAGATATTTTTCTATTTTATTTAAATGATTTTTCTTTAGGCCAGAAATGGTCTTTAATAGGTTACAATTATTTAACTGTTTCAAAAATATTTTTCAAAATTGAGGGAAGCTCATAGGACATATATTGTCCATATATAAGAGTTTCAACACATGGTCATGTTCAAAATGTTGGTCAAATCCCACAAAACCCTTTCTAGATATTTCATGCTTTTGAAATATTTATAAAGGAAATATTCTCTAAAAATTCCAGGAAAATTCTATCATGTCAAATATGACATATTTGATGATATTGCCAAGCCTCATACCTTGGAGAACAAGAAAACATCATCAAATCCCCTCAAAACCATTTCTATCCATTTTGAAGTTTGAGCAACTTTACATTGCCAAACTTGTCCAAATGCTCTCAAACTTGGTGCACATGCTCAAATGATGTAAATATGCATCTATGCCAAATGGCACAAGTTTTGGAGAATGATAACTTGACCTAAGTGACCCAAAACCCTTTCTGACCAGATCCAAATTTGAACAACTCTACATTGTCAACTTTTTACTTGTGACCTCAACTTTTGTGGACATACTCACAACCCCAAACGATGACACTACACCAAGAGGTGCATCAAGGAGGGATGATTTGCATGACAAAATCTAGGAAAGTCCATTTTTGTTGATTTCTAGGGTTCACCAAAGTTACATTAGCAACTTTGCCCAAATAAGCTCAAACTTGGTGTAACACCCTATTTTCTTGTGCCATTTCATACTGTTAAGCCTCATATCAATTGGACTTCATTTACTTGCCTAAACTTACATCAAACACCATCTTCTATTTTATCAAAACCTATATTTTGTCCCCTTCCACTCTCCCCCCTTGCCTTAAGTTTTTACCACAACTACTCCTAGTCACCATCTACCTCCAGCAACTCACCCAAGCCATCAGCTCAATGATTGATGGGGTAAAACCCCACGTTTCCATTCTGTTTTCACCACGTCATCACCTTTTCTATCCTCCTACTACTTACCCTCCCTCCTAGCTTACCTCCTAAGCATCTCAGAACATCCCAGTACCACCCCACAGCTAGTAGACAAGGAGGGACACGACCAGAGCGCGTGGGCATGTAGTGGCATGCCAAATGGGCGCTCTGGAGCACGCTACAGTGTGCTCCCGCACTGTTGATGCGTCCTGCCCGAGGCCTCCGACCACCTAGGGCCTTCCCCTTGGGTCCCCCGAGGCTGCCTTGACGTCCGTGACACGCAACCCTGTCGGCCCTATCCTCCCTAGCCCTCCTTCTCCCTCCGCGAGCTCACCCGAGCGCGTCCGTGGACGCTGCCCATGGTGCACCGCGGCCCCCCTATATAGAGGCCCTCTAGAGCCCTTCTCTGGACTCCACTTGCTCTCCCTATCTCCCATCAAGCTCTTGGACACGCCCCCTCGTCCCCTAGTGCCCTCTGTCCACCTCCATGACCGACGTGTCGCCGTCGGCCTCCTCCTAAATTCACGCCCTGTGGCCTCCCCCTCCCACTTTCGACTCCACTTGGACACCTACAACCTCACCACAGGTCTCTGCCTAGCTCCATTCGCTCCTCCCGGCGGCCGTAGCACTGAACCCATCATCGGTATCGCCATCCTCCGCCATGGCCGACGCCGCTCATGACCTCGACCTCCCCAGGGCCTAGGACCCATCCAGGTGGTCGCGCCCCTCTCCCCCGAGCTCACTGGTACTCAGGGCGCCCGCAGCGATGCCCCTGCTTGTCGGGACGAGCCTGGCCTCGCTCCTCTGTTCCTACGGCACGGGGGGCCGTGTGGGGAAGAAGAAGGTTGATACGTCTCCAACGTATCTATAATTTTTGATTGTTCCATGCTATTATTTATGAAGTCTTGGATGTTTAATGGGCTTTATCATTCACTTTTATATCATTTTTGGGACTAAACTACTAACCCAAAGGCCCAGTCCAGATTGCTATTTTTTTGCCTATTTCAGGGTTTTGCAGAAAAAGAATATCAAACGGAGTCCAAACGGAATGAAACCTTTGCGAGGGATATTTTTGGAGAAAATCACGCCAAAGGAACTTGAGAACCACGTCAGGGGAGCATCAGCCAAAGGAACTTGAGAACCACGTTAGGGGAGCATCAATTGGCCCTCGAGGGTGGGGGGTGCGCCCCCTGCCTCGAGGCCCACTCGAGCGTCCTCCGGTGCCCTCCTTCTTCCTATATAAGTCCACATACCCCAGAAACTCTGAAGATAGAGAGAAAACCCTAATTCCACCGCCGTAGCTTCTGTTCCCGTGGAGATCCCATCTTGGAGCCTGTTCTGGAGCTCCACCGGACGGGGATCCATCACAGAGGCCTTCATCATCATCATCATCGCCCTCACCATGAGTTGTGAGTAGTCGACCACAGACCTTTGGGTCCATAGCTAGTATCTAGATGGCTTCTTCTCTCTCTTCGGATGTCAATACAAAGTTCTCCTCGGTCTTCGAGGAGATCTATTCGATGTAATCTCTTTTTGCGGTGTGTTTGTCGAGATCCGATGAATTGTGAGTTTATGATCAAGGTTATCTATGAAAGATATTTGGTTCTTCTCTGAACTTTTTATGTGTGCTCATAATATCCTTGCAAGTCTCTTCGAATTATTGGTTTGGTTTGGCCTACAGCCTACTAGATCTATAGTTCTTGCAATGGGAGAAGTGCTTGGCTTTGGGTTCAATCTTGCGGTGTCCTTTCCCATTGATAGTAGGGGCAGCAAGGCACGTATTGTATTGTTGCCATCGAGGATAAAAAGATGGGGTTTACATCATATTGCTTGAGTTTATCCCTCTACATCATATCATCTTGCTTAAGGCGTTACTCTGTTCGTATGAACTCAATACAGTAGACGCAAGCTGGATAGCAGTCGATGTGTGGAGTCATAGTAGTAGATGCAGGCATGAGTCGGTCTACTTGTCTCGGACGTGATGCCTATATACAATGATCATGCGTAGATAGTATCATAATTTTTCATTTTTCTATCAATTGCTCGACAGTAATTTGTTTACCCGCCGTAGAATGTCGCTATCATGAGAGAAGCCATAAGAGAAAATTATGACCCCTGGGTCTATTCTCAACATATCAATCTACATCTACTTTACTTTTACCGCTTTTATTTTATGTTTTATTAAACTAAAATACAAAAAATATAAACTAACATCTCTATCAGATCTCACTTTTGCAAGTGACCGTAAAGGAATTGACAACCCCGAATCGCATTGGCTATGAAGTTCTTATTTGTTTGTGCAGGTGCGAGGGACTCGCGCATGGTCTCCTACTGGATTGATACCTTGGTTCTCAAAAAACCGAGGGAAATACTTACGCTACTATGATGCATCTCCCTTTCCTCTTCGAGGGAATACAACGCAAGCTCAAGAGTTGGCAAAGGCCGGCTGGTGGGACCGGCGGCCCCACCAGTCAGCCTCAGCAGACGTGGCAAGCCGGACCCGCCCGGGTTAAGTGGAGGCGGGTTTCGCTGAATCCGCCTCCGCCTTGGGAAGGTGCCCTGGCCGAATGCGCCATCGACGTCACCTCCCTCGCGTGCAGGGCTGAGCCCAGTGGCCGCCATTTAACTAAGCCACGCCCGCTGCATGTAATAAGGGTAACTCCTTATTCTTTTTCTTTTTCCTGAATTTTGTAAAATCTATAATCAATTCGTTACAAGTCCAAATTTGATGATTCAAATTTCTATGAGTCCAGAAATTCATGCTCTGTCACATGGTGCTACTTTCTCATTCTTCCAAAAATATTTTCTTCACAAATATTTATCAAAATGCTATTTTCCCATTTCTGTGATGAACTTTAGAAAATCACAGAGAGCTCATAGATGATCCAAATCCATTGATTCAAATTTATAGGCACTTCTAAGATCCTAATCTAATTTATGAACATTTTTCCCAATGCTTGCTGTACCACATCAAATATTAGTCTATTTATCCATGTATAGCCAACTTTGTAAATTCATAAGAAAACCATTTGAACTCCAAATCCAGTGAAACCAACTCCTAGATTCTTATAAAATCATTCCTTGTTAAATGGGTGGCTTTGCCCATTTGTCAAAATAATTCTTCTGTACACTTCTTGCAGATCCATTAAACCCCTTGATTCCATCATATTGAACTGTTCCAAACTATCCATTGATCCAATGCCTATGAAACCACCTTGGACATTTTTCATATGACCAGAGGTATCCTAGAAAAGTCCAACTCCTATTTTTAGAGCACTTTTATTTTTGCCTTGTTGTATTGCTTATTATGATTGTTTATGTCGTTAGTTGACGAAATAGACGGATTACTTGGAGATGGACTAGAAGGTTTGAAGACTCTGAACGACAAGGCAAGCAACCCCTTGACCATGTTGAACCCTTTTATGTCATGAAAGCATTTTCATCGTTTCATCGAGTGCATGATATATCTTGAGTGGCAACCTTGCTAGGCTTGCCTCAGTTGCATACCTCATTGATACTTGCATTGCTCATGACTGTGACCGTGTTTAGAGTTATGTTGGTGAGTTGTAGAAATGTGCTATAGTAGTTGGCTATGGTAAATGGATCAGGGTTATGCATTGAAAGAAACAAGTGTGGTTTGACATACTTGCAAATAACCCAGTGGGTGCCACTAATACCCTTGGCAGATGATGAGGAACTAGGGCACTACTTGGTGGAGAAGTAGTGTACCGAGGCTTGATGAAAGTGTTGTTTACAGAGACGGATTAGATTTAAGATTGTCGACCATCCCAACCAAACATGTGCAACCACTCTAGCCTTATATGGGAAAGGGCATTATTGATTACCTAGGCCGATACTAGCATGGTGCCCGCATTACTAGTGACGGGGGTGACACGAGGTCACTCTCGGGATGGGGTCGTGCTTGGATAGGTGGCCATGACTGTTTTCACAGGGCACCGGACACACCGTTGGTACCCCGTGCTTGTGGTATGTGATGAATATGGGAGCAAGGCTCCACAATTTTAAGACGTGAAATGTTTGGCACGGGGCTGCTACCAATCGAGTGGACTCTATGTTAGTGTCGTCTAGGGAAAGATAGTGATCGGGTGCTTACCCCGGGTACTTGAGGTATCGCGGGTCGTGGATGACATGAAGGTTTCCCAGATCTTGTGGGTAAAGTGTGCAACCTCTGCAGAGTGTAAAACTATTTGAATAGCCATGTCCACGGTCAAGGACAGTTGGGTGGTGCTGCTTAGACTATGTCCTTAAGTTTCTGGAAAACAGCACAGTTTGGGTAAATCTGTTGACGTGATTCGTGAGGAAGTCACGATGAGCTTGAGCATGAGTTGTTCATAACTCTTTCTCGATGTTGATGTCTGTAACCTCCCATACTTGTTGCAGACGCATTCATATCCTTGATTATTGTTGATCATACTTGCATGAGAAAAACTAACTTTCCGAAAAACTGCCAATATAACAGTAGAGCCTTGCATAATTATTCTGGTATCACTCTCTTGGGTTGCTTGCGAGTACATTCAAAGTACTCATTGGCTTGCCACTGGTTATTTTATTGGCCAGTCATGAAAGAACAGGATATGATGAAGATTTCTTGGTGACGAACATGCGAGCTAGGACACTTCCCAGTCAGAATGCCTTTAGGGTTAAGGCAGATGGCATGGGTCCAAGTTGTTATTGACGATTTCTGCTGCAATGATATACTCAAGACTTGACCATAATGGTCCTACTTGTGTAATACGGTATGTATGGATGTAAGACTCTTATTATTCAGCTTCTATATGTTCAGTGACCATTGATCTCTGGGATCACTGTACACATACATTCAGTGATCTCGACTTATGAGTCGGGGTCCCCACAGAGCTGGTATCAGAGCCATCCCGACTGTAGGATGCCTTAGTTAGCATGGTCATTAGTTAGGGTAAAATTATTTCCAAAACTATTGCTAGCTTTCAAAACTAACTATACTTCTCCTCCCTTCTCTGTTTTTCGAAAACTAAGGTATACTTTCCTTATTGATCTCTTCCCCTTCAAAACTTTTGGTCGCTAGAACCCCTATGCCCCTGACCACAAGATTCCTTGTAATCCTCGTGGGTAGCCTAGAAGGAGTACACCTTGCCAAACTCTCACCCACCTCTTCTGGACACAAGATTGGCGACACCATAACAAGACGATGCCAACAGAAGATACATCCTCGAGGAATGAGGACATGAAGACCTAGAAGATGGTGACACCCTTGACACTGCCCCAAGATGGTGCAACCTTAGCCTACGATGACCAGGGCACATGATATGCAAGATCATGATATACATCGCTATTAGAGTAATCCTGTCACTACCGTTGTTGTATCGGCAACCACCCGGTGGATGAGAACCTCGCCATTTGGTCTGCCTCACTATAGTGAGCAGGAAAATGGTTCTCTTCATTCCCCGCTCTCAGTGCTGATATTGTCAATAATGTGTCCGGCAGATTGGACCTCTACTATGCCTTGTTAATATCATTGCATAAAGGATTGCCACCTGGAACCACCTACGCCGTAGAATGCAAAAAGGTTTGTCATGAATAGGAAGGCGACAGCAGACCGAGTCAATGCTAGCTACAAGGAGACACCTTCACCACATCACCTCATCAGGCGAGAAGTTGTTGAAGATTCTTCAGGCTCAACCCGGATCGTTCCATCGAACAACTACAAGAGAAGTAGCAACACCTGAGGGAAACTCAGAAGACTGCACGAGGCACAAGGCACGACTACTGAGTCCGAGAACCCCTAGTGTAGGATGAGTCGTGTACCCCCTATGCGCAGTCGAGTCCGTGTGATGGTTCGAATATAACCATAATTGTGTGTTTCTTGTTTTTATTTGTTGGTGTTTTGATATAAGTCGCACTTTTGCCCTAGGCAACAAGTACACGACTATATCACCTTCCTTACCTTGTTTCTTTTGTTTAGTCCTTTTTGCACCTATTTGTTTGAACTCACACTATAGAACCCCCTTTAGGCATTTCCCTCCTCTATGCTACTTTTCCCTCTCATCTCTCTCCTCAACTGAAGACCAACAAGACAAGATACACCAAGGATTCTACTTCAGCAACCAACTGGCACTAAAGACTTTTGCTGCAGCCTCCTCGGCAGAGTGCAACCTCGAAGAGTTATGATTACCCCTCAAGATTAGAAACCCATCCCCAGACCCTTCGAGACTTCACAAGATACCCCAGCTCGAATCCTTAACCATGTGCTTAACCCACATAATTGCAAGAGAACCAGTTAAGCCTTTGTAAGCTTGCACAACACTGGGTTCTTTATGGAACTAGTGGACATAGTGAATGAGCGCATTATCATCCTAATATAGCACAAGAACTAACGGTGCCATAGGAAGACCAATTTGAGGATATAGGACAAATGACTTGGTGACTTTATATCAGTGACTTCGAGGAATTATCTGAGACCTTGATGGATTGTGAGGTTTTCATGTTGGTGGGATCATGATTAATAGAGTAGCGTAACTTTCATCACCCTGGAGTAACTTGGATTTGCAGGGCAATTATGATCGTAATTTGAAATTCTTGGGGGTATGAGGATTTGGCTTAGCCAGGGGATGTTGACAGGAGATAATTAATGTTGCGATAATGACTTGGGGGAAAATGTATAAATTCTCGTCGGACATGAGATCTGGATTTAAGTAGGTGATTCTGGTTGGGTATAGATGCTAATATGTCTACATGGTCTAGAGTGAATTGGATTTAGACCGTTGATCTTGATCATGATGCCATGTTTCTCGGTGAATGGCAAACTAGGAGATTGGATAATTTGTTGGAGTTGATTTAGGGATCTATATAATCATGACCTTGGAGTTTACTTGACCATGATGGCGGGAATTTGGTGAAAATACTATAGAAATGGATAGCCCTTCCAAGTATTTGGGGATTATAGGACATTAGAAAATCTTGTGGAACACCATAGACATCGGATTTGTAGAATTGTTGGATTATGTGGCGATTGATGGAAGTTAACGGACTGTTGGAGTTGATTCATAGGAAGGAAACAAGATCTTGGAGTGGCTTACGACGTGTTTCCTAACGATAGAGATGCATTATCTTGAACCTTGGAAGAATAGGTTGAGCACTTGGATTGTCATGTTTAACTCAAGACGGGAAGCTTGTATGCTCTACCCATGGATTTTAGGGGTAGACATACATATGAGTTTGGGGATCGTAGACATGTATGATTCTGTTAGACCTCCTCTTGGGAGCCGTGACGATATGAATAGCATGAGTGATGGTTGGAGCGACCTATGTGACATGATGCTTTCGGTGGTATAAGGATTGTAGGACTAGGTAGAACTATTGGCATCTCAGAAACTGTGATCATGGATAAGATGATAAATGTTCACTCGCACACTAGAATCCTTGAAACCATTAAGCCCCACCAAGCCACAACATGGTTGGATCATGACCACATGCTTTGGCTCTAGGTCAAGAAGACCTTTGCCAATACCCAACCGCGGCCACCACTAATACTCCAACCCACCTTATAAACCATGTGGACAAACTGCCATGTAGTACTTGGACAAGTTGGTAACATCATTATTTTATGACCTACTTGTCTACCCGAAGACAAAAGAAGAGCCGTTCAGCTGGTTAAAAGACATTTGAAGACTGCCATGTCAAGAAGGAAGAACTACACCAACCACTGTCATCAAGAAGTAAACTTCCGCGTCGAAGACCAGATGTATCTGCAAGACACCCCTCTCGAAGGGACCAAGCATTTCCATGTTGAAGGGACGCTCACACCAAGATTTATCGACCTTCTTCAAGATCACTGCAAAGACAAATAGCAGATGGCTACCAGCTAGATTTACCACCCGAGTCACCCATTGTGCACAACGTTTTCCACACGACACCCCTCCGGAAACGTTTCCAACTTTGTAACTAGCCCGGTCTCTGCAAGGACATCGATCACCGAGCCATTAACATCTAGCCCAACCTAACCTATGCAAGAGACCCCTCAACAAACTGCATCAAAAAGGGAAACATGTGAGAAGCCACACCACCAAGTACTTCAAGGTTCCATGGAGCACCACTCGGAAGCAGAACCAACAAGAAGAACTGAAGACTACCCCATATCCAAGTTTCCGTATTCCTTTCCACACCTAGTCTGGGAATCTCGGGGACGAGATTCTTCTAAGGGGGGTAGGTCTGTCACGCCCTGATTTTCGTACCACAGCACTTAAGATGATAATCATCTAAAATGTGGTGTGACAAAAACTTTTGAGTGTTTCTGACCTTGCTTGATTGGTTTTCTGTTTGTTGTTTGCTAAGTGCTCTAAAAATAAAATAAACCATCCTACTCTTATACTCCCTGTCCTTGATCCAAAACCTTTTCCCAATGATCATGCCATGTCTATAGAACAGTATAGTATTTTCTTATAAAAATAATTTGGCCAAATAGTATTTTCTAAAATTAGTTTTCCAAAAACCCCTGAATTGAGGTTTGTACCGCAAGTACTTCATTTGGGGTGTGAAAATTCTTTCAAAGAGTATATTTGACTCCTATTAGGTATATGACTCCCTTAAACCACAAAATAATAATTTTAAAAGTTATTTTTCTATTTTATTTAAATGCTTTTTCTTTAGGCGAGAAATGGTCTTTAATAGGTTAAAATTATTTAACTGTTTCAAAAATATTTTTCAAAATTAAGGAAAGTCCATAGGACATATATTGTCCATATATAAGAGTTTCAACACATGGTCATGTTCAAAATGTTGGTCAAATCCCACAAAAACCCTTTCTGGATATTTCAAGCTTTTGAAATATTTAAAGGAAATATTCTCTACAAAATCCAGGAAAATTCTATCATGTCAAATATGACATATTTGATGATATTGCCAAACCTCATGCCTTGGAGAACAAAATAACATCATCAAATCCCCTCAAAACCATTTCTGTCCATTTTGAAGTTTGAGCAACTTTACATTGCCAAACTTGTCCAAATGCTCTCAAACTTGGTGCACATGCTCAAATGATGTAAATATGCATCTATGCCAAATGGCACAAGTTTTGGAAAAGGATAACTTGACCAAAGTGCCCCAAAACCCTTTCTGACCAGATCCAAATTTGAACAACTCTCCATTGCCAACTTTCTACTTGTGACCTCAACTTTTGTGGACATACTCACAACCCCAAATGATGGAGCTACACCAAGTGGTGCATCAAGGAGGGATGATTTGCATGACTAAATCTTGGAAAGTCCATTTCTGTAGATTTCTAGGGTTCACCAAAGTTACATTAGCAACTTTCCCCAAATAAGCTCAAACTTGGTGTAACACCCTATTTTCTTGTGCCACTTCATACTGTTAAGCCTCATGTCAATTGGACTTCATTTACTTGCCAAAACTTACATCAAACACCTTCTGCTATTTTATCAAAACCTCTGTTTTGACCCCTTCCACTCTTCCCCCTTGCCTTAAGTTTTTACCACAACTACTCCTAGTCACCATCTACCTCCAGCAACTCACCCAAGCCATCAGCTCAATGATTGATGGGGTAAAACCCCACTCTTCCATTATGTTTTCACCATGGCATCACCTTTTCTATCCTCCTACTACATACCCTCCCTCCTACCTTATCTCCTAAGAATCTCAGAGCATCCCAGTACCACCCCATAGCTAGTAGACAAGGAGGGACACGACCAGAGCGCGTGGGCATGCAGTGGCATGCCAAATGGGCGCTCTGGAGCATGCTACAGTGTGCCCCCACACTGTAGCTGCGTCCTGCCCGAGGCCTCCGACCACCTAGGGCCTTCCCCTTGTGTCCCCCGAGGCCGCCTCGACGTCCGTGACATGCAACCCTGTCGGCCCTATCCTCCATTGCCCACCTTCTCCCTCCGCGAGCTCACCCGAGTGCGTCTGTGGACGCTGCCCATGGTGCACCGCGGCCTCCCCTATATAGAGGCCCTCTAGAGACCTTCTCTGGACTGCACTCGCTCTCCCTATCTCCCATCAAGCTCTTGGACACGCCTCCTCTGTCCACCTCCATGAATGACGTGTCGTCGTTGGCCTCCTCCTAAGTTCACGCCCTGTGGCCTCCCCCTCCCATTTTAGACTCCACAAGGACACCTACAACATCACCACAGGTCTCTCCCTAGCTCCAATCGCTCCTCCCGGCGGCCGTCGCACCAAACCCATCATCGGCATCGCCATCCTCCGCCATGGCCGACGCCGCTCGTGACCTCGACCTCCCCAGGGCCTAGGACCCATCCAGGTGGTCGCGCCCCTCTCCCCCGAGCTCGCTCGTACTCAGGGCGCCCACAGCGATGCCCCTGCTCGCCGGGACAAGCCTGGCCTCGCTCCTTTGTTCCTGCGGCACGGGGAGGCCGCGCGGGGAAGAAGAAGGCTAGCCGGTGGGGCCGGCGGCCCCACCAGTCAGCCTCAGCAGACGTGGCAAGCCGGACCCGCCCGGGTTAAGTGGAGGCGGGTTCCGCTGAATCCGCCTCTGCCTTGGGAAGGCGCCCTCGCCGAATGCGCCATCGACGTCACCTCCGTCGCGTGCAGGGCTAATTCCAGTGGCCGCCATTTAACTAAGCCATGCCGGGTGCATGTAATAAGGGTAACCCCTTATTCTTTTTCTTTTTCCATAATTTTGTAAAATCTATAATAAATTCGTTACAAGTTGAAATTTGATGATTCAAATTTCTATGAGTCCATAAATTCATGCTCTGTCACATCGTGCTAGCTTCTCATTATTCGAGGAATATTTGCTTCACAAATATTTATCAAAATGCTATTTTTCCATTTCTGTGATGAACTTTAGAAAAACACAGAGAGCTCATAGATGATCCAAATCCATTGATTCAAATTTCTAGGCACTTCTAAGATCCTAATCTAATTTATGAACATTTTTCCTAATGCTTGCTGTACCACATCAAATATTAGTCTATTTATCCAGGTATAGCCAACTTTGTAAATTCATAAGAAAATCATTTGAACTCCAAATCCAGTGAAACCAACTCCTAGATTCTTCTAAAATCATTCCTTGTTAAATGGGTGGCTTTGCCCATTTTTCAAAATAATTCTTCTGTACACTTCTTACAGATCCATTAAACCCCTTGATTCCATCATATTGAAATGTTCCAAACTATCCATTGATCCAATGCCTATGAAACCACCTTGGTCATTTTTCATATGACCAGAGGTATCCTAGAAAAGTCAAACTCCTATTTTTAGAGCACTTTTATTTTTGCCTTGTTGTATTGCTTATTATGATTGTTTCTGTCGTTAGTTGACGAAATAGACGGAGTATTTGGAGATGGACTAGAAGGTTTGAAGACTCTGAAGGACAAGGCAAGCAGCCCTTTGACCATGTTGAACCATTTTATGTCATGAAAGCATTTTCATCGTTTCATTGAGTGCATGATATATGTTGAGTGGCAACCTTGCTAGGATTGCCTCCGTTGCATACCTCGTTGATACTTGCATTGCTCATGACTCTGACCGTGTTTAGAGTTATGTTGGTGAGTTGTAGAAATGTGCTATAGTAGTTGGCTACACTAAATGGATCAGGGTTATGCATTGAAAGAAACAAGTGTGGTTTGACATACTTGCAAATAACCTAGTAGGTGCCACTAATACCCCTGGGAGATGATGAGGAACTAGGGCACTACTTGGTGGAGAAGTAGTGTACTGAGGCTTGATGAAAGTGTTGTTTACAGAGACGGATTAGATTTAAGATTATCGACTGTCCCAACCAAACATGTGCAACCACTCTACCCTTATATGGGAAAGGGCATTATTGATTACCTAGGCCGATGCTAGCATGGTGCCCGCATTACTAGTGACGGGGGTGACACGAGGTAACTCTCGGGACGAGGTCGTGCTTGGATAGGCGGCCATGACTACTTTCACAGGGCACCGGACACACCGTTGGTACCCCGTGCTTGTGGTATGTGATGAATATGGGAGCGCGGCGCCACAATTTTAAGACATGAAATGTTTGGCACGGGGCTGTTACCAATCGAGTGGACTCTGTGTTAGTGTCGTCAAGGGAAAGATAGTGATCGAGTGCTTACCCCGGGTACTTGAGGTACCGCGGGTCGTGGATGACACTAAGGCTTCCCGGATCTTGTGGGTAAAGTGTGCAACCTCTGCAGAGTGTAAAACTATTCGAAATGTCGTGTCCACGGTCAAGGACAGTTGGGTGGTGCTGCTTAGACTATGTCCTTAAGTTTCTGGAAAACAACACGGTTTGGGTAAATCTGTTGACATGATTCGTGAGGAAGTCACGATGAGCTTGAGCATGAGTTGTTCATAACCCTTTCTCAATGTTGATGTCTGTAACCTCCTATACTTGTTGCAGACGCATTCATATCCTTGATTATTGTTGATCATACTTGCATGAGAAAAACTAGCTTTCCGCAAAACTGCCAATATAACAGTAGAGCCTTGCATAATTATTCTGTTATCACTCTCTTGGGTTGCTTGCGAGTACATTCAAAGTACTCATTGGCTTGCCACTGGTTATTTTGTTGGCCAGGCATGAAAGAATAAGATATGATGAAGATTTCTTGGTGACGAACATGTGAGCTAGGACACTTCCCAGTTAGAATGCCTGTAGGGTTAAGGCAGATGGCATGGGTCCAAGTTGTTATTGAAGATTTCCGCTGCAATGATATACTCAAGACTTGACCATAATTGTCCTCCTTGTGTAATACGGTATGTATGGATGTAAGACTCTTATTATTCAGCTTCTATATGTTCAGTGAGCATTGATCTCCGGGATCACTGTACACGTACATTCGGTGATCTCGACTTATGAGTCGGGGTCCCCACAGGTCATCACCTCCCGGAGAAGCTCCCGGCGGGCGGCCCCGCGCCAGCGCGCTGACTCGAACAGGAGGCCAGGGCACTCCTCGGCGCGAGGAGCAGCTAAAGAAGTCTGTGGGGACCCGTCTTCCCCTGGAGGCGGAACCAGTGTCTCCTCTGTCCCAGACGACTCTCGGGCCTCGGCCGGGGCTTGGACCCACCACTTGAAGAAGACACCAGGGCCGAGGCAACCCCGGCACGTTCAACGACCATGGGGGGAGCCCTTGGCATGCTTCCCAGCCCCCAGGGGGGCCGCGGATAAGGAACGGCAAGAATGAGGGGTCGAGGACATCGTCACGGCCAAGGTGGCACATCGACCAAGATCGCTCCGTGCCGGTGGAGAGCTCGAGGCCTCAGGGGCCGGCTCCTTAGTAGGCGTCGACGTCTTAGTAGGAGGGACCCTGAGGAATCATGGTCAGGGAGGAAGGCAACACACAAGAAGTTACAAGGGCATGGTACTCACTCGTCTATTACGATGAACTTCCTTAGCTTCAGTGGTCGGAAGGCGGCGCCACCACCACCGGGGGCCCTCCGCTTCTTGCGAAGAGCTTTGAAATTTGGCTGGAGCCGGCCGAAGCCCCGGAAACGATCGGCGACATCAGGCGCAACCAGAGCATCTCCAGACGAGGCACCCTCGGAGGCGCCAGCTCCCTCTTCAGGATGATGCGAAGAGGCCACGGGGGCTTTGGCCTTAGGAGCATCCAGCGGCACTAGCACTCCAGCCACCCCTTCCGGCGTCTCCCTTGAGCTCCAGAGGGCGGCACTTCAGGAACTTCAGGAGGTGCCAGTACAGGGGCTGCAGCACCACCAGCACTCGGCAGCGGTCGTCCCCCATCACCCACTTCGGGGATGACCACCTCAACAGCAGCAAGCGAGGGATCCACACAGACAGGGTTCTCACGAGACCCAACAAGGCCGAGCAGGCGAAGCCCCCATTCGTCAAAGGGGGGCATCTGCCTCACAAACTCCACCCTATTTGAGCAACAGTACAGGAGGCAGCCCTCCTCTAGTAGGCGAGCTGGCGACGGATCACCCGTCAGGACCTTAAGCACCATGCACCGTACCTCGCGAGGGAGGGCGGACGCTTAGAGCCTCACGCAGTCCCCATGACCGGAGAAGGCCCACATTGGCCGAGAGTGGTGCTGGAGCAGAGTGACGCGGCACTGGATGAACTCCCTCTCCACCATGGGCACCGTCACACCAAGCCTCTGCGGCCTGGCGAACCGGAGCCAAACCGGAGCCAGCTTCCGATCAACAAGCTTCACATGGCCCCAGCCGGAGCTCGGAGCGGTCGGGCTCTGCGGTGGGAGCAGGAGGGGTCTACGCACCCCGACATCGACTAACACCCATCGCTTCCTGAAGCCACCAGCAATAGTCGCAAGATCGAAGTTGATGACCACGCCGGCCGTCGCCTCGATGGCCTGGAAGGACACGCATTCGGAGCATTGGAGCGCATCCGTCAGATGCAGTGAGAAGAAGTGGCAGAGCATGGCCACGGAGGGAGAAATGCCCACCATGGCCTCGCAGACAAAGGAAAAACAGCAAGGAGGACGATGGACTGAGGATCAGGATACAGCACGCTGATCTGATAGTGCGAAAGCACCGCGTTGAAGAAATCAGAGAAAAGAGGAATCAAACCAGCCCAAAGGGCGTGAAGATGAAGGGGGACCTCAGTGGCCGACCTGTCGATCCCGGTGCAGGAAGTGGGCCATGCCACTGTCGCCCCCCACTCATTGGAGACGGCGGCGAGTGCTGGGCGCACCTTATCCATCATCTCCTCGTTGATTACCTCCGACCGCTCGGTAGCGGGACCGAAGACCGGCGACAAGGGAGCCGGAGCGCAAGGCTCCGCCCCCTCTTCCCTTCTTCGACTGGAGGCCATGTAGATGATGGAAGTTGGTGCTGAATCAATCTGGGGGAGGAGATTTAGGAGACAAGGAAACCGCAGGGCACGCCGCTGGCGAAAGAGGCAGAGATGAGCGAGTAACAGTGGCCATCCGACCGGGCGAAAATCGAGGCTATATGGGGAAGTGGAGACGCCAACGTCCCATCAGTCGCCACGCGTTAGGCAAGGCCGCAGGCTCTTTGGGGCCCGCGGTGCTTCGCACTTGGCCCTTGGGTTCGCCGCGAAGCCAAGCCCGAGCGCACCTTCGGCCCGAGGGCTACTGTCGGCGTTCTGGGAACGGGGGTACCCAGACTTGCCTGCCTGTGGCTGATACGTCTCTGACGTATCTATAATTTTTTATTGTTCCATGCTATTATTTATGAAGTCTTGGATGTTTAATGGGCTTTATCATTCACTTTTATATCATTTGTGGGACTACCTACTAACCCAAAGGTCCAGTCCAGATTGTTGTTTTTTACCTATTTCAGGGTTTTGCAGAAAAGGAATATAAAACGGAGTCCAAACGGAATGAAACCTTCACGAGAGATATTTTAGGAGGAAATCACGCTCGGGAATCTTCGGGACCAAGTCAAGGGACGAAGGGCCAGCCCTCGAGGATGGGGGCGCGCCCCCCTTCCCAGGGCGCGCCATCCTACCTCGAGGCTGGCCCACACAGCCCCCGGTGCCCTCCTTCTTCCTATATATACCTACGTACCCGAGAAACTTCATACGCAGAGAGAAAACCCTAATTCCACCGTCGTAGCTTCTGTTCCCATAGAGATCCCATCTTGGAGCCTGTTCCGGGAGGGGGATCCATCACGGAGGCCTTCATCATCATCATCATCGCCCTCACCATGAGTTGTGAGTAGTTTACCACAGACCTTCGGGTCCATAGCTAGTATCTAGATGGCTTCTTCTCTCTCTCTGGATCTCAATACAAAGTTCTCCTCGGTCTTCGAGGAGATCTATTCGATGTAATCTCTTTTTGCAGTGTGTTTGTCGAGATCCGATGAATTATGAGTTTATGATCAAGGTTATCTATGAAAGATATTGGTTCTTCTATGAACTTTTTATGTGTGCTCATAATATCCTTGCAAGTCTCTTCGAATTATTGGTTTGGTTTGGCCTACTAGATCTATAGTTCTTGCAATGGGAGAAGTGCTTGGCATTGGGTTCAATCTTGCGGTGTCCTTTCCCGGTGACAGTAGGGGCAGCAAGGCACGTATTGTATTGTTGCCATCGAGGATAAAAAGATGGGGTTTTCATCATATTGCTTGAGTTTATCCCTCTACATCATGTCATCTTGCTTAAGGTGTTACTCTGTTCGTATGAACTCAATACACTATATGCATGCTGGATAGCGGTCGATGTGTGGAGTAATAGTAGTAGATGCAGGCAGGAGTCAGTCTACTTGTCTCGGACGTGATGCCTATATACAATGATCATGCCTAGATAGTCTCATAATTATTCGCTTTTCTATCAATTGCTCAACATAATTTTTTTACCCGCCGTAGAATACCGCTATCATGAGAGAAGCCACTAGAGAAAACTATGGCCCCCGAGTCTATTCTCAATATATCAATCTACATCTACTTTACTTTTCTTGCTTTTATTTGCTGTTTTATTAAACCAAAAAATACCAAAAATATAATTATCATCTCTATCAGATCTCACTCTCGTAAGTGATCGTAAAGGGATTGACAACCCCTTATCGCATTGGCTGCGAAGTTCTTATTTGTTTGTGCAGGTGCGAGGGACTGGCGTGTGGTCTCCTACTGGATTGATACCTTGGTTCTCAAAAACTGAGGGAAATACTTATGCTACTCTGCTGCATCTCCCTTTCCTCTTCGAGGGAATACACCGCAAGCTCAAGAGGTAGCAAGTAGAATTTCTGGCACCGTTGCCGGGGAGGCTTACGCAAAAGTCATATACCAAGTACCTATCACAAACCCTTATCCTTCGCATTACATTTATTTGCCTCTCGTGTTCCTCTCCCCCACTTCACCTTTGCCGTTTTATTCGCCATTCTTCCGTCGTGTGTTTTTTGTTCGCTTAAATCTTGTTTGCTTGTGTGTTGCTTGCTTGCCCTCATGTCTGAGATGGGGGACAATTTTATCGAGAAGGGTAGCAATGCCGAGGGCAACGTTCATGTTGACCCCCCGGATGAAGCTACCACTTTACATGTTAAGAAGTTCCGGGTTGGTAGTGGCAATATTATTGGAAAATGGGTTCTTCAAGACTTCTTTACTTGTGCTGGTGCTTTGCCCACTATGGGTGGCTCTATTCTTCACAGAACTAGTAGTCTTGCGGATGTTGTATCTATGCTCGTAGTAGAAATTGAAAGGAAATTTATCCATATGCATCCCTGTATTCAGAGAGTATTTTTGGAGTTCTCCAATATTGAGCATTCTTTTTGGCTCATGAATTTAGATATATCATGAAAGAGGCCAGAGAAACCTTTGCTCATTACGGGGTAGATGCCGGTCGACCTCCTATAGAGGCTATCTTGTTCAATCAAAAAGACCTTATGCGTTCGTGATCTCGTGATCATGTTGCTTTTAATGAAAACCTTAGAAAAAAGGTTCCTGTTGAGATCTTGATTGATAGAATTTCTGAGATTATCGATGACTTTTCTGTTCAAAATAATGGGTTAGGATTCTCCCATGAATGAAGGCTTATGGCCTTCTGCCAAAAGAATGCCTATAATGATGAATTGGTCATCCACTACAAAGGGCCAAAGGAGGAACCTGTTCCTCAAGAGATTGATGTAGGGGACTTTTGTCCCATTAAATTCAGCCCTTTTGATTACTTTTTCTTGCCACAAAGGAAGCTTGCTGCTGAACGTAGGGAATATGAGATGAGCTTTCGCGACATATCGTACCACTATGGCTATCCCTAGATTTATCTTGTATCGTGCCTAGCTAGGGGCGTAAAACGATAGCGCTTGTTGGGAGGCAACCCAATTTTATGTTTTTTGCTTTTGTTGCTGTTAGAGAATAAATATTGCATCTAGCCTCTGATTAGATGTGTTTTCATGTTTTGTTTAGTGTTTATGCCAAGTAGAACCTTTGGTAAGACTTGTGTGAAGTTTATTTGATCTTGCTCTGAAAAACAGAATCGTTAGCGCTCGCTAAAGTAGTCTTCGGATTTTACTGGAGCGTGCTTTTTAGCTGATTCACTTTGCTTCTGATTGGTAGACAAATTGCGCAAATTTAACAATTTAGTTTGAACTTTTTGGAGTTCCAAAAGTAGGAGAACCAAGCGGATTACTACAGACTGTTCTGTTTTTGACAGATTCTGTTTTTCGTGTGTTGTTTGCTTATTCCGATGCATCTATGAGTAATATTGGAGGATATGAATCATAGAGAACTTGGAGTACAGTAGGTTTAACACCAATATAAACAAAGTATGAATTCCTTTTTGTACCTTTGAGTGGTGGTTTGCTTTCTCTTACTAACGGAGCTCACGAGAATTTTTGTCTAAGTTTTGTGTTGTGAAGTTTTCAAGTTTTGAGTATTGCTTTGATGGACTATGGAACAAGGAGTAGAAAAGGCCCAAGCTTGGGGATGCCCATGGCACCCCGAGTAAAATCAGGATAATCAAAAGCCTAAGCTTGGGGATGCCCCGGGAAAGCATCCCCTCTTTCGTCTGCATCCATCGGTAACTATAATTGGAGCTATATTTTTATTCGCAACATGCTATGTGTTTTGCTTGGAGCGTCTTGTATTATTTGGGTCTTTGCTTGTTAGTTTGCCACAATCATCCTTGCTGGACACACCTATTTGAGAGAGTTAAATATGGCCTAGAAATTATTAGAACACTCTATGTGCTTCAGTTATATCTTTTGAGTTGAATAGTTTTTGCTCTAGTGCTTCGCTTATATCTTTTGAGTTGAATAGTTTTTGCTCTAATGCTTCACTTATATCTTTTAGAGCATGGCGGTGGTTATATTTTGTAGAAATTGTTGAACTCTCATGCTTCACTTATATCTATTCGAGAGTCTATTAAAATAGCATGGTAATGTGTTTAGGCTAAAGAAACTAGTCTTCAAATGATAAACATCCAATGTCAATGTATTAAAATTTTCACACCAAGTGCATTGAATAGAATGAGATGTTGGATGCTTGATAATTGTTTTGAGACATGAGGATAGTGATATTAGAGTCATGCTAGTGGAGTTCTTATGAAATTGAAGAATACTTGTGTTAATGTTAGTGATTCCCGTATCATGCACGTATGGTGAACCGCTATGTGACGAAGTTAGAGCATGAGGTATTTGTAGAGTGCCAACCTTTGCGTGGAGGTCGGGGGCGCGCGATAGTTAACTCCTACCAACCTCCCCCCTAGGATCATGAGTTGATTACTTTGTTTTTGATGACTCGTAAATTTTTACAATAAGTATATGAGTTCTTATGACTAATGTTGAGTCCATGGATTATACGCACTCTGACCTTTCCATCATTGCTAGCCTCTCTTATACCGCACAACTTTCGCCGGTACCATAAACCCACTATATATCCTTCCTCAAAACAGCCACCATATTGTTCCTAAAAACAGCCACCATACGTACCTATCATGGCATTTCCATAGCCATTCCGAGATATATTGCCATGCAACTTTCCACCGTTCCATTCATATGACACGCATCATATTGTCATAGTGCCATGCATGATCATGTAGTTGACATCGTAGTTGTGGCAAAGCCACCATGCATAATTTTTCATACATGTCACACATGATTCATTGCTTATGCCTGTACACCGTCGGAGGCATTCATGTAGAGTCATACTTGTTGTAGTATCGAGTTGTAATATCGAGTTGTAAAGTGTGATGATCATCATTACTAGAGCATCGTCCCGTGTGAGGAAAGGCCAATAAACAAAGAGAAGGCCCAAAAAATATAGAGGGGCAAAAAAAGAGAAAGCCCCTCCAAAAACATGAGAGAAAATAGAGAAGGGACAATGCTACTATCTTTTTCCACACTTGTGCTTCAAAGTAGCACCATGATCTTCATTGTAGAGAGTCTCATGATTAGTCACTTTCATATACTAGTGGGAATTTTCATTATAGAACTTGGCTTGTATATTCCAACAATGGGCTTCCTCAAATGCCCTAGGTCTTCATGAGCAAGCAAGTTGGATGCACACCCACTAGTTTCTTTTGTTGAGCTTTCATTCATATTTAGCTCTAGTGCATCCGTTGCATGGCAATCCCTACTCACTCACATTGATATCTATTGATGGGCATCTCCATAGCCCGTTGATACGCCTAGTCGATGTGAGACTATCTTCCTCTTTTTTGTCTTCTCCACAACCACCTCTATTCCACCCATAGTGCTATATCCATGGCTCACGCTCATGTATTGCATGCAAGTTGAAAGGTTTGAAAAGAATAGAGTATGAAAACAAGTGATTGGCTGAAATCGGGGTTGTGCATAATATGAATATTTTGTGTGATGAAGAGGGAGCATAGCTAGACCATATGATTTTGTAGGGATAACTTCCTTTAGCCATGGTATTTTGAGAAGACATGATTGCTTTGTTAGTATTGCTTGAAGTATTGTTATTTCTTATGTCAATATAGATTTTTATCTTGAAACCTTCAGATCTAAACATTCATGCCACAATTAAAAGAATTACATTGAAAAACTATATTGGTTAGCATTCCACATCAAAAATTCTTTCTTTGTCCTTTACCTACTCGAGGACGAGCAGGAATTAAGCTTCACTGTAGAGAGTCTCATGATTAGTCATTTTCATATACTAGTGGGACTTTTAATTATAGAACTTGGCTTGTATATTCCAACAATGGGCTTCCTCAAATGCCCTAGGTCTTCATGAGCAAGCAAGTTGGATGCACACCCACTAGTTTCTTTTGTTGAGCTTCCATTCATATTTAGCTCTAGTGCATCCGTTGCATGGCAATCCCTACTCACTCACATTGATATCAATTGATGGGCAACTCCATAGCCCATTGATACGCCTAGTCGATGTGAGACTATCTTCCTCTTTTTTGTCTTCTCCACAACCACCTCTATTCCACCCATAGTGCTATATCCATGGCTCACGCTCATGTATTGCGTGAAAGTTGAAAGGTTTGAAAAGAATAGAGTATGAAAACAAGTTCTTGGCTGAAATCGGGGTTGTGCATTGTAATGCCCAGGATGGAGTTATACCTCCTACGTGTCGAGGCACGACTTAAAGGCATAAATCCATCCTAGTATGATCTCAAGTTCGGTATTCTTTGCACAACTCATGTAAAAGAGGGGATAGTAAACTGAAAATAGTTGGCTTACACTCGCCACGTCACAGAATTACAGTACAAGTCTCAAACATCATACATTAAGAACATCACAACCCTCTAAGGGCAAAAGCCAAATGTCAAAGTACCGAACTCAGATAAATAAACCACAGGCGGATCGAATCCTAGTAAGAGACTCCACTACTGATCGTCCGGGTAGCGCACATAGTACCGACTACGCTCCTCGTCGTACTCCCAGTCTAGCTCGGTGCCATCACCTGGATAGCTCACAGCTGGACCTGCATCTGGTGTGTGAAGTAACTGTGAGCCACAGAGGACTCAGCAATCCCGTTCCCGGGTAACAGAACTATTAAAGCCTTTGGGGAGGAAAAGGCTGAAGAAAAGAATAAGTCTGCAGCAGCAACTAGCATCTAGCTTACGTAAGTGAGAGCGAGAAGAGAAGGCCTCGGCGAGAAGTGATCACGAAGTGATCCTAGCTACAAGCTCCACAATCATAACCCCTCCGTGTTCAACTCCCGAATCCCTATTCGGAAATTGACAGTCACGGAACACACGCTGGTAGTGTATTAGTAACATTGTCAAGTTTTCTACAACCGGAATTAACAAGCTCCCATCTGCCACATAACCGCGGGCACGGCTTTCGAAAGTTCAAACCCTGCAGGGGTGTTCCAACTTGACCCATTACAAGCCCACGATCCGCGGAGTCGCAACTCCAAAGTGGGAAGACCCGAGTATCCTCGGAATCCCGTGCTCAAGATATACCGAGCTAAGGTAAGGCTAATCTAGCAAATCCTCCCGGCGTGCCGACACCCTGATAGTAGCCGCGCGTATCTAGTCTCAGGCCACGACCGGATGAGCACAGCGTACAGTGGCCGAAATACCCAAGTTGCCAAGGGGGGCCCCGCACACGACTCTGGTTTGGACCAACACTCAAATCGAGCACTGGCCCAGGGGGGTTGAATTAATTAAGCCTCGGGTTAATTACTCCCTCGGAAAGTTTTAGTTGTGTTAGGCGAATAGTACCAATGTTGGGACTTGCTGGAAAAGACTTAGCACTTAGCGGTTTATCGAGGGGGTCCCATACACCCCAACCGTGTTAGGAACGCATAATCAAGGAACATAATACCGGCTTATACGGATCCTAACGGCATGAGTGGAACAAATCACCAAGCAAAAGGCTTAGCCTTCCACCCTTGCCAATATATAGATGATTTCATTTTAAGCATTTATATAATGTGATATAACCCAACCAAATTTCAACATGAAGCAAGCATCTTCGATCTTCACCTGCAACTAGCAACGCTATAAGAAGGGCTGAGCGAAGCGTACTTAGCCAAGCAACGGTTTGCATAGGTAGGTTGGTTAAACATGGCAATTGGTTACAAGTAGGAGGCTGACAAGAAGAACATGGTCATCGAGGAAAAACTATAGATCGAGACTACTAGCAATAGGCAAAGATAGTAATGTTATCGGGGTTCGGTCATCTTGCCTGAAGAGAAGTCGTTCGGATCGTAAGAAGGGTCCTCGTGCTCAACCTCGTTGGAAACCTCGTGCTCAACTTCGTACCCGGTCTCAGCTTCCGGCTCTAAACAAAACAATCACACCAAGCACCAATCAACAAGATGCAATGCGCACTCGAAAAACATGAATGCATGACGGATGCACTAAAGGATGCACACGGAGCACGTAAAATATCACTCAAGCAAAACACCTCAAAACATGATAACAATCTGATATTAATAATCTACACAGAAAATCAATCAAGTTTGATATAAGATTCGCTGAAATCGGAGTTACGGGCTAAAAGTTATGCCCGAAACAAGATTTGAGCGAAAGCTGAAAATTACAGCAACATAGCATCTTCGGAGCTCAAAATAATTAAGCTACAGCACCCAAAAAGCATGGCAAAGGACTTGAACACAAACTAGACATATAGTACAGCAACTATGTCCAAGGTGCACCCCCAACGGAGTCACGGATCAATAGCAATGATCTTGGACATATTGAACTTGACAATAAAATTCTGGCAGCAGAATTTTATTGAAACTTTAGAGCAAAAGATAAACATGCTACAGCCACTCAAATGGACATGTGAGGACAGGGATGGAAAGACAACAATATATACTACAAGGAACAATCAAAATCCACCCCAAAACTATCATGCTTTGTCCTAGAACATCACACGAACATGGCATCGGAACGTTACAGATTTCAGACTTAGTGAAAAATCACTAAGTCCTAAAACAGCAATATCATCATGGCATATAAAAGATCATGTTTAAGTCACCTCGAAACTAAACATGGCAAAGGGTAAGCACCTCATCAAAATACACATGAAGGTGATCCCAAAACACACAAGCATGCATCATAGAGGTGAACACAACTATTGCAACGAGCTCAACAAGATGGCATTTCATAACAAGTGAAAACACCTCATATGAACATGGCACTTTGCAACGATGATAACAAGGCAATAATAAATCTACCATGCAACCTATCACATACAACACGTAGTTCGTGGCGAGACGAACACGTGGACATGTCATTTGCATCATTTGGACAAACGAGCTAGAAGATATCACATGTCAAAGGTGGCACAAAAATAACACATAGCAGCAGTTTATATCATGATGCACTCTTGCAACAGCAAAACGAGTGCCTAGGTGATCTCTAACATGCATGACAACAACAGAGGAAACGTAGAGCACATCTCCACGAACGTCTGGACATATTACACGCGCAAAACGGAGCAACACAGTAAAAGTTAGAGCAGTTCAAACTTTGCATCAGACAGATGAAAAACTGGTACTTAGAAGGATTTGAAACAACCTCACAGATCCAATCTGAGAAAAAAAAAAGAAGGAGACGGGCCGGCGAGCGGATCTGGCCCAGCTGCGGAGGGAGAGGAGCCAGCGGCTCGGGCCGGCGCGGCCTCGGCGCTGGAGAGGCCCGGCTGGCCTCGGGCGGCTTCGGGCCCCGGCTGCGGAGCGGAGAAGGCCAGGCGGAGGAGCGGTGCCCGGCCCACTGAGGCGAGGCCCAGCCGGGGCGGCGCGGCTGGTGCGGGAGATGTGGAGGGAGGTGCGGTGTACGGGCCTTGGCCCAGGCGGCGATGCGGGACGACGGTGGCGATGCGGAGGGAGTCCAGGCCCGATGCGGAAGGGAGCGACAAGGCGCGCTGTCGGCCGGGGAAGCGGTCCCCTCGGTCGCTGCGTTGACCCTGGCGATCGATCCCAGATCGATCGAACCGGGAGGCGGCGGCGCTCGATCCCAGGGATCCTGACGGCTGGATCGAGATCTAGCCAAGTGGCTGATGGGAAAAAGTGGATCTGGGAAAAAATGAGAGGGGAGGAGGAGGAAGAAGAAGGGGATGCCCAAAATAGACTAGGGGTCTATAAATAGCAGTTTTTAGGGTTAGGAGGGAGTTTAGGGGCGCTAGGAGCCCTCCGATCGCGATCCGACGGCTCCGATCGCGGGGGTTGATTTAAAAGGCCTAGGAGGAGATAAGAGACTGCAGTAGGGGTGTTTCCGGGACACGAAGTGAAGGCACTTCGGACCCACACGGACAACGGATGGAAAAGTCAACGGAGTCCAAACGAGACGAGATTTGAGAGGCGGGTTGCACACAACAAAACAACAACACACAAAACAACCTCGCGGCACACCGGTAACGTTAAACGCCCGAACAACAAAGTAGGCCTACGGGACGTCACGGACACGTGAGGGAGCTCCGGAACGCGAAACGGACAACGGGAAGGGACACGCGGAACCGGATGCAACCGACAACACAAATGCAATGCGATGCACATGTCTACATGATATGAATGAATGCCACACACTCACACAACAAAACGACGAAAACCCGAAAGACAAGAACCCGAAATGGAAATAGATGAAGCCGGAGATATATTATATACCCAAAAGGGAAAGTATTACATCCGGGGCATTACAAACTCTCCTCTAGTACAAAAAGATCTCGTCCCGAGATCTAGGACTGGAAAAAGGAAGGGTACTCGGAACGAAGATGATCTTCTCGTTCCCAGGTAGCTTCTCGGTCGGTGTGATGTGACCACTTGACTTTCAGAAACTTGATGGACTTGTTGCGAGTCTTGCGTTCGGTTTCTTCGAGAATTGCAACTGGATGCTCTCGGTAGGAAAGGTCTTGTTGAAGATCAATCTCCTCAAACGGAATCATGCGCTCAGGTGCCTTGAAGCATTTGCGAAGCTGAGACACATGGAAGACATCATGAACATTTGCAAAGTTGGAAGGGAGCTCGAGCTGATAGGCTAGATCGCCTCTTTTGCCAAGAATCTTGAAAGGCCCGACGTATCTAGGAGCAAGTTTTCCTTTGATACCGAATCTTTGGGTTCCTTTCATCGGAGAAACTCGGAGATAGACATGATCACCGATGTCGAAAGCCCAATCACGATGCTTGCCGTCATAGTAGCTCTTCTGACGCGACTGAGCGGCCTTGAGATTCTCACGTATGACTTTGCACATTTCTTCGGCTTCTGAGATCAAGTCATTGCCAAGAAGTTGGCGTTCGCCTGTTTCAGACCAGTTGAGAGGGGTACGGCACTTTCTGCCATAGAGAATTTCAAATGGTGCTTTGCCTGCACTTGCTTGAAAGCTGTTGTTGTAAGAGAACTCGGCAAATGGAAGGCAGTCTTCCCATTTCATGCCGAAAGAGATGACACAGGCTCTGAGCATGTCTTCTAGAATCTGATTCACGCGCTCGACTTGACCACTAGTCTGAGGGTGAAAGGCAGTGCTGAACCTGATCTTAGTGCCCATGGCGGACTGAAAGGAGTCCCAGAACCTTGATGTGAACAAGATGCCACGGTCTGAGGATATCATTTGAGTAATGCCATGTAGGGACACAATTCTGGAAGTGTACAGCTCTGCAAGTTGAGCTGCATTGATTGATTCTTTGACTAGAAGAAAGTGAGCGACTTTGGTAAGCTTGTCAATCACCACAAAGATAGCATCATTGCCTCGCTTGGATTTAGGAAAACCAGTGAAGAAGTCCATTTCAATGTGGTCGAACTTCCACTCGGGGATAGGAAGAGGTTGGAGAAGACCGGCTGGACGTTGATGTTCTGCTTTCACTCTTCTGCATACATCACATTCATTCACGAATTGGGCAATCTCCCTTTTCATGCGTGTCCACCAGTAAGATTGCTTGAGGTCTTGATACATCTTGGAACTGCCAGGATGAATGGAAAGGAGAGAATCATGAGCTTCTTCCTTTATGAGCTTCCTGAGATCACCTTTGGGAACAACGAGTCTGTCCTCGAAGAACAAGGTATCTCTCTCATCAACACGGAAGCACTTGTATTTTGGAGTGCCCTTTGCAATCCCATGTTTCACTTTCCTCACCATGGTATCACTGAGCTGGGCCTCATGGACTTGATCTTCCAAGGTAGGAGCAATTTGGAGATTTGCAAGAAAACCCTGCGGAACAACTTGGAGGTTGAGCTTCCTGAATGCTTCACAAAGCTCAGGCTGGTACGGCTTGATAAGAAGGCTGTTCCAATATGCCTTTCTGCTCAAAGCATCTGCAATCACATTCGCCTTGCCTGGAGTGTATTCAATGCTGGGATTGTACTCTTGGATCATTTCAACCCAACGAGTCTGGCGGAGGTTCAGATGCGGCTGTGTGAAGATGTACTTCAAACTCTTGTGATCAGTGAAGATGTCGACCTTTCTGCCCAACAACAGATGTCTCCACGTAATCAGAGCATGTACCACAGCTGCTAGCTCGAGATCATGTGTGGGATAGTTCTTCTCACTTGGCTTTAGCTGACGAGAAGTGTATGCCACAATTCTCTTATCTTGCATAAGCACACCACCAAGACCTTGAAGAGAAGCATCACAGAATACTTCATAGGGCTTGGTTTCATCCGGAGGAGTCAGAACTGGAGCAGAGACAAGCTTCTCTTTGAGGGTTTTGAATGCCAATTCACACTCGGGAGACCAAAAGTATTTGACATTCTTCTGAAGCAAGTTGGAAAGAGGCTTGGCAATCTTGGAGAAGTTTTCAACAAATCTTCTGCAATAGCTGGCAAGACCCAGAAAACTGCGGAGCTGCTTGACGTTCTGAGGAGCTTCCCAGTTGACAATTGCTTCAACTTTCTCGGGATTAACCGCAATACCGTCAGCTGAGATGATGTGGCCCAGGTACAAAACCTTATCGAGCCAAAACTCGCACTTGGAGAACTTGGCATAGAATTTGTGCTCTCGGAGTCGATCAAGAACCAGACGCAAGTGCTTTTCGTGATCTTCTTCATTCTTGGAAAACACCAGAATATCATCCAGATACACAAGCACAAACTCGCCAGTATAGGGGTTGAAGATGTAATGCATCATCCTTGAAAAGGTAGGAGGAGCATTGGCGAGACCGAAGGACATGACGGTATACTCGTATGAACCGTAGCTCGTTCTGAAGGCCGTCTTGGGAATGTCTTCCTCGCGAATGCGAATTTGATGATAGCCCATTCGGAGGTCAAGCTTAGCGAACACTTTAGCTCCTTTGAGCTGCTCAAAGAGTTCGTTGATGTTGGGGAGCGGATACTTGTTCTTAATCGTCTTCTTGTTCAATGGCCGGTAGTCAACACAGAGACGCTCCGTGCCATCTTTCTTCTTGACAAACAAGACACCACAGCCCCACGGAGATGTACTCGGTCTGATGAGACCCATACTCTCCTGCTTATCAAGCTGCTTCTTCAATTCCTTCAATTCATCCGGAGAGAGCTTGTATGGACGCCGGCAAGCAGGCTCAGTGCCCGGCTCGAGTTCGATGACAAACTCCACCTGACGGTGTGGAGGCATGCCTGGAAGTTCTTCTGGAAAGACGTCTTGATATTCGTTCACCACCGGAATTTGATTTATGGCATTAATTTCGCCCTTATCATTAAGAGAGAAAAGCCGGATAGTGTTATCCCTTGAAGCAAAGATAATCACATCTTCATCAGAATGAGTCAACTTGACTTCCTTCTGAGCACAATCAATATGAGCATCGTGCTGAGAAAGCCAATCCATTCCGAAAATGAGGTCGATGTCAGAATTACCAAGAACCACCGGATTAGCCAGAAATCGATAATCACCCATGCGGATAGAAACATGCGAAACAAAGTTGTTGGAGTTCATGAGCAAACCCGGAGAAAGCACAGACATCGGACTCGGCAAAGCTTGCAATGGCATATCATGTGACAATGCAAAAGGTCTTGACATGAAAGAATGTGAAGCACCTGAATCGAACAAAACTTTAGCTGGAAAAGAGTTCACTGAGAGGTTACCCAAAATGACATCAGAAGAGTTCTCCGCTTCAGCTGCATTCATCAGATTGACCCTAGCAGACTTTGGATCATGCTTGACAATCGCTGTACTGACAGGCGGAGGAGGAGGAAGACGCTTCAGATTCGGACATCCGTTGGCATAATGACCCTTCTGGCCACACTTGTTGCACACCACTTCAGAGAGAGGACGGAAATGAGAGCCACTGGACTTGGAGCCTTGAGACTGAAACTGCTTCTTCGACTGGTTGCTCGGGTTGGGTGGGTGGGAGAAACCACGACCACTAGAGTTCTTGTTGTTGGAGTTGTTGAAGTTGTTGTATGGAGCTCGAATCACTGGAGGAGGAGGAAGCCAGAATTTCTGTTGCTTCGAGACCATCTGAGACGATGAGGAAGAGTGAACAGCTTCTCGAATTCTCTTCTTAGAAGCCTCCATCTAAAGCTGAGCTGCTTCTTGTTTCAAAGCCATGTTATAGAACTTATCGAATTCGTCTGGCTCGAACAAAGTGAGAGCAAGCTGAAGTTCATCTTTGAGACCTCCACGGAACTGATAGATTTTACTCTTTGCATCAGGAATGTCTTGCTTTGCATAGCGAGCGAGGTTTTGGAACTTGACATTATACTGGTAGACTGTCATGGAGCCCTGCTTGAGGTTGCGGAATTGCTCACGCATACCCTCGATGACACTTGTAGGAATGTGGTGCGAGCGGAAATCCTTGCAGAAATTCTCCCAAGAGATCACTTGACCCGGCCTGGAGTCTTTGTACTGCTGCCACCAGTCAGCTGCTTGATCTTTCAGTTGGAAGGCTGCAAACTTCACATAGTCATCTTCTTTCACGTTACTGCACTCAAAATGCTTCTTTATGTCGGTCAACCAATCCTCAGCATCAAGAGGGTCGACACAGTAACTGAAAGCTTTAGGATTGTTAGCCAGGAACTGGTTGAGAGTAGCATGGTGCTACTGGAAGAAGTTGCCTTGATTCACTAGAACACCCTAATTAGCTTGATTAGCTTGCATCAGCTGCATCATCTGCATCATCAACTGAGTGTTCTGAGCTGTAGTCTCCATAATTGCTCTCCAAGCCTCAGGCGGAGGAGGAGGGGAAGGAGGATGCTCTGGGACCTCTTCCACCTCTGGGTTAGCGTTCGGAACCTTTTTCGGAGCCATCCTGTAAGAGATGACCACGAATCAGCAATTGATTGACAAAAGGTATAGTTGAATCAATGGAATGAATTGCAACAAGTCTTCACAATAATCATTCGAACAATAAGAACGAATGAAATCATCCGAACAAGAGTAACGAATGAATTTCTCAGTTAATTGATAACATCAGTCTTCACGAGAAGCCACATAGGGAACAAAAGGATAAAATAAGTAAACAACAAGGTACGGAAAGGAACAAACACAAGAGAGGAGTTTCGTTCTAACATCTTTGTGCTGAAAGCATATGAACGCGTTACGAAAAGGTTTTGCAATCCCCGGATCAGCATAGCCAAGGACCCTTTAAGATGCAACTCCTGATAGTAACATCGGTCATATAACCCCTTCACTCAATGTCGAACCCCGAACTCACTAACCTGCATTCGTTGGAAGAATGCCTACGATCTACTGGATAAAACCCACCTATAGATTTCCGAAAGATTCCAGTTATGCAATCAGGTGTTGGGGATACACGGGAAGCACCGCGCAATCAACTCTAAACCTACATCCAGGTGTATCCATCCTTCAACACATAACCAGTCTTTCTCGGAAACTGTGTACCTCGGACCTTCGAAAAGCATCCACTATAACAAGCTATGGCAATACTCCCGAACTACCTCCCCAGTACTGGGTGATGTCGGGGTTATCTTGCGACTGGCCGTATAGGGGAGATTTTCGATGTCGGCCGTCTTAAGTATTTAGTACTGTCGCGATATGCTTGTTACAATGATACCCCGAAGCTCAACTCCTCGGTAACAGGAGGCATCGGGAACAATATCCTTGTCACAAGAACATCGAAACAATCCCAGAATACTCGCGGGATTCCTAAAAAAAAATTTGTGCAAATTTTGAAGATAGGAGAGACAAGAGTAGACGTCAGGAGTCCTCACCAGAGAGAAAGGGGATGAGAAGCAAAGAAATCCTACTCTCCGATATAATATAGGACTCAAAAAGTTTTTAGTGTGTGCCTAGACTCGACCGTCAACGGTTCGATCAAACAGTGGGGGCTCCTAGGTCGGAGAAGGCTCTGATACCAACTTGTAATGCCCAGGATGGAGTTATACCTCCTACGTGTCGAGGCACGACTTAAAGGCATAAATCCATCCTAGTATGATCTCAAGTTCGGTATTCTTTGCACAACTCATGTAAAAGAGGGGATAGTAAACTGAAAATAGTTGGCTTACACTCGCCACGTCACAGAATTACAGTACAAGTCTCAAACATCATACATTAAGAACATCACAACCCTCTAAGGGCAAAAGCCAAATGTCAAAGTACCAAACTCAGATAAATAAACCACAGGCGGATCGAATCCTAGTAAGAGACTCCACTACTGATCGTCCGGGTAGCGCACATAGTACCGACTACGCTCCTCGTCGTACTCCCAGTCTAGCTCGGTGCCATCACCTGGATAGCTCACAGCTGGACCTGCATCTGGTGTGTGAAGTAATTGTGAGCCATAGAGGACTCAGCAATCCCGTTCCCGGGTAACAGAACTATTAAAGCCTTTGGGGAGGAAAAGGCTGAAGAAAAGAATAAGTCTGCAGCAGCAACTAGCATCTAGCTTACGTAAGTGAGAGCGAGAAGAGAAGGCCTCGGCGAGAAGTGATCACGAAGTGATCCTAGCTACAAGCTCCACAATCATAACCCCTCCGTGTTCAACTCCCGAATCCCTATTCGGACATTGACAGTCACGGAACACACGCTGGTAGTGTATGAGTAACATTGTCAAGTTTTCTACAACCGGAATTAACAAGCTCCCATCTGCCACATAACCGCGGGCACGGCTTTCGAAAGTTCAAACCCTGCAGGGTTGTTCCAACTTGACCCATTACAAGCCCACGATCCGCGGAGTCGCAACTCCAAAGAGGGAAGACCCGAGTATCCTCGGAATCCCGTGCTCAAGATATACCGAGCTAAGGTAAGGCTAATCCAGCAAATCCTCCCGGCGTGCCGACACCCTGATAGTAGCCGCGCGTATCTAGTATCAGGCCACGACCGGATGAGCACAGCGTACAGTGGCCGAAATACCCAAGTTGCCAAGGGGGGCCCCGCACACGACTCTGGTTTGGACCAACACTCAAATCGAGCACTGGCCCAGGGGGGTGAATTAATTAAGCCTCGGGTTAATTACTCCCTCGGAAAGTTTTAGTTGTGTTAGGCGAATAGTACCAATGTTGGGACTTGCTGGAAAAGACTTAGCACTTAGCGGTTTATCGAGGGGGTCCCATACACCCCAACCGTGTTAGGAACGCATAATCAAGGAACATAATACCGGCTTATACGGATCCTAACGGCATGAGTGGAAAAAATCACCAAGCAAAAGGCTTAGCCTTCCACCCTTGCCAATATATAGATGATTTCATTTTAAGCATTTATATAGTGTGATATAACCCAACCAAACTTCAACATGAAGCAAGCATCTTCGATCTTCACCTGCAACTAGCAACGCTATAAGAAGGGCTGAGCGAAGCGTACTTAGCCAAGCAACGGTTTGCATAGGTAGGTTGGTTAAACATGGCAATTGGTTACAAGTAGGAGGCTGACAAGAAGAACATGGGCATCGAGGCAAAACTATAGATCGAGACTACTAGCAATAGGCAAAGATAGTAATGTTATCGGGGTTCGGTCATTTTGCCTGAAGAGAAGTCGTTCGGATCGTAAGAAGGTTCCTCGTGCTCAACCTCGTTGGAAACCTCGTGCTCAACTTCGTACCCGGTCTCAGCTTCCGGCTCTAAACAAAACAATCACACCAAGCACCAATCAACAAGATGCAATGCGCACTCGAAAAACATGAATGCATGATGGATGCACTAAAGGATGCACACGGAGCACGTAAAATATCACTCAAGCAAAACACCTCAAAACATGATAACAATCTGATATTAATAATCTACACAGAAAATCAATCAAGTTTGATATAAGATTCGCTGAAATCGGAGTTACGGGCTAAAAGTTATGCCCGAAACAAGATTTGAGCGAAAGCTGAAAATTAGAGCAACATAGCATCTTCGGAGCTCAAAATAATTAAGCTACAGCACCCAAAAAGCATGGCAAAGGACTTGAACACAAACTAGACATATAGTACAGCAACTATGTCCAAGGTGCACCCCCAACGGAGTCACGGATCAATAGCAATGATCTTGGACATATTGAACTTGACAATAAAATTCTGGCAGCAGAATTTTATTGAAACTTTAGAGCAAAAGATAAACATGCTACAGCCACTCAAATGGACATGTGAGGACATGGATGGAAAGACAAAAATATATACTACAAGGAACAATCAAAATCCACCCCAAAACTATCATGCTTTGTCCTAGAACATTACACGAACATGGCATCGGAACGTTACAGATTTCAGACTTAGTGAAAAATCACTAAATCCTAAAACAGCAATATCATCATGGCATATAAAAGATCATGTTTAAGTCACCTCGAAACTAAACATGGCAAAGGGTAAGCACCTCATCAAAATACACATGAAGGTGATCCCAAAACACACAAGCATGCATCATAGAGGTGAACACAACTATTGCAACGAGCTCAACAAGATGGCATTTCATAACAAGTGAAAACACCTCATATGAACATGGCACTTTGCAACGATGATAACAAGGCAATAATAAATCTACCATGCAACCTATCACATACAACACGTAGTTCGTGGCGAGACGAACACGTGGACATGTCATTTGCATCATTTGGACAAACGAGCTAGAAGATATCACATGTCAAAGGTGGCACAAAAATAACACATAGCAGCAGTTTATATCATGATGCACTCTTGCAACAGCAAAACAAGTGCCTAGGTGATCTCTAACATGCATGACAACAACAGAGGAAACGTAGAGCACATCTCCACGAACGTCTGGACATATTACACGCGCAATACGGAGCAACAAAGTAAAAGTTAGAGCAGTTCAAACTTTGCATCAGACAGATGAAAAACTGGTACTTAGAAGGATTTGAAACAACCTCAAAAATCCAATCTGAGAAAAAAAGAAGGAGACGGGCCGGCGAGCGGATCTGGCCCAGCTGCGGAGCGAGAGGAGCCAGCGGCTCGGGCCAGCGCGGCCTCGACGCTGGAGAGGCCCGGCTGGCCTCGGGCGGCTTCGGGCCCTGGCTGCGGAGCGGAGAAGGCCAGGCGGAGGAGCGGCGCCCGGCCCACTGAGGCGAGGCCCAGCCGGGGCGGCGCGGCTGGTGCGGGAGATGTGGAGGGAGGCGCGGTGCACGGGCCTTGGCCCAGGCGGCGATGCGGGACGACGGTGGCGATTCGGAGGGAGTCCAGGCCCGATGCGGAAGGGAGCGATGAGGCGCGCTGTCGGCCGGGGAAGCGGTCCCCTCGGTCGCTGTGTTGACCCTGGCGATCGATCCCAGATCGATCGAACCGGGAGGCGGCGGCGCTCGATCCCAGGGATCCTGGCGGCTGGATCGAGATCTAGCCAAGTGGCTGATGGGAAAAAGTGGATCTGGGAAAAAAATGAGAGGGGAGGAGGAGGAAGAAGAAGGGGATGCCCAAAATAGACTAGGGGTCTATAAATAGCAGTTTTTAGGGTTAGGAGGGAGTTTAGGGGCGCTAGGAGCCCTCCGATCGTGATCCGACGGCTTCGATCGCGGGGGTTGATTTAAAAGGCCTAGGAGGAGATAAGAGACTGCAGTAGGGGTGTTTCCGGGACACGAAGTGAAGGCACTTCGGACCCACACGGACAACGGATGGAAAAGTCAACGGAGTCCAAACGAGACGCGATTTGAGAGGCGGGTTGCACACAACAAAACAACAACACACAAAACAACCTCGCGGCACACCGGTAACGTTAAACGCCTGAACAACAAAGTAGGCCTACGGGACGTCACGGACACGTGAGGGAGCTCCGGAATGCGAAACGGACAACGGGAAGGGACACGCGGAACCGGATGCAACCGACAACACAAATGCAATGCGATGCACATGTCTACATGATATGAATGAATGCCACACACTCACATAACAAAACGACGAAAACCCGAAAGACAAGAACCCGAAATGGAAATAGATGAAGCCGGAGATATATTATATACCCAAAAGGGAAAGTATTACATCCGGGGCATTACATGCATAATATGAATATTTTGTGTGATGAAGAGGGAGCATAGCCAGACCATATGATTTTGTAGGGATAACTTCCTTTAGCCATGGTATTTTGAGAAGACATGATTGCTTTGTTAGTATTGCTTGAAGTATTGTTATTTCTTATGTCAATATAGACTTTTATCTTGAAACCTTCAGATCTAAAAATTCATGCCACAATTAAGAGAATTACATTGAAAAACTATATTGGTTAGCATTCCACATCAAAAATTCTTTCTTTATCATTTACCTACTCGAGGATGAGCAGGAATTAAGCTTGGGGATGCTTGATACATCTCCAACGTATCTATAATTTTTGGTTGTTCCATGGTATTATTTATGAATTCTTGGATGTTTAATGGGCTTTATCATTCACTTCTATATCATTTTTGGGACTAACCTACTAACCCAAAGGCCCAGTACAGATTGTTGTTTTTGCCTATTTCAGCGTTTTGCAGAAAAGGAATATCAAACAGAGTCCAAACGGAATGAAACCTTCGCGAGAGATATTTTTGGAGGAAATCACGCTCGGGAATCTTCGGGACCAAGTCAGGGGACGAAGGGCTAGCCCTCGAGGGTGGGGGGCACGCCCCCCTTCCCAGGGCACGCCCCCTGCCTCGAGGCTGGCCCATACGGCCCCCGGTGTCCTCCTTCTTCCTATATATACCTACGTACCCCAGAAACTTCATACGTAGAGAGAAAACCCTAATTCCACCGCCGTAGCTTCTGTTCCCATGGAGATCTCATCTTGGAGCCTGTTCCGGAAGGGGGATCCATCATGGAGGCCTTCATCATCATCATCATCGCTCTCACCATGAGTTGTGAGTAGTTTACCACAGACCTTCAGGTCCATAGCTAGTATCTAGATGGCTTCTTCTCTCTCTTTGGATCTCAATACAAAGTTCTCCTCGGTCTTCGAGGAGATCTATTTGATGTAATCTCTTTTTGCGGTGTGTTTGTCGAGATCCGATGAATTATGAGTTTATGAGAAAGGTTATCTATGAAAGATATTTGGTTCTTCTCTGAACTTTTTATGTGTGCTCATAATATCCTTGCAAGTCTCTTCGAATTACTGGTTTGGTTTGGCCTACTAGATCTATAGTTCTTGCAATGGGAGCAGTGCTTGGCTTTGGGTTCAATCTTGCGGTCTCCTTTCCCAGTGACAGTAGGGGCAGCAAGGAACGTATTGTATTGTTGCCATCGAGGATAAAAAGATGGGGTTTTCGTCATATTTCTTGAGTTTATCCCTCTACATCATGTCATCTTGCTTAAGGTGTTACTCTGTTCGTATGAACTCAATACACTAGATGCATGTTGGATAGCAGTCGATGTGTGGAGTAATAGTAGTAGATGCAGGCAGGAGTCGGTCTACTTGTCTCGGACGTGATGCCTATATACAATGATCATGCCTAGATAGTCTCATAATTATTCGCATTTCTATCAATTGCTCGATAGTAATTTGTTTACCCGCCGTAGAATACCACTATCATGAGAGAATCCACTAGAGAAAAATATGCCCCCCGGGTCTATTCTCAACATACCAATCTACATCTACTTTACGTTTCTTGCTTTTATTTTCTGTTTTATTGAACCAAAAATACCAAAAATATAATTATCATCTCTATCATATCTCACTCTCGTAAGTGACCGTAAAGGGATTGACAACCCCTTATCGCGTTGGCTGCGAAGTTCTTATTTGTTTGTGAAGGTGCGAGGGACTGGCGCATGGTCTCCTACTGTATTGATACCTTGGTTCTCAAAAACTGAGGGAAATACTTACGCTACTGTGCTGCATCTCCCTTTCCTCTTCGAGGCAATACAACGCAAGCTCAAGAGGTAGCAGCGGCCCAGGGCGTGGCTCATCAGGCGGCCTGGTATGGGCCAGCATCTTCAGCGACCACTCAAGACCCTCGCGAGGGGCCAAGCCTCGTGACGCGGACGACACAAGGCATCTCCTGGGGCGGCCTCACCAGGCCGGCTCGTGAGGGTCGGAGATAACGAGGCGAGGGACACCTCGCGAGGTCCTCGTGACGTGAGCAGTGATGACCAAGGCCAGGCGGGCACCAGTAGGCGCAGTAGTGCCAGTTTCCCCTTTGCTGCTAAAGAAAAAGGTGTAGATAAAGAGTCCTGAGGTGTCAGGCAAAGGTTTCAATATCGGTGCAACGAGACCAAGACCAGCAGGACAGCAGGACAAAGGTCATCGCGGAGCCCACGACGGCGTCACCACCAGAGCCTTTGATAGGCGAAGACCACCTTTTGTTAGGATAGCTCGTACTAGGTGTCCCCCTTCAAATTTGGCCGTTGTAGGATCCCTTCCCGCTCAATATTTGGGAAGAGGACCCGGATCACTATAAATAGACCTAGCCACCACCATTGGGAGGATCTCATCAGAGTGGGAGTTGATCTCATCTAGAGTTGATCAGATAGAAGGCCACACACCACTAGCTCACTCGAGCACAAGAACTCCTCTCCTCAGTAGGTAGTTCATCCATGTACTAGTTCTTCCTCAGCCACCAAAGCAATCCACCACACCACACTGGATTAGGGTATTACACCACAACGGTGGCCCGAACCCGTATAAATCTTGTGTCCCTTGTTCTTTGGATCTGACGAGCTAGGCCTAGGGTTGTTGAGTAGACGAGCTAGGGCGGAAGGAGAGATCTTCGTGCGCACCCCAGAGTTCGAACCTTAAGGGTTTTGCCGGAACCCGAGATCCGACAAATGCATTGAAAACACAGTTAATGCATAAAAATGTCCAAACAAACCACGAAAAATCACAAAGATTGACACAACACTCCTGTTGTTCTATTTTGACACGAGAAAATTTTTGAAAGCAATAAGAGGCAATGGATATCATTTCGTCCCCAAAGGTGGGACGTTCCCTACCGAAACGATCATGCTTGTTGTGAAAAGCTCTAATTTGTGAGAAGCATATACCCAAACCTGCGCCAAATGGGACAAATTTTTTACCACGGCATGTTGATGCCGCTCCATGATAGCATGCCAAGTTTTATGAACTTCAAAGAATTTTTCGATTTACTAGAATTTAAAAACCAGGCATCAATGTTTTGCCGTAATCAACGATGCCCTGGTGTTTGAAATTCATTCCCATTTCCTGTATGGGACCTAAGCATGCACCCAAGGACACAGATTTGATTTTTCAACCACTTTATATGCACTGGAGCTTGTGCATTTAGTTCAAATTTGAATTATACACATAAATGCATTGAAAACTCAGTTAATGCATAAAAATGTACAAACAAACCCCGAAAAATCCAAAAAATTGACACAACACTCCTGTTGTTCTATGTTGACACAAGAAAAAAATTTGTAAGCAATAAGAGGCAATAGATATTGTTTCGTCCCCAAAGGTGCGACATTCCTTACTGAAACCAGCATGATTGTTGCGAGAAGCTCTGGTTTGTGAGAAGCATATACCCAAACCTGCCCCAAACGGGACAATTTTTTTACCACGGCATGCTGATGCCGCTCCATGATCGAATGGCAAGTTTCCTGAATTTCAGACGAGTTTTGGATTTACTAGAATTTAAAAATAAAGTATCTAAACGTTTTGCCGGCAATCAATGGTGCCCCTAATGGACTCCAGATCAGCCCTCCCGAGAGAGATTAGGGCTTGGACGAGGCTCCGTATCGTAAAATGCGATAATTCTTCCTCCATCACCAATTCCATGATGCTCACCGCCGTGCGTGAGTAATCCCATCGTAGGCTTGCCGGACGGTGATGGTTGGATGAGATTTACCATCTAATCAAGTTAGTTTTGTTAGGGTTTGATCCCTAGTATCCACTATGTTCTAAGATTGATGTTGCTATGACTTTGCCATGCTTAATGCTTGTCACTAGGGCCCGAGTGCCATGATTTTAGATCTGAACCTATTATGTTTTCATGAATAAATGTGTGTTCTTGATCCTATCTTGCAAGTAAATAGTCACCTACTATGTGTTATGATCCGGCAACCCCAAAGTGACAATAATCGGGACCACTCCCGGTGATGACCGTAGTTTGAGGAGTTCATGTATTCACTATCTGTTAATGCTTTGGTCCGGCACTCTATTAAAAGGAGGCCTTAATATCCCTTAGTTTCCACTAGGACCCCGCTGCCACGGGAGGGTAGGCCAAAAGATGTCATGCAAGTTCTTTTCCATAAGCACGTATGACTATATTCGGAATACATGCCTACATTACATTGATGAACTAGAGCTAGTTCTGTGTCACCCTAGGTTATAACTTTTACCTGAGGAATCGAATCCGACATAATTCCCCATCACCAATCCAATGCCTACGAGCTTTTCACATATTGCTTGTTGCTTATTTACTTTTCCGCTGCTACTATTACAAAAACTACAAAAACACTACTGTTACTTTTATTGTTGTTACCATTATTTCCATACTACTTTGCTACTAAATTACCTTGCTACAGATACTAAGTTTCCAGGTGTGGTTGAATTGACAACTGAGCTGCTAATACTTAACAGTATTCTTTCGCTCCCCTTGTGTCGAATCAATAAATTTGGGTTGAATACTTTACCCTCGAAAATTGTTGCGATCAATTTAATGTAGGCATGTATTCGGTATATAGTCATACGTGCTTATGGAAAAGAACTTGCATGACATCTTTTGTCTTACCCTCCCGTGGTAGAGGGGTCCTAGTGGAAACTAAGGGATATTAAGGCCTCCTTTTAATAGAGTATCAGACCAAGCATTAACACATAGTGAGTACATGAACTCCTCAAACTACGGTCATCACTGGGAGTGGTCCCGATTATTGTCACTTCAGGGTTGCCGGATCATAACACATAGTAGGTGACTATTTACTTGCAAGATAGGATCAGGAACACACATATATTCATGAAAACATAATAGGTTCAGATCTGAAATCATGGCACTCAGGCCCTAGTGACAAGCATTAAGCATGGCAAAGTCATAGCAACATCAATCTTAGAACATAGTGGATACTAGGGATCAAACACTAACAAAACTAACTCGATTACATGGTAAATCTCATCCAACCCATCACCGTCCAGCAAGCCTATGATGGGATTACTCACGCACGGCGGTGACCATCATGGAATTAATGATGGAGGAAGGTTGATGATGACAATGGCGACGATCTCCCCTCTCTGGAGCCCCGAACGGACTCCAGATCAGCCCTCCCGAGAGAGATTAGGGCTTGACGGCGGCTCTGTATCGTAAAACATGATAATTCTTCCTCTCTAATTTTTTCTCCCCGAAAGTGGATATATGGAGTCCGGGGGTATGTCGGTGGAACAACAGGGGGCCCACGAGGCAGGGGGCGCGCCCAGGGGGACGGAGCGCACCCCCACCCTCGTGGATAAGATGTGGGCCCCTGGCTTGGATCTTCACGCTGTATTTTTTTATATTTTCCGAAACAATTCTCTGTTGATTTTCATGTCATTCCGAGGACTTGTATTTCCGGACAAAAATAACACCTTGGCAATTCTGCTGGAAACAGCGTCAGTCCGGGTTAGTTCCATTCAAATCATGCAAGTTAGAGTCCAAAACAAGGGCAAAAGTGTTTGGAAAAGTAGATACGTTGGAGACGTATCAACTCCCCCAAGCTTAATCCTTTGCTTGTCCTCAAGAATTCAGTTGATAAACTGAAAGTGATAAAGAAAAACTTTGACAAACTCTGTTTGCTCTTGTTGTTGTAAATATGTAAAGCCATCATTCAAGTTTTCAGCAAAGATTATGAACTGACCACATTCATAATAGCTTTCAGGTCTCATGTCTACTCATGTCAATGGCACAATCAACTAGCGAGCAATAATAATAAACCTCGGATAACAACACTTTCTCAAAACAATCATAATATGATATAACAAGATGGTATCTCGCTAGCCCTTTCTGAGACCGCAAAACATAAATGCAGATCACCTTTACAGATCAAGGACTGACTAGATATTGTAATTCATAGTAAAAGAGATCCAGTCATAATCATACTCAATGTAGATTAACAGCAATACACGCAAATGACATAGGTGCTCTTTTATAAGAAGATAATGACTCAGCATAAAAGTAAATAGATAGGCCCTTCGCAGAGGGAAGCAGGGATTTGTAGAGGTGCCAGAGCTCGATTTTTAAATAGAGATGAATAATATTTTGAGCGGTATACTCTCATTGTCAACATAACAACCAAGAATCTCGATATCTTCCATGCTACACACATTATAAGCGGTTCCCAAACAGAATGGTAAAGTTTATACTCCCCCAACCACCAACAAGCACACTCCATGGCTAGCCCGAAATAACAGGTACCGTCCAAACCAGCAACAACCATGGGGGACTTTTGTTTAATTATTAGGATTTGAGCATGGGACTGGGCATCCCGGTTACCAGCCATTTTCTCATGAATGATGAGCGGAGTCCACTCATCGTGAGAATAACCCACCTAGCATGGAAGATATAGACATCCCTAGTTGATACATGAGCTGTTCGAGCATACAAAATAGAATTTTATTTGAAGGTTTAGAGTTTGGCACATACAAATTTACTTGGAACGGCAGGTAAATACCGCATATAGGAAGGTATGGTGGACTTATGTGGAATAACTTTGGGGTTTATGGAAGTGGATGCACAAGCAGTATTCCTGCTTAGTACAGGTGAAGGCTAGAAAGAGACTGGGAAGCGACCAGCTAGAGAGCGACAACAGTCATGAACATGCATTAAAATTAATCAACAATGAATTCAAGCATGAGTAGGATATAAATCACCATGAACATAAATATCGTGAAGGCTATGTTGATTTTGTTTTAACTACATGCATGAACATGTGCCAAGTCAGACCACTTGAATCATTTAAAGGAGGATACCACCCTATCATACCACATCACATCCATTTTAATATCATGTTGGCACGCAAGATAGAACATTATAAACTCCTAGCTAATTAAGCATGGCATAAGCAGCTATGATCTCTAATTGTCATTGCAAGCATGTTTCATTCATAACAAGCTAAATCAAGAACGGTGAACTATCATATTTACAAAAACAAGAGAGGTCGAGTTCATACCAGCTTTTCTCATCTCAATTAGTTCATCATATATCATCATTATTGCCTTTCACTCGCACGACCGAATGGTGTGGATAATAATAACAGTGCCCGTGCATTGAACTAAGTTGGAATCTGCAAGCATTTAATACAAGAGAGAAGACAAGGTAATATGGCTCCAGGTTAAATCAACAATCAAGCATATGAGAGCCACTAAATAATTTCAATCATGGTATTCTACTCTTTGACCCCCAAAGAAAAGAAAAGAAACTATTTACACGGGAAAGCTCCCAACAAGCAAAAGAAGAACGAGAAATATTTTTGGGTTTTCTTTTAGTTACTACTACTACAGGCAAGGAAAGTAAACTAGCTAAAAGGTACAACTAATTTTTTTCTGTTTTTCTTAAGGTTTTTCTAATACACAAGAAAAAGACTAAGAAAAGAATTGAAACTAGCATGGATGGTACAAAGAAAGAGTGTGAGCACCGAAGACTAGAATAAGTGTATGAACATGAATGTAATGTCGGTGAGAAACACGTACTCCCCCAAGCTTAGGATTTTGGCCTAAGTTGGTCTATGGCCAATATTGGCCTGGCGGATATCCAAAGTTGTAGTTGGGGTTGTACTGAGATGCGGCAGCTGCTGCCTGCTGAGCTACAGCTTGGAGACGGGTTGCTTCCATCATCTCCTGATACTCATTTGCCTCCTCCCTGATTATAGTATATCTCCCTTTTTCCTGAAAGTCAAACAACGTAGGAGCGGGGAGAGCAATATGGACAGCGTGACACATGTTAAAGATTAGTCGATACTTGAGGGATTGTTCACCCCTCTCTATAAACCGATGACTAACCATAGCATTAAAATCCAAATACGCAGGCGGTAATAATTCATCATTTTCATGTATAGGCACACTAAGACGACGGGCTATGCGAGTGGCACAAATCCCATCAAATAAATCTCCATGTAAACCATTATGATGTAGCCTACGTGCAACAATGGCTCCCAAGTTATATTGTCTATCACCTAATACAACACTCCTGAGAACACTAAGATCTGGGACACACATATGGCAAGCCTCGTCTTTACCGTTTATGCATCTACCAATAAAGAGAGCAAAGTAATTAATAACAGGAAAATGAATGCTCCCTATGGTAGCTTTTGTGATATCTCAAGATTCCCCCACAGTGATACTAGCAAGGAAGCCTTTATATTCAGATTTGCGAGGATCACCCATATTGTCCCACTATGGGAGCTTACAAGCATCATTAAAATCCTCTAAGTCCATGGTGTAAGATTTATCATAAAGATCAAACATGACAGTGTGAGAATTACGTGAAGATGAAAATTTGAACCTTCTTACAAAGGTGTCTGTTTAGTAACGGTGTTGAGGGCACTTATCTTGCATGAATCCCTCGAGGTCAGCATTACACACATATGCGTCAAATTCCTCCTTAATGCCTGCCCGAACCATAAATTCTTCTGACGGCCATTCACAAGGACGCACTTCAACTTCCCTTGGTAATTCATCGTCCGGCTCACGCATCGCAAGCCTTGGTTCTTGCTTCCTTGAGGAACCACCTTGGAAGATTTTCCTATGCATTTCTCTGAAATTTTCTGAAATTTTTAGTAACTCAAAATAAAAGTGAACCAAACTCAACAAGATTGATAGCAACAACTCCTATAAGTGTCTAGAGACTATATCATGCATTAGAACTACTTGGGACCAAAGAAATTTGACATGCAAGCTCAAGAACAATGGAGGAGTCACATACCAAGGAACAATCTCCCCAAACAGTTTTGTGAATGGAGCTTTGAGCAAGGAGATCAAAGATGGCAGCAAGATGAGCTAGAACTCGTGCTTGAGCTGGATAGTGATTTTTTTGGGAGGAAGAAGGAGTGTGTGGGTGCAGGAATAAGTGGAGGGGGGCCATGTGGGGCCAACGAGGCAGGGGGCGCGCCATGTGAGGGTGGGCGCGCCCTGGACCCTCGTGGCCAGGTGCTGGCTCCCCTCGCTGTGTTTTCTGTGCCATATATTCTCAAATATTCTAGAAATAATCATATTTCATTTTCAGGGCATTTGGAGAACTTCTATTTTCAGGGTATTTTTTTGTTGAACAGATAAGTCTGGAAACAGACAGAAAATACTATTTTTGCTTTATTTAATTTAATTAACAGAAAGTAAAAGGAGGGTACAGAAGGTTGTGCTATCTAGATTCACCTATCTCATGCTTGTCAAAAGGAATCCATTAATAAGGTTGATCAGGTCTTGTTAATAAACTCTTTTCGAATAACATGAAACCGGAGAATTTTCGAATAACACTAGGTTACCTCAATGGGGATATGTATATCCCCAACAATAAGAATATATTATGTCTTCTTGACAGTAGGAAGAGGAAATTCAAAACCTCCAATAGTAATAGTTGAATTTTTTCCAATAGAATTGATACTGTGGACCCGAGGTTGTTTCCTCGGAAAATGGACTGTATGCTCATTACCATTGACATGAAAAGTGACATTGCATTTGTTGCAATCAATAACAGCCCCTGCAGTATTCAAAAAGGGTCTACCAAGGATAATAGACATACTATCATCCTCGGGAATATCAAGGATAACAAAGTCTGTTAGAATAGTAACATTTGCAACCACAACAGGCACATCCTCACAAATACCGACATGTATAGCAGTTGATTTATCGGCCATTTGCAAAGATATTTCAGTAGGTGTCAACTTACTCAAGTCAAGTCTACGATATAAAGAGAGAGGCATAACACTAACACCGGCTTCAAGATCACATAAAGCAATTTTAACATAGTTTCCTTTAATGGAGCAAGGTATAGTAGGTACTCCTGGATCTCCTAGTTTCTTAGGTATTCCACCTTTAATAGTGTAATTTGCAAGCATGGTGGAAATTTCAACTTCGGGTATCTTTCTTTTTTTGGTAATAATATCTTTCATATACGTAGCATAAGGATTTGTTTTAAGCATATCAGTCAAACGCATACGCAAAAAGATAGGTCTAATCATTTCAGCAAAGCGCTCAAAATCCTCATCAAACTTTTTCTTGGATGGTTTGGGAGGAAAAGGCATGGGTTTCTGAACCCATGGTTCTCTTTCCTTACCATGCTTCCTAGCAACAAAGTCTCTTTGGTCATAACATTGATTCTTTGATTGTGGGTTATCAAGATCAATGGCAGGTTCAATCTCTACATCATTATCATTGCTAGGTTGAGCATCATCATGAACATCATCATTAACATTATCACTAGGTTCATGTTCATTACCAGATTGTGTCTCAGCATCAGAAACAGAGATATCATTGGGATTCTCAGGTGTGTCAGCTACAGGTTCACTAGAGGCATGCAAAGTCCTATCATTTTTCTTTTTCTTCTTCTTAGAAGAACTAGGTGCATCTAAATTAGCTCTCTGAGAATCCTGCTCAATTCTCTTAGGGTGGCCCTCAGGATACAAAGGTTCCCGAGTCACTTTACCACCTCTAGTTGATACTCTAACAGCATAGTCATTATTCTTACTATTTAATTCATGAGCACATCATTCTGAGCCTTAAGTACTTGTTCTACTTGAGTGGTAACCATAGAAGCATGTTTACTAATGAGTTTCAATTCACCTTTAACTCTAGACATATAATCACTCAAGTGTTCAATCGTATAATCATTATGTTGCAATTGTCTACCAACATAAGCATTGAAGTTTTCTTGCTTCACAATAAAATTATCAAACTCATCTAAGCATTGGCTAGCAGACTTATAACGAGGAATATCACCTTCATCAAATCTATAAAGGGAATTTACCTTTACTACCTGTGTCGGGTTATCAAGACCATATATTTCTTCAATAGGCGGTAAATTCTCAACATCTTTAGCTTTAATACCTTTTTCTTTCATAGATTTCTTTGCCTCTTGCATATCTTCAAGACTGAGAAATAGAACTCCCATCTTCTTCGGAGTTGGCTTTGGGGCTGGTTCAGGAAGTGTCCAATTATTTTCATTGGTCAACATATTATTCAATAGTAATTCAGCTTGATCAACTGTTCTTCCCCTGAAAACACAACCAGCACAACTATCTAGGTGGTCTATGGAAGCATCGATTAGTCCATTATAAAAGACATCAAGTATTTCATTATGAAGAGGATGATCAGGCAAAGCGTTAAGTAACTGGAGAAGCCTCCCCCAAGCTTGTGGGAGACTCTCTTCTTCAATTTGCACAAAATTATATATTTCCCGTATGGCAGCTTGTTTCTTATGAGCGGGAAAATATTTAGCAGAGAAGTAACAAATCATATCCTGGGGACTACGCACACAACCAGGATCAAGGGAATTAAACCATGTCTTAGCATCACCCTTTAACGAGAACGGAAATAACTTAAGGATATAGTAATAACGAATCTTTTCATCGTTGGTAAATAGGGTGGCTATATCATTCAACTTAGTAAGATGTGCCACAACAGTTTCACACTCATAGCCATGGAAAGGATCAGATTCAACCAAAGTAATTAACTTAGGATCAACAGAGAAATCATAATCCTTATCAGTAACAAAAATAGGTGAAGTAGCAAAAGCAGGGTCATGTTTCATTCTAGCATTCAAAGACTTTTCTTTTTATCTTAGCTAATAATTTCTTAAGATCATATCTATCGTTGCAAGCAAGAAAGTCTCTAGCAGTTTCTTCATCCATAACATAACCCTCAGGAATAACAGGCAATTCATATCTACGGGGAGAAGCTTCATCATCACTTTCATAAATATTATCTGTTTCAATATTTGCATTCTCCCTATCCTTAGCAATTTGTTCATCTAGAAATTCACCTAGTGGCACAGTATTATCAAGCATAGAAGTAGTTTCATCATACATAGCAGAAGTGGCATCATCAAGAACATGCAACATATTAGATTCAATAGCAGGAGTATGTGTCGCAAATTTACTCATAACAGAGGGTGAATCAAGTGTAGAGCTAGATGGTAGTTCCTTACCTCCCATCGTAGTTGAGGGAAATATCTTGGGTTTTTTAGTCCTTAAAATTCTTCATAGTGATCAACATATATAAATCCCAAGTGACTTAAAGAATATAGCCATGCTCCCCGGCAACGGCGCAGGAAAATAGTCTTGATAACCCACAAGTGTAGGGGATCGCAACAGTTTTCGAGGGTAAAGTATTCAACCCAAATTTATTGATTCGACACAAGGGGAGCCAAAGAATACTCTTAAGTATTATAGCTGAGTTGTCAATTCAACCACACCTGGAAACTTAGTATCTGCAGCAAGGTAATTTAGTAGGAAAGTAGTATGGAAATAATGGTAACAGCAATAAAAGTAACTGTAGTGTTTTTGTAGTTTTTGTAACAGTAGCAGCGGAAAAGTAACTAAGTAACAAGCAATATGTGAAAAGCTCGTGGGCATTGGATCGGTGATGGGGAATTATGTCGGATACGATTCCTCATGTAAAAGTTATAACCTAGGGCGACACAGAACTAGCTCCAGTTCATTAATGTAATGTAGGCATGTATTCCGAATATAGTCATACGTCCTTATGGAAAAGAACTTGCATGACATCTTTTGGCCTACCCTCCCGTGGGAGCGGGGTCCTAGTGGAAACTAAGGGATATTAAGGCCTCCTTTTAATAGAGTACCGGACCAAAGCATTAACACATAGTGAATACATGAACTCCTCAAACTACGTTGATCACCGGGAGTAGTCCCGATTATTGTCACTTCGGGGTTGCCGGATCATAACACATAGTAGGTGACTATTGACTTGCAAGATAGGATCAACAACACACATATATTCATGAGAACATAATAGATTCAGATCTGAAATCATGGCACTCGGGCCCGAGTGACAAGACTAAGCATGGCAAAGTCATAGCAACATCAATCTTAGAACATAGTGGATACTAGGGATCAAACCCTAACAAAACTAACTCGATTACATGGTAAATTTCATCCAACCCATCACCGTCCAGCAAGCCTACGATAGGATTACTCACGCACGGCGGTGAGCATCATGGAACTGGTGATATAGGAAGGTTGATGATGGCGATGGCGACGATCTCCCCTCTGCAGAGCCCCGAACGGACTCCAGATCAGCCCTCCCTAGAGAGATTAGGACTTGACGGCGGCTCCGTATCGTAAAACGCAATAATTCTTCCTCTTTAATTTTTTCTCCCCGAAAGTGAATATATGGAGTCTAGGGGTATGCAGGTGGAGCAACAGGGGGCCCACGAGGGCGGGGGTGCGCGCATGGGGAGGGGGCGCCCCCCCCACCCTCGTGGACAGGGTGTGGGCCCCCTGGCTTGGATCTTCCCACAGATAGTTTTTATATTTTCCAAAACAATTCACCGTTGATTTTCATGTCATTCCGAGGACTTTTATTTCTGTACAAAAATAACACCATGGAAATTCTGCTGACAACAGCGTCAATCCGGGTTAGTTCCATTCAAATAATGCAAGTTACAGTCCAAAACAAGGGCAAAACTGTTTGGAAAAGTAGATACGTTGGAGAGGTATCACCATGGTCTTTGAAATTCCTTCCCATTTCTTGCATGGGACATAAGCATGCACCCAAGGACACGGATTTGATTTTTCAACCAATTTATATTCACTGGAGCATGTGCATGTAGTTCAAATTTGAATTATGCACATAAATGCATTGAAAATTCAGTTAATGCATAAAATGTCAAAACGAACCCCGAAAAATCACAAAAATTGACACAACAATCCTATTGTTCTATGTTGACACGAGAAAAAAATTTGGAAGCAATAAGAGGCAATGGATATCGTTTCGTCCCCAAAGGTGGGACGTTCCCTACTGAAACCACCATGCTTGTTGTGAGAAGCTCTGGTTCGTGAGAAGCATATATCTAAACCTGCCCCAAATGGGACAATTTTTTTACCATGGCATGTTGATGTCGCTCCATGATAGCATGCCAAGTTTCATGAATTTCAGACGAGTTTTGGATTTACTAGAATTTAAAAACCACGCATCTCAATGTTTTGCCGGGAATCAACAGTGCCCTAGTGTTTGAAATTCATTCGCATTTCTTGCATGAGGCCTAAGCATGCACCCAAGGACACGGATTTGATTTTTCAACCAATTTATATGCACTCGAGAATGTGCATATAGTTCAAATTTGAATTATGCACATAAATGCATTGAAAACTCAGTTAATGCATAAAAATGTCCAAACGAAACCCGAAAAATCACAAAAATTGACACAACACTCCTGTTGTTCTATGTTGACACGAGAAATTTTTTGGAAGCAATAAGAGGCAATGGATATCGTTTCGTCCCCAAAGGTGGGACGTTCCCTACTGAAACCACCATGCTTGTTGTGAGAAGCTCTGGTTTGTGAGAAGCATATACCTAAACCTGCCCCAAATGGGACAATTTTTTTACCATGGCAAGTTTATGTCGCTCCATGATAGCATTCCAAGTTTCATGAATTTCAGACGAGTTTTGGATTTACTAGAGTTTAAAAACCACGCATCTCAATGTTTTGCCGGCAATCAACAGTGCCCTGGTGTTTGAAATTCATTCGTATTTCTTACATGGGACCTAAGCATGCACCCTAAGACATGGATTTGATTTTTCAAGCAATTTATATCCACTGGAGCATGAGCATGTAGTTCAAATTAGAATCAATCAAATAAATGCATTGAAAACTTAGGTAATGCATAAAAATGTCCAAACGAACCCCGAAAAATCACAAAGACTGACACAACACTCCTGTTGTTCTATGTTGACATGAGAATTTTTTTTGGAAGCAATAAGAGGCAACGGATATTGTTTCGTCCCCAAAGGAGGGACGTTCCCTACCGAAACCATCATGCTTATTGTGAGAAGATCGGGTTTGTGAGAAGCATATACCCAAACCTGCCCCAAATGGGACAATTTTTTTACCACATGATGTTGGTGCCGCTCCATGATAGCATGCAAAGTTTCATGAATTTCAGACGAGTTTTGGATTTACTAGAATTTAAAAACCACGCATCTCAATCTTTTTCCGGCAATCAACGGTGCCCTCGTGTTAGAAATTCATTCCCATTTATGGCATGGGACCTAAGCATGCACCCGAGGACACAATTTTGATTTTTCAACCAATTTATATGCACTAGAGCATGTGCATGTAGTTCAAATTTGAATTATGCACATAAATGCAATGAAAACTCAGTTAACGCATAAAAATGTCCAAACGAACCCCGAAAAATCACAAAAATTGACACAACACCTATGTTGTTCTATGTTGACACGAGAAAAAATTTCGAAGCAATAAGAGGCAATGGATATCGTTTCATCCCCAAAGGTGAGATGTTCCCTACCAAAACCAGCATGATTGTCGTGAGAAGCTCTGGTTTGTGAGAAGCATATACCTAAACCTACCCAAATGGGACAATTGTTTTTTCATGGCATGTTGATGCCGCGCCAAGATAGAATGCCAAGTTTCATGAATTTCTGACGAGTTTTGGATTTACTAGAATTTGGAAATAAAGTATCTCAACGTTTTGCCAGCAATAGACGGTGCCCTGGTGTTTGAAATTCATTCTCATTTCTTGCATGGGACCTAAGCATGCACCCAAGGACACGTATTTGATTTTTCAACCAATTTATATGCAATGGAGCATGTGCATGCAGTTCAAATTTGAATCATGCACATAAATGCATTGAAAACTCAGTTAATGCATAGAAATGTCCAAACGAACCCTGAAGAATCACAAAGATTGACACAACACACCTGATGTTCTATGTTGACACGAGCAAAAAATTTGAAAGCAATAAGAGGCAATGGATATCGTTTCGTCCCCAAAGGTGGGACGTTCCCTACCCAAACCATCAAGCTTGTTGTAAGAAGCTCTGGTTTGTGAGAAGCATATACCAAAACCTGCCCCAAATGGGACAAAAATTTTACCACGACATGCTAATGGCGCTCCATGGTAGCATGCCAAGTTTCATGAATTTCAGACGAGTTTTGGATTTACTGGAATTTAAAAACCATGCATCTCAAAGTTTTGCCGGCAAGCAACGGTGCCCTGGTGTTTGAAGTTCATTTCCATTTATTGCATGGGACCTAAGCATACACCCAAGGACACAGTTTTGATTTTTCAACCAATATATATATGCACTGGAGCATGTGCATGCAGTTCAAATTTGAATTATACAGATAAATGCATAGAAAACTAAGTTAATGCATAAAAATGTCCAAACGAACCCAAAAAAATCACAAAATTGACCCAACACTCCTATTGTTCTATGTTGAAATGAGAATTTTTTTGAAGCAATAAAAGGCAATGGATATCGTTTCGTCCCCAAAGGTGGGACGTTCCCTATCGAAACCACCATGCTTGTTGTGAGAAGCTCTGGTTTGTGAGAAGCATATACCCAAACCTGCCCCAAACAGGACAAATTTTTTCCCATGGCATGCTGATGTCCCTCCATGATAGCATGCCAAGTTTCATGAATTTCGGACGAGTTTTGGATTTACTAGAATTTAAAAACCAGGCATCTCAATGTTTTGCCGGCAATCAACAGTGCCCTGGTGTTTGAAATTCATTCCCATTTCTTGCGTGGGACCTAAGCATGCACCCAAGGACATAGTTTTGATTTTTCAACCAATTTTTCAGTGTACAAAAGTAGGGGCTCTCCTTTGTACCCCTTACTTGTGCACGGGAAGTCAGAGCCACGCTTGCAGCCACACCTAACAAGGCAGAGGACGGAAACTGAAGCACAAGATTACCAGAGCAACGCCAATAGAGTGGCGCAAGAAGGCCAAGCAACAAGATAGGCTTCCCCCGACAAGACCCTTGCCGGGGTGCCTTGCACGATCCCAGCAAGAACCCTTGCCGGGGCAACTAACCCAACACCTCCATTGCAGCCACCCTTGAGCCTAGGAGCTCTGACACCATCAACAACGTTGGAACCAAGGATCGGGAAGCGCCTGCGTGATGGCATGCAGATCTTTGTGAAGACAAAGGGTCTACGAATCCTAGATGAGAACCAGAAGAGAAGATGACCGCAAGGCTCCTTGCCGAGGATGCCCACGAGGCCCTGGCAAGGCTCCTTGCCGAAGATACCCCCGAAGCCGCGGCAAGCCTCTTGCCGAGGGTGCTCAAAAAGTCCCCGACAAGACCCTTGCCGGGAACAGACGCAGGACCATGGCAAGCTCTTGCCGCCCCATCATCGCCCCAGCTCGGCGGCCGCCGCACTAGCTCAGGCAAGCACCCATGTGGCAGTACGTGGTTCCTGATCCAGCTAGTGAAGCACCTATGTGGTGGCATGCAGATCTTCGTGAAGACCCTACCACCACGCCATATCCGCTACCTGCCAGCCAACATGGTGCTGCATGCCTCGTTGACCTAGACGTGCGTCGCAGCCAGACGGAGCGGCGGCGGACGGGCCGGGCCTCGGTGCCATCCCCGATAAAGTGATTTGGCACCTAAGTAGCGCATTTAATGCGTCTTGTACCGAAATAGCAGGAGATAAGCTTGTGCACTGTATACATTTCCACCTCCTGTGTGCCACTATGGCGACCCCTTTTGACTATAAGAGGAGGCCCGAGGCATACTGGAGAAGGGTCGGATCTTTTGGACAAGGCATGCACCGTAGCTAGTTCAAGAGCTCAAGAACACTCAAATACACATCAAAGCAGGACTAGGGTATTGCGCATCTTCGCGGCCCAAACTTGGGTAAACGATCCTTGTGCTAACTCCTAGACCCTCTCTTTGCACAACCCCAATCCCGTCAACCGTAGAAGGGATTCCAGTGATCCCATAGGTGTTGATCGGTTTGTCCCCGACATCTTTGGCGCGCCAAGTAGGGGGCGCAGTTGTGAAAATCCGGTCTAGCGGTTATTTTAGTAGTTCTTCATCGCCATGGCTCCCAAGAAGAAGATGATCACGGCGATTGGTTCATCTGGAGCCGAACGGCCCGTGCCGGTGCGGGTGGGCGACGGGGTGGTCGCGGATGGAAGCCGAGGCGCGGCCCACGAACACCCAAGTCGCTCTAGCAGCCGAAGCTTGGCAAGCGGCGTCGTTCGTACACAAGACAACGAGCGGGGCCCTCCAAGAGCGGCGTCGTGCCACGTACGGGCGGCGCGGTGACTTCCAAGACGCCCACCCCGACGCCCACAACACGCTCCTCCCAGGTCGTGCGCGATGAGCAGCGTCGCCACGCTGGTGACCCCGGGCGCCGCCGCGGAAAGAGCCATGTGCATAATTCGCGGGACGTAGAAGACCAACATGCTCGTCGAGGTGCTGGCGAAAATGGCGTACAGCCGCAGGGCCATGATAAAGCTCCTTCTAACGTGGTTAGAAGTCGGAGCGCATCATGGTCCACACAGCTTTCACCGCCGCCCACATCGGCGGCGGCCTTAGCGCGCGCGTAGTTGCTCCTCGACTTCCCTCCTGCTGCGGAGAAGCTCGGCGAGTGGAGAGCCACCATCCGGAGCCTCGTCGGCATCGCCAACAAAGATGAGCCGCGGCCAACGGGGTCCTTATGCCGACGCTCTATCGAGTCACCACACGCCAGTGGTGGAAGGACCGGAGGCCATGCAGCCATGGTGCATTGTCCTCCTCCTCGCCAGTTACCATGGGCACCGGTCCGTCGGGACGACGCTTGTGATAACATTTCCATAGCGTCGTATGACCCGCGGATCCACCGCGACCAGCGCCAAGTTCTTCAAGAGGGAGCCCATGAAGACGTTCGAACTACCATCGAGCGCTGGTGCGAAGCACGCCATCAGTCAGATAGGCGGGCAGGGCCCACTACGGACCACCCAGCACCGGGTGGCCCTGGAGCTTACCTTACGAGGTAGGTTGTCCAGCCTTTACCCGTGAGCTGCGGCAGTTCCAGTTGCCCACTCACCGCACATTCAAGCCTGACGTCGGCGGGAAGTACAATGGCAAGACTCACCCGTCAAAGTTCCTCAGCATCTACACCATTGCGATGCAGGCCGCCGGAGCACGTGACGACAAGGTCCTTGCCAATTACTTCTCGTTGGCGCTTAAACCCAACGTCGTGTCAAGGTTGATGCACTTGCTAGTCGATTATATTTCTTCCTGGTCAGATCTGTGCCATGAGTTTGTTGGTGCCTTTACGGGAGGCCACGAGGCTCATGGCCAGGCAAGCGATTTGCATGTCATCCCCCAGAAAGAAGGTGAAAAGCTACGCAAGTACATACAAAGATTCAGCGGAGTGTAGTACAACATCCCAGATGTTGATCCCACCACCGTCATCAGCGCATTCCATCAGAATGTGCGTAATCGCAAGATGTGTGAAGAGCTAGCGACGAATAAGGTCCAGGATGTGGCCGAACCCTATGTTCTGGCTGACAGATGCACTCGGGCCGAAGAAAGAAGGAAGTACCCTGGCGAAGACGCCGGTGTGGAAACCAATTCCTCAGACGAAGACACCGTCGCCACGGCGAAGAAGGGCCGACGCCGCAACAGGAAATGCAAGGGCAAGGCCGTTCTTTCCTTCAAGGGATCCGATGACGCCGGCGTTGCCAAGAAGACCAAGGCAGACAACCCCGGCAAGGAGTTGCCGGCTGTGTCGCCTGCCAGGCCTTGGCGGCCGCCAACAAGCAAGGAGGCTCCGAAAAGCAGTACTGCAAGATCCATCGCACCAAGGGCCATGACCTCCAGAACTGCTGGCAAGTCGAGCAGCTCGCAGAGAAGCAGAAAGCCGAATATGAAAGGCGGGACAAGGAGAAGGGCCAAGATGGTGCTGAGGGATCCGGCAAGAAGCGTGGCGGCCAGCCTGGCTGCCGCGGCAAGGATAAGCAACAAGAAAGGCCTGCCCGAGGCCACGGCCAGAAGCAAGAAGACGATGATCATGATGAGGATGAAGAGTCCGGCGAGCAAGAGTTCCAGAAAGCTACGAAGGCCATGTGCGTCGACGGTGGTGCCTCTCTACACACCGCCAGCTCAAGCAGTGGGCGCGTGAGATCACAGCAGCAGAACCATCGTTCGATGCCCAGAATCCGCTGAAGTGGTCCAGCACACCAATCATTTTTGACACCGAGGATCACCCTGATCGCACAACTGTGGTCGGGTGTTTGCCATTGTTGGTTTCACCAACAATACGCAACCTCAAGGTGATGAAAATGCTGGTTGATGGCGGGGCCGGTCTGAACATGATCTTGCCTGTTGTGATCAAAAGGCTACAGATTCCTTATGGAGACCTTGAAGAGACGGGCACGTTTCAAGGGCTCAACCCGAGAAGGAGTCAGCCGAAGGGTAAAGTCACGCTGCCCGTGACATTCGGAGGCGAGCTGAACTATAGGACAGAGAGGGTTGTTTTTGATGTTGCCGAGATCCCCTTGCCTTACAACGGGATCCTCGGCCGCCAACCGTTAGCCAAGTTCATGGCAGCGTCACATTACGCCTACAACACACTGAAGATGCTTGGGCCGATAACCATCATAACCATCCCCTTCGACAAGAAGGGTGCACTAATTTGCGCTGATCAACTTTACCGGGAGGCAGTTGCAGCGACTGCCGCCAAGGCACTTGCTCCTACCGCTGAAGCCCCGGGAGGGAGGAAGACCGGTAAGACCTCTCGCACCCACTCCGGCAAGCGCACCTCTTCGGAGTGCAGTGCTCCCGTCAAGGACGTGCCAGAGAGCTCCACCGACAAGAGCATGAAATCTAGAGATGCAACACCAGAAACCAAGAAGGTGTCCATCAAGGAGGATGGCACAGGACATGCTTTCACAGTAAGCTCCTCCCTCGACAGCAAATAGGAAGGCGTGCTCGTCACCTTCCTGCGGGCAAATGTTGACGTGTTTACGTGGCAAGCATCCGACATCCCCCGTGTTCCCAGGGAGGTGATTGAGCACCATCTTGCTGTCTGCCCTCACGCGCGGCCCGTCAAGCAGAAGGTCAGGAAGCAAGCTCTGGAATGGCAAGAGTTCATCGCAGAGGAAATCAAGAAGTTGGAGGGGGCAGGCTTGGTGAGAGGAGTACTCCACCCAACGTGGTTGGCCAATCCGGTGGTGGTGCACAAGGCAAATAGGAAGTGGAGATTGTGTATTGATTACACCGACATCAAAAAGGCCTGTCCAAAGGACCCTTTCCCGTTATTGCGCATGGACCAGATTGTAGACTCCACAGCTAGGTGTGACCTGTTATCATTCCTTGACGCTTACTCAGGATACAATCAAATCTTCATGACGAGAGAGGATGAAGAGAAGGCATCATTCGTCACCCCGCGTGGTACGTATTGTTTCATACGAATGCCTTTTGGGTTGAAGAGTGCTGGCTCAACATTCGCAAGAGCAGTCCAAATTGGTTTTGAGCCTCAGCTACATAGAAATATGGAAGCCTATATGGATGACATAGTGGTTAAAACCAAGGACAAGGCAACCCTCATACATAATTTAGAAGAGATGTTTGTGAATTTGTGCAAGATCAAACTCAAGATGAACCCTGAGAAGTGTGTCTTCAGCGTTCCGTCCGGCAAGCTTCTCGGTTTCTTCATGTCACAGCATGGGATCGAGGCGAATCCAGACAAGATCAAGGCTATCAAGCAAATTGAGGCACCCAGGCGGATCAAGGATGTGTGTCGGCTTGCTAGCTGCGTTGTCGCCATGAGCAGATTCATCTCCAAATCCGTTGAGCGCGCCCTTCCCTTTTTCAAAATCTTGAAAAAGGCGGGTCCAATGGAGTGGACCCTAGAAGCCGAAGCACACTACAAGATTTGAAGAAATACATCTCCTCTACGCCAATACTGGTCGGGCCTAAATCCCAAGAGCCGTTGCTGCTATATCTAGCGGCGAAGAATCAAGTGGTTAGTGCTGCGCTAGTGGCCCAGAGAGAGGTCAATGCGGAAGTAATAGCAATGACAGAACCTGACGCCACTGGGGCAGAAGCGACGCAACCGAATGAAGTAGTGCAAAAGAAGAAGATGATGCAGCACCCGGTTTACTTTGTCAGCTCCCTCTTGGAGGGGGCTAGGTCAAGGTACTCCGGTGTGCAGAAATTGCTTTTCAGCCTCCTTATGGCCTCGAGGAAGCTGCGTCATTACTTCCAAGGACATGAAATTACCATCGTCACTCGCCTCCCGTTGTAGCGGATATTGCATAACCCAGACGTGATCGGGAGGATTGTGCAATGGGCCTTGGAACTGTCAAGCTTTGGTTTGAAGTTTGAAAGAACTTCGATGATTCAGAGTAGAGTCTTGGCGGAGTTCGTTGCAGAATGGACCTCAACGCCCGACGAAGAGATCCAGGAGACCACTCTCCACGGCAAGGAAACAAGACACGATTGGATTATGTACTTTGACGGAGCTTTCTCGCTGCAAGGCGCCGGTGCTGGTGTGCTGCTCGTTGCACCCACCGGAGAGCACCTCAAGTATATGGTCCAGATGCACTTCCCTAGGGAGATGTCAACGAACAACACTGTCAAGTATGAGGGACTGCTTTCCGGTCTCAGGATCGCGGTAGACCTCGGAATCAAGAAGCTCATCGTGAGGGGTGATTCGCAGCTTGTCGGCAAGCATGTTAACAAGGATTACCAGAGCCCGTTGATGGAGGCCAACGTAGATGAAGTGAGGAAGATGGAGGAGCATTTTGACGGTATACAAGCTAAGCATGTTCCCCGAGCGGACAGCGACATCGCCGACTACTTGTCAAAGCGCGCCGCCCTCGAACTACCTATGGAACCAGTTACTATTGTGCTTAGATTAACTCAACCATCCATTGAACAGTCAACAGAGCAGAACAAGCGAAGGAAATCAGGCTCCGGCAAGTACTTTCCCGCTGAGCTCCCAGGGGCCTCCGACAAAGATGTTGCCGGGGATGCTGAGCCTCCCGTAGGGCAACAGACTCCGGCAGGGCGTCAAGCCCTGGCCGTGGAGACAGCTGCTCCTATGGCAGAGGAGATGCCTTTCGTCCTTACCGTCAAGTCCCAGGCTGCGGCATGGCACAGCATACCGTCCGATTTCTCCAAGCAGGGGAGCTTCTTGAGGAGCAGGAAGAAGTAGAGAAAGTAGCTTGTCGGTCTGCCATGTATCAGTTTGTCAATGACGTCTTATACAGAAAAAGGTCGAACGGCGTGAAATTGAAGTGCATTCCCCGGGAGGAAGGACTCAAGCTGTTGGCAGAGATACACGGAGGCATATGTGGCTCCCACATAGGGTCAAGGGCCCTTGTCGGCAAGGCATTCCGGAATGGTTTCTTTTGTCCCACTGCCCTCCAGGATGCAACGGCACTAGTAACCAAGTGTGAAGTGTGTAAGTTCCATTCAAAGAAGCTTCATCAACCAGCTCAAGCTCTCCAAACAATCCCTCTTTCCTGGCCATTCTCGGTCTGGGGGCTCGATATACTAGGCCCCTTTCCCCGTGCTATCGGGGGCTTTGAGTACTTGTACGTTGCAATCGACAAGTTCACAAAGTGGCCAGAGGTGGAAGCAGTGAGAAAGGTGACAGCACAATCAGCCATCAAGTTCTTCAAGGGCCTAGTGTGCTGTTTTGGTGTACCATATAGAGTCATCACCGATAACGGCATGCAGTTCACAAGCCGCACCTTCATGCAGTACATTCAAGACCTCGGCAGCAAGGTCTGTTTTGCTTCTGTTGCACATCCTCGAAGCACCGGCCAGGCAGAGATGGCAAATGCTAAAGTACTGCGAGGCCTCCGGACAAGGACTTTTGACAGGCTGCACAAGTGCGGAAGGCGCTGGATTGATGAATTTTCGGCGGTTCTTTGGTCAATCAGAACAACACCAAATCTAGCCACCGGCTAGACACCCTTCTCACTCGTTTACGGGGCAGAAGCAGTTCTCCCCATGGAACTCACATACGGGTCACCCCAAGTGCTCGCTTATGATGAGCTTGAGCAAGAGCAACTGCGGCAAGATGATGCAATGCTCCTCAAGGAAGATCATCATCGGGCGGCTGTGTGAACAGCATGCTACCAGCAAGCCTTGCGCCGCTAACATAGCCGCAAGGTTCATTCCCAAAGCTTTGAGGAAGGCGACCTTGTTCTTTGGCGCGTTTAGCCGGCCAAGAATTCCAACAAGTTGACGCCGAAGTGGGAAGGCCCTTATCGAGTAATACGAGTCACCGGGCCTGGCGCAGTCCGCCTGGAGACCGAAGATGGTATTCCAGTGAGCAACTCCTAGAACATCGAACATCTTCCCAAGTTTTACCTGTAAGGCGCGGTTGCCGGGCTCCACGGCAAACCACCCTTTTGTACAAGCCTTTCCGTCAAGGCATGTAACGTTTCGTACAAAGCCATGCGCAGACTCTGAGCATAAATAAATGAAGCGCTGGCGGCGACTAAGTTTTAGCATGAATGCTAGGTTGAGTCTCTTTCTCTATTAGGGTTGATAGTGCTTGGCGGCGACTAACCCTTAGCATAGAGGTCGAGTGTGCGTCTCTCTGTTCCTTTCCATCCTCTTTCGTTCACAGGATACATGGACATTTCTACTGAGCTATTTGGAAGACGGGCCGACGCTCCGACCCCGAAGAACTAAGGTTGCCGGGGGCTACAGATCTAAGGATCCGACCACGGCAAGACAAGGTTGCCGGGGGCTACAAAATCAGATGAGCCTTTCAACCCCCACTCCTTACTTCCGTATGAAACTTGAACGTACGAGACTTCGCTCGCTCTTATACCACCATGCTCCTTTTTTCCCCTGCATCCAACAAACTTTATTTTGGACCGAAACTCGGTAGTAGTGTGATGGGACAGGATCAGATGGAGGGCCTAATCCTACTCTGCTCCTACTTCCACCAAGGGCGTGAATGTGGTCGAGCTATAGAGCAGGAAGACGACAAGGCCTGTTGCCGGGGTACGATGTGTATCTTAAGATAACAAGTATTCGTTCCTTGGTGTGCCCCCTGCCTACGCACAAAAGAAACCCGGCAAACACCCTTCTCTCCATTAATACGTTGTAAACAAGTACAATTCATACGGAATGCATACATGAGCAAGAGGGTTACAAGATTTAAATCTTACAAAGGCTAGTAGGGTTAACAACTGAAAAGATATAAGTGCTCGTAATCCCTTTCGTGTCCCTCTCCTCAGGAAATGGAACAAGATGACAAAAGGGCAAAAGGAGCGCCAAGGCAAAGCACGAGCAGCAGAAAGCACCAAGAGAACATCCCGGTGGCCGTCCCGAAGGGGGCTGGTGATGATGGCGTTGGGAGAAGAGCCGAAGGATGAGGCAGCGGGCAGGCAATACACAATGAAGGCCTTTGATGCCCGCGTACTCTGACTTGATGGTCGCTGGAGACCTCCATCATCTTCTCCAGCCTTCCAACGCCAGCCGCCCAAGGAAACAACCCCGAGAAGCTCAAGGAGCTCGTGATGCAGATGACGGTGCTGCCAGCGCCGCCTAGGGATGGTGTGTCCGACGCCTAGTTGGACCCGTCATCCTCCCGCCTACTGCCCTCGTCGTCGCTGTCACTATCCTCCCCATCACTGTCGCTCGAGGAGGAGTTTTCGCCATCGGTCGAGCTCTCCGCACAGCACCCTAGCCTGTGTCCCGAGCGCCTGAAGACCTTGACAGAGAGCAGATCGCTCTCCGCTGACTTGAAGCAGAGGACGTGCCCCTTCATCAAGCAGTGGGCACGCACGGAGGTCTTCCACCTCCGGTGGAGAAGCATTACATGAGGGGCGGGGAACTTGGTGTTCGCCCACATGGCGCCATTTCAACACCCCTTCATGTGAAGCCTCAACCTCGATGGCCAGTCGACCTCCAACACCCTCACGAATGCTTCAGGAAGACCAAGGCGACTGCGCGGCGGCTCACGCAGCTGCAGAATGAACTCCAATGTCGTGTCCCTGACATGGCCGCGTGGTGACGCGGGAGGAGACGGCGGAGGAGATGGAGATAGAGATGATGACGACGCGGGTGTCCCGCGTCCTCGCCCGCCTCTGTCTCGACCGCTCTATGACACCACAAGACCGATGTGCCAGGTGTCAGCTAGTTATTCGCTTCCTTTGCCATGTCATCTGCTTGCGTGTTACATTTTGTCATGTCATCGTGTGCATTGCATCGGCATGTTTTGAAAACTTGCATCCATCCGAGTCCGCCCGTCCTTTCCGTTGTCCGTTTAGAGCACAAACATACTCACGTGTGCCCGCGGCACCTCCGAATATTTATTTTATAACTTGCCATAAAATGTTCTCGGAATGGGGTGAAAGTTGACGTGTGGTCTTATTATAGTGTAGGTAGAACGCCTGTCAAATTTCGTAGCATTCGGAGTCCGTTTGATAGCCCAACGGTTAACCGCGTTAACCGCTGGAAGCTCTTTCTATTTTGGACCAGCACCCCTCCACAACAGCCCTCTAGCCCATCCAAACCCCCTCCATGCTCTCAGCCGTCGGATCATGATCGTGTGGGCGAAAACCACACCTCATTTGGACTCTCCTAGCTCTCTCCACCTATAAATATGTGTCTCCCGCGAAATACGCGGATGAACCCTAGCTATCTTCCTCTTCGCGCAGCCGGACGCGTCCGTCCGCGCCGGACTTGTCCGCCGGCCACGTCGCCCCGGCCAACCACAAGCCGCCACGTCGCCCCGCCACCGCTCGCCTCCAACCTCGTGCCGCCACGTCACCCAGACCCGCGCCTACTTTGCCGCCAGCCCGTCGGGGCCGTCCACGGCCCGCACTGGGCTGAAGCGGGCCCGGATCGCCGCCGCCGCTCGCCTGGCTCCCAATCCCGCAGCGCCCCGCTCCTCCCCGAGCTGCTATGCTCCGCCGTCGGGCCGCCGTCTCCGCTTCCGCATCGGTGCGCCGGCGGCGACCTCCAGGGCCCCGAGCGCCACCCCTCCAGGCTGCTCAGGCGAGGCCGGATCACCGCCGTCTGCTGCCAGAGCTCCCGCCTCCGCCACGGCCCGGATCCGGCAGCCGCCGACCAGATCCGGCCGGTCCCGGCTCGCCTCGCCGTGGCTCCGCCCGCTGCCGCCGCTCCATTTGTCAGTGATACGTCTCCAACGTATCAACTTTTCCAAACACTTTTGGCCTTGTTTTTGACTCTAACTTGCATGATTTGAATGGAACTAACCCGGACTGACACTCTTTCAGCAGAATTTGCCATGGTGTTGTTTTTGTGCAGAAATAAAAATTTCTCGGAATAGGCTGAAAATCAACGGAGATTTATTTCAGAAAATATAAAAAATACCTGCAAGAAGATCAACACCTGGGGGCCCACGGGCTGTCCTCGAGGGTGGGGGGCGCGCCCCCTTTCCCAGGGCGCACCCCCCTGCCTCGAGGGCACCCCGATGCCCCACCGACGTATCCCCAGGTCCTATATATTCCGTTTCACGGAGAAAAAAAATCAGAGAGAAAGAATTATCGCGTTTTACGAGACGGAGCCACCGCCAAGCCCTAATCTCTCTCGGGAGGGCTGATCTGGAGTCCGTTTGGGGCTCCAGAGAGTGGAGATCATCGCCATCGTCATCATCAACCTTCCTCCATCACTAATTTCATGATGCTCACCGCCGTGTGTGAGTAATTCCATCGTAGGCTTGGTGGACGGTGATGGGTTGGATGGGATCTATCATGTAATCGAGTTAGTTTTGTTAGGGTTTGATCCCTAGTATCCACTATGTTCTAAGATTGATGTTGCTATGACTTTGCTATGCTTAATGCTTATCACTAGTGCCCGAGTGCCATGATTTCAGATCTGAACCTATTATGTTTTCATGAATATATGTGTGTTCTTGATCCTATCTTGCAAGTCTATAGTCACCTACTATGTGTTATGATCCGGCAACCCCGAAGTGACAATAATCGGGACCACTCCCGGTGATGACCATAGTTTGAGGAGTTCATGTATTCACTATGTGTTAATGCTTTGTTCCAGTACTCTATTAAAAGGAGGCCTTAATATACCTTAGTTTCCAATAGGACCCCGCTGCCACGGGAGGGTAGGACAAAAGATGGCATGCAAGTTCTTTTCCATAAGCACGTATGACTATATTCGGAATACATGCCTACATTGCATTAATGAACTGGAGCTAGTTCTATGTCACCCTAGGTTATAACTCCTACATGATGAATTGCATCCAACGTAATTTCCCGTCACCGATCCAATGCCTACGAGATTTACCTATATTGCTTGTCGCTTATTTACTTTTCCCTTGCTACTATCACAAAACTACAAAAACACTATCTTTACTTTTATTGCTGCTACCACCACTATCATATTACTGTGCTACTAAACTATCTTGCTGCAGATACTAAGTTTCCAGGTGTATCAGAATTGACAAATCAGTTGCTAATACTTAAGAGTATTCTTTGGCTCCCCTTGTGTCGAATCAACAAATTTGGGTTTAATACTTTACCCTCGAAAACTGTTGCGATCCCCTACACTTGTGGGTTATCAAGACTATTTTCTGGCACCGTTGCCGGGGAGCATAGCTCTATTCTTTAAGTCACTTGGGATTTATATCTTCTTATCACTATGAAGAGGACTCAAAAACCAAGATCTTACCCTCAACTATGAGGGGAGGTAAGGAACTGCCATCTAGATCTGCGCTAGATTCTCCTTCTGTTATGAGTAAACTTGCGACACCTACTCCTGCTATTGAATCTGATATGTCGTATGTTCTTGATCATGCTACTTCTGCTATGTATGATGAAACTACCTCTATGCCTGATACTGTGCCACTAGGTGAATTTCTAGATGAAGAATTTCAAAAGTTAGGGAGAGTGCAAATGTTGATGATATTTATGAAAGTGATGATGAAACTACTCTCAATAGATATGAATTGCCTGTTGTGCCTGAGGGTTATGTTATGGATGAAGAAACTGCTAGAGACTTTCTTGCTTGCAATGATAGATATGATCTTAAGAAGTTATTAGCTAAGCTAAAAGAAAAGTCCTTTAATGCTAGAATGAAACGTGACCCTGCTTTTGCTACTTCACCTATTTGTGTCACTGATAAGGATTATGAGTTCTCTGTTGATCCTGAGTTAATTACTTTGGTTGAATCTGATCCTTTACATGGCTATGAGTCTGAAACTGTTGTGGAACATCTTACCAAGTTGAATGATATAGCCACCATGTTTACCAATGACGAAAAGATTCGCTAGTACTATATCCTTAAGTTATTTCCCTTCTCATTAAAGGGTGATGCTAAGACTTGGTTTAATTCTCTTGATCATGGTTGTGTGCGTAGTCCCCAGGATATGATGTATTACTTCTCTGCTAAATATTTTCCCGCTCATACGAAACAAGCTGCCTTACGGGAAATTTATAATTTTGCTCAAACTAAAGAAGAGAGTCTCCCACAAGCTTGGGGGAGGCTTCTCCAGTTACTTAATGCTTTGCCTGATCATCCTCTTGAGATGCATGATATACTTGATGTCTTTTATAATGGACTAACTGATGCATCCAGAGACCACCTGGATAGTTGTGCTGGTTGTGTTTTCAGGGAAAGAACAGTGGAACAAGCTGAATTACTATTGAATAATATGCTGGCCAATGAAAATAATTGGACACTTCCTGAACCAGCCCCTAAGCCAACTCCGAATAAAAGAGGTGTTCTATTTCTCAGTCCTGAAGATATGCAAGAGGCAAAGAAATCTATGAAAGAAAAAGGTATTAAAGCTGAAGATGTTAGGAATTTACCGCCTATTGAAGAAATACATGGTCTTGATAACCCGACACATGTAGTAAAGGTAAATTCTCTTTATAGATTTGATGAAGGTGATATTCCTCGTTATAAGTCTGCTAGCCAATGCTTAGATGAGTTTGACAATTTTATTGTGAAACAAGAAAACTTCAATGCTTATGTTGGTAGACAATTACAACACAATGTTCATATGATTGAACGCTTGAGTGATTATCTATCTAGTGCTAAAGATGAACTGAAACTTATTAGTATACGTGCTTCCATGGTCACCACTCAAGTAGAAAAAGTACTTAAGGCTCAGAATGATTTGCTCAATGAATTAAATAGTAAGTATAACGACTATGCTGTTAGAGTTGCAACTAGAGGTGGTAAAATGACTCAGGAACCTCTGTATCCTGAAGGCCACCCTAAGAGAATTGAGCAAGATTCTTAGAGAGCTAATATAGATGCACCTAGTTCTTCTAAAAAGAAGAGAAATAAAAATGATAGAACTTGCACGCTTCTAGTAAACCTGTAGCTCCCCCACGTGAGAATCCTAATGATATATCTGTTTCCGATGCTGACATACTATCTGGTAATAAACACAAACCTAGTGATAATAATAATAATGATGTTCATGATGATGCTCAACCAAGCAATGATAATGATGTAGAGATTGAACCTGTTGTTGATCTTGATAACCCACAATCAAAGAGTCAACGTTATGATAAAAGAGACTTTGTTGCTAGGAAGCACGATAGAGAAAGAGAACCATGGGTTCAGAAACCCATGCCTTTTCCTCCGAAACCATCCAAGAAAAAGGATGATGAAGATTTTGAACGCTTCGCTGAAATGATTAGACCTATCTTTTTGCGTATGCGTTTGACTGATGTGCTTAAAACAAATCCTTATGCCAAGTACATGAAAGATATTATTACCAACAAAAGAAAGATACCTGATGTAGAAATCTCCACCATGCTTGCCAATTATACTTTTGAGGGTGGAATGCCTAAGAAATTAGGAGATCCAGGAGTACCTACTATACCTTGCTCCATTAAGAGAAACTATGTTAAAACTGCTTTGTGTGATCTTGGAGCCGGTGTTAGTGTTATGCCTCTCTCTTTATATCATAGGCTTGACTTGAGTAAGTTGACACCTACTGAAATATCCTTGCAAATGGCTAATAAATCAACTGCTATACCTGTCGGTATTTGTGAGGATGTGCCTGTTGTAGTTGCAAATGGTACTATTCTAACGGACTTCGTTATACTTGATATTCCCGAGGATGATAGTTTGTCTATTATTTTTGGAAGACCTTTTTTGAATACTGCAGGGGCTGTTATTGATTGCAACAAAGGCAATGTCACTTTTCATGTCAATGGTAATGAGCATACGATACACTTTCCGAGGAAACAACCTCGGGTCTTCAGTATCATTTATATTGGAAAAACTTCAACTATCACTATTGGAGGTTTTGAGTTTCCTATTCCTACTATCAAGAAGGCATATGACATACTTATTGTTGGGGACATACATATCCCCATTGAGGTAACAAAGTGTTATTCGAAAATTCTCCGGTTTCATGTTACTCGGAAATAGTTTATTAACAAGACCTGATCAACCTTGTTAATGGATTCCTTTTGATGAACATGGGATAGGTGAATCTAGATAGCACAAACCTTCTATACCCTCCTTTTACTTTCTGTTAATTAGGTTAAACAAAAGAAAAATGGCATTATCTGTCTGTTTCCAGACTTATCCGTGCAATAAAAAATTATACCGAAAATAAAAGTTCTCCAAATGCCATGAGAATGAATATGATTTTTTCTAGAATATTTAAGAAAATATGGCACTTAACACACATCGAGGGGAGCCAGCACGTGGCCTCGAGGGCACAGGGCGCGCCTTCACATGGCACGCCCCCTGCCTCGAGGGCCCCACGTGGCCCCACTCCACTTATCCTTTCACCCATGCCCTTCTTCTTCCTCCCAAAAAAATCCCCAACCAGCTCAAACCTAAGTTCTAGCTCATTTTGCTGCCATTTTTGATCTCCTTGCTCAAAGCACCATTCACCAAACTGTTTGGGGGAGATTGTTCCTTGGTATGTGACTCCTCCATTGGTCCAATTAGTTTTTGTTCTAGTGCTTTATTTATTGAAAATTTGTGCTGCTATGGTGACCTTGTTCTTGAGCTTGCATGTCAAATTTTCTTGGTCCCAAGTAGTTCTAATGCATGATATAGCTTCTAGGCACTTATAGGAGTTGTTGCTATCATTCTTGTTGAGTTTGGTTAACTTTTATTGTGAGTTACTAAAAAATTCAGAAAATTTCAGAAAAATGTCTAGGAAAAACTTCCAAGGTGGTCCTTCAAGGAAGCAAGGACCGAGGCTCACGTTCCGTGAGCCCGACGATGAACCACCGAGGGATGCTGATGTACGACCTTGTGAATGGCCGTCGGATGAATTTATGAGTCAAGCGGGCATCAAAGATGAATTTTACGCATATGTGTGTAACGCTGACCTCGAGGACTTCATGCAAGATAAGTGCCTCCAATACCGTGGCTTGACTGATAGCTTTGTGAGAAGGTTTAAATTTTCATCTTCACATAATTCTCACACTGTCTTGTTTGATCTATATGATAAATCTTATACCATGGACTTAGAGATTTTTAATGAAGCCTGCAAGCTCCCATAGTGGGGCAGTATGAGTGATCCTCGTAAATCTGAATTTAGAGAATTCCTAGCTAGTACTATAGTGGGGGAATCCAGGGACATCACACAAGCCATCACTGGGAGCATACATTTTCCTGTTGTTCATTACTTTGCTCTCTTTATCGGTAGATGCTTAAATGGTAAAGATGAGGCTTGTCACATGTGTGTCCCTGATCTTAGCGTTCTCAGGAGTGCTGTACTAGGTGATAGGCAATATAATTTAGGAGCAATTGTTGCACGTAGGCTACACTATAATGGCTCGAATGGAGATTTATTTGGTGGGATCTATGCTATTTGCATAGCCCACTATCTTGGTGTGTCTGTGCACCCGTACGATGACCCCTTACCTACTGCTTATTTAGACTGTAATGCTATGGCTAGTCACCGGTTTATAGAGTGGGATAATCAAACTCTCAAATATCGACTAATCTTTAACCGGCAACATGCCATCCTTATTGTTCTTCCTGCCCCTACTTTGTTTAACTTTCAGGAAAAGGGGAGATACACTATAACTATGGAAGAGGCGAATGCCCATTACAACATGACGAAGGCAGCCCGCCTTCGAGCTGCAGCTCAACAGGCAGCATCTGTTGCATCTCAGTACGAGCCCAACTACAAGTTTGGATATCCGTCAGGCCAGTACTGGCCATAGACCAACTTAGGCCAAAAGCCTAAGCTTGGGGGAGTACGTGTTTCTCATCGACCTTACTTTCATGTTCACACCTATTCTAGTTGTCGGTGCTCACACTCTTTCACTGTACCTTCCATGCTTAGTTAAATTTCTTTTTCTTAGTCTTTTTCTTGTGTCCTAGATAAACCCAGAAAAACAAAAAAATATTAGTTGTAGCTTCTAGCTAGTTTACTTTCTTTGCTTGTAGTAACTAAAAATGAAAACCCAAAAAGATTTCTCGTTCTTCTTTTGCTTGTTGGGAGCTTTCCTGTGTAAATAGTTTCTTTTCTTTTCTTTAGGGGTTAAGAGTAGAAGACCATGATTAAAATGCTTAGTGGCTCTCATATGCTTTGTTGTTGATTTAATCTTGAGCCCTATTACCTTGTCTTCTCTCTTGTATTAAATGTCTACAGATTTCAGCTTAGTCCAATGCACATGCACTATTATTATTATCCACACCGTTCGGTCGTGCGAGTGAAAGGCAATAAGGATGATATATGATGAACTAATTGAGATGAGAAAAGCTGGTATGAACTCGATCTCTCTTGTTTTTGTAAATATGATTGCTCGTCGTTCTGAATTCAGCTTTATATGAATGAAACATGTTTGCAATGACAATTAGAGATCATAGCTGCTTATGCCATGCTTAATTAGCTGAGAGTTTATAATGTTCTATCTTGCGTGCCAACATGATATTAAAATGGTTGTGATGTGGTATGATGGGTGGTATCCTCCTCTGAACGATTTAAGTGACTTGACTTGGCACATGTTCACGGATGTAGTTGAAACAAATCAACATCGCCTTCATGATATTTATGTTCATGGTGATTTATATCCTACTCATGCTTGCATTCATTGTTGATTAATTTTAATGCATGTTCATGACCGTTGTTGCTCTCTAGCTGGTCGCTTCCCAGTCTCTTTCTAGCCTTCACATGTACTAAGTGGGAATACTGCTTGTGCATCCACTTCCACAAACCCCAAAGTTATTCCATATGAGTCAACCATACCTTCCTATATGCGGTATTTACCTGCCGTTCCAAGTAAATTTGTATGTGCCAAACTCTAAACCTTCAAATGAAATTCTGTTTTGTATGCTCGAACAGCTCATATGTCAACTAGGGTTGTCTATATCTTCCATGCTAGGTGGGTTATTCTCACGATGAGTGGACTCCGCTCATCATTCACAAGAAAATGGCTGGTAACCGGGATGCCCAGTTCCATGCTCAAAATCATAATAATTAAACAAAACTCCCCTAGGGCTGTTGCTTGTTTGGACGGTAACCCGTGGATTCGGCTGGCCGTGGAGTGTGTTTGTTGGTGGTTGGGGGAGTATAAACTTTACCATTTCATTTGGGAACCGCCTATAATGTGCGTAGCATGGGAGATGTTGATATTGTTGGTTGTTATGTTGACAATGAAAGTATACCGCTCAAAATGTTATTCAATCTCTATTTTAAAATCGAGCTCTTGCACCTCTACAAATCCCTGCTTCCCTCTGCGAAGGGCCTATCTATTTACTTTTATGCAGAGTCATCATCCTCTTATCAAAGAGCACCATTAGGAGAGCACCTCTGTCGTTGCATGTATTACTATTAATTTGCATTGAGTATGATCATGACTGGATCTCTTTTACCATGAATTACAATGTCTAGTCAGTCCTTGATCTTTAAAGGTGCTCTGCATTTATGTTTTGCGGTCTCAGAAAGGGCTAGCGAGATACCATCTTGTTATATCATATCATGATTGTTTTGAGAAGTGTTGTCATCTGAGGTTTATTATTATTGCTCGCTAGTTGATTATGCTATTGATGTGAGTACTCTTGAGACCTGAAAGTTATTGTGAATGTGGTTAGTTCATGATCTTGTAGAAAACCTGAATGCTAGCTTACATATTTACAACAACAAGAGCAAACAGAGTTTGTCAAAGTCTTTCTTTATCACTTTCAGTTTATCAACTGAATTGCTTGATGACAAGCAAAGGTTTAAGCTTGGGGGAGTTGATACGCCTCCAACGTATCTACTTTCCAAACACTTTTGCCCTTGTTTTGGACTCTAACTTGCATGATTTGAATGGAACTAACTCGGACTGACGCTGTTTTCAGCAGAACTGCCGTGGTATTTTTTTTGTGGAGAAATAAAAAGTTCTCGGAATCGCCTGAAAATCAACGGAGATTTATTTCAGAAAATATAAAAATTACCTGCAAGAAGATCCACACCTAGGGGCCCACGGGCTGTCCTCGAGGGTGGGGGGCGCGCCCCCCTTCCCAGGGCGCGGCCCCCTGCCTCGAGGGCACCCCGATGCCCCACCGACGTATCCCCAGGTCCTATATATTCCGTTTCGTGGAGAGAAAAATCAGAGAGAAAGAATTATCGCGTTTTACAAGACGGAGCCGCCGCCAAGCCCTAATCTCTCTTGGGAGGGCTGATCTCGAGTCCGTTCGGGGCTCCGGGGAGTGGAGATCGTCGCCGTCGTCATCAACAACCTTCCTCCATCACCAATTTCATGATGCTCACTTCCGTGTGTGAGTAATTCCATCGTAGGCTTGCTGGACGGTGATGGGTTGGATGGGATCTATCATGTAATCGAGTTAGTTTTGTTAGGGTTTGATCCCTAGTATCCACTATGTTCTGAGATTGATGTTGCTATGACTTTGCTATGCTTAATGCTTGTCACTAGGGCCCGAGTGCCATGATTTCAGATCTGAACCTATTATGTTTTCATGAATATATGTGTGTTCTTGACCCTATCTTGCAAGTCTATAGTCACCTACTATGTGTTATGATCCGGCAACCCCGAAGTGACAATAAACGGGACCACTCCCGGTGATGACCATAGTTTGAGGAGTTCATGTATTCACTATGTGTTAATGCTTTGGTCCGGTACTCTATTAAAAAAAGGCCTTAATATCCCTTAGTTTCCAATAGGACCCCGCTGCCACGGGAGGGTAGGACAAAAGATGTCATGCAAGTTCTTTTCCATAAGCACGTATGACTATATTCGGAATACATGCCTACTTGATGAATTGCATCCAACGTAATTCCACATCACCGATCCAATGCCTACGAGCTTCACCTATATTGCTTGTCACTTATTTACTTTTCCCTTGCTACTATCACAAAACTACAAAAACACTATCTTTACTTTTATTGCTGCTACCACCACTATCATATTACTGTGCTACTAAACTATCTTGATGCAGATACTAAGTTTCCAGGTGTGTCTGAATTGACAACTCAGTTGCTAATACTTAAGAGTATTCTTTGGCTCCTCTTGTGTCGAATCAACAAATTTGGGTTTAATACTTTACCCTCGAAAACTGTTGTGATCCCCTACACTTGTGGGTTATCAATTAGCCCCGGCGAGGACCGCCGCCGTGCCCTGCCTCGCTCGGACGAGGAGGCCGATGCCCTCCGCTCGCAGCTGGGCCTCGTGGGCCGCAAGACCTAGCCGGTCTTGTGCCCCGGCCCGACGCGGCCAGCCTGCCCGACCCCTTCCTCTATTGGGCCGAAGCCCAGGGTGAGCAACCCCTCTGTTCCCCGCCTGTGCGTCCTTTAGCTTCTTAACGCTCATTTGGACTTAGAGGTTTATTTGCTAAGTCCCTGAGATTTGTTATCATGTATGCATGTTTGAATGATGATATCTTTGTGCTCGTTTGCCCAATGAGGATGTGTAATATATGGAAATGTTCGTCTCTGAATCCTCTACAAGTTAGTTGCATTTTCGAGCATGTTACTGTTCATTTTGATGTCTTAATCTTCGTTGCAAAACTGCTATGTGATGTTACTGCTCATTCTTGGTTGTTTGTCAACAATATGTTGCATACTTGTGTCGGTGTACTAAGGTAGGGGTACCTCAGTACCCCAACTTGTGCACGGGCAGTTGCAGCTTCCCGCGGCAGGGTTTACCGCGTGCTCGCCGGAGACCTTCCTGCTCCTTGTCAAACCATTCAAAAACAAAGTATACAAGAAAGAAGATCGAGACCCCGGCAAGAGGATCTTGCCGGGAAGGCCGTGCCAGGCTCAAGATTACATCGTTCACTAGCACAAGGCCCTGGCAAGAGGAGCTTGCCAGGAAGACTAGAAGATTCCATCATGGAAGACCCGGCGAGGGCCCGGGGAGCGACAAGCTTCAGAGCCCGGCAAGCTCCCGGGCCCGGCAAGATCAAGGCCCCGGCAAGGTACTTGCCGGGAAGGCTGCGCTGTGTGCCCGCGCTCCAGCTCATCGGCCCACGCGTCGCCCTGGGGCCTATCCAGGGACGCGTGGCGGATGGCTGTGCAGCCTGGGGGACACGGTGGCACTCCACGGTGGTGGATCCATCGCCGTGGCGGACGGAGACGCAAGGGCGAAAGCTTTTGGGGTCGACGGCGACGGGCATTAAATGCCCTTGTCCCCCACTGTCAAAGTAGGTATAGACCACTGTTCTGCACTGTAGCTTCACTGTTCCCGCACTGTTACAACTACCACCTCTTTTACGTTTTTACCCCTTTCTCCTACGTTGACACCTGTCGGTGACCCCTTTACACTATAAAAGGAGGCCCATGCACAACGTGGAGGGGGTTCGGAACCTAGATCACTCACACGCTCGGTGTAGCTGCTTCTTCAAGCTCCCGAGCTCTCCAACTCAATACACAACTAAGCAGGAGTAGGGTTTTACGCGTCTACCGCGGCCCGAACCTGGGTAAAACTGCCCGCGTGCTCGCTACGATCTGCTCTGCGTGCTCCCTCCGCCCTCGTACCGCACAGACAAGGGGCTCCGGTCCCATAGGTGTTCGTGGCGGACAGTTTCCCCCGACATCTTTGGCGCGCCAGGTAGGTGGCGTCCAGGTTGTGCGAACCTGATCCGGCGTTCGCGCGGGCGCATTCTTCATCAACCTCTCCGAATTCGTCAACTTCACCAGCAACAGCTCCATGGCCCCGAAGAAGAAGGCTTCGGAGGTCGGAGGCCCGTCTGCGTCTCATCCGCCGCCACCAGAGCCAACGGTGGGCGGGGGAGACGCCGTCGGAAGGGTGGTCGCCGGCGAGGACACTCATGGCGCCACCAGGTCCAAGAACAGGACGGACGACCGAACCTCGGTCTCCGTGGACGCGCCGCGTCCGTCTCAGCACACAACAACCCAGCAGCGCCATGTCACAGGAGGTGGCATCCGTTTGCTGGGCCAACGCCAAACAGGAGGCTCGCGGGACGCCCCGGACCTCCGTCCGGGCACAAGTAAAGCGAAGGCGCCGGCACGGGACCCCGCTCCTTCTAACGTCGTTAGAAGTCCGAGCGTATCCCGCTCCTCGCACCGCTCGCCCGCGTTCCCCTCCACTCCAGCAGAAGCGCTCGCGAGAGCGCAACTGCTCCTCGACTTCCCTCCAGCGGCAGACAAGGCCGAAGACTGGAGGGCCACCATCCAGAGCCTGATAGCCTTCGCCAACAACGATTCTCCACAGCAGCCGTCGGCCTCGCGGCCGCGGCAAGCTGAGAAGACGAAGGCCGACGGCGACAAGACCGCCGGGGGTGCGACAAGCGCACACTCCCCGCAGCGAAAGCAGAAGACGCCGCCCCGCCGGAACAACGCCGACGACGGCTCCACAGCCTCGTCGGACCCGCGGGCCCGTCGGGACCAGCGCCAGGTCCTCGACGACCGGCAACAAGAAGACGCTCGGACAAGAATCGAGCGCCGCCGAGAAGCTCGGCGACAATCAGACCAAAGAGCTGGGAACGCTGTCGACGCGTACGCGCCCGGTGAACCAGGCGACTTGCCGTACGCGGCAGGCTGCCCTGCGTTCACCCGCGAGCTGCGGCGCGTCCAGTGGCCCAGCATGAAGAATTTTAAGCCCGACGTACCGGAGAAGTACGACGGCAAGACGCACCCCTCGGAATTCCTCAGCGTCTACACCATCGCAGTGCAAGCTGCCGGGGGGCGCGACGAGAAGATCTTGGCTAATTACTTCCCGCTCGTGCTAAAGCCGAACGTCCGTTCGTGGCTCATGCACTTGCCGGAAGGTTCCATCTCTTCTTGGGCCGACCTTTGCCACCAGTTTGTTGGCGCCTTCACCGGCGGCCACAAACCCCACGGCCAGGAGAGCGATCTCCACATTCTGGCCCAGAAGGAAGGCGAAACCCTGCGCAAGTACATCCAACGCTTCAGTCGTGTGCAGCACAACATCCCTGATGTCCACCCTGCCGCGGTTATCAGAGCGTTCCACCAGAACGTGCGTAACCGCCGCATGCGTGAAGAAATGGCGATGACGAAGATTCGGGATGTCAGCGAGCTCTATGCTCTGGCTGACAAGTGTGCACGCGCAGAAGAGGGGAGGAGACTCCCCGGGGAGGATGCTGGCGTAGGAGGAAGCGACAGCGACGACGCCGCCCCGGCAAAGAAGAGCCGGCGGCGGAATAACAGAAGGAAGGGCAAGAAAGAAGTGCTTGCCGTCGAGAAGTCCGGCAAGGAGGCTCCCGCCAAGCAAACACAGGCTGGCGGCTCCGGCAAGGAGCCTGCCCCTGTAGCGGCAGCCGACAAGCAGGACGGCTCCGACAAGCAATACTGTAAGATCCACCGCACCAAGGGTCACGACCTCTCCAACTGCAAGCGCGTTGAGTATCTCGTCGAGCAGCAGAAAGCTGAGTACGAGAGGCGCGACAAGGAGAAGGCCCAAGGTGGCGGGGAAGAGACAAGCAAGAAGCGGCCGTTCAACGGCCGGGGAGGACGCCGCGGCAAAGCCAAGCAGCGGCAAGGAGATCGACCTCCCCGGGGCCGCGACAAGGACGAAGATGACGATGAAGACATGGAGGACGAAGATAACAGCGAGCAGGAGTTCCAGAAGGCCACGGAGGTCCTGTGCGTCGACGGTGGCGCCTCTCTGCACACCTCCCACCGCCAGCTCAAACAGTGGGTGCGTGAGGTGAATGCAGCGGAGCCGCCCGTGGAGTCGCGCAGGCTCCTCAAATGGTCCAGCACGCCCATCATTTTTGATCTTGAGGATCACCCTGACCGCACCACTGCGGTCGGGTGCTTGCCGATGCTGGTCTCACCCACCATCCGCAACCTCAAGGTCACCAAAATGTTGGTTGACGGCGGGGCCGGGCTGAACTTGATCTCCTCTGCTGTGATCAAGAAACTCCAGATTCCAGATGGCGAGCTCGAAGAAACCGGTTCTTTCCAAGGAATCAACCCGGGAAGGAGCAAGCCCAAGGGAAAGATCACTCTGCCGGTGACCTTTGGCGGGGAGCTCAACTTCAGAACTGAGCGCATCACTTTCGACGTCGCCGATATTCCATTGCCCTACAATGGAATACTTGGCCGTCCAGCCCTCGCCAAATTCATGGCAGCTTCCCATTATGCTTACAACGTACTCAAGATGCCGGGGCCGATAAGCGTCATCACTGTCCACGGCGACAAGAAGGATGCGCTTGTCTGCGCCGACAAGATCTACCGGGATGCGGCAGCTGCGGCCGAGAAGGATACTCTTGCCGCTGAAGCTCCCGGGGGGAAGAAGACGAAGACCAAGTCCGGCAAGTGCTCTGGGACCCACTCCGGCAACCGCACCTCTTCGGAGTGCTGCGCTGCCGTCGAGGACGTTCCATCGAGCTCCACCGGCAAGAGTAAGAAAGGAATGGCCGATCCTCCGGCAACCAAGAAAGTGTCCGCCAAGGAGGACGACACTGGTGGTACCTTCACCATCAGTGCCACCCTCGACAGCAAATAGGAAAGCGCGCTCGTTGCCTTCCTGCGGGCGAATGTCGATGTGTTTGCCTGGCAACCATCTGACATCCCCGGTGTTCCCAGGAAGGTAATTGAGCACAAGCTTGCTGTTTGTCCTCATGCGCGGCCCATCAAGCAGAAAGTGAGGAAGCAAGCCGTGGAGCGCCAAGAATTCATCAACGAAGCAATCAAGAAGCTAGAGGCAGCAGGCCTAGTTAGAGGTGTGATCCATCCGACGTGGTTGGCAAACCCAGTCGTCGTGCGCAAGGCCAATGGGAAATGGAGACTGTGTATAGACTTCACTGATGTGAATAAAGCATGTCCCAAGGATCCATTCCCTTTGCCGCGCATTGACCAGATCGTTGACTCCACTGCCGGATGTGAGCTACTCTGCTTTCTTGATGCGTACTCAGGCTACCATCAGATTTTCATGGCCAAGGAGGATGAAGAGAAGACTGCATTTATCACTCCATGTGGCACTTATTGCTTCATTCGCATGCCATTTGGATTGAAGAATGCAGGCTCAACCTTTGCAAGGGTAGTATACACTGCTTTCGAGCCACAGATCCACAGAAATGTAGAGGCTTACATGGATGACATCGTGGTGAAGAGCAAGAGCAAGGATACCCTGATCCAAGATTTGGAAGAAACATTTCAGAACCTGCGCAGGATACAGCTCAAGTTGAACCCCGAGAAGTGCGTTTTTGGAGTCCCCTCCGGCAAGCTTCTCGGGTTCTTTGTGTCACAGAGGGGGATTGAAGCCAACCCCGACAAGATTAAAGCCATTGAGCAGATAGAGGCCCCAAAGCGCGTCAAGGATGTCAGAAGGCTTGCAGGTTGTGTGGCTGCCCTCAGTAGGTTCATTTCGAAGTCTGCAGAACGCGCCCTACCTTTCTTCAAAATCTTGAAGAAGGCAGGTCCCATGAAGTGGACTCCGGAAGCGGAGGCTGCGCTGCAGGATTTGAAACGGTACCTGTCCTCCACTCCAATACTTGTCGCACCTAGACCACAGGAAAAGTTGTTGCTATACCTAGCGGCAACCAACCAAGTGGTTAGTGCTGCGTTAGTAGCGGAGAGGGAGTCCGACGAGGAGTCAGCACCACCGACAAGCGAATCCAGCGACAAGCAGGGGGCTGCTCCGGCAAGCTCTGGCCCCGACAAGGATAACTCTGCGCAGGAACAGGATGAGGTGCGGAAGAAGATGGTGCAGCGCCCAGTGTATTTCGTAAGTTCCCTTCTCCAGGGGGCTAGATCAAGATACTCTGGTGTGCAAAAATTGCTTTTCGGCCTCCTTATGGCCTCGAGAAAGCTACGCCATTACTTCCAAGCCCATGAGATAACAGTAGTCACTCGCTTTCCGCTGAAGAGGATATTGCACAACCCAGAAGCAACAGGCAGGATCGTTGAGTGGGCACTGGAGCTGTCAAGCTTTGGACTCAAGTTTGAAAGTACTTCAACTATACAGAGCCGAGCTTTGGCAGAATTCATAGCTGAGTGGACCCCAACGCCCGATGAAGAAGTCCAAGAAACAAGCACACCCGTACAAGAAGCGACAAGTGAATGGGTAATGTATTTTGACGGTGCCTTCTCGCTGCAAGGCGCCGGTGCTGGCGTGGTACTCATCGCGCCCACCGGAGAGCACCTCAAATACGTTATCCAGATGCACTTTCCCAGGGAGCAAGCGACAAACAACACTGCTGAATATGAAGGCTTGCTTGCCGGCCTCAGGATTGCGGCCGAACTTGGGATCAGAAAGCTGATTGTGCGAGGAGATTCTCAGTTGGTGGTCCGACAAGTTAACAAGAGCTATCAGAGCCCTTTGATGGAAGCTTATGTCGATGAAGTGAGGAAGCTTGAAGAACACTTTGAAGGTTTGCAGATGGAGCACGTCCCGAGAGCTCAGAATGAAATTGCAGATGGCCTTTCAAAGTGTGCTTCGATGAAGTTACCTGTGGAACCAGGGACCTTCTTGCTCAAGCTGACTCAACCATCCGTTACACCATCAATTGGGCAGTCCAAGAAGAGAAAGTTGGTCTCCGGCGACTACTTGCCGGCGGACCTTCCTAAAACCGCCGCCAAGGTCCCCAAGATCAATAACCACAACGCTGAGGAACAGTTTGCTCCTGCAGATCCTCGGGTCTGTACAGTTGAAGCAAGTGTTCCCGACAAGCCTCGCCCCGGCGAGCTTGCCGGGGGACCATCAGCTCCGGCAGAACCAGAGGTCCTTGCCGTAGAAGCTGAGGTTCCCGCAGCGGCCCTCGAGCCTTTAGTCCTTGCCGTTGAGCCCCAGGCTCCGGCATGGGCACAGCAGATCGTCCGTCTCCTTCAAACTGGAGAACTTCCCGACGACCCGGAAGAGATAGAAAAGATAACCAGGCAGTCAAGTATGTACCAGTTCGTGGATAACGAGCTGTACAGAAGAAGACTCAATGGTGTCAGACTGAAGTGCATCTCCAGGGAAGATGGACAGAAGCTGTTGGCAGAGATACACGGAGGCATATGCGGCCACCACATTGGCGCAAGGGCGCTTGCCGGGAAAGCTTTCCGGCAAGGGTTCTTTTGGCAAGAAGCCCTCCAAGATGCAACTGCACTAGTAACCAAGTGTGAAGCGTGCCAGTTCCATGCAAAACAGATTCATCAGCCAGCTCAAGCTCTCCAAACAATCCCTTTGTCCTGGCCCTTCTCGGTCTGGGGGCTCGATATCCTCGGCCCCTTCCCCCGAGCCGTCGGGGGCTTTGAGTACTTGTACGTTGCAATCGACAAGTTCACAAAGTGGCCAGAAGTGGAGCCAGTGAGAAAGGTGACAGCACAGTCAGCAGTCAGGTTCTTCAGGTCGATTGTTTGTCGTTTCGGGATCCCTAACAGGATCATCACCGACAACGGTACACAATTCACTAGTCGCACCTTCATGCAGTACGTCCAAGACCTTGGCGCCAAGGTCTGTTTCGCTTCTGTTGCTCACCCGAGGAGCAACGGTCAAGCGGAGAGGGCCAATGCTGAAGTGCTGCGCGGACTCAAGACAAGGACCTTTGACAGGCTGCGCAAGTGCGGAAAAAATTGGATAGAGGAGCTACCGGCGGCTCTTTGGTCAATCAGAACGACACCAAGTCGAGCCACCGGACAGACACCCTTTGCTCTAGTCTATGGAGCAGAGGCAATTCTCCCCACGGAACTCGTATACGGATCTCCTCGAGTGCTCGCTTATGATGAGCTCGAGCAAGAGCAACTGCGACAAGATGATGCATTGCTCCTCGAGGAGGAACGTCTCCAGGCTGCTGTACGAGCTGCTCGATACCAGCAAGCCTTGCGCCGCTACCATAGCCGCAAGGTCAAGGCCAGGAGTCTCGAGGAAGGCGACCTTGTTCTTCGGCGTGTTCAGTCCGCCAAGAATTCCAACAAGTTGACGCCGAAGTGGGAAGGCCCTTATCGGGTGAGACAAGTCACAAGGCCCGGCGCTGTCCGCCTTGAGACCGAAGAAGGCTTACCGGTGAGCAACTCCTGGAACATAGAGCATCTTCGCAAGTTTCACCCCTAAGGCGCGGTTGCCGTGATCCGCTCCGGCAACCACCTTTTGTACAAGCTTTGCCGCTGTTGCATGTAACCCTTTGTACAAAGCCGGGCGCAGACCCCGTGCATCAGTAAAGTTTTTGTGTTTTTCGCACCGATTGCCTTTTGCATGCTTTTCTTTGCTATTTGCATGTTTTGTTTGGCATTTGGTGCAACACTCAAGTATCCGGTAAGCATTAGCACGCCGAAAGGCCATATACTTGTTTCCCTCTCCCTTTTCTTTCCTCTTAAGCAGAAGGAACGTTCCTCGCGCACAAGTTTGCCGGGGGGGAAGGAGGTGGAGGAGGAACCAAGTGCTGTTCAAGAAAGAGAAGCCTTACCGGAAAGCAAGCAATATATGAAAGCTAAGTTGTTAGAATTTGACTAGTTCAAATTTTAAATTTTAGTTGTCTTCCTTGAACAATCACACTTTGTATGGAAAACCTGTGCGCGGAGGAACCTACCCGTAGCTTGCCGCACCCTTATCTTGTTTCCGAGTTCACTCAACGATTCAAGTGAGCTGCGACAAGTGTCGCGCCCTTGCTTCGTTTCCGAGTACGCTCAGCAAGCTAAGTGCGTTGCGACTAGCCGCGGCGAGGTTGCTTGCCGGTAAGACCTTGGCCAGCAGGCTGTTCAGAGTCCAGCACTCAGCGCTCGCGGCAAAGGTCCCTTGCCGGCAAGCTCCCCGAGAGCGTAGGGTGAAAAAAACATACAAAGTCAAGGGTTGGAACAAGGAAGATAACATTGCACTGATTGATCAAAATGAGATAAATATCTTACAAAGGATAACTTGTCGCGATGGACTAATGAGTTCATAACATAATGTGCAGCAGCAAAAAGAAATAAAGATAATAGAGGCCTAATCTACGCGGTCGCCCTCCTTCCTGGAGATCTTGGCCACCTTGGCAATGATGTGGGCGACCTGCTCCTTCAGGGCCTCCGTGTTCGCATCGGCCGGCAAGCTGCGAAGAACGTTGGTGAGATTGATGCCCGGATTGCGGAACACGATCTTCGTCAGCACGCGCTCCAGAGTTCCCGCGCAGAGCAGGCGCGACTCCTCGGCCAGCTGCGCGGGGATTTGATTCCGGAGACCTGCAAGGGCCGGCGCGATCCCTCTGAAGAAGAGGCTGAGCTTGGCGCTGTGCGGGAGATCCGGATCCGGGGAGTAGATGAGATGTTCAACTTTCAGCGCCAGCAGCTCCTGGTCGATGTTGGACGCAGAAGATACCAAGTCTTCGGTCCATACCTCAATGGTATGGCGGAAGAGCTCGGACGCTTTGTTGACGCTGTCCACCAAGGTCCGCTCCTTGCGGAGCTCCTCCTTCAGCTTGGTCTCACGAGCCCGGGCAGCGTCGAGTGAATCCTTCAGTGTAGTGACCTTCAACTCCAAGTCCTTGATGGAGTCATTGGCGGCCTTCAACTCGTCGCCCCTCTTAGAAAGACGCACCTGGAGTTCTGAGTTGGTGTGGGCGTCCTTCTCGCGCTCCGTAATGAGCGCGGCAACCTTCTCCGTGCTCACCTTCAGCGCCTTCTCCAGCTGCACGACCTTGGCGGCGAGCTCCTTCTTGGCGTTTTCCGCGGCAACCGCGGCGGCTTTCACCTCCTTCAGTTCCCCGCCAAGGGCCTCCTCCCGAGCGGCAAGGTCCTCCTCATGGGAGTCGAGTTGGACCTTCCGCTGGGCGAGTTCTCCTTCTCACCGGGACAGCTCCACCCCGGCGAGCCGCTGCTGCTCTTCAGCCTCAGCCTTCTCTAGCACCCACTCCTGGTACTCGCCGGCGAGACGCTCGCGCTCCTCCGCCACCTCGCGGAGGGCCGCCTGGTTGGCGGCGCTGAGCTCCGCCGCGCGCTTATCCATCTCCGCGGCGGCCTTGGCGGCAAGGGCTTCCCGGGAAGCGAGCTTCGCCTGCCTGGCCCGGTAAAGGGCCAGGAGCTGGTGAAGTAGCTTCTCCTCTTCGGGCCCTTCACTCCCGCCGGGCGCCTCGACGATCTTCAGGCCCGCGGAAGCGAGGACTTCTCCGTCAAACGCCTCGCCCTCCGCGGGAGCTCGCGACGAAGACCCCCAAGGCATCTGGATGAAGACACCGTTGGGGGCTTCAAGATAGTAGCCCTGCTCCTTGCCGGCGGAGGGATCGGTGGCCGGCGCAGCACTTGATGCTCCCGCCGCCTCCGAGTCGGCGGTGCGGTCGCCGTCCCCCTCCCCGGCCGCTGCGTCCGCAGCCGGAGCGGCCTCTGGCGCGGCCGGCTCGGCGGCCTCAGCCATCTCCTCGGTGGCAGGGGCGCCACCGCCGCCGCCCTGCGCGCCCTCCTCCTCATCGATGTTGATGACTTCCGTCTCCATCGGCTCGGGAGGAGGAAGATCTAGAAGAAGAAGAAGAAAAAGAAGTTCAAGCAAATATCCAAAAAGAAACACCGCCAAGAAGACAAAATACAAGACTTACCTTGGCGGACATCATCAGCGGCGGGCTCCCTCGCCGGGGAGCTCTGCCTTGGCGGAGTGGCCGCCCTCGCCGGGCTGCTCGCCCTTGGCGGGGTACTCTGCCTTGGCGGAGTACCCACCCTCGGCGGAGCACTCTCCCTTGCCAGAGAGTTTGGCCTTGGCGGGGACGGCGGGGCCTGCGGCTCCTCAAGGACGGTCTCCGGGCGCTCCTGTCGCTGTGGCTCCACCTCTGCACAAGAAAAGACAAGGAACATCAAGATGATGAAAGAAAACAAAATCCCTAAGCGCATCCCGACAAGCGGAAGGATGGACCCCAGACTTACGCTGGGGGGCTGCGCTGGGGGCTGCTCCTCGGAGCAGCGCTTGGGTCCGGCAGGGTTGGCTCCGGCACATCCCCTGTTGCCGCGGTGGCCGAACCTTCCGCGACCTCGACCACGGGCGCCTTGGCCTTCTTCGCCGTGCGCTGAACCAAGGTCCTGAAATCAATGCAACAAACAAAATCAGCATTAACAATACTCAAGACGAAGCTTGAGAAGGTGCAAGGTCTCAAACTCTTACTCCTGGTCCTCCTCGTCGTCCTCGCTCAAGGCGGAGAAGTCGTACTCCACCTGGGGCGCGTCGGCGCGAGGAGCAGAAGATGAAGATTCCCTCGGGCGCTTGGCGATCCCGGGGGCTGGGGGCTGCGAAGACCCAGTCCCTGTGGTAGCCGGAGCCCGGGGAGCGGGCGGAGCCGCTGCTCCGCTCCGAGAAGACCCCTGTCGGCTCGACGCCTGCTTGCGGGACGCCTCCGTCGTGGCCCGCGCGCGGGCTGCCTCCGCTGTGACTGGTGCGCCGGTCGCCCCCGGCACAGCTTGGCTCCCCCGGGGGGCTGCCCGGCGAGCTGGTTGTTGCCGGGGCGCTTGCGCCCTCTCTCCCGTCGCCGTCTTGCGGAGACGCTTCGGTGGAGACTGCCTTGGGCTTGCCGGGGGCGGGGAGCTCTCCGACGAGGAGAGGTCGTCGGCGTAGAGCTCCGTGGATCCGCCGGAGTCCTCGGCCTCCTCCTCCTCCTCTTCCCCGGCCGGCTCACTGGGCCCAGCGCCCTGCGTTGCGGCCTCTTTCCCCTTGGCGCCTCCGCTCCCTCCGGCGCCTCCACTCCTCGCGGCGCCTCTGTTCCCTCCGGCGGCACCCTCCATTGCCGCGGCCTCGGCCACGATTCCGTGGATCCCGGAGTGCCTCAGAGAGGGGACCCCGGCGAGCGCGTCGGGAGGGAGCTGCAGCAGTCTGCGGATCTCCGCCTCCTCCGCCTGGCTGGACGCATCCGCAGCCTCCGCCTCAGCAGGCGTGTACCCAAAATCTCCTGCCGCTGCAGCCGCAGCGGCCTCTTCAGCCCGAGAAGCTATGTAAGCAAGCTCCTGTTCGGTGGTGTCCCGCGTGTGCTCCTTGATGTCGTCCTTGTTCTTCGCCACCTCCACGAGGTTGTCGAAGAAGGTGAGGACGTCGATGGGCTTGGGCGCGATCCACGTGCGGTCCACGCCATGCGAATCGCATGCGGGCATCATGGCAAGGAGACGGTCCCGGACTGTGCTGTTGCAGAGCGGCACCACTCCCCGGGGAGCTCGGAACCACTCAGGGTGTGCCGGGTCATACTTGAAGAGTTCCCGGACCATCCCCTTCAGCTCCAGCGTCGTGAAGTTGAAGTTTAGCCCGGGGCGCAGCCTCATTATATCCGCCGGGCCGCCGTACTCCCAGGCCGGCCTTTTCCTATCTTGGAGAGGGGCGATGCGGCGGCGGAGGAAGTCTGCGCCCACCTCTGCAACGGACAGCTTGGCGGTCCGAAGACGAAGAATCCGGACGAGGGCGACGTCGAGCTTGATGTCGTCCGAGTCCAGCTCGCTCCAATCCCTGCCGCGCACGATGGGTGTTGTGCGTGGCGCGGTGAAGGGCTGCGGCGCGTCCTCAACAATCCAGCACCACTCCGCACGCCACTCCTCCCACTTGCCGCGGAGCTCCCCCGGCAAGTAGGACCCCTTCTTGTTCAGACGGAAAACCCAAGAAATTCCTCCGGAGAGGGGGGCGTCGGCCTCTGCTCTAGGAGTGAAAAAGTGCCTAAACAACGCTACGTTGGGCTGTATCCCTATGAAGTTTTCGCACATGTGTGCGAAAACCGCCATGGTGAGGATGGCGTTGGGGGTGAAGTCAAGGAGGTGGAGGCCGTAGGTGTGCATGACATCGCAGAAGAAATTCGAGAAAGGAGGGCAAAGACCGCACTGAAAGAAAGCTGCGAAGAAGTAGTACCCGCCGGGGTAGTTGTCCTTGGCGACGGCCGGGTATGCTCGCGTGCGGGGGTGCGCCTTGGTTTCCTTGGCCCAGAACAAGTAGTACTTGTTCCAGAGCTCCCGCGCACCGAGCCTCGGCGGGAAGACGAGATTCTGCTTCCGATACGCGGCGAGCTTCGCCGCTTGCTCCGACTTCTCCCTCTTGGCCTTCTCCGCCTTCGCCTTGTCGGTCTTCGGGGCCATGGCGGATGCGGCGGAAGAAGAGGGACGAAGAACTCAGTGACGCCGGAGATGCAGACGGCGGCGGCGGAGGTGTGGAAGCGGAGCGCAAAAGGGATCTCTGGAGGAAGAAGGAGAAGCAATGAAAGCGCAAGGAGGGGAACCGATCCTGCTTCCTCTGCTTTTATGGGGAAGTGGGGGGCGTTTCGCCCTTTCCATTAAGAGATCGTGGGCACGTCCCATCCCACGACGCCGCAATTGACGCGTGCCGTTACGATGGGATGCGGCGGATACGTAAGTGGATTCGGCGCGCCGCGGGCCGCGGGTGCCCGTGCACTGTTTTGGGCCTGGCCCAACAGCGCTCGGCACCGTGTGTGGCCCAGGCCCGGGGGCTCCTGTCGGTGTACTAAGGTAGGGGTACCTCAGTACCCCAACTTGTGCACGGGCAGTTGCAGCTTCCCGCGGCAGGGTTTACCACGTGCTCGCCGGAGACCTTCCTGCTCCTTGTCAAACCATTCAAAAACAAAGTATACAAGAAAGAAGATCGAGACCCCGGCAAGAGGAGCTTGCCGGGAAGGCCGTGCCAGGCTCAAGATTACATCGTTCACTAGCACAAGGCCCTGGCAAGAGGAGCTTGCCAGGAAGACTAGAAGATTCCATCATGGAAGACCCGGCGAGGGCCCGGGGAGCGACAAGCTTCAGAGCCCGGCAAGCTCCCGGGCCCGGCAAGATCAAGGCCCCGGCAAGGTACTTGCCGGGAAGGCTGCGCTGTGTGCCCGCGCTCCAGCTCATCGGCCCACGCGTCGCCCTGGGGCCTATCCAGGGACGCGTGGCGGATGGCTATGCAGCCTGGGGGACACGGTGGCACTCCACGGTGGTGGATCCATCGCCGTGGCGGACGGAGACGCAAGGGCGGGAGCTTTTGGGGTCGACGGCGACGGGCATTAAATGCCCTTGTCCCCCACTGTCAAAGTAGGTATAGACCACTGTTCTGCATTGTAGCTTCACTGTTCCCGCACTGTTACAACTACCACCTCTTTTACGTTTTTACCCCTTTCTCCTACGTTGACACCTGTCGGTGACCCCTTACACTATAAAAGGAGGCCCATGCACAACGTGGAGGGGGTTCGGAACCTAGATCACTCACACGCTCGGTGTAGCTGCTTCTTCAAGCTCCCGAGCTCTCCAACTCAATACACAACTAAGCAGGAGTAGGGTTTTACGCGTCTACCGCGGCCCGAACCTGGGTAAAACTGCCCGCGTGCTCGCTACGATCTGCTCTTCGTGCTCCCTCCGCCCTCGTACCGCACAGACAAGGGGCTCCGGTCCCATAGGTGTTCGTGGCGGACAGTTTCCCCCGACAACTTGTTAGTGGTGTAACTTTTTGCACATAGATCCAAATGAAGCATATGATACATCAAAATGTTCGTCTTGTGATGCTCTTCTTGATGGATGCATTTTAATACATGTTAGGTTGCATTATGCCATGTTTATCTCTGTTGCAAAAGTGCATGTGGCTGTTAAGTGCTGAAACTTGTTATAAGATGTTGATTTGTCTTTATCATATCTTTATGTGTGATTTTTGTTTGAGCAACATGTCAACATATGTTAGGAGCACATTCATGCCATCTTTGCTGTGGCGCAATCCATATTTAATGATATGCCTTGTGGTGAGTGGAACAAACTTGCAAAGTGACCTACTCGTTGTTTGCTGATTTCTGGGAATTGTTGAAAACTGCTAAGTCTGAAACTGTTATATTGTGATGCCATGTTTGCTTGGTGCTATAGTAAATTCCATGAATGTTTTGGAATGTCCAGTGACCATGCCTTGAAGTCCATGTTATGCTCTATCCATACATGCCCTTGTTTTCCATTATGGCCTGCTGTAGCTTGTCTCTTTCTTGCTCTCAAATTGCTATAAAATGTTTATGTCATCCTGTTAACATTAAGTTCAGTTTTGCCATGTGAATAGCTAGTTTTATATGCATCCTATGACCATGTTCTTGCCATGAGTAGCTTCATAAACATGTCTTCTTGCTGTTGGTTATCTTCACATGTCAGGATATGCTTTGAAACGAGTTGCACAAGCTTGCAAACATACCTACTTGTCGTTGTGCTGCCATGTTCAGTTTATTTTCACCAAGTCTGAGAAACTTTTATCTTTTGCAATCTTGCCATGATGTTTTGAGCATGTTCTGGTGGTGTTTGTTAGTCGCTCAATGATCATGCTTGTAGTGCTTGACATGTAAATGCTTGCCATGCCCTTTGATGCCATGAAATGTTCATGTAGCATGTTGTTTTGATGTCAACTATATGCCTACTTGCTCTTTTGGACAGCTTGTGCTTCAAACTAATTCCATGTGTATGTGATGAACCGTTGCTCCGTTTTGAGAGTGCTCTATATGGAACTTGCTTGTTTCTGCATATAGAGGCATCATGACCTGTTGTATCCATGTTTTGGAGTGTTATGCTTGATGTTGAGTGCATTTGCATTAATGCCATGTTCATCTTGTTTTGCTCATATTTTCTAGGCCGTAGATCCGAATTAAATGAACTTTTTATGTAACTTGACTAGAATTTCTAGTAGATCATCATGGTTCATGTTAACTTGCTGTTTAACAACTTGAACTTAAGATTTGTTCAGTTCTGGACCAATTTCGAAATTTGCATATGAGGACTTACCGGAATTGTTATATGTTGTTTCCGGCCTCATTCAAACTTGCTTCGCGTGTTGATTTGTGTGCTTCATCACTTGACATGATTTGCATCATATAGCCTTGTCATGCATCATTCTTGGTTGTGCGTCATGTCTTGATTATGTGTTGGGTGTCTACCGTGTTGTGTGCTTCTTCTCGTTAGTTCATGTTTCGTTGCGATCATGAGGATTCATTCGACTACACTTGGTTCGTCTTCGTGGCATCTTCTTCTTCATGGACTCGTTCTTCTTCCTTGCGGGATCTCAGGCAAGATGACTGTCACCTTGGATCTCATTACTATCATTGCTATGCTAGTTGTCTCGATGCTATCACTATATGTCGCGCTACCTATGTATTTGTTGTCACACTCTTTTTGTTGCCATGAAACACCCTCTAACCTTTGACACCATCCCAGCGAACCGTTGTGTGGCTATGTTACCGCTCGCTCAGCCCCTCTTATAGCGTTGTTAGTTCCAGGTGAAGATGAAGATTGCTCCATGTCGGAACTTGATTTTGGCAATATCACAATATATCAATTACTATCATTAACACACCTATATACTTGGCAATGGGTGGAAGGCTTGGCCTTTTGCTTGGTGTTTTGTTCCACTCTTGCCACCTTAGGAACCGATAAACCGGTGTTATGTTCCTTGATTTTGCCTTCCTAACGTGGTTGGATATATGGGGACCCCTTGACAATTCGCTTGAATAAAACTCCTCCAGCAAGGCCCAACTTTGGGTTTACCATTTGCCTAATAACTAAATAACTTGCATAGGGACTTACTGGTACCCGAGGACTTCATTTACAACCCGGGCCAGTGCTCCTCATGAGTGTTGGTCTAAAATGGCAGTAGCCGGGGCCACCAGCGGGTGTGCCAGCGTGAAACTTAGACAATCCGGACGTGGCCTGAGATGAGATACAGGCGGCTACTATTAGGGTGTCGACACGCCGGGAGGTCTTGCTGGACTTGTTTTACCATCATCGAAATGTCTTGTGCACCGGGATTCTGAGTCTGATCGGAATGTCCCTAAGATAAGGGGTATTTTTACCTCTGCTGATCGTGAGAGCTTGTGATGGGCTAAGTTGGGACACCCCTGCAGGGTTATGATCTTTCAAAAGTCGTGACCACAGTTATGTGGTAGATTGGAATTTGTTAATGTCCGGTTGTAGAAAACTTGACATAGGATCCGAAATAAAATACATCAACCGCGTGAGTAACCGTGACCGTCTATTTTCATTTTGAGAAGAAAACACGGTGGGGTTATGTTTGACTCGTAGGTAGTTCAGGATCTCTTAGCGATCATTATTGGTTTGTGACCGTTTGCGTAGAAGCTCATATTATTCTTGTACTCGTAAGTTAGCCACCCTAATGCTTAGCCGCTGCTTCAACCTCACCACTTAACCTGTCCATACCCATTAAGCTTTGCTAGTCTTGATACCCATGGTTATAGGATTGCTAAGTCCTCGTGGCTCACAGATACTACAACAACAGTTGCAGGTGCAGGTTTCTGATGACTTAACGTGAGAGCGATGTTTACTTGTGTTGGAGTTCTTTCATCTTCTTCATCGATCATGGGATAGGTTCCTGATCAGTAACCTGGGATAGCAGATGGATGTCGTTGTGATTTTCATGTTTTCATCTGTAGTCGGATGTCTTGTATATGATGTGTTGCATTAATGTGGAGTTGTATGACTTGTATGTATCCCCATGTATTTATGTAATGGTACGATGTAATTATATCCATCTTGCTAGGCGCCCGAAATGCGATTGTGCCCCAATCACGAGTGTGTCACGTGATCGGGATAGAATCACATCTTGGGCATGACAAGTTGGTATCAAAGCCTCGACCGACCATAGGAGCCCCCTTGATTGATCGTAGTTTGGCCATTGTTGAGTCTAGCAGAAAACTATTTTGGAGTCTAGTTATATCGGAGAGTAGGAATTCCTTTTACTCCTCAGCCCCTTCGTCGCTCTTGTGAGGAATCTTGACGTAGGTGTTTTGAATTACTCCTCTTCCCCTTCAAATTTTTTTAGGCTCACGCAGCTAGTTTTCCGGTCGTTGAGATGTCTGCTCTTTTCATCCGGTGCATCTGTCATCAAGTTGATCCGATCCTCTTCATATTTTGCAAGTGCAATCCTCAATTCTATCCGACCGGTGTCGTTTTCCCCATCTGAAGTGGTCTTTCTTTTCCCGCACGCCCACCCTTTTTCTTCTCGGAGCCGGAGTCCTTAATCGAGTATCCATCCTACTAGTGCGAAGCCTTTGCTTTCTTTCCTCAATTATTTCAACTAGTGAATTCTCGTCTAAGTTCGTCATTCTTCATCTCTTTTCTGCTCCGATGGATTCAATTCAAGTATTCGGTGTGGATCATATCCTTTAATGCTTCACCTTGCTGGTTCTCCTCTTGCCATTTAATCATTTCGGAGTTCCGAAGACATCCCAGGAGATTCGTCTGTCTTTCAATTAATTCGAGGTTGTCACCACATTCGACTCTTTCAATAGTTCCGGTGCATTATCTCCTTTTCAATCCTTTCCTATGGTGTTTCTCTTCGGTGGGCCCTAACCCACAGGTCTTTTCACAGGATCTTACCCGACTCTTCTAATATTTCTGGAGTATTCCCAAATTCTTTTCAAGTGTGACATAAGTATGTATTCCTTCAGTCACATGCCTTCTGAAGTTTGTTTTTAAATTCTTTTCATCATTGGTTCAATCTTCCCTCTTTTCATTCGCCCTGAGCATCTCAATAATTCTTGGTGGTATTTCTCGTTGTCATTTGAAGACCGAAGAAGAGTTTTACTCTAATTCTTGTTCGTTCTCTCAAAGATTCTTTGTTCAAGATCGTTGTTATCTCCTTAATTGTTCCGATCATCAAGAATTCTTTTCCTTACCCATCCGGAGCTTTTCATGAATTATTTCCATTGTGTTCCTCCGAAGGCCATCATTTCAGAAGATTTCTTCGTTCTCAGTTTTCAACTTTGTCCTCCAACTATTCTTCATTGGTACCTCTTCGTTCGTCTCCATATTCTTCTGGTGCTTCGTTCAAGCATTCTTTAATCCGTTCGCCGTCTCTTCATTCTTTTTATTCGTTCGTATTCTAATTCGTTCCGCCGATTCATTCTCCATATTTGTCAACTTCAATTCCTTACGGTGGATTGTTCTCTTTCATCACTCAATTTAATTCTTCCCGGTGGTTCGTTCCTTTTCATCACTCGGTTTAATTCCTTATGGTGGTTCACTCAAGAGTTCTCTTTCCTGTGTTATCATATCAATTCATTCGTTCTTTTCAATCCTATCGGTGGTCCATGAAGACTTTCTCAAGTTGAGCTATATCTCTCCTTAATCTTATTTCAACGCGAATAAGTAGTATGCAAATACATTGCTTCACATCAACATAATTGGTGGAGGATAAGAATAACATAAATCTTATTCTTCTCTCATCAAGTTTTGTAATTCCTTCCTTCGGAGTTTGTTCATGATGAATAAATTCTAACCTCAAGTGTTTTCATCTTTTCTTTTCCGGAGTTCAAAGTTTCCACGGCCATCTCGTCGGAACCCCGTCTAAATCACCGCAAGGCTTTAATCTTATTCTTTTGATAATTCAATTCTATCTCATCATCCTTTTGTTACGGGAGTTCTTCATGGTGGTTATTCACAATTTAATTCATTCCTTAAATATTCATCAAATTCTTGTGGACCAGCTCAAGTATTCTTCTTCTTGCGTCTGGAAGTGCAATTAATTTATCCGTATTCTTTTGAAGTGGAATTTTGCATTTCTTTGTTCTTCTCAGTTAATCGTTCTTTACTAGTGGCACAAATTCACCTCAAGTGTGAGATGTTTTCCATAAGCCCATACCAAGTTTATTCTTTTGTTGTTGATTTTCCCAACATCTTCGTTCAAGCCTTTCTCTTGAAGATCCTCTTTCAAATTCATTCGTGGTGGAACTTGTTGTTCTCTTATCTGTTTTTTTTCTTTTCACTCTTCCAATTCTTCTAGAGGCATTGTGTTGTTCTTCTCGCCAAGTATCGTTCCATCTTGTCGTGATCTTGTTCTATTCCTTACATGTTCGACCGGTGTGCTATCCAAACTCTTTCATTTTGTCCTGTGGCCATCTCGTGATATTGGTGCAGTTCTATATTCTTTTCGGTCGTTAAGCTCTTGGTTCTTGTCTTTCAACCATCTATGCTCTCACACTCTTCCTTGTTCCTCTTTCCTAATGGACCTTCTCAATCTCGTTCACCTTCGTTGTGTTCTTCCTTCAAGTGGCTCAACCTCTCAATATTCTTCCGTTGCACTCCTTTGTTCTTCCTATTCCTCCTCCATCTCGTTCCTAAGATCTCGAGACAAGATCTCTTGTTAGTAGGGGAGTGTTGTGACACCCCGAGACCGATGCGCTAGGTGTCAGTCAGTTACTCGCTGCCTTTGCCATGTCATCTGCTTGCATGTTACATTTTGCCATGTCATCATGTGCATTGCATCGGCATGTTTTCAAAACTTGCATCCATCCGAGTATGCCCGTCCTTTCCGTTGTCCGTTCGGAGCCTAGACACACTCTCACACGCCCGCGGCACCTCCGAATATTTATTTTATAAGTGGTCGGAAAATGTTCTCGGAATGGGATGAAAGTTGACATGTGGTCTTATTATAGTGTAGGTAGACTGCCTGTCATTTCGTCGCATTCGGAGTCCGTTTGATAGCCCAACGGTTAACTGCTGGAAGCTTTTTCTCTTTTGGTCCAGCACCCCTTCACAACAGCCCTCTAGCCCATCCAAACCCCCTCCACGCTCTCGGTCGTCGGATCACGATCGTGTGGGCGAAAACCGCACCTCATTTGGGATCTCGTAGCTCCTTCTACCTATAAATATGTGTCTCCCCCCGAAATTCGCGGATGAACCCTAGCCATCTTCCTCTTCACGCAGCTGGACGCGTCCGTCCGCACCGGGCATGTCCGCCGGCCACGTCGCCCCGGCTAACCAACAGCCGTCATGTCGCCCCGCCGCCGCTCTCCTCCAACCCCGTGCCACCACGTCACCCAGACCCGCGCCCACTTTGCCGCCAGCCCATCAGGGCCCGTCCGCGGCCCGCCCCGGGCCGAAGCGGGCCCAGATCACCGCTGTCGCTCGCCTGGCTCCCGATCCCGCAGTGCCCCGCTCCTCCCCGAGCTGCTCTGCTCCGCCGCCTGGCCGCGGTCTCCACCTTCGCGTCGGTGCGCCGCCGTAGGGGCCCGCGCCTCCGCCACCAGCGAGCTCCAGGGCCCCGAGCGCCGCCCCTCCAGGCTGCTCCGGCGAGCCCGGATTGCCGCCGCCTGCTGCCAGAGCTCCCGCCTCCGCCACGTCCCGGATCCGGCGGCCGCCGACCAGATCCGGCCGGTCCCCACTCGCCTCGCCTCGGCTCCACCCGCCGCCGCCGCTCCGTTCGTTAGCCCCGGCGAGGACCACCGCCGCGCCCTGCCTCGCTCGAACGAGGAGGCCAACGCCCTCCGCTTGCAGCTAGGCTTCGTGGGCCGTGACACCCAGCTGGCCCAGTGCCCGGCCCGACGCGGCCAGCTTGCTCGACCCCTTCCTCAATTGGGCCGAAGCCCAGGGTGAGCAACCCCTCTATTCACCGCCTGTGTGTCCTTTAGCTTCTTAGCGCTCATTTGGACTTAGTGGGTTTTTTGGTAAGTCCCTGAGATTTGTTATCATGAATGCATGTTTGAATGATGATATCTTTGTGCTCATTTGTCCAATGATGATGTGTAATATATGGAAATGTTCGTTTATGAATGATCTACATGTTAGTTGCATTTTCAAGCATGTTACTTTTCATTTTGATGTCTTAATCTTCGTTGCAAAACTGCTATGTGATGTTACTGCTCATTCTTGGTTGTGTGTCAACAATATGTTGCATACTTGTGAGTGGTGTAACTTTTTGCACATAGATCCAAATGAAGCATATGATATGTCAAAATGTTCGTCTTGTGATGCTCTTCTTTATGGATGCATTTTAATACATGTTAGGTTGCATTATGCCATGTTTATCTCTGTTGCAAAAGTGCATGAACTTGTTATAAGATGCTGATTTGTCTTTTTCATATCTTTATGTGTCATTTTTGTTTGAGCAACATGTCAAAATGTGTTAGGAGCACATTCATGCCATCTTTGCTGTGGTGCAATACATTTTTCATGATATGCCTTGTGGTGAGTGGAACAAGATTGCAAAGTGACCTACTCGCTGCTTGCTGATTTCTGAGACTTGTTGAAAGCTGTAAAGTCTGAAACTGTTATATTGTGATGCCATGTTTGCTTGATGCTATAGTCAAATTCATGAATGTTTTGGAATGTCCAGTGACCATGCCTTGAAGTCCATGTTATGCTCTATCAATACATGCCCTTGTTTGCCATTATAGCCTGTTGTAGCTTGTATCTTTCTTGCTCTCAAATTGTTATAAAATGTTTCTATCAGCCTATTAACAGTAAGTTCAGTTTTGCCATGTGAATAGCTTGTGTTATATGCATCCTATGACCATGTTCTTGCCATGAGTAGCTTCATAAACATGTCTTCTTGCTGTTGGTTCTCTTCACATGCCATGATATGCTTTGAAACGAGTTGCACAAGCTTACAAACATTCCTACTTGTCGTTGTTGCTGCCATGTTCAGTTTGTTTTCACTAAGTCTGTGAAACTGTTATCTTTTGCAATCTTGCCCTGATGTTTTGAGCATGTTCTAGTGGTGTTTGTTAGTCGCTCAATGATAATGCTTGTAGTGCTTGACATGTACATTCTTTCCATGCCCTTTGATGCCATGAAATGTTCCTGTAGCATGTCGTTTTGATGTCAACTATATGCCTACTTGCTGTTTTGGACAGTTTGTGCTTCAAACTAGTTCCATGTGTATGTGATGAACCGTCGCTCCGTTTTTAGCGTGCTTTATATGGAACTTGCTTGTTTTTGCATATAGAGGCATCATGACCTGTTGTATCCATGTTTTGGAGTGTTATGCTTGATGTTGAGTGCATTTGCATCAATGCCATGTTCATCTTGTTTTGCCCATTTCTTCTAGGCTGTATCTTCGAATTAAATGAACTTTATATGTAACTTGACTAGAACTTCGAGTAGATCATCATGGTGCATGTTAACTTGCTGTTTAACAACTTGAACTTAAGATTTGTTCAGTTCTGGACCAATTTCGAAATTTGCATATGAGGACTTACCGGAATTGTTATATGTTGTTTCCGGCCTCATTCAACATTGCTTCGTGGGTTGATCTTGTGTACTTCATCCCTTGCCATTATTTGCATCATGTAGCCTTGTCATGCATCATTCTTGGTTGTGCATCATGTCTTGATTATGTGTTTGGTGTTTACCGTGTTGTTTGCTTCTTCACTTTAGTTCCTGTTTCGTTGTGATCGTGAGGATTCGTTCGACTACACTTGGTTCATCTTCGTGGCTTCTTCTTCTTCATGGACTCATTCTTCTTCCTTGCGGGGTCTCTGGCAAAATGACCGTCACCTTGGATCTCATTACTATCATTCCTATGCTAGTTGTCTCGATGCTATCGCTATATGTCGCGCTACCTATCTATTTGTTGTCAGCCTCTCCTTGTTGCCATGAAACACCCTCTAACCTTTGACACCATCCCAGCAAACTGTTGTGTGGCTATGTTACCGCTCACTTAGCCCCTCTTATAGCGTTGTTAGTTGTAGGTGAAGATGAAGATTGCTCCTTGTCGGAACTTGATTTTGGGAATATCACAATATATATATTACTATCATTAACACACCTATATACTTGGCAATGGGTGGAAGGCTTGGCCTTTTGCTCGGTGTTTGTTCCACTCATGCCACCTTAGGAACCAATAAACCGGTGTTATGTTCCTTGATTTTGCGCTCCTAACGCGGTTGGGTATATGGGGACCCCTTGACAGTACGCTTTGAATAAAACTCCTCCAGCAAGGCCCAACTTTGGTATTACCACTTGCCTAATAACTATATAACTTGCATACGGACTTACCAGTACCCGAGGACTTAATTTACAACCCGGGCCAGTGCTCCTCATGAGTGTTGGTACAAAATGGCAGTAGCCAGGGCCACTAGTTGGTCTGCCAGCTAGATACTTAGCCAATCTGGACGTGGCCTGAGACGAGATACGAGTGGCTACTATTAGGGTGTCGACAAGCCGGGAGGTCTTGCTGGACTTGTCTGACCATTATCGAAATGTCTTGTGCACTTGGATTCCGAGTCTGATCGGACTGTCCCTAAGACAAGGGGTATTTTTACCTCTGCTAATCATGAGAGCTTGTGATGGGCTAAGTTGGGACACCCCTGCAGGGTTATGATCTTTCGAAAGCCGTGCCCGCGGTTATGTGGCAGATTGGAATTAGTTAATGTCCGGTTGTAGAAAACTTGACAGAGGATCCAAAATAAAATTCATCAACCGTGTGAGTAACCGTGACCGTCTGTTTTAATTTTGAGAAGAAAACATGGTGGGGTTATGTTTGACTCGTAGGTAGTTCAGGATATCTTAGCAATCATTACTAGTTTGCGACCGTTTGCGTAGATGCTCATCTTATTCTTGTACTCGTAAGTTAGCCATCATATAATGCTTAGCCGCTGCTGCAACCTCACCACTTAACCTGTCCATACCCATTAAGCTTTGCTAGTCTTGATACCCATGGTTATGGGATTGCTGAGTCCTCATGGCTCACAGATACTACAATAACAGTTGCAGGTGCAGGTTTCTGATGACTTGACATGAGAGCGATGTTTACTTGTGTTGGAGTTCTTTCATCTTCTTCGTTGATCTTGGGATAGGTTCCTGGTCGGCAGCCTAGGATAGCAGATGGATGTCGTTGTGCTTTTCTTGTTTTCATCCATAGTCGGATGTCTTGTATATGATGTGTTGTATTCATGTGGAGTTGTATGATTTGTATGTATCCCCGTGTATTTATGTAATGGTACCATGTAATGATATCCATCTTGCTAGGCGCCCAAAATGCGGTTGTGCCCCAATCACGAGTGTGTCATGTGATTGGGATAGAATCGCATCTTGGGCATGACAGCCTCGCCGACCACGACCCCGGCCGGTGCCTCTATCTCTAGCATGGCCCTCATCTAGGGCGTCCGGCTATTCTTTGACCGCCGCCGCCCTCTGACAAGAGGAAGACCTTGTCGCCCCCGTAGGGGCACGGCCACGGCCACGCCCTTTCGTCATGACTTGGGAAGGAAAGGGATCAGACTAGAAGAGGATGAGTGAGGGGGGAGCATTGTCCCTCTCCCCTTCTTTATAGGAGGGCGAGACCAAGCAAGCCTGAAGGCGACCGCCCAAATCGACCAATCCAGTCGCCGGAGACGCAAGGAAAAAAGACTGACCCGCTGCTCCAATCAGCAGCACCCGGCCCCCCGCCTCAGCATTCATGCCCGCACCCTGTGCATCCGTCGCCTGCCCTCCCCGATGCATGAGGGGCATGTGGCGGGAGGATCGGGATTCAGATGGCGCGTGGTACGACCGTTTCGTGCCCCGTGATCATGGGGCGACCCAAGTCCACTTATTAAATGAGCCGCGCCCCCGCAACTTCCTCTATTTTTTATGAGGAGGACGCGAACCGCTTATTTACTATTTGGAACCATGGGGTGACGCAAGCATGCTGCGGTCACCCCACGCACAACCCTCGCGTCCCGCACTCAACGCGAGTCATGGGGAAGCGCAACCATCGAAGGAGTTACTGCAGTAAAAAGAATCCGGCCACAACTGCCCGCGCAATGTTCTGGGCCTAGCCCAGCAACGCGTCGCGCTTATGTATGGCCCAGGCCCGGGGGCTCCTGTCAGTGTACAAAAGTAGGGGCTCTCCTTTGTACCCCTTACTTGTGCACGAGCAGTCAGAGCCACGCCTGCAGCCACACCTAACAGGACAGAGGAGGGAAACCAAAGCACACGACTACCAGAGCAGCGCCAAGACAGTGGTGCAAGAAGGCAAAGCAACAAGATAGGCTTCCCCCAAGAAGACCCTTGTCAGGGTGTCCTGCACGACCCCGGCGTGAACCCTTGCCTAGGCAGCTCACCCAACGCCTCCATTGGAGACACCCTTGAGCCTAGGAGCTCCGACACCATCAACAACGTTGGAACCAAGGCTCGGGAAGCGCCTGCGTGATTGCATGCAGATCTTTGTGAAGACAAAGGGTCTATGAATCCTAGATGAGAACCAGAAGACAATATGACCGAAAGGATCCTTGCCGAGGATGCCCACGAGGCCCCGGCAAGGATCCTTGCCGAAGATACCCCCGAAGCCCCGGCAAGCCTCTTGCCGAGGGCGCTCACAAAGGCCCCGGCAAGACCCTTGCCGAGAACAGATGCAAGACCGTGACAAGCCCTTGCCGCCCCATCATCGCCCCAGCTCGATGGCAGACCCACTAGCTCAGGTAAGTACCCACGTGGCAGTACGTGGTTCTTCATCCAGCTAGTCAAGCACCTGCGTGGTGGCATGCAAATCATCGTGAAGACCCTACCACCGCGCCATCTCAGCTGCCTGCCAACCTACATGGCGCTGCATGCCTCATTGGCCTGGACGCGTGTCGTAGCCAGACGGAGCAGCCGCGGATTTGACGGGCCTCGTTGCCATCCCCGATAAAGCGAGTGGACACCTAAGTAGCGCATTTAATGTGTCTTGTCCCGTAATAGCAGGAGATAAGCATGTGCACTGTATACCTTTCCACCTCATGTGTGCCACTGTGGCGACCCCTTTTGACTATAAAAGGAGGCCCGAGGCATACTGGAGAAGGGTCGGATCTTTTGGACTATGCATGCACCGTAGCTAGTTCAAGAGCTCAAGAACACTCAAATAAATATCAAAACAGGACTAGGGTATTACGCATCTTCGCGGCCCGAACCTGGGTAAACGATCCTTGTGCTGACTCCTAGACCCGCTCTTTGCACAACCCTGCGGCCGTCAACCATAGAAGGGATTCCAATGAGCCCATAGGTGTTGATCGGTTCGTCCCCGACACAATTTATATGCGCTAGAGCATGTGCATGTAGCTCAAATTTGAGTCATGCACATAAATGCATTGAAAACTCAGTTAATGCATAAAAATGTCCAAAAGAACCCCGAAAAATCACAAAGATTGACACAACATGACTGTTGTTCTACGTTGACACGAGAAAGAAATTGGAAGCAATAAAAGGCAATGGATAATGTTTCGTCCCCAAAGGTGGGACGTTCCCTATCAAAACCATCATGGTTGTTGTGAGAAGCTCTGGTTTGTGAGAAGCATATACCCAAACCTGCCCCAAATGGGCAAATTTTTTACCACGACATGTTGGTGCCACTCCATGATAGCATGCCAAGTTTCATGAATTTCAAACGAGTTTTGGATTTATTAGAATTTAAAAACCAGGCATCTCAATGTTTTGCTGGCAATCAACGGTGCCCTGGAGTTTGAAATTCATTCCCATGTATTGCATGGGACCTAAGCATGCACCCAAGGACACCGTTTTGATTTCTCAACCAATTTATATGCATTGGAGCATGTGCATGTAGTTCAAATTTGAATTATGTACATAAATGCATTGAAAATTTAGTTAATGCATAAAAATGTCCAAACGAACCCCGAAAAATCACAAAAATTGACACAACACTCCTGTTCTTCTATGTTGAAACGAGAAATTTTTTGGAAGCAATAAGAGGCAATGGATATTGTTTCGTCTCCAAAGGTGGGACGTTCCCTACCGAAACCACCATGCTTGTTGTGAGAAGCTCTGGTTTGTTAGAAGCATATACCCAAACTTGCCCCAAACGGGATTTTTTTTACCACGGCATGTTGATGCCGCTCCATGATAGCACGACAAGTTTCATGAATTTCAGACGAGTTTTGGATTTACTTGAATTTAAAAACCAGTCATCTCAATGTTTTGCCGGCAATCAACAGTGCCCTGGTGTTTGAAATTCATTCCCATTTGTTGCATGGGACATAAGCATGCACCCAAGGACACAATTTTGATTTTTCAACCAATTTATATGCGCTGGAGCATGTGCATGCAGTTCAAATTTGAATCATGCATATAATGCATTGTAAACTCAGTTAATGCATAAAAATGTCCAAGCGAACCCCGAAAATTCACAAAGATTGACACAACACTCCTGTTGTTCTATGTTGACATGAGAAAAAATTTGGAAGCAACAAGAGGCAATGGATACCATTTCGTCCCCAAAGGTGGGACATTCCCTATCGATACCACAAAGCTTGTTGTGAGAAGCTCTGGTTTGTGAGAAGCATATACCCAAACCTGCCACCAAATGTGACAATTTTTTACCACAATGTGTTGATGCCACTCCATGATAGCATGCCAAGTTTCATGAATTTTAGAAGAGTTTTGGATTTACTAGAATTTAAAACCAGGCATCTCAATGTTTTGCCAGCAATCAACGGTGCCCTGGTGTTTGAAATTCATTCCCATTTATTGCACGGGACGTAAGCATGCACCCAAGGACACAGTTTTGATTTTTCAACCAATTTATATGCACTGGAGCATGTGCATGTTGTTCAAATTTTAATTATGCACATAAATGCATTGAAAACTCAGTTAAAGCATAAAAATGTCCAAACGAACCCCGGAAAATCACAAAAATTGACACAACACTCCTGTTGTTCTATGTTGAAATGAGAAAAAAATTGGAAGCAATAAGAGGCATGTGATATCGTTTCGTCCCCAAAGTTGGGACGTTCCCTATCGAAACCACCATGCTTGTTGTGAGAAGCTATGGTTTTTTAGAAGCATATACCCAAACCTGCCCCGAACGGGACAAATTTTTTACCACGGGATGTTGATGCCGCTCCATGATAGCATGACAAGTTTCATGAATTTTAGACGAGTTTTGGATTTACTAGAATTCAAAAACCAGGCATCTCAATGTTTTGCCGGCAATCAATAGTGCCCTAGTGTTTGACATTCATTCCCATTTCATGCAAGGGACCTAAGCATGCACCCAAGGACACAATTTTGATTTTTCAACCAATTTATATACACTGGAGCATGTGCATGTAGTTGAAATTTGAATTATGCACATAAATGCATTGAAAACTTAGTTAATGCATAAAAATGTCCAAACAAACCCCGAGAAATCACAAAAATTGGCACAACACTCCTGTTATTCTATGTTGAAACAAGAAATTTTTTGTAAGCAATAAGAGGCAAGGGATATCGTTTCGTCCACAAAGGTGGGACGTTCCTTACCGAAACCACCATGCTTATTGTGAGAAGCTCTGGTTTGTGAGAAGCATATACCAAAACCTGCCCCAAATGGAACAAAATTTTTACCATGGCATGTTGATTCCGCTCCATGATAGCATGCCAAGTTTCATGAATTTCAGACGGGTTTTGGATTTACTAGAATTTAAAAACTAGGTATCTCAATGTTTGCGGACGAGTGACGGTGGCAGGGTGTTTGACATTCATTCCCATTTCTTGCATGGGACCTAAGCAGGAAACCAAGGACACGGATTTGAAATTTCAACTAATTTATATGCATTAGAGCATGTGCATGTAGTTCGGATTTGAATTATGCAGACGAATGCATAGAAAACTCAGTTAATATATAAAAATGTCCAAGCAAACCGCGAAAAATCCCAAAAATTGACACAACACTCCTGTTGTTCTATGTTGACACTCAATTCAAACACTGTGCATTGCCGCTGTCCCATTATGTAATTCAAATGAAGATGAAAAATCAAGTAGATCGCAAACAGTTTATTATCACCAACCGTGTGAGATGCAACACAAAATATCCTTCAGTACCGTTGGTGTATAGTACACCTATGGCTTACGTGAGAAGGTGCGTCGGCTACAGTCCACATCCGTCGTCTCAAGCACACCAGCTCGCTCCCCAAATATCATTTCACTGTTCAATCATCGCCGGTCAAAGATGGGCACATGGACCCGTGTCGTGAGGGCAACTTCGGTAGCCCACTCCGGCGAGAGCGCGACCGCAACCGCCATGTGCGTGCTGACAAGGTGCATGAGCGCGGCCGCAATCTGCGACCAGGCGGCAAAGGCAACCCAAACGGGCGCTGTTGCTTCTCAGGTGGCGGCAGCAACATCTGCCTCGGGGATAGCAACTGGCGAGTGTGGCACAATAGTTGTCCATTTCGTAGCGGTGGCCTTAGCCCTGATGGAGGCCGCCCATGACCATGTCGAGGCCGCCCACACCCAGCTCCTAGTGGTCACCGCAAAAATCGAGCGAAGCTTCTCCGACAACAGTCGCAACCCACGGCAGAAGAGTTGGCAACCGCCGAGAGCGTTCGAGCAGCCACCCGTTCCTCCGCCGCATACCTTGCAATGACGGAGCGCGTCCAAGCCCAGATTGCGTCCGCCCACGCCCAGCTCGTGGCAGCCTTCTCCAAAGAGATGGCGGACTCGGATGGCGAGATGCTTGCCGAGTACGGTGCGATGGATGCCATGGAGCCCCTTCCCCGAGAGACCGTCGGGCGCGAGCTGGACATGGAGGCGATGGCGGAGATCAACGAGCACCAGCCATAGTAGTACTCTTTTTTTAATTAAGAGCGCCGGTCTTTAATTTGTTAGAGTAATGTTTAGGTCAGCTAGCTCTGTTTAATTGATGACCTTGCTCGATTAAGAAGTGTGGGTGTGCTGTAGTCTCCTTTGTGTACCCAAATTATGCATTGACGTGGATGACCACTGTAACCATGGAAATTCGAACCAAAACTTTTGACGTTCAAACTCATCACACACGGGTGAAGCTATCTGAATCATTTGTGATGGTCACATATCGTACACAGTCATGAATAAGGGACCGTGTGTGATGATACTTTGCGCGCCGGTTTTTTGGCCGAAGCGATTCCAAATTTTCGGCTTCCACGGAAATATCTACCTCCCCGCCCCCCCCCTTACCAAAATCCACATTTTCCCTCTTTTCGCCTTCCATTCCAAGTTGAAACCTTCACTCCTTGCTTGAAGCGCCGCCTCCTCGTCGGCGACCCTCCTTCACGTTGCTCGGCCTCGTCTATCCAGGCAAGTAATCCACACCCGACCCCATCCTGCTCCTCCTTCCACATCCCACATGCCCCGACCGCCGGTGCAAGCGCGACACCTTCCACCCAAATCATCGACCCCTCCACCAAATAAGCGCCGCCCTTAGCCATGGTGCACGCAGTATAGCCAGGATCTCAAGGAGCATTTGGCAGCGGAGAAGCAAATCGCGGCCGCACGCGCGGATGAGGTCGTGATGGCTGCCATTCGTGCCGACCCCCAGATCTTGGGGGAGCACCTTGCCATTTTGTAGCTACAGTGGTGAAGCATGCTCGGTTTACCCGTTGCGTGTGCTGCTCCTGCCTTTCCTTCACAAATTCTAGTGAATTGTGCTATCTAATTTTACCATGCAATATGTTGCTCTAGTGTATATGTTCTATATGTCGTGCAGTGTGGTGCTCACTTATTAACTATTTTGTTAATTAGTTGTCGTCTTCAGTTAACTGTTGGTTCAGTTCTGCAAATGTGATGTACAATTCTTCAGGCTGCAATTTTGTATTGTCTTCCATGTGAGAAATAAATTGAATTTATCTTTACGAAATACATGAGAAACGAATACAATTGCTATATTTCCAAGTTGTCAAGCATGCTTGGTTTGGTTATACATTGTGCAATGTGGTGCTTAGTTAATGTTTGGTTCATTAGTATTGTGGTGTTTAGTTAACTTTTCGGTTCAATTCTGCAATGTGATGTTCAATAGGTGTGGATGCATTTTGTTATTGTATACCATGTGAGGAATAAATTAATTTTGGCTGTAGTGAATACGTGACAAACAAATACAATTGCTACAATTGGCTGTGGTTATCTATTTGGTTAACTGTCCGATCTTCTATTAGGAGTATGTTATATTGTGCAATATGGTGCTCAGTTAATGTTTGGTTCATTTGTTGTGGTGTTTAGTTAACTGCTTGGTTCAATTCTGCAATGCGATGTCCAATTGACGTGGGTAGAATTTTGCATTGTTGTGCATGTGGGGAATAAATCAAATTTGGCTGCACTTAATACATGAGAAACATATACAAGTGCTATATTTCCTAGTTCTTAATTATGCTTGGTTTGGATAAATGGGTTTTCGGTGTGACTTGAATTACTCCGATGAATTTGCAATGTGCTTATTTTTCATCAACATATTTTACTGATAGCATGTGAACTCTGACTTAACCTGATGACTAACTACCTTATATGTGTTGCAGGGAAACAATGGGAAGTACTGAGGTGTACAATCGAGGTTATCGCGTGCATGGTCCGTTCTCTAATGTTACATTATTGTGCAATTGCAGGAACCATTCTAATATTTTGGTTTTTAACAATTTGGTCCTGCACATGTAGGTCCTGCTGTCAGAGGTTTTGACCCACTGTTCGACCCTTTTTGCATAAGGGGAAATGAGTTGTCCATGAATATCAATTAAATCAAGAAACTCAGAAAGGTTATTAGGATAAAGAAATTAGCGACAAAAAACAGCAAGATCTTTGTCTGCACAATGAAGAAGACATCAGTTCACTACAAGATGGTACTAACTATTATACCTTGCCTTTCTTTTATTCCTTTGCCCCATTTCCGATATAGAGAAGATATTTATGCACATCCTTGTTTTCAGGCCTTTCCAAAGCAGTTCACTGATGATTACCTCTCAAACCACCTCCATGGTTAGGAGGCGTGGAAGGTTTTCATACAACACTCACGGTTCAATATTGTAGTGTTCCTGAAGAGGACGAAGGACGGATGGTCAAGGCACTGGCCTAAAGGTGCAAAGACCTTCAACATGAATGAAGGATCAATATTCGCCTTCCACTTCAGCAGTTTTCCAGATGAGATGCATCTGTCTATATACCGTCTATGATGCTAATTTCGAAAGGTTCAACATGTTGCATGTGGAACTTCGTGCTTGTGTAGTTATGTAATGCGGTAGCTGAGTGCTGAAGCTATATCATGTTGTACTCTGATGTATTTCAATTATGAATTTTTGCTCCCTTAATATGGAAATTAAATATATTATCTGCTTAATATGAATGTCAATTAGATTAATAAATGGATTATTAATAACAGGGCAATTAGCCTGCTAATGGTGAATCATGCTGCTAATTAGTTTTTGTTATTGCAAACCGTTATTGAAAAAATACCATGGGCCATGACCTCAGGCAACGCACACAGTTTCTAGGAATAAAACGTGTTGGATCAATGAACAATCACACACGACTTTCTCTTGAAAACTATTTGCGTTAGGCCACCTTGCGCAAATATTTACCGCATAAAAATTGTCTGTGATGGACAGCCTTTGCCAAACAGTTTCTTCTACGGACCGTGTGTGATACATTCCATAACGCAAACGATTTAACGAGAAAAATTGTGTGTGATGTACCTGTGAACGGAAACGTTATCCTTGGAGCGACTGTGTATGATCTACATACGAACGGAAACATTTAGCGGGGACTAAATGTGTGGGATGTACTTGCGACCCGAAACAATTTCGTCGTATAATTGTATTTTTTAGCTCTAATGTACATATTTCTGTATTTGAGCGCTCGCCGTTCGCACGCGACCTCATTTTGCCGAGCGTGTGTGCCAAGAGGGCATATCCCCGATGGTTTCTGGGTCGTGTGGGAAGGACCCCCCTATCGCCCACACTCACTTCGCGACGGTTCCAAATGCCATCGAGGAAAGGGGTTAAAAACCGTTTGTTTAGGACCGAGGCGTACCAATGGGTGGGTTGCGTGGCCATAACTGCTCGTGACGGAATGGTGACGGTTAGGTGGCCTGGCCGCGAGCGCAATGACGATTGCCCATCATGTCATTAATGTCGCTCATTTTCCTGGCGGGGTAGTGATTTTTGGTGGGGAGGCACTTGTGGGGATGGGGCTATGCGATTTTGGGGGTTGCAGTGTACCAGTGTCGTGGGGAAAGGGGGGTTAATGCTAGCGGCATTAATGTGTAACATATTATTAGTGGCTTTAGAAGCGAATATGTTGTGCGTTGGAGGTCCTCATTTTTGTTACATCAAATTCTACTAGTGGGGTGCAAATTTGTGAAGGTGTGTGTTTTTTGATGTAGGTGACAATTAACAATGGTTAGGAAACGCAAAGCTAACGGGGGGGATTTTCAAGATAAGAGGGGGAAGGGGTTGTTATTGACAAAAGGTCATCGAAAGGAGGTGACAGCACATTCTACTTATTCTATTTCGTGCGGATATTTTTTGTCGTGGTGGGCGCACGGCATATGCCAAGGGATGGCTAAAGAGAGGGACATGCTCGAGGGCACCGGTGGGCTCCAGAGGCGAGGTTGGCATGAGCGAGCGAGGGAGGTAAGACATACCCAGGTTCAGGGCTCTCCGGAGAGATAACACCCCTAGTCCCGCCGAGTGATTTATGTGTGGATGCATGTAGCAATACAGAGTTGCTCCTAGAGATATTTGGAGTAGGAAGGAGGACAGGCCAAGGCTAAGGCTGCTCCTTCTCATGTGGGTGTGCACGTGTTCTACTAATGATCTCGTCGTCTGTCCGCCTCTGTGCATGGAGGCCTCCTGGGGGGTTTTATAAGTCAACCCCCAGGGTTACAATGGTAAAGTTACATGGCCATGGGGCCGGGTTATCAACGTCTGGGAAGCCGACGCTGGGACCCGCTGGGTACCAGGGTACGTCGGGTTCTCTTGCAAGCACTTTCGTCGGAGTGTCGTACGTCACAGAGTGGTTGAGCCAACGCCAGCTACAGTGCCGGAACACCTGGTCGCCGTCGGTACTCGCCGATAGGATGGATGCGCATTGTAGCAATCACGGCGTTGGTCAGCGTGGATGGTGGGCCACTTTAGCCATGCTTACCCCCTCATGGGGGTCTATCTTGCCATACGCCTGGATGAGACGGGAGCTGACCCGTGGCTAGGTTGAGGGGGGTGCCATGTGGGTGCCGGCTTGGTGTGTCTTTGTTTGTCGGGTTCTGTCGGCGTGCGCCACCATGATTGACTGTGTTGGAGTTTTGGCCAGGTTGAGGGACTTGGCCGGGTTTTGGAACCCAGCCAAGTGCAAGCTGGATTGAGGGGCGATGCCGGCCCTGATGTTTTTGAAAAGGATCCGGGTTCCCTTGCCTACCCGGGGTTCATCCCCCGACAGTAGTTCCTGAAGCTGTGAAGGCTCACCGGCTTCAAGCAGGGTGGCCTTCGTAGTTTCACCCCCTGAGGAGGCGGCAGAAGTTGGTCGAGCTTGCGGTCGCTCGATTCAGCAACACCCACTGTGTGCCGGCTTCCGGAAGCTGGATCGCGGCACCCTAGTGAGGGTAGGAAACCAAAAAGCCCGCCGAGTCTTGAAGGGGAAGGGACGCGCCCCCTCGGTTTTGGCGCGAGCGCCACGTGGCGAGTGGCAGCTGAAGATGCCTGACAGGCCACGTGCGCAACGGTACGTAATAGCAGGGCGGTGCCTGATACGTCCATTTTGCATCATGCTTTTATATTGATATTTATTGCATTATGGGATGTTATTACACATTATATCACAATACTTATGCCTTTTCTCTCTTATTTTACAAGGTTTACATGAAGAGGGAGAATGCCGGCAGTTGGAATTCTGGAATGGAAAAGGAGCAAATCTGAGATACCTATTCTTCACAACTCCAAAAGTCCTGAAACTTCATGGAGAATTTTTTTGGAATATATAAAAAATATTGGGCGAAAGAAGCACCAGAGGGGGGCCACGAGCCACCCATAAGGGTTGGGGCGCGCCCTACCCCCTGGGCGCGCCCCCCTACCTTGTGGGCCCCCTGGTAGTCCCCCAACATCCATCTTATGCTATATGAGGTGTTTTGACCTGGAAAAATCATAAGGAGGTTTTCCGGATGAAGCGCCACTGTCTCGAGGCGGAACCTAGGAGAAACCAATCTAGAGCTCCGACAGGGCTGTTCTACCAGGATACTTCCCTCTGGAGGGGGAAATTGAAGCCATCATCCTCACCAACGATCCTCTCATCGAAAGGGGGTCAATCTTAATCAACATCTTCACCAGCACCATCTCCTCTCAAATCCTAGTTCATCTCTTGTATCCGGTCTTTATCTCAAAACCTCTGAATGGTACCTGTGGGTTGCTAGTAGTGTTGATTACTCCTTGTAGTTGATGCTAGTTGGTTTATTCGGTGGAAGATCATATGTTTAGATCCTTAATGCTATTCAATACCCCTCTGATCATGAACATGAACATGCTTTGTGAGTAGTTACTTTTGTTCCTGAGGACATGGGAGAAGTCTTGTTATAAGTAATCATGTGAATTTGGTATGCGTTTGATATTTTGATGAGATGTATGTTGTCTTTCCTCTAGTGGTGTTATGTGAACGTCGACTACATGACACTTCACCATTATTTGGGCCTAGGGGAAGGCATTGAGAAGTAATAAGTAGATGATGGGTTGCTAGAGTGACAGAAGCTTAAACCCTAGTTTATGCGTTGCTTCATAAGGGGCTGATTTGGATCCATAAGTTTCACGCTATGGTTAGATTTATCTTAATACTTCTTTCGTAGTTGTGGATGCTTTCAAGAGTGGTTAATCATAAGTGGGAGGCTTGTCCAAGGAAGGACAGCACCCAAGCACCGGTCCTCCCACATATCAAATTATCAAAGTACCGAACGTGAATCGTATGAGCATGATGAAAACTAGCTTGACAATAATTCCCATGAGCCCTCGGGAGCTTTTTGCTTTATATAAGAATACGTCCAGGCTTGTCATTTGCTACAAAAAGGAATGGCCCACCTTGCTGCACCTTGTTTACTTTTTTTACTTGTTAACCGTTATGAATTATACTATCCCACAACTATCTCTTATCGATAATTTCAGTGCTTGCAGAGAAAACCTTGCTGAAAACCACTTTTCATTTCCTTCTACTCCTCGTTGGGTCCGACACTCTTATTCAAAGGACTACGATAGATCCCCTACACTTGTGGGTCATCAAGATTCTTTTCTGGCGTCGTTGCTGGGGAGTGAAGCGCCTTTGGTTAGTGGAATTTGGTAAGTAAATATTTATATAATGTGCTGAACTTTACTGTCACTTGTTACTATGGAAAATAATCCTTTGAGGGGTTTGTTCGGGGTATCTTCACCCCGACCATAAAAACAAAGAGTTGCTCCTCAACCTACTTCACCTGCTGAAAATATTTACTTTGAAATTCCTTTGGGTATGGTAGAGAAACTACTAGCTAACCCTTATGCAGGAGACGGAACATTGCATCCCGATTTACACATAATCTATGTGGATGAAGTTTGTGGACTATTTAAGCTTGCAGGTATCCTAGAGGATGTTGTCAAGAAGAAGGTATTCCCTTTATCTTTGAAGGGAAAGGCATTGACATGGTATAGGCTATGTGATGATATTGGATCATGGAACTACAACCGATTGAAATTGGAATTTCATCAGAAGTTTTATCCTATGCATCTAGTTCATTGTAATCGGAATTATATATACAATATTTTTCCTTGTGAAGGAGAAAGTATCGCTCAAGCTTGGGGGATGCTTAAGTCAATGTTATATTCATGCCCCAATCATGAGCTCTGAAGAGAAATTATTATTCAGAATTTTTATGCTCGGCTTTCTCATAGTGATCAATCCATGCTCGATACTTCTTGTACCGGTTCTTATATGAATAAGACTATTGAATTCAAATGGGATTTATTGGAAAGAATTAAACACAATTCTGAAGATTGGGATCTCGAAAAATGTAATGAGTCAGGTATAAGCCTTAAATTTGAATGTATTAAATCTTTTATTGATATCGATGCTTTTCATGAATTTAGTACTAAATATGGACTTGACTCTGAGATAGTAGCTTCTTTTTGTGAATCATTTGCTACTCATGTTGACCTCCCTAAGGAGAAGATGTTTAAATATTATCCTCCCATTGAAGTTAAAGTAGTTGAACCAATTAAAGTTGAAGAAGAAACTATTACTTATAATGTTGATCATGTTATACATACTGCTTATATTGAGAAACCACCTTTTCCAGTTAGAATAAAGGATCATGCTAAAGCTTCAACTTTGGTTAATAAAGTAATATTAGAGCACCTAGACCACCTAAACAAATCAAAGTTGAACCTAATATTTCTATGGTTAAAGATCTCTTGGCTGATAATGTTGATCGGCATGTTATTTATTTCTGTGATGAAGCAGCTAGAATTGCCAAACCCAATATTAAAGATAAACATATACTTGTTGTTGGCATGTATGTTGTTTCTGTTAAAATAGGAGATCATTGTTATCATGGCTTATGTTATGTGGGTGCTAGTGTGAGTGCAATTCCTTTTAACTTATATTAATAAATTATGAATGAAATTGCACTTGCTGAGTTAGAAGAAATTGATGTTACTATCAAGCTTGCTAATAGAGATACTATATCACCAATTGGGATTGTTAGCGATGTTGAAGTCTTGTGTGGGAAAATAAAATATCCTACTGATTTTCTTGTTCTTGGTTCCCCACAAGATGATTTTTGTCCCATTATATTTGGTAGACCTTTCTTGAACACTGTTAATGCTAGAATAGATTGTGAGAAAGATATTATTACTGTTGGTCTAGGGGATATGTCTAATGATTTTAATTTCTCCAAATTTCGTAGACAACCCCGTGACAAAGAATTGCCTAGTAAGGATGAAATTATTGGTCTTGCTTCTATTGTCGTGCCTCCTACTAAACCTGTAGAACAATATTTGCTAGAACATGAGAATTATATGTTTATGAATGAAAGAAGGAAAATAGATGCAATATTCTCTAAACAAGGGCCTATTCTGAAAAACAATTTGCCTGTTGAAATCCCTGGGGATCCTCCGCCACCTAAGGGTGATCCTGTGTTTGAGCTTAAACCATTACCCGATACTTTGAAACATGCTTACCTTGATGAAAAGAACATATATCATGTTATTATTAGTGCTAACCTTTCAGAGCATGAAGAAAAGAAACTATTGAAAACTCTGAAGAAGCACCGTGCTGCTATTGGATATAGTCTTGATGATCTTGGGCATTAGTCCCACCTTATGCCAACACAAAATTAAGTTGGAGCGTAACAATAAACCAGTTGTTGATCACCAACGACGATTAAATCTTAAGATGAAAGAGGTGGTAAGAAATGAAATACTAAAACTTCTGGAGGCAGGTATAATTTATCCTATTTTTGATAGTCAGTGGGTAAGTCTTGTTTGTTGTGTCCCTAAGAAGGGAGGCATTACTGTTGTTCCTATTGATAAAGATGAATTGATCCCGCAAAGAATTGTTATAGGTTATAGAATGGTAATTGATTTTTGTAAACTGAATAAAGCTACGAAGAAAGATCATTACCCTATACCTTTTATTGATCAAATGCTAGAAAGACTATCCAAACATACACATTTTTGCTTTCTATATGGTTATTCTGGTTTCTCTCAAATACCTGTGTCAAAACAGGATCAAGAAAAGACCACTTTTACTTGCCCTTTCGGTACTTTTGCTTATAGACGTATGTCTTTTGGTTCATGCAATGCACCTGCTACCTTTCAAAGATGTATGGCTGCTATATTCTTTGACTTTTGTGAAAATATTGTTGAGGTTTTCATGGATGATTTTTCATTTATGGGACTTCTTTTGATGATTGCTTAAGCAACCTTGATCGAGTTTTGCAGAGATGTGAAGAAACTAATCTTGTATTGAATTGGGAGAGGTGCCACTTTATGGTTAATGAAGGTATTGTCTTGGGACATAAGATTTCTGAAAGAGGTATTGAAGTTGATAAAGCTAAAGTGAATGCTATTGAAAGGATGTCGTGTCCTAAAGATATCAAAGGTATTAGAAGTTTTCTTGGTCATGTTGATTTCTATAGGAGGTTTGTTACAGACTTCTCTAAAATTTCTAGGCCTCTCACTAATCTCTTGCAAAAATATGTTCCTTTTGTTTTTGATGATGATTGTGTAGAAGCATTTGAAATACTTAAGAAAGCCTTGATTTTTGGACCTATTGTTCAACCACCTGATTGGAATTTACCCTTCGAAATTATGTGTGATGCAAGTGATTATGCTGTTGGTGTTGTTCTAAGACAAAGAGTTGATAAGAAATTGAATGTTATACATTATGCTAGTAAAACTCTAGATAGTGCCCAGAGAAATTATGGTACTACTGAAAAAGAATTCTTAGCGGTTGTTTTTGCTTGTGATAAGTTCACATCTTGTATTGCTGATTCCAAGGTGACTGTTCACACCGATCATGCTACTATTAAATATCTTATGGAAAAGAAATATGCTAAAACTAGACTTATTAGATGGGTTCTCTTGCTACAAGAATTTGGTTTGCATATTATTGATAGAAAAGGAGCTGAGAACCCCGTTGCATATAACTTGTCTAGGTTAGAAAATGTTCTTGATGACCCACTACCTATTGATGATACCTTTCTTGATGAACAATTAGCTGTCGTAAATGCTTCTCATAGTGCTCCATGGTATGCTGATTATGCTAATTATATTGTTGCTAAATTTATATCACCTAGCTTCACATACCAACAAAAGAAAAAGTTTTTCTATGATTTAGACATTACTTTTTGGATGACCCACACTTTTATAAAGAAGGAGTAGATGGTGTTATTAGACGTTGTGTACCTGAGCATGAACATGAACAGATCCTATACAAATGTCACTTCGAGGTTTATGGAGGACACCACGCTGGAGATAGAACTGCACACAAGGTATTGCAATCTGGTTTTTATTGGCCTACTCTTTTCAAAGATGCCCGTAAGTTTTTCTTGTCTTGTGATGAATGTTAGAGAATTGGTAATATTATTTTACGTCAAGAAATGCCTATGAACTATTCACTTATTATTGAACCATTTGATGTTTGGGGTTTTGATTATATGGGACCTTTTCCTTCCTCTAATGGGTACACACATATTTTAGTTGATGTTGATTACGTTACTAAGTGGGTAGAAGCTATTCCAACTAGGAGTGCTGATCATAACAATCTATAAAGATGCTTAAAGAGGTTATTTTTCCGAGGTTTTGAGACCCTAGATATTTAATGACTGATGGTGGTTCACATTTTCTTCATGATGCTTTCTGTAAGATGCTTGCTAAATATGATGTTAACCATAGAATTGCATCTCCATATCATCCTCAGTCTAGTGGTCAAGTAGAATTGAGCAATAGAGAGATTAAATGGATTTTGCAAAAGACTGTTAATAGATCTAGAATGAATTGGTCTAAGAAACTTGATGATTCATTATGGGCTTATAGAACTGCTAATAAAAACCCTATGGGTATGTATCCATATAAAATGGTTTATGGAAAAGCATGTCACTTACCTCTTGAATTAGAACATAAGGCATATTGGGCTATTAAAGAACTCAATTATGATTTCAAACTTGCCGGTGAGAAGAGGTTATTTGACATTAGCTCACTTGATGAATGGATAACTCAAGCCTATGAGAATGGCAAGTTATTTAAAGAAAAAGTTAAAAGATGGCATGACAAAAGGATACGAAAACGGGAATTTAACGTAGGTGATCATGTTTTGCTATACAACTCTCATTTAAGATTTTTTTGCAGGAAAACTTCTCTCTAAATGGGAGGGCCCTTACATTATCGAGGAGGTCTATCATTCCGGTGCCATCAAAATCAAGAATGCCGAAGGCACAAATCCGAAGGTGGTAAACGGTCAAAGAATTGAACACTATATCTCAGGTACTCCCTTAAATGTTGAGACCAATATAATTGACACCATGACACCGGAGGAGTACATAAGGGACACTTTCCAGAACGTTTCAGACTCCGAAAAGGAATAGGTATGTGGTACGGTAAGTAAACCGACTCCAAAACATTCCAAATAGCACTTTTTCTCCGTTTTGGAATATTTAAAAAATTAGGAAAATTAAAACTAGTCCAGAAGAGACACGAGGCAGCCACAAGGGTGGAGGGCACGCCCGACACCCCCTGGGCGTGCCCCCTACCTTGTGGCCACCCCATGTGCCCTCCGGACTCCATTTTATTGCATAATACTTCTTTTTGTCGATACAAATTCATTATATAATCTCCCGAAGGTTTTGACCACTGTACCATGGAAATATCTTTTGTCTTTGTTTCGAGCTATTTTTCTGACACATCTAGATCGACATGACGTCTCGAAGCGCCCCCAAGGACAAGTTTTTCGAGAAGGTCATCAACCCCTACCTTGTGGAGGTGCTGCAACACCCTCAAACCATTGATATGCGTGAGGGGGTGCTACACATCTGTGGCGTGGAGGGGCCAAAGAAGAGCGGAAGCGTGGAGACAAGAATCGAAGCAATGGAATAGCAAGTTTTCAAGTGTCAAGGGATGGTGGATCGTGGACTTAATGCCAACCACATGATGATCATGGAATTCACTAGTAATCACAAGCTGGACGCCAAGCACATTCGGGAGATCATCTTCAAGCTGCAAGAGAAAATCGAGCATCTCCAAGCCCAGGTCTATGACCTGCAAAACCAAAACTGTGAGTATGAATTCAGATTTAAGAGGATGAGTTTGGCTGTAGATTTGACAATCCCGGAGACTCGTTCATCCTTCTATGATGGTGAACCTATGCCTTGGAAGATGGATGACAAGCCTACTACATCAACAACCCCATCAACACCACTTCCGAAGAAAGAAACATAAATACATGGGTATGTGCACTCCCCTTGGCAACTGCCAAGCTTGGGGAGGTACCCCGGTATCGTATCACCATCACATATTTATCTTTATTGTTTTTCTTAGTTTGATCCTTTTGGTTATATCTTGATATAGTAGAATAAAGTTTTTTAAGTATGATTTAGCTTTGAGTTTTGCCTTGATCTCTATCTATGTAATCGAGCCATTGAGATATATCATAAAGAGTAGTTTTGAGTGAGGGCTTTGCTATGTTGCTATGATCTTGAGGGAATAAATAATCGTGAGAATAAAAAGAAATAAGTAAAGATCATATGTTGATCTTATGAGAAGTAATGACTTCACATATAAAGAGTATGATGAATAAAAGTTGTTGAGTGTTGACAAACATAGTTTTGGTCATTGTTGCAATTAATAGGAAGTAATAAAGAAAGAGAGGTTTCACATATAAATATACTATCTTGGACATCTTTTATAATTGTGAGCACTCATTAAATATGACATGCTAAAAAGTTGAAGTTGGACAAGGAAGACAACATAATGGGTTATGTCTTCTTACATCCTAACAGAAGTTATATTGTTATAGATCCTCCAACATGTTGAGCTTGCTTTCCCTCTCATGATAGCCAAAATTCTTTGCACCAAGTAGAGATACTACTTGTGCTTCCAATCATTCCTTAAACCCAGTTTTGCCATGAGAGTCCACCATACCTACCTATGGATTGAGTAAGATCCTTCAAGTAAGTTATCATCGGTGCAAGCAATAAAACTTGCTCTCTAAATATGTATGATCTATTAGTGTGAAGAAAATAAGCTTTATATGAGGTTGTGATGTGGAAGAAATAAAAGCGACATACTTCATAATAAAGGTCCATTATCACAAGTGGCAATATAAAGTGACATTCTTTTGAATTAAGATTTTGTGCATCCAACCATAAAAGCGCATGACAACCAGTGCTTCCCTATGCGAAGGGCCTATCTTTTACTTTTATCTCCTACCCTCATAAAAGAGTCATGGTGATCATCACCTTTCCTTTTTACTTTTATCCTTTGGCAAGCACAATATGTTGCAGCTAGATCTAGATATATATACCCATGCGGATGTAGAGAACCATGAACCAATATTGTTGACATTACCCTTGAGATAAATCGTTGGGAGGCGAAACTATAAGCCCCTATCTTTCTCCGTGTCTGATTGAAGCTTTGAACTCATTAGTATCGCGTGAGTGTTAGCAATTGTGAAAGACTAAATGATAGTTGAGTATGTGAACTTGCTGAGAAGCTCTTATAATTGATTATTTCCGATGTATGATAAATTTCAATTGCTTCAATGACTGAGACCATAGGTTGTTGGCTATCAATGAAATTTCTAATTTCATACTTCACCGTGTGAAGGGATTGTTAATATAACATAAGAACCTATATGACAAGTGGTGTTGCTGTCCTAAAGATGATCATGATGCCCTCATGTCCGTATTTTATTTTTATCGACACCTCTATCTCTAAGCATGTGGACATATTTTTCGATATCGGCTTTTTGCTTGAGGACAAGCGAGGTCTAAGCTTGGGGGAGTTGATACGTCCATTTTGCATCATGCTTTTATATTGATATTTATTGCAGTATGGGCTATTATTACACATTATATCACAATAATAATGCCTTTTCTCTCTTATTTTACAAGGTTTACATGAAGAAGGAGAATGCTGGCAGCTAGAATTCTGGACTGGAAAAGGAGCAAATCTGATAAACCTATTCTGCACAACTTCAAAAGTCCAGAAACTTCACGGAGAATATTTTTGGAATATATAAAAAATATTGGGCGAAAGAAGCACCAAAGGGGGGCCACCAACCATCCACAATGGTGGGGGCGCGCCCTAGCCCCTGGGCACGCCCCCTACCTATATGGGCCCCCTGGTAGTCCCCCGACATCCATCTTCTACTATATGAGGTGTTTTGACTTGGAAAAAATCATAAGGAGGTTTTTGGGATGAAGCGTCGCAGTATCAAGCCGGAACCTGGGCGAAACCAATCTAGAGCTCCGGCAGGGCTATTCTGTCGGGGATACTTCTCTCTGGGAGGGGGAAATCGAAGCCATCATCCTCACCAACGATTCTCTCATCGAGAGGGGGTCAATCTTCATCAACATCTTCACCAGCGCCATCTCCTCTCAAACCCTAGTTCATCTCTTGTATCCGATCTTTGTCTCAAAACCTCAGAATGGTACCTCTTGGTTGCTAGTAGTGTTGATTACTCCTTGTAGTTGATGCTAGTTGGTTTCTTCGGTGGAAGATCATATGTTCAGATCCTTAATGCTATTCAATAACCCTCTGATCATGAACATGAACATTCTTTGGGAGTAGCTACTTTTGTTCCTAAGGACATGGGAGAAGTCTTGTTATAAGTAATCATCTGAATTTGATATTCGTTCGATATTTTGATGAGATGTATGTTGTCTTTCCTCTAGTGGTGTTATGTGAACGTCGACTACATGACACATCACCATTATTTGGGCCTAGGGGAAGGCATGGGGAAGTAATAAGTAGATGATGTGTTGCTAGAGTGACAGAAGCTTAAACCCTAGTTTATGCGTTGCTTCGTAAGGGGCTGATTTGGATCCATAAGTTTCATGCTATGGTTAGATTTATCTTAATACTTCTTTCGTAGTTGCGGATGCTTTCAAGAGTGGTTAATCATTAGTGGGAGGCTTGTCCAAAGAAGGACATCACCCAAGCACCGGTCCACCCACATATCAAATTATCAAAGTACCGAACGTGTATCGTATGAGCATGATGAAAACTAGCTTGACAGTAATTCCCATGAGTCCTCGGGAGCTTGTGCTTTATATAAGAATACGTCCAGGCTTGTCATTTGCTACAAAAAGGATTGGGACACCTTGCTGCACCTTGTTTACTTTTGTTACTTGTTACCTGTTATGAATTATACTATCACACAACTATCTGTTACCGATAATTTTAGTGCTTCCAGAGAAAACCTTGCTGAAAACCGCTTGTCATTTCCTTCTGCTCCTCGTTGGGTTTGACACTCTTACTTATTGAAAGGACTATGATAGATCCCCTACACTTGTGTGTCATTAGGGCCCGCCACTCCGCTCCCTCGACCCGCGCGCGGGGATTTTTTGCGGCGGCCGCCCACAGTTGCCCTTCTCGATGTAATTAATTTGCACATGGATCATGCCCACACATTGCAGGGAAGTGGGAAAGGTTGGCGCAACCAATCCCACTCCCCCATGTCCTTGTCATGGTTATAAACCGAGGGGGAGGGGGCAGCGAAAATCATTCACGCACGCGCCCCCCTCGCTTCCTTCTTCTTCGTCCTGCTTTCTCCGAGCGAAGCGCTGCCGCCGTACAACATGTACAACGGGTGCTCCTGCTCGACGCGCCTTTCTTCTCCGCCGCATCTGCGCGCCTCAGCCGAGCTCTAGAGATGGGATGCTCATGGGAGGGGTCAGAGGTCACCGATGCGGATATAAAGTATCTTCGGGAGACCCGCCGGTTGCCGCCGGCAGAAGACGTAGCCGCGCACGCGCCCAGGGGGGAGAGGTCACCTTAGCCACAGGAGGGTGAGCGTGTCGTCTTCCTCGACCATTTCTGCCGTGGGCTTCACCTCCCAGGAGCAATTTCTTCTGTGCCTTCCTCTCTTTCTTCGGGCTGCAGCCGCATCACCTAGGCGCTAACGATGTGGTGCAGCTTTCGGGCTTTGTCACCCTCTGCAAGGGCTAACTGCGGGTGGAGCCGAACCTAGATCTATGGCGCCTTCTCTTCTTCCTCAAGCAACAGGGTCCAGAGGCCGGAGCCATGGCCAACTGTGGGACCGCCATCGTCTCGATACAGTCCAACAGGGGGTTCCCCAAGATGCTGTTAGAGGATTCTGCCAAGAACTAGCAGAACACATTCTTCTATGTGTGCAACGTCAGCGGGAGGGCCGACGCCATCAACCTGCCACCATTCGTCAATGAGCAGGCGGCCTCCAAGATGAACTGGGGCTACTCATCCAAGGACCCTCCGCGGGGGCTGGTGAACCTGCAGGACCGGATCCGGGAGATGACGCCGCAAGAGAGGCTCAAGGGGACAGACCTCGTCTCAGCCTTCATCGCACGTCGCATGTTGCCGCTGCAGCGCCGACCCCACATCGACGGCCAGATGGGCGACCGCCGGGATCCTACTCGGATGTCGTCCGGGAAGCTGACGCCACCGTAGGTCGCCGAACGCGTGAACGCCATCTCCAAGGCTCGGTTGGCTGATAATTGGCACTTTGGCAAGGCATCTAGCAATGCCGAGTACCGGACGCCAGCGGTTAGTCCATGGTCTCCTTTCTTTGCTATGTCCCAACTTTTCCTTCGTCCTAATGCGATGTGGAAAGTGTTGCTGAACATGATTCGGTCGACGCATGACGGAACGAGGGTGCAAGTACTGGGCGTTGAATGACCCTGCTTGAAGGGAGCGGGATCGTCTGCCGAGCATCCGGCGCCGGCTGCAGGTGGAGCCGGCGAATCGCGCCGTGCGGGTAAGTCTCCGCGCCGGGATCCCCTTCGGGACTGGCCAGACGACGACGTCGTGGAGGTTCTAATGCCGGACGGTGGTGCAACACCGCCTCGGGGAGGAGACGGCATCGTCGACCACACAAGGCGGCAGCGGAAGGCGGCAGCGCCGGGTCATCCCGTGCGCCGGCTACAGAAAGACGGCTGCACGGGAAGAAGGACGCGTCGCCGAACAGGCCGGCCTAAAAGCGCGCGGCGGATCTGGCCGCCAAGAGGAGGCGCTGCACCATCCTGATTGCGCCTGCAAGGCCGATCATCCCAACGCTGATCGGGTAAGTTTTTTTGGAGACATCCGAAGACTGCCGAGCCACTTCTTTCTCGTGCCTATCTTGTCTTGTTACAGGTCGCCGCTGGAGCTGGCGTTGGCTGCGACGGAGGCCACGTTCGGGGGTGGCTTCGCGCTATGGAAATCCCGGAGCAACACCATCGACCCGCCCGAGGTCTCGGCCGGGGAGGACCTTGTCCTCGACCCATTGGACGTGGAGCGATGTGGCTGGAGGGACCGGAACAAGGCCCTCGAGGAGCTGGTGGCGGCGAGCCAGGCATGGTTGGCGTGGCCGGAGACGGCGGTGGACACAGACCTTGCGGTCGTCATGCCACCGACGGGGGAGGAGCGCTGTCCAGATGGTCGGGCGGAGAAGGTGGTGGATGCCCGGCAGGTCGTGGTGGTTGATGATGACACCCCACCGCGGGCCGACGTGGTCGAGCGGGCGGAGGTGGAGGTGGAGGGAGACCGGGGCGGGGCCGCCTTGGAGGGGGGCCACAGGCGACGGTGCACAAGGTGCCGCAGGCAACGGACGCGGCGCCATAGGTGACTCCAATCAGCGCACCGCAGTCGAGGTCTGCCGCGGAGGAGGCGACGAGCAGCGAGCGTGGTTTGGTGGTCAGGCAGCCACTGGTGGTGTCGGTCGGCCGTCTCGCCGCCAGGTCGCAGCAGGTCCGGGTCGGCCCCAACTAGCCCATCATCGGGCCCATGATGCAGGAGGAGGCCGCCATGAGCCAGCGTCTCTATGGGCACGTCGAGCGGGTTCAGGCCTTCGCTCAGGCCAAAGTGGAGCGGGCACGGGAGCTGGAGCGCTCCGTGTATGTTAGTCTTTCTTCCTCCAGTTTCTTTGTTGCAGCTAGATAGTGGGGGCGCGCTAGCGCCCCCACTGGGTCTAGCCCCCGAGATTCGGGTCAACTACATAGTAGTTGGGTCGAATCTTCAAATGATTCATCTTGTGTTGATTCTTGCTCCTTTGCAACAACTGGATGCTTACCGGGTCGATGTGTACAAGCGGCTTCTGGAGAAGAACCAGCAGCTCACGGCGCGGCTTGCCGCCAAAGAGGAGGCGCTTCACCTTGCTGAAGGTATGTTTGTCATGCCCTTAGTGGGGGCACGCTAGCGCACCCACTGGGTGTAGCCCCCATGATTCGAGCCAACTACGTAGTAGTTGGGTTGAATCTTAAAGTGTTCTTGTTCTTTCTTTGTCTTGGTTCTGAACCTTTGATGTGTGGCCGCTACAACCGAGGCTGGGGAGCAACAGGCGGAGACGGCGACAGCCCATCGGGCGCTCTCCGAAACCGGCGAGCTGCGTAACCAGCTGGTTGGGGACAAGAGCCGACTGCAGGTAGAAGTGGAGCGCCTGACGGCGGAGGTGGCCAAGGAGGAGGAGGCCCAACAAGCTTTTGCCGATGCCGGCTAGCTGCGCGACCGCTGGCCGACGACAAGGGCCAGCTCCAGGCCGAGGTGGACCGCCTAAAGGCGGAGGCCGTCAAGGCGGCGGACGCCCATCAAGTGGAGCTCCTCCATCTTAAGGAGGAGCATGAGAAGGCGGCTGCTGCCAAGGACGCCGAGCTGAAGGCGGCCATCGATAGAGGCACCAAGCTGGAGAAGGCTCTTGAGGCGCGCGACCGTGCCAGGAACTTGGAGCAGCATGGTACGTTGCCTGAAGCGCAGCACCTGGATGAGACCTTTGCCAGTAAGTGCTTCGTTGTGGTTTCACCGGGTTGAGAAGCCGGCTTTGTCTTTTAGTTGCTGGCTGTCTTGCTTTTCTTCTTCACAGGGAACTTTCTGGATATGCTGAAGATGGCAGAGAGGGCCGTTCGCGTTCAACAAACATCGGGGAACCCGGACGTCGGGATTGACCTAAATGTTCCCTGGAGCTTCTTGGAGATCATGAACACCGTCGAGGCCCACCTGTCGGTCTTGGGCAAGTAGATGGTGCGGGTCTCTGCGGCAAGCGTGGGGATGACGGCGGCCCAACGGCTTCACGCGGCTGGTGCGGTGGCTGGAAACCGGGCTGGAGCGGCTTCACGCGTGGTGCGTCTCTGTCGCCCGTGCCGGTGCCGACATGCGCTCAGGTTCGTCATGTCCTAGTACTCGGACTTGGCGCTAGACCAGCTGGAGGCCCAACGAGCCGGCGCGGAGCCCCAGCTATAGGCGGAGGCGGGCCGGATTACCGCCAGGGCCAACTATCTGGCCTTGTTCGCGTTCCACGACGAGTTCTAGGTAGAGCTGAGCACTGATGGTGAGGTGGTGCCACCTGATAACTTCGGCTACTGCTGGATGACCCAGAAGGCAGCTCTAAGGAGACGTGTATCTACGCGGATGAGGGTGCCGGGTTAGAAGACACCGGCACCTTGGAGAACACGGAGACCACCAAGGGGGAGCCGGCGGCTGCGCAACCCGATGCGGGAGCCGTGTGAAGTCGAAGCCGTACGTCTTATCTTTTTAGCATTTTTGTTAAGTAGCAGTTCATTTTTGTTGGTGAATGTAATGAACTTTGGCCTTGGGCCCATTTTGTGATGTAAATATTTTTGTGAATATTTGCACTTTTGCTCTTTGTTTTCTAAGCCTTTTTTCCTGTCTTGGCCCTTCCTTGGACCTCCCCCCCCATGAGTCGGATAGCCAGATTCCTGTCTGTGACAAGGAGTTCGGTCCTTAGAAAGAGCGCGCAGTACTTAGGCCCTTCGAATGTTGAGCGGGGGCGAAACACCCACTGGGCCAGCTAGCAAGCAGCCGGTCGTACAGTGACTTAGTGTGATAGGGCCAGGTTGGACAACCCGGCGGTCCCAACTTCGTGTGTCACGACATGTAGGTGCTTTGGCCCATAGTTCTTGCCGGCCAACAGCCGAAGTCGGACTGTGGCGCTAAGCGAAGTGGAGGGCCTAAGCTGCCTGGATACGTCGGGATGTACTAAGGGGGATGACGGGTGGTGGCCAAGCCGGCCAGCCCCCGATCCCCCGGGTTGAGCAGGTCAACCTGGAGGTGGGGTTTTTAAGAAATGTCTCAAGGGTGTGTGGAAAACACAATAACTTGGCAGGAAAGGGAAGCCCCCGAGCGTCGTTCGGGGTCCCATAGTTTTTCATGTGATTACAAAAGGCAGGGATACATACGTGTGTACAACTAACTGTAAAACAGGCGGAGGAGCTCTGCGTTCCAAGGCCGGCTTGTCTCTTCACCGGCGGTATCTCTCTTGCGTTTGTTCGATTTGCAAGCGTCGATAAGGTAGTAGGCGTCGCAGTCACACACACAGCTTTGCTGACGATGAAGGGGCCCTGCCATGGGGAGGCCAACTTGTGTTGCTCAGCTTGCTGTTGGACAAGCTGGAGGATGAGGTCTCCCTCACGGAATGCAAGGGGCTTGATCGTCTTGATGTGGTAAGGTCTTGGGCCTTGCTAATAGATGGCGGATCGGCTAAGGGAAAAAAGGTGTGCTTCTTCAAGGAGATCGACGCTGTCTTCACGAGCTTCCTTGGCTTGGGCTTCAGTGTACATTACGACTCGCGGGGAGTCAAACTCGATGTCAGTCGGGATGATGGCTTCTGCTCCGTAGACGAGGAAGAACGGTGTGAACCCGGTCGACCGGTTTGGTGTTGTCCGGAGACTCCAGAGGATGGCTGGCAGGTCATCGAGCCAATTGTCGGGTGAACGAGCGAGGGGCTCGATGAGCCATGGCTTGATGCTGGATAGAATGAGGCCTTTGGCCCGCTTGACCTGGCCATTGGACTGAGGATGGGCCACGATACGTCTCCAACATATCTATATTTTTTATTGTTCCATGCTATTATATTATCTGTTTTGGATGTTTTATATGCATTAATATGCTATTTTATATTATTTTTGGGACTAGCCTATTTACCTAGAGCCCAGTGTCAGTTTCTATTTTTTCCTTGTTTTTGAGTTTCGCAGAAAAGAAATATCAAGCGGTGTCCAAACGGAATGAAACTTTACGATGATTTTTCTTGGACCAGAAGACATCCACAGGACTTGGAGTGCACGTCAGGGGAGCCACGGGGTGGCCACAAGGACAGAGGGCGCGCCCCCCGCCCTTGTGGGCCCCCCGTGAATCTACCGACCTATTTCTTCCGCCTATATATTCACATATATTCCAGAAACTCTAGAGGAGGCATCGAAACCAGTTTTCCACCATCATAACTTTCTGTATCCACGAGATCCCATCCGGAGGCCTTTTCCGGTACTCTGTCGGAGGGGAATCGACCACGCAGGGCATCTACATCAACTCTATTGCCCTTCCGATGAAGCGTGAATAGTTTACCACAGACCTACGGGTCCATAGATAGTAGCTAGATGGCTTCTTCTCCCTATTTTATTCTCAATACCATGTTCTCCTCGATGTTCCTGGAGATCTGTCCGATGTAATCTTCTTTTGCTGTGTGTTTGCCATGATCCGATGAATTGTGGATTTATGATCAGCTTATCCATGAATATTATTTGAATCTTCTCTGAATTCTTATATGCAAGATTTAATATCTTTGTAATTCTCTTCGAACTATCGATTCGGTTTGGCCAACTAGTGGTTTTTCTTGCAATGGGAGAAGTGCTTTGCTTTGGGTTCAATCTTGCGGTGCTCAATCCGAGTGATAGAAAGGGACATGACACTTATTGTATTGATGCCATCGAGGATAACAAGATGGGTTTTCATCATATTGCTTGAATTAATTCCACTACATCATGTCATCTTACTTAATGTGTTACTCTGTTGTTTACGGACTTAATACTCTAGATGTAGAATTATTTCGATCAATGTGTGGAGTAATAGCAGTAGATATAGGAAGGATTTGGTCTACATGACACGGACGTGATGCCTATATTCATGATCATTGCCTTAGATATCGTCATAATTATGCGCTCTTCTATCAATTGCTTGGCAGTAATTTGTTTACTCACTATAATATTTGCTATCTTGAGAGAAGCCTCTAGTGACACCTATGGCCCCGGGTCTATTTTCCATCTTATAAGTTTCTGATCTACTATTTTGCAATCTTTTACTTTCCAATCTATAAACCAAAAATACCAAAAATATTTACTTTACAGTTTATCTATCTCTATCAGATCTCACTTTTGCAAGTAACCGTGAAGGGATTGACAATCCCTTTATAATGTTGGGTGCATGTTGTTTGACTGTTTGTGCAGGTATTTAGCGATTTGCGCGTTGTATCCTACTGGATTGATACCTTGGTTCTCAAACTTAGGGAAATACTTACTCTACTTTGTTGCATCGCCCTTTCCTCTTCAGGGGAAAAATCAATGCAAGCTCAAGAGGTAGTAGGCCACAGAAGCTAGGTCAAGTCGGACGTCGGAGACGGAGCAGTATTGTGCCAGGGCACCCTTGGCAAAGTTGGTGTCATTGTCCGTGATGATGCTATGCGGGGCGTCGTAGCGTATTGCGATGTCTTTGATGAACCGGACGGTTGTTGGCCCGTCCAGCTTCTTGATCGGCCTTGCCTCGATCCAGGCGGTCTTGAAAGGTCCGACCATGTCTAGCCCCAGACTGCGAAGGGCCAGGTGATCGGGAAGGTTTGTAGGGCCGACACCGGCTGATGGCTGCCCTTGCTGAAGTGACTTAATGTCTTTGAGGGTCGTGGGCCAGTAGAAGCCATGGTGGAAAGCCTTGGCCACCAGGGACCTGGAGGCGGCATGGTTCCCGCACTCCCCCTGATGGATGTCGAGGAGGATCTCTACGCCCTTGTCTTGCTCGACGAAGCGCTGGAACACGCCTGTCGCCCTATGATTGACGAGCTCGTGGTTGATGATGTTGTAGGCGGACGCCCGGCGTTGCACTTGCTGGGCCTTGGTCTTGTCCATGGGGAGGACTCCGTCCTCTAGGAATGCTAAGATTGGCTGGGCCCACGATGGGGTCGTCACCACGGTGAAGACGGCCGCCATGATGGGTTCTGGGGCGCAAGCTCCCGGGTGGGGGATGATGGCGGCCGAGTTAAACGTTGAAGCCCCTAGAGCGGGATCAGCGGCCCCTAGAGCTGGGTTGCGAAGGGGCGCTGCAAGGTCGTCTGAGATGAAGATTGACTCAGAATCCAGAGACGGCTTGTCGGACGGCCTGCGCAAGTGCTCGAGGGAGATGCTGGATGGAATGGCTTGCCGAGATGAGGCAATCTTGGCTAGCGTGTTAGCGGCTTCATTTTCCGTGCGCAGGACGTGGAGGAACTCGTAGCCATCAAAGGCACCAGAGAGCTGCTGGACCAGGAAGCAGTAGCTTGCCATGTTGGCATCCCGGGTGTCCCACTCGTCGGAACACTGCTGCACCACCAGGTTCGAGTCATCGTAGCATAGTATGCGTCGGATGCCAAGTTCTTTGGCAAGCCGGAGGCCATGCATAAGGGCTTCGTACTCGGCAACATTATTGGAGGCGCTGAAGTGGATCTTGAGCGTGTACCGAAGCCGGTCGCCCTTCGGAGAAGACAACATGATGCTAGCTCCTAAGCCATAGTGCATCTTGGATCCATCTAAATGCATACGCCAATGCATTGAATCCAACGACGGAGGCAGGTACTGGGTTTCTATCCAGCCGACGAGGAAGTTGGTCAGGCTCGGGACTTGATTGTGGTGTGGGGCTCGTAGAGGATGGTGTGGCCGGCCAGTTCGATGGCCCACTTGGCAACCCGTCCAGAGGCATACCGGCTGTCCATGATCTCGCCGATGGGGGTCGTGCTGACCACGGTGATCTCATGCTCTTGGAAGTACTGTTTCAGTTTCTTGGCGGTAAAGTACACGGCATAACACATCTTCTGGTAGTGCGGGTAGTTCTTCTTGGAGGTGGAAAGCACTTCGCTCAGGTAGTAGATCGGGCGCTGGACAGACTAGATCTTACCCTTCTCTGGTCGGTCGACCACTAGCACCGTGATGACCGACCGCAAGGTGGCGACGATGTATACAAAAAACGGCTCCTTGTCAGCCGACGAGGCCAGGACGGGTGCGGTGGAGAGCATGTGCTTGAGATCCCAGAACGCTTCATCCGCCTGGTCGTTCCATTTGAACGGTGACGTCTTCTTCATCAGCTGATATAGGGGCAAGGCCCTCTCGCCCAGTCAGCTGAGAAACCGGCTTACCAAGGCCAAGCAGCCGGTGAACTTCTCCGGGTTTGCCTCAATGCCGCATTCCGAGATGAGGAAGGCGAGCAGCTTCCCGGCCGGCACGCCGAAAATGCACTTCTCCGGGTAGAGCTTGATCTGGTACTCGCGCAGATTGGCAAAGGTCTCCCTCAGGTGGTCGAGGAGTGTGAGGTGCCGCTTGGTATACTCCACGATATCGTTCACGTAGATGTGGATGTTGCGGCCGAGTTGTGCCAGCAGGCATTTCTGCATACAGCACTGAAGGTGGCGCCGGCATTCTTCAAGCTGAACGAAATGGTGATGTAGCAGTACGCCCCAAAGGGCGTGATAAAGGACGTATTCAGGGCGTCGACGGGTCCAGCTTGATGTGATGATAGCCGAAGTAAGCATCTAGGAAGGACATGAGCTCACAACCAGCGGTAGAGTCGATGACTTGATCGATTGGCGGGAGGGCGTAAGGATCCTTGGTGCAAGCCTTGTTCAGGCTGGTGTAGTCTATGCACATGCGCTAGGTGTCGTTCTTTATCATGACGAGGACTGGTTTGGCAAGCCATTTGGGATTAAATACTTCCATGATGAAGCCGACCGCGAGTAGCTTGGCTACCTCTTCACCGATGGTTCTTCTCTTCTCTTCTGAAAAGTGACGTAAGGGTTGAAAAATGGGCTTGGCGTACTTGCGAACGTGAAGTTTGTGCTTGGCATATTTCCTCGGAATTCCCGACATGTCCTTTGGGGTCCATGCAAAGATATCCTGATTCTCACGGAGGAAGTCGACAAGTTCACCATCTTAGTTTTCAAGGATATCCTTGCAAAATATCAAGCTTAGGAGAGACACGGCACGATGCCGTGGAACACCGTCTGGGACGGCTCCAGGTCCTTGGCTTCGAGGTCGAGCTTGTTCATGGATTCACGGTAGAGGATGTTGAGGATGAGGACCCACGAAAACATGCAGGTGCGTCGGGTTGCGACTATGGTGGTGTCGAGGATGAGGGCGTACCCACCTGTGTTTGGCATGATGGCTGAGTGGTCATCTCAGCTCCAGCTGACCGGGCGCTCCGACCAGTGCATGTACTCCGGCTTGGCTGGGATGATGGAGTTCACCTCATGTTTGTACAGGCACTCGCTACGCTTGTCATCGCCGAGACTGGTGAAGACGACATACCTCGCGTCCTGGATGGGGAAGACGTCAGCGTGCATCATGCCGTTTGCCGGGGGCGGGGGAGGCGGAGGTGGAGCCAGCTACCCCACGCCCGGAACTGGAGCTGTAGGCGGCGGGATGTCGCCCCTCATGATGCGCTTGGTGAAGGCGCACTACTGGAGCATCTACGTCGACGGCCTTGCGCCACTGTGGTGCTTGTAGGGAGCATCAAGCATCTCTTCTAAACTCATGGCGGGTTGCCATGTCGTCTTGTCGGTTTGCTGTTGCTTGTTGGCTGGCTCGGTCACGGGCGCCCGTTCGGCGGTCGCGATGAGGCGGTTATCGTAGCGGGGGGCTGCTGGTCGGCCCTATGCTTGTTGTTCTGCTGGCGGCTACTCTCGCCAGCCGGCTTGGGAGGAGGCACCGATTTTGCCTTCTTGGATTCATCCAGCACCACCTGGATCTTCATGGCGGAGTCGGTGTTGGCGTACCTGTCCGCCGTGACCATAAGCGTGGCCATGGTTTTCGGCTCACACCGCATGAGCTTGTGCTTGAGGAGGGTGCCATCCCGGCAGCCGCTCGTGAAGTACTATATAGCTTGGACCTCATGGACGCCCTCGCAGCTATTCCGGAGCTTGGCCCAGCGTGCGAGGTACTCGCGGCCAGTTTTAGCCGGCCCGTGCACGCACATGGCGAGCTGGCTAGGATGGCCAGGAAGCTTGTAGGTGTTGGTGAAGTTGCGGACCAAGTCCTGCTCAAAGTCGACCCACGCGTTGATGCTACCAGCCGGCAGGCTGTTCAAGCATGTGTGGGCCGAACCCTGGAGCATAAGCGGGGCATAGCGCACGGCAAGGCGGTAGTTGCCGCCCTCTATGCCAATGGTGGTGGTGTAGTCAATGAGCCAGTCCTCCAGCTTGACGGTGTCGTAGGGCAGCGTGAACCCTTTGTGGAAGGGCTCATCCCGGATGTGTGCGCCAAATCAAGCCGGCCCAACAGTGTTGTCTTCCTCCAGCTCAAAGGAGAGAGTGACTTGGTCGAGGCGATGGCGGCATTGGCGTCATCGACGGTGCGCGGGCCTAGCCGGGTTGAGACCGGGCCGCGGGGAGCCGAGTCGGCGGAAGCCAGACTGTCGAGCCGGGTGGATCGCGCAGGAGGATCCTGCTGGCGCCGGCCGTCGGGAGCCGGCTTGTTGCCTAGGTTGTCACCGCCCATCGCGACTTGGCTCTGACGGGGTTGAGCACCCCAGGCTCTTCCGGATTGGGCCTTGTTGTCGGGTGGAGAAGACGCCTGCTGAGTGCCCCGGAGTGCGGCCTGGTCCTTGGAACGGCATGAGCCTGATGCGGCGGGGTTGTCGAGGCGCTTTGCCATTTCCTTCTCGTCGAGGCGCTTCTGTTGCGCGTTAGCCGTGAAGAGGAGATCCCGGGCGCGTTGATATCGCTCAAGCAGCTCTTCACCGTGTAGGAGCTCCAGGCCCTCCGCGGACGTCTCCGCGGCACGCATGTTCTTGACTAGGGTGTCATAGATGGGGGGATCATGCCTCACGCGCGCCCGAGCGATCCTCCTTGGTTACGCACTTCGGCGACCCGGTTGGGCTCAGCCGCGGCCAGCGTGAAGCCGTACGGCGCGTTGTGCTCATGCTGAGTGGACTCCAACTGGCCCTGCATGGCAGCGAGCGATGTGCCCTGGTCCAACAGGCGCACGCGCGCTTTCTCGAGCCACGCCCTGGCCTGGGTGGCGTTGATGTCGGTGGTGATTGGGATGCCGAGGTTCTGCAGCGTGGCGCGCAGTGGGTCGGGCGGATTGGTCCGCTCCGCCTTGGCCCTGGCAGCGGCAACTTTCTTCACGGCGCTAGATGAGGTGGAGCCGGTATCGGTGGCGAACACCTCCACCCGAACACAAAGATCCGTCGCCCTAGCGTAAATGTCATCGCCGAGTGGGACGGGTGAGTCCGAGACATCGAGCACCCCGCTGGGATACTCATCGGCCAGGGGCAAGTCAGAGAAGCGCAGCGCGGCGAAGGAGGCGGTGAGGGTGTCAATGACGTCAGCTGCGAGCGCGACGGGCTCGGGGGACGCACAACGCTCGACGCGCTCACCGGAACTGATGACGGGCCCCGTGTGGAACATGTCTCCGGCTGGTGATACGTCTCCAACGTATCTATAATTTTTGATTGTTCCATGCTATTATATTATCTGTTTTGGATGTTTAATGGGCTTTATTATACACTTTTATATTATTTTTGGGACTAACCTACTAACCCTAGGCCCAGTGCAAATTGCTATTTTTTTGCCTATTTCAGTGTTTCGCAGAAAAGGAATATCAAACAGAGTCCAAATGGAATGAAACCTTTGGGAGGATCGTTTTTGGAACAAATGCAACCCATAAGATTTGGAGTAAACGCCAGGGAAGCCACGAGGTGGCCACGAGGCAGGGGGCGCACCCAAGGGGTAGGCGCGCCCCCCACCCTCGTGGGCCCCTCGTAGCTCCACCGACATACTTATTCGTCCTATATATACTCATATACCCTGAAAACATCCGTGAGCACCACGAAACCCTAATTCCACCGCCGCAACCTTCTGTACCCGTGAGATCCCATCTTGGGGCCTATTCCGGAGCTCCATCGGAGGGGGAATTGATCACGGAGGGCTTCTACATCAACACCATAGCCTCTCCGATGAGTTGTGAGTAGTTTACCACAGACCTTCGGGTTCATAGTTATTAGCTAGATGGCTTCTTCTCTCTCTTTGGATCTCAATACAAAGTTATCCTCGATCTTCTTGGAGATCTATTCGATGTAATTCTTTTTGCGGTGTGTTTGTCGAGATCCGATGAATTGTGGTTTTATGATCAAGATTATCTATGAACAATATTTGATTCTTCTCTAAATTCTTTTATGCATGATTTAAATATCCTTGCAAATCTCTTCAATTATCAGTTTGTTTTGGCCTACTAGATTGATCTTTCTTGTAATGGGAGAAGTGCTTAGCTTTGGGTTCAATCTTGCGGTGTCCTTTCCCAGTGACAGCAGAGCAAGGCACGTATTGTATTGTTGCCATCGAGGATAAAAAGATGGGGTTTATATCCTATTGCATGAGTTTATCCCTCTACATCATGTCATCTTGCTTGAAGAGTTACTCTGTTCTTATGAACTTAATACTCTAGATGCTTGCTGGATAGCAATCGATGTGTGGAGTAATAGTAGTAGATGCATAATCATTTCGGTCTACTTGTCACGGACGTGATGCCTATATACATGATCATGCTTAGATATTCTCATAACTATGCGCTTTTCTATCAATTGCTCGACTGTAATTGTTCTCCCACCGTAGAATCTGATATCTTGAGAGAAGCCACTAGTGAAACCTATGGCCCCCGGGTCTATCTTCCATCATATTAATCTTTCATCAACTAGTTATCTTTACTGTTCTTTTATTTTGCAATCTTTACTTTCAATCTATACAACAAAAATACCAAAAATATTTATCTTATTATCTCTATCAGATTGGCGGAGAAGGGATTGACAACCCCTTTATCACGTTGGTTGCAAGGTTCTTATTTGTTTGTGCGGGTACGAGGAACTTGCGTGTAGTCTCCTACTGGATTGATACCTTGGTTCTCAAAAACTGAGGGAAATACTTACGCTACTTTGTTGCATCACCCTTTCCTCTTCAAGGGAAAAACAACGCATGCTCGAGAGGTAGCAAGAAGAATTTTTGGTGCCGTTGCCGGGGAGATCTACGCACAAGTTATATACCAAGTACCCATCACAAACTCTTATCCCTCGCATTACATTATTTGCCATTTGGCTGTCGTTTTCCTCTCCCCCACCCCACCCTTGCCGTTTTATTCGCCCTTTTTTGGTTCGCTTGTCTTTTGTGTGTTCGTCCTTAGTGCGGTTTGTTGCTATCATGTCTGAAACGGGGGAAGTTATCATTGAAAAAGATAGTAGTAACGATGGGGGAAACTTTGATGCTTTTAATTATCTTCTCGAGGAACCTCCTACTTTACACACTAAAAAGTTCCGGATTGGTAGTGATAATATTATTGGGGAAGGAGTTATTCAAGATTTCTTTACTTGCGTTGGTGCCTTGCCCACTATGGGTGGAACTATTCTTCATAGAACCAGTAGTCTTGCGGACGCTATATCTTTGCTTATAGTTGAACTTGAAATACAATTTATCCACGTGCACCCTTGCATTCAGATAATTTTTCTATAATTTTCCAATATTGAGCATTCTTCTGTTAAGCGAGCGGCTACCATCTTTTTGGCACATAATTTCAGATTTATAATGAGAGAGGCTAAAGAAATTTTCTCGCATTATAGGGTGGACACTGGTTGTCCTCCTATAGAAGCTATCCTTTTTAATCAAGAAGACATAATGCGTTTACAATCTTTAGATCATGTTGCTTTTAATGAAAACCTTAGAAAAAAGGTTCCTACCGATGTTCTAGTTGATAGAATATCTGAATTGAATGATGAATTTGCTATTCAAAACAATGGGTTAGGTTTTTCTCTCGAGCAAAGGCTCATGACCTTTTGCCAAAAGAATACTTATAATGATGAATTGGTTGTACAATATGAAGGGCCAAAGGAGGAACCCATACCTCATGAGCTTGATCTTGGTGACTTTTGTCCTATTAAATTTAGCCCTTTTGATTACTTTTGCTTGCCACAAAAAAAAACTTGCTGCTGATCGTAGGGAATATGAGATGAGTTTTCGTGATTTACCTTATCATTATGGAAATACCTAGATCTATTCTTGTATCATGCCTAGCTAGGGCCGTTAAACGATAGCGCTTGTTGGGAGGCAACCCAATTTTATTTTCTTTACTTTTACTTCTGTTTAGTAATAAATAATTAATCTAGCTTCTGGTTAGATGTGGTTTTGCGTTCTAATTAGTGATTGTGCCAAGTAGAACCTTTGGGAAGACTTGGGTGAACTCTTTGCGATCTTGCTGTAAAAAGCAGAAACTTTTGCGCTCACGAGATTTGCTGCCATTAATTTACTGAAGAGTGCTTTTGAGTTGATTCTTTTTGCAGATTATTCATAGACAAATTCCTCACGTCCGCTAATTTAGTTAAGAATTTTTAGATTTACATAAGTATTCGAAATTTACAGATTGCTACACACTGTTCTATTTTTAACAGATTCTGTTTTTCGTGTGTTGTTTTCTTATTTTGATGAATCTATGAGTAGTATCGGGGGGCATGAATCATAGAGAAGTTGGAATACAGTAGGTTTAACACCAATATAAATAAAGAATGAGTTCAATACAGTACCATAAAGTGGTGGTTTGTTTTCTTATACTAACGGAGCTCACAAGATTTTCTGCTAAGTTTTGTGTTGTGAAGTTTTCAAGTTTTTGGGTAAGGATTTGATGGGCTATGGAACAAAGAGTGGAAAGAGCCTAAGCTTGGGGATGCCCAAGGCACCCCAAGGTAAAATTCAAGGACAACCAAAAGCCTAAGCTTGGGTATGCCCCGGGAAGGCATCCCCTCTTTCGTATTCCTCTATCGGTAACTTTACTTGAGACTATATTTTTACTCACCACATGATATGTGTTTTGCTTGGAGTGTCTTGCATGATTTGAGTCTTTGCTTTTTAGTTTACCACAATCATCCTTGCTGTACACACCTTTTGGGAGAGACACACATGAATCGGAATTTATTAGAATACTCTATGTGCTTCACTTATATCTTTTGAGCTAGATAGTTTTGCTCTAGTGCTTCACTTATATCTTTTTAGAGCACGGTGGTGTGGTTTTATTTTATAGAAATTATTGATCTCTCATGCTTCACTGATATTATTTTGAGAGTCCCTTAGAACAGCATGGTTATTTGCTTTGATTATAAAAATTAGTCCTAATATGGTAGGCATCCAAGATGGGTATAATAAAAACTTTCATATAAAGTGCATTCAATATTATGAGAAGTTTGATACTTGATGATTGTTTTGAGATATGAGGATGGTGATATTAGAGTCATGATAGTAGAGTAGTTTTGAATTTGAGAAATACTTGTGTTGAGGTTTGCCAGTCCCGTAGCATGCACGTATGGTAACCGTTGTGTGACAAATTTGAAGCATGAGGTATTTCATTGATTGGCATCCTTTGTGTGGAGGTCGGGATCGCGCCATGGTTAACTCCTACCAACCCTTACCCTAGGAGCATGCATGTAGTACTTTGTTTTGATGACTTGTAGATTTTTGCAATAAGTATGTGAGTTCTTTATGACTAATGTTGAGTCCATGGATTATACGCACTCTCACCCTTTCACCATTGCTAGCCTCTCTTGTACCGCACAACTTTCATCGGTACCATACACCCACCATATACCTTCCTCAAAACAGCCACCATACCTACCTATCATGGAATTTCCATAGCCATTCTGAGATTTATAGCCATGCAACTTTCCACTGTTCCGTTTACTATGACACGCTTCATCATTGTCATATTGCCATGCATGATCATGTAGTTGACATTGTATTTGTCGCAAGGCCACCATGCACAATTTTTCATACATGTCACTGTCATCCCGGTACACCGCCGGAGGCATTCGTATAGAGTCATACTTTGTTCTAGTATCGAGTTGTAATCTTTGAGTTGTGATTAAATAGAAGTGTGATGATCGTCATTATTAGAGCAATGTCCCGGAAAAAAGGAAAGGCCAAATAAAAAAGGGAAAGGCCAAATAAAAAAAGGAAGGCCAAAAATAGGAAGGCCCAAAAAATGAGAGAAAGAAAAAGGGGACAATGCTACTATCTTTTTTCCACACTTGTGCTTCAAAGTAGCACCATGATCTTCATGATAGAGAGTCTCTTGTTTTGTCACTTTCATATACTAGTGGGAATTTTCATTATAGAACTTGGCTTGTATATTCCAACGATGGGCTTCCTCAAATGCCCTAGGTCTTCGTGAGCAAGCAAGTTGGATGCACACCCACTTAGTTTATTTTGTCGAGCTTTCATAAATTTATAGCTCTAGTGCATCTGTTGCATTGCAATCCCTACTCACTCACATTCATATCTATTGATGGGCATCTCCATAGCCCATTGATATGCCTAGTTGATGTGATACCATCTTCCTCTTTTTGTCTTCTCCACAACCACCACTCTATTCCACCTATAATGCTATATCCATGGCTCACGCTCATGTATTCCGTGAAAGTTGAAAAGTTTGAAAAAAAAATTAAGTATGAAACAATTGCTTGGCTGAAACCGTGGTTGTGCATGATTTGAGTATTTTGTGTGACGAAGATGGAGCATAACCAAACTATGTTATTTTGCAGGGATGATCTTTCTTTGGCCATGTTATTTTGAGCAGACATAATTACTTTGTTAGTATGCTTGAAGTATTATTATTCTTATGTCAATATTAAACTTTTGTCTCGAATCTTTCGGATATGAACATTCATGCCGCAATAAATAAAATTACATTGAGAATTATGTTAGGTAGCATTCCACATCAAAAATTCTGATTTTATCATTTACCTACTCGAGGATGAGCAGGAATTAAGCTTGGGGATGCTTGATACGTCTCCAACGTATCTATAATTTTTTATTGTTCCATGCTATTATATTATCTATTTTGGATGTTTAATGGGCTTTATTATACACTTTTATATTCTTTTTGGGACTAACCTACTAACCCAAGGCCCAGTGCAAATTGTTTTTTTTGCCTATTTCAATGTTTCGTAGAAAAGGAATATCAAACGGAGTCCAAGTGGAATGAAACCTTCGGGAGGATCGTTTTTGGAACAAATGCAACCCAGAAGACTTGGAGTACACGCTAGGGAAGCCATGAGGTGGCCACGAGGAAGGGGGCGCTCGGGGGGGTAGGCGTGCCCCCACCCTCGTGGGCCCCTCGTATCTCCACCGACATACTTCTTCATCCTATATATACTCATATACCCTGAAAACATCCGAGAGCACCACGAAACCCTAATTCCACCGCCACAGCCTTCTTTACCCATGAGATCCCATCTTGGGGCCTGTTCCGGAGCTCCACCGGAGGGGGAATCGATCACGGAGGGCTTCTACATCAACACCATAGCCTCACCGATGAGTTGTGAGTAGTTTACCACAGACCTTCGGGTCCATAGTTATTAGCTAGATGACTTCTTCTCTCTCTTTGGATCCCAATACAAAGTTCTCCTCGATCTTCTTGGAGATCTATCCGATGTAATTCTTTTTGCGGTGTGTTTTTTGAGATCCGATGAATTGCGGGTTTATGATCAAGATTATCTATGAACAATATTTGATTCTTCTCTGAATTCTTTTATGCACGATTTAAATATCTTTGCAAATCTCCTCAAATTATCAGTTTGGTTTAGCCTACTAGATTGATTTTTCTTGCAATGGAAGAAGTGCTTAGCTTTGGGTTCAATCTTGCGGTGGCCTTTCCCAGTGATAGCAGGGGCAGCAAGGCACTCATTGTATTGTTGCCATCGAGGATAAAAAGATGGGGTTTGTATCATATTGCATGAGTTTATCCCTCTACATCATGTCATCTTGCTTAAAGCATTACTCTGTTCTTATGAACTTAATACCCTAGATGCATGCTGGATAGCAGTCGATGTGTGGAGTAATAGTAGTAGATGCAGAATCGTTCCAGTCTACTTGTCACGGACGTGATGCCTATATACATGATCATGCCTAGATATTCTCATAACTATGCGCTTTTCTATCAATTGCTCGACAGTAATTTGTTCACCCACCGTAAAATATGCTGCTATCTTGAGAGAAGCCACTAGTGAAACCTATGGCCCCTGGGTCTATCTTCCATCATATTAATCTTTCATCAACAAGTTATCTTTACTGTTCTTTTATTTTGCAATCTTTACATTCAATCTGTACAACAAAAAGACCAAAAATATTTATCTTATTATCTCTATCAGATCTCACTTTTGCAAGTGGTCGAAAAGGGATTGACAACCCCTTTATCGCATTGGTTGCAAGGTTCTTATTTGTTTGTGCAGGTACGAGGAACTTGCGTGTAGTCTCCTACTGGATTGATACCTTGGTTCTCAAAAACTAGAGGAAATACTTACGCTACTTTGCTGCATCACCCTTTCCTCTTCAAGTGAAAAACAACGCATGCTCGAGAGGTAGCAGCTTGGACCTCGAGCTACCCTATGGTAGGCGCCAACTATTGTGGTGGGTGCAGGATAGATGTCTAGGGATGGCTGAAGAGAGGGACGGGATCGAGGGCACCGGTGGGCTCTTGAGGCGAGGTTGGCATGAGCGAGTGAGGGACGCAATACATACCCAGGCTCGGGGCTCTCCGGAGAGATAACATCCCTAGTCATGCCGAGTGATTTATATGTGGATGCATGTAGTAGTACAGAGTTGCTCCTAGAGCGGTTTGGAGGTGGAAGGAGGATATGCCAAGGCTTAGGCTGCTCCTTCTCCTATGGGTGTGCGTGTGTTCTACTAATGATCTCATCGTTTGTCCACCCCTGTGGATGGAGGCCTCTAGGGGGTTTTATAGCTCAACCCCCAGGGTTACAATGGTAAAGTTACATGGTCGTGGGGCCGGGTTGTTAGTGTCTGGGAAGCCAGCGCTGGGACCCGTCGGGTACCAGGGTATGCCGGGTTCTCTAGGAAGCACTATGCCTCAGAGTATCGTACATGACGGAGTGGTTGAGCCAATGTCAGCTACAGTGGCGGGACGCCTGGTCGCCGTCAGTACTCGTCGATGGGATGGATGCGCGTTGTAGCCATCCCGACGTTGGTTAGCGGGGTTGGTGGGCCACTGTAGCCACGCTTTCCCCCTCATGAGGGTTTGTCTTTCCATATGCCTGGATGGGATGGTAGCTGACCCGTGGCCGGGTTGAGGGAGACGCCATGTGGGCTCCGGCTTGGTGGGGTCTTGGTTTGTCCGTTTCTGCCAGCGTGCGCGTGCAGGCTTCGCCGTGTTGGAGTTTTGGCCGGGCTAAGGAACTTGGTCGAGTTGCGGAACCCGGCCAAGTGCTAGCCGGATTGAGGGGCGATGTCGGACTCGATGTTTTTGAAAAGGATCCGGGTTCCATTGCCTGCCCGGGGTTCATCCCTGTCAGGCCCAAGATGCGATTCTATCCCGATCACGTGACACTTACATGATTGGGGCACAACCGCATTTCGGGCGCTTAGCAAGATGGATATCATTACATCGTACCATTACATACATACATGGGGGATAGAACAATACATACAAGTCACATGGATACAACAACATCAATACAAGGCATCCGACTACAGATGCAAACATGAAAAGAACAACGACATCCATCCGCTATCCCAGGCTGCCGACCCGAAACCTAACCCAAGACTGAAGAAGAAGAAGAAAGAACTCCAACACAACGATCATCGCTCTCACATCAAGACATCGGAAACCTGCACCTGCAACTGTTGTTGTAGTATCTGTGAGCCACGAGGACTCAGCAATCCCATAACCATGGGTAACAAGACTAGCAAAGCTTAATGGGTAGGAAGAGGTAAAGTGGTGAGGTTGCAGCAGCGGCTAAGCAATATGTATGGTGGCTAACTTACGAGTACAAGAATAAGATGAGCATCTACGCAAACGGTCGCAAACTAGTAATGGTCGCTAAAGATCCTGAACTACCTACGAGTCAAACATAACCCCACTGTGTTCTCTTCTCAAAGTGAAAAGAGACAGTCACGGTTACTCACACAGTTGTGTGTTTTACTTCGGATCCTCTGTCAAGTTTTCTACAACCGGACATTAACAAATTCCAATCTGCCAATAACTGCGGGCACGGCTTTCGAAAGATCATAACCCTATAGGGGTGTCCCAACTTAGCCCATCACAAGCTCTCACGATCAGCAGAAGTAATAATAATATTATCACCCCTTATCTTAGGGACAATCCGATCGGGCTCGGAATCCCGGTGCACAAGAGATTCCGACAATGGTAAAACAAGTCCAGCAAGACCTCCCGGCGTGCCGACACCCTGATAGTAGCCGCGCGTATCTCGTCTCAGGCCACGTCCGGATGGGCGATTATACGAGTAAAACCAGCCCTCGGGTTTCCCCAAGGTGGCCCCGCATACTCCCCGTTTGGGACCAACGCCATCAGCACTGGCCCCCCTGCTATGTAGAAAAGAATCTCGAGGGCACGACCCCCTATGCAAATTTAATTAATTATTTAAGTTGTTATTATGAGGCAAATTAAAACCAATGTTGGGCCTTGCTGGAGGAGTTTTATTCAAAGACGAACAGTCAAGGGATCCCCATATACCCAACCGCGTAAGGAACGCAAAATCAAGGAACATAATGTCGGTTTATCGGCTCCTAAGGTGGCATGAGTGGAACAAAACACCGAGCAAAAGGCCAAGCCTTCCACCCATGCCCAGTATATAGGTGTGTTAATGTAAATAAGACATATTGTGATATTCCCAAAGCATCAAGTTCCAACATGGAACAATCTTCATCTTCACCTGCAACTAACAACGCTATAAGAGGGGTTGAGAAAGCGGGTAACATAGCCAAACAATGGTTTGCTAGGAAGGTGTCAAAGGTTAGAGGTTTCATGGCAACAAGGAGAGGGGCTGACAATAATGATGGGTAGCGCAACATATAACGATAGCATCGAGACAACTAAGCATGGCAATGATAGTAAAGGTATCCAAGGGTACGGTCATCTTGCCTGAGATCCCGCAAGGAAGAAGAACGGATCCGTGAAGAAGACGAAGAAGAAGCCTTGAAGAAGAACCACGGGTAGATGAACGAATCCTCACGATCGCAACGGAACAAGCACTAACGAGAAGAAGCAAGCAATACGGTAAACACACAACACAAGAACATGACAATATGCTTAAGCAAGTATGATGCAAGACAAGTCTATATATGATGCAATACATGTCAAGGTAGGAAGCACAGAAAAACAACACAAGAACATGACAATATGCTCAAGCAAGTATGATGCAAGACAAGTCTATATATGATGCAATACATGGCAAGGTAGGAAGCACAGAAAAATAGCACAAGAACATGACAATATGCTCAAGCAAGTATATATGATGCAATACATGGCAAGGTAGGAAGCACAGAAAAACAACACAAGAACATGACAATATGCTCAAGCAAGTATGATGCAAGACAAGTCTATATATGATGCAATACATGGCAAGGTAGGAAGCACAGAAATACAACACAAGAACATGACAATATGCTCAAGAAAGTATGATGCAAGACAAGTCTATATATGATGCAATACATGGCAACGTAGGAAGCACAGAAAAACAACACAAGTCAACAAGTTTAAATGAGGCCGGAAACTACATATAATAAAACCGGTAAGTCCTCATATGCATAATTTGAAATTAGTCCAGATCTGAACAAACCTTAATTTAAAGTTGTTAAACAGCAAGCTAACATGCACCATGATGATCTCCACGAAATTCTAGTCAAGTTTCATATAAAGTTTGTTTAATTCGGAGCTACGGCCTAGAAGATATGAGCAAAACAAGACAAGCATGGCAACGGTGCAAGATGCACCCAAACATCAAGCAAACACACTCCAAACTTGAAAACAACATGATATTATGATTCTACATGCAAAATCACACAAGTTTCATATAAGGCACACCCAAAACGGAGCAACGGGCTAAAAGATACACATGAAACAAGATATAACAACAAGCTGAAGTTAACAGCCACATAACAACTTTGGAGCAAGGTAAATATATGCTACAACACCCAAACGTGATGACAAGAAGCATGGATGTGAAGTAGACATGTTACTCTACAAGCATGAACTTAGAACAAACCCAAAAGCTTGCTGGAACACATTTAAACAAGCATGGCAAGTTGCAATAAAACATTCCAGACTTAGCCAAAATCTGGGAAGGCAAAAACATCATCACGATGCTGCCTTCGGAGGCACAAAACAACAAGCAAATCAACTCTACTAAGCATATAAAGAACATGGACATGTAGTAGACATATCCTACAGCAAACAACACCATTGGAGCAACTCCATAGGAGGCATGGATCAATAGCAACAAGCTCCACCAAATTGAACATGCTGATAAAAACCTGACAGGTATAATTTATAGAAACTTGAGAGCAAGAAATAAATAAGCTACAGCAGGCCATATGAGCAAGTAAGGGCATGAATGGATAGACAATAACATGGACAACAAGACATGATCATTGGCCACTCCAAAACAAGCACGGATTTGAGTGGGGCATCAAGCAAACATGGTATCAGGTTATAACAGATTCCAGACTTAGCAGTGTTTTCACTAAGTATAAAACAGCTACAACAACATGGTATGTTTACAAGCTTGTTTAAGTCACCTCAAGGCATATCATGGAAAGAGGTTTCCACCACAGCAAAGACCATATAATGGTGCTTCTAAAACATCTAGACATGTGGCATGAAGACAAACACACCAATAGCAAAGAGCAAGTGAAATCAGCATCTCATAACAAGTTTCAGCACTTAACAGCCAAATGCACTTTTGCAACAGAGATTAACATGGCAAGATGAACTCAAACAAGCATGCTACAGCAACCATCATGTAGTACACTTCACAATGAACATTTTGACATATCATATGTTCCATTTGGATAAACATGCACCAAGTTATCATATCTCAAACATGGCATAAAATTAACAAGTAACAGCAGTTTATAACAAGTAGCACTCTTGCAACAGAGATTAGAGCATCAAGATGAAGTCAAACAAGCATGGCACAATGGAACAAAGTGTAGAGCATATCACCACGATCATTTTGACAAAATATTCACTCAATTTGGACATGCACACAAAAAGTTACAGCCATGCAAACATGCAACATTAATATGATAGAAAAAGGACTTAGCAGAATTTAACAAAGGGAAAAGTGAGCGCAAGATAAGTAAAGTGTGACCGGGGCGGGTTTTAGTGGGTTTCTCACCATGGGCCTGGCCCAGTTCAGCGAAGGGGTAGCTGGGCCGGCGCGGGGCAGGCCATGGGCCGCGGGGCCCACGCGGGGAGCTGGGCCGGTTGGAGGGTGCAGCTGGGCCGCGCTGGAGGAGGTAGGCCGGCCCAGGAGGTCGAGGCCTCGTCTCCCCCACGCGTGCGCATGAGCAGGGAGGAGGACGGCGGCCATGGTAGCATTGGCGGCGGCAGTGCCCGCAGCAGGGAGGTCGGGAGGAGGTCGGGACGCCGGGAACGGAGCGGCGGCGGGTGGATCCGGGCAGGTCCGCCCCGAATATGGCCGGAGGAAGACCCAGCGGCGGCTCGGGCGGAACCACGGCGGCGATGGGGCGAGGTGCTCCGGCGACAGAAGGAGTTGGGCGGCGCGGTAGCTCACCGGCGGCGGGGCTGCACGGTGTCTCACCGGCGTCGAGCGTCCGAGGAGGGGAGGCGAAGCAGCCGTGGAGGCGCGAACGCATGTGGGCGTGCGACGGCGGCGGATGGGTCGGGTGGGCCCGCTTCGGGCTCGTCGGACTGCGGCGGCGGGGAAGGCTGGATATTCCACATGGCGCGTGCCCGTTGGCTGCGGGAGGCGGCGGAGCTGACGTGGCACTCCCTGATTGGGCGGAGTGAGGTGGAGGGGCGCTGGACATGTGCAGCGGCGGAACGGACATATCTGGCTGCGCGGTGGAAAGAGGGTTAGGGTTCATCTGCGAGAAAATGGAGGGGCAGGCACATATTTATAGGTAGAGGGAGCTAGGAGTGTCCAAATGAGGAGCGGTTCGCGGCCACGCGATCGTGATCGAACGGCCAAGAGCATCGAGGAGGTTAGAATGGGCTTGGTGGGCTGTGTGAAAGGGGTGCTGGGCCAAAAGAGAAAGGCCTCCGGCGGTTAACACGGTTAACCGTTGGGCTATCAAACAAGCTCCGAATGCGACAAAAATTGACAGGCGGTCTACCTATGCTATAATAAGACCACACACCAAGTTTCATCCCATGCCAAGAACGTTTTCCGTCCACTCATAAAATGAATATTCGGAGGCGCCGCGTGCGTGTGTGAGTGTGTCTGGGCTCAGAACGGACAACGGAGAGGACGAGGGAACTCGGATGGATGCAAGTTTTGAAAACATGATGATGTAACACACATGATGACATGGCAAGATGCAACATGTAAGCAGATGACATGGCAACGAAGATGAATAACTGGCAGACACTTGGCGCACCGGTCTCGGGGTGTCACAACACTCCCCTACTAACAAGAGATCTCGTCCCGAGATCTTAGGAACGAGACGGGAGATGAAAAAGGAAGAACAAAGTTCTTCGAAAACAAAAGAGTGAAACCAAGGAACCTTGAGATGTTGAGCAACTTGAAAAAAGGATACAATGAAGAAGAACGAAGTTCCAAGTACTTCGTTAACGATGAGGAACAAGTAATACGACGGGAATCAAGGAGGTTGGAAGGCACGAAACAAGAGGTTCATGACCGAAAAAAAGAATATGAAACTGCACCGGTATAACGAAATAGTCAAGGAGCAAGAATGAAAGAATTTGAGCAGCACTCCGATTGGACATGGAAGGAATTGAATATGACCTTGAGAAGGTGAAATAATTCTTGACAAAAGAAAGAACACAAAGCCTTCGGAAGAATTGAAATAACAGTAAGAGAAGAACGGAGAAGAAGAATATCTTCTAGCACAAAAGAATTTGAAAGCATCCCTAGAAGGAAGGATTGAACGGATTTGATGAAGAATCAACACAAAAGAATAAACTTGTAGTGGACTTATTGACATCATCCCAAAACTTGTGGTGAATTATGCCGCAACCAAATATTGAATAGATGAGATGAAGGAAGAAATGCAAAACTCCATTTCAAAAAAAAATACGAAGAATTATTTGCACTCGAGAGGCAAACAATAAAGCTTGCACTTGAACAAATTATTGACGAACACTAGAAGAATGATTTAAATGATGGAGAACCACCATGAAGAACTCCGCTAACGAAAGGATGATGATATAGAAATGACGAACAAAAAGAATAAGATTAAAGCCTTGCGATGATTTAAGACGGGGTTCCGACGAAATGGCCGAGAAAAATTTGAACTCCGGAAAAGAAAAGATAAAAGGACTTGGAACTAGAATTTATTCGTCAAGAATAAACTCTGAAGGAAGGAATTAAACAACTTAGTGAAAATAATAAGAATTATGTTATGCTTATCCTTCACCAATTAAATTGATGAAAGCAATGGATCTGCATACACGCAAGCAGATGACATGGCAAGATGCAACACGCAAGCAGATGACATGGCAACGAAAACGAATAACTGGCAGACACCTGGCGCACTTGTCTCGGGGTGTCACAATCCCCCCGACATTTTTAGTTTTAGTAGATGCTTATAAATTTTCCTTCACTCCATTGTCACATATTGCAAATGTTACCTATGGATAGAAACTTCTTTAAAATTTTGATGGCATGTTTCTATGCACTCATGGAAAATTATCCATGAAAACTGTTACTAATACACGACAAATATTTAATTAATTCTCATCAATTAGCATGGCAATTCTTTCAAATTCATGCCAACTATCACATTGTGTACTGATAACCCACAAGTATAGGGGATCGCAACAGTTTTCGAGGGTAGAGTATTCAACCCAAGTTTCTTGACTCGACATAAGGGGAACCAAAGAATTTTCTCAAGTATTAGCAGCTGAGTTGTCAATTCAACCACACCTGGAAAACATAATATCTGCAGCAAAGTAATTTGTAGCAAAGTAATATGGAAGTAATGGTAACAGTGGCAAGAGTAACAATAGCAGTTTTGTAGTGATGGTGATAGCAGCAGTGACGAAAGTAACAAAGCAAGTATCAATATGGAACGAACTCGTAGGCAATGGATCGACAATGATAGGTGTTGGATAATATTCATCATGTAGCAGTTACAACCTAGGGTGACACAGAACTAGCTCTAATGCACCAATGTAATGTAGGAATGTATTCCTAATATAGTCATATGTGCTTATGGAAAAGAACTTGCATGACATCTTTTTTCCTACCCTCCCGTGGCAGCGGGGTCCTAATGGAAACTAAGGGATATTAAGGCCTCCTTTTAATAGAGTACCAGACCGAAGCATTAGCAATTAGTGAATACATGAACTCCTCAAACTATGGTCATCACCAGGAAGTGTCCCAGTTATTGTCACTCCGGGGTTGCCGGATCATAACACATAGTAGGTAACTATTGACATGCAAGATAGGTTTTAGAACACAAATATATTCATGAAAACATAATAGGTGCGGATCTGAAATCATGGCACTCGGGCCCTAGTGACAAGCATTAAGCACAGCAAAGTCATAGCAACATCAATCTCAGAACATAGTGGATACTAGGGATCAGACCCTAATAAAAACTAACTCGACATGATAAATCTCATCCTACCAATCACCGTCCAGCAAGCCTACGATGGAGTTACTCACGCACGGCGGCGAGCATCATGAAATTGGTGATGGAGGATGGTTGGTGATGACGACGGCAACGATCTCCACTCTCCGGAGCCCCGAACGGACTCCAGATGAGGTCTCCCGATGAGGAACAGGAGGTGGCAACGGCTTCGCATTGTAAAACACGATGGGATATTGTCTCTTATTTTTTTCTCCCCGAAAGAGATTATATGGAGTTGGAGTTGACGTCGGTGGAGCTCTAGGGGGCCCACAAGGTAGGGGGGCACCCCCACCCTTGTGTCCAGGGGGTGGGCCCCCTCCGATGATTCTTTCTATCAATATTTTTAATATATTATGAAAATATTCTCTGTGAAGTTTCAGGTCATTCGGAGAACTTTTATTTCTGCACAAAAATAACACCAATGCAATTCTGCTGAAAAAAGCATCAATCCGGGTTAGTTCCATTCAAATCGTGAAAATTATAGTCCAAAACAAGGGCAAAAGTGTTTGGAAAAGTAGATACGATGGAGACGTATCAACTCCCCCAAGCTTAACCCATTGCTTGTCCTCAAGCAATTCAGTTGATAAACTGAAAGTGACAAAGAAAAACTTTTACAAACTATGTTTCATCTTGTTGTTGTAAATACGTAAAACTAGCATTCAAGTTTTCAGCAAAGATTATGAACTAACCACATTCACAATAACATTTAGGTCTCATGTTTACCCATATTAATGGCATAATTAGCTAGCGAGCAATAATAATAAATCTCAAATGACAACGATTTTTCAAAACAATCATGATATAATATGACAAAGTGGTATCTCGCTAGCCCTTTCTGAGACCGCAAAACATAAATGCAGAGCACCTAAGAAGATCAAGGTCTGACTAGACATTGTAATTCATAGTTAAAGAGATCCAGTCACACTCATACTCAATATCAATAAATAACAAAGCATATAAATGACAGAGGTGCTCTCCAACTAGTGTTTTTTATAAGAGGATGATGACCCAACAATAAAAGTAAATTGATAGGCCCTTCACAGAGGGAAGAAAGGATTTGCAGACGTGCTAGAGCTCAAGTTTTTAAATATGAGATGAATATAATTTTGAGAGGTATGCTTTCTTTGTCAACACTACGACCAAGAGTTCTCAATATCTTCCATGCTACATACATTATAGGCGGTTCCCAAACAAAATGGTAAAGTTTTACTCCCCCTCCATCATCAAACACACTCCACGGCTTATCCGAAACAACGGGTACCGTCCAAACCAACAACAGTCCTGGGGAGCTTCGTTTAATTATATTTTGATTTTTGATCATGGGACTGGGTATCCCGGTTACCAGCCATTTTCTCGTGAATGACAAGCGGAGTCCACTCATCGTGAGAATAACCCACCTAGCATGGAAGATAAAGACAGCACCCAGTCGCCACATGAGCGATTTGGGCATACAAAACAAGATTTTATTTGAAGGTTTAGAGTTTGGCACATGCAAATTTACTTGGAACGGCAGGTAAATGCCGCATATAGGCAGGTATGGTGGACTCATAAGGAACAACTTTGAGTTTATTGAAGTAGATGCACAAGCAGTATAAGGCTTAGTACAGATGAAGGCTAGAAAGAGACTAGGAAGCGACCAGCTAGAGAGCAACAATGGTCATAAACATGCTTTGAGATTAACCAACATTGAGTGCAAGCATAAGCAGGATATAAATTACCATGAACATAAATATCGTGGAGGCTATGTTGATTTTGTTTCAACTACATGCGTGAACATGTGCCAAGTCAATCCATTTAAATAATTCAAAGGAGGATACCATCCTATCATACTACATCACAACCATTTTAAAAGCATGTTGGCACGCAAGGTAAACCATTATAAACTCCTAGCTAATTAAGCATGGCATGAGTAACTATAATCTCAAATTGTCACTGCATACATGTTTCATTCATAATGGGCTGAATCAGGAATGACAAGCTAATCATATTTACAAAAACAAGATAGGTTGAGTTTATACCAGCTTTTATCCATCTCAAACATTTCATCATATATCGGCATTATTGCCTTTCACTTGCACGGCCAAACGGTGTGAATAATAATAATAGTGCACGTGCATTGGACTAAGCTGGAATCTGCAACATTTATTCAAAGGAGAAGCCATGGTAATATGGGCTCTTTGCTAGATCAACAATAATGCATATGATAGCCACTCATCATTTTCATCGTGGTCTTCTCCTCTCGACCCCCAAACAAAAGAAAAGAATTTCAAAAAAATGCACTGAAATGTTTTTGAAGTTTTTGTTTCTCTGAGGAAAGCAAAACAAGAACGAGAAAAACTATTTACACGGGAAAGCTCCCAACAAACAAAAGAAGAAAATGAAATATTTTTGGATTTTCTTTTAATACTACAAACTACTAAGGAACTAACTGGAAAGAAAATACAAAAGAAGCAGGAAATAATTTTGGGTTTTCTAAAGTTCATCAAACACACAAGAAGAAATCAAGAAAAATAAACTAACATCGATGATACAATGAAAAAGTATGAACATCAACAACTGGAGTGAATGTGTCAACATGAATGTAATTTCAGTGAGAAATACATACCCCCCAAGCTTAGGCTTTTTCCTAAGTTGGTTTAGGGCCACGGCTCAAAGTAGCCCTCTCCTGGGTACTGAGGTGGATCCTGAGGGTTCCACTGGTTTGCGAGCTCGTGCAGCTCCCACTGAAAGATAGGCTTGCGATAAGGATCAAGGGCCGATGCTGGCTCAGGCACTGCGGGTTATGGAAGTCACCAAAATCTGCAGATGTCCTACGGAAAAATAGTGTACTTGCCTGAATGAAGATTAAACAAAGAAGGTGTAAGCAAGATAATAGTCTAAAAAGTATTCTGACTGAATATCAAATTATAAATAAGCTTATTTTCCTCATTAGAACAAGTGAATTTATGCGCTACCATGCTGTCATAATCTAAATAAATAGTGGGTAGCAATTTCTCCTCTTTTTCATAATGCCTAATGGGTATCTTAAAGCGTCGAGTGATACGTCTCCAATGTATCTATAATTTTTTATTGTTCCATGCTATTATATTATCTGTTTTCGATGTTGAATGGGCTTTATTATGCACTTCTATATTATTTTTGGGACTAACCTACTAACCAAAGGCCCAGTGCAAATTGTTGTTTTTTTTTGCCTATTTGAGTGTTTCGCAGAAAAGGAATATCAAACGGAATCCAAACGGAATGAAACCTTCGCGAGGATCGTTTTTCGAACAAACACAATCCAATAGACTTCGAGTACAAGTCTGGGAAGCCACGAGGTGACCACGAGGCAGGAGGGAACGCCCAGGGGGGTAGGCGCGCCCCCCACCCTCGTGGGCCCCTCGTAGCTCCACCGGCGTACCTCTTCCTCCTATATATACTCATATACCCTGAAATCATCCAAGAGCACCAAGAAACCCTATTTACACCGCCGCAACCTTCTATACCCGTGAGATACCCTCTTGGGGCATTTTCCGGAGCTCCGCTGCAGGGGGAATCGATCACGGAGGGCTTCTATATCAACACCATAGCCTCTCCAATGATGTGTGAGTAGTTTACCTCGGACCTTCGGGTCCATAGCTATTAGCTAGATGGCTTCTTCTCTCTCTTTGGATCTCAATACAAAGTTCTCCTCGATCTTCTTGGAGATCTATTTGATGTAATACTTTTTGTGGTGTGTTTGTCGAGATCCGATGAATTGTGGGTTTATGATCAAGATTATCTATGAACAATTTTTTATTCTTCTCTGAATTCTTATATGTATAATTTAATATATTTGCAAGTCTCTTCGAATTATCAGTTTGGTTTGGCCTACTAGATTGATCTTTCTTGCAATGGGAGAAGTGCTTAGCTTTGGGTTCAATCTTGCGGTGTCATTTCCCAGTGACAGCAGGGGCAGCAAGGCTCATATTGTATTGTTGCCATCGAGGATAAAAGGACGGGGTTTATGTCATATTGCATGAGTTTATCCCTCTACATCATGTCATCTCGCTTAATGCATTACTCTGTTCTTATGAACTTAATACTCTAGATGCATGCTGGATAGCGATGGATGTGTGGAATAATAGTAGTAGATGCAGAATCGTTTCGGTCTACTTGTCACGGATGTGATGCCTATATACAAGATCATGCCTAGATATTGTCACAACTATGCGCTTTTCTATCAATTTCTCGATAGTAATTTGTTCACCACCGTAAGATTTGCTATCGGTAGAGAAGCCACTAGTGAAACCTATGGCCCCCGGGTCTATTTTCCATCATATTAATCTTCCATCAACTAGCTATCTTTATTGTTCTTTTATTTTGCAATATTTACTTTTCAATCTATACAACAAAAATACCAAAAATATTTATCTTATTATCTCTATCAGATCTCACTTTTGCAAGTGGCCGTGAAGGGATTGACAACCCCTTTATTGTGTTGGTTGCAAGGTTCTTAATTGTTTGTGCAGGTACTAGTGATTTGCCTGTAGTCTCCTACTGGATTGATACCTTGGTTCTCAAAAACTGAGGGAAATACTTACGCTACTTTGCTGCATCACCCTTTCCTCTTCAAGGAAGAAACAACGCATGCTCAAGAGGTAGCAAGAAGAATTTCTGGCGCCATTGCCTGGGAGATTTACGCCAAGTCAAAGTCAAGATTTGATCTCCCATCAACTTGCTGATTTCTAGCGCCGTTGTCGGGGAGATCTACGCACAAGTCACATACCAAGTACCCATCACAAACTCTTATCCCTCGCATTATATTATTTTCCATTTGCCTCTCGTTTTCCTCACCCCCACTTCACCTTTTCCTTTTTCTTCGCCTTCCTCCCGTATGTATATTTGTTTGTGCTTCCATGTGCCTTCTATTTGCTTGCATCTTTGCTTGCTAAAAATCTGTTGATATGGATCCACTTAATGTGTTCTACATGGATCATCTTCGATCCTTATGCGCTCGTGCTGAAACCCCAAATAGCCTAGTTGATGGGAAATCTTTAGATGAACATGCTCATTTTGTGCGTCACCGTTTGTGTGAAAAAGGGAGACTCTTATGGGATCAAATAAACAGATTGTTGTGTTATGCTTGGAATCTTTGTGAAAATTATGATTTTACTTGTTGCTCTAAGAACCCTAAAAAACACCTCCCCTACCTATGTGAGTTTAATGATAATGAAATCTTATCTTCTTATGCAAAAGGGTGTTTATAGTTACTACGATATCGAACAAATTGAAGAATTTGTTGCTTTTAAGGGTTCTTATGAAGTTGCTTCTTTGATTAAAAAGTATGATATTAGTCTCTACAAATCTGAAAATTTTGACATACTTAAATATTGCTATGAAAACTATGCTCATAATGTCTATGTCAAAGAATTTATTGAAAGTATGGCCGCTGCTTTGGAAGAAATAATGATATGCATGAATCTATAGATAATTATGATTCCGATGAGTTCATTGAAATATCCCTTGATGAACATGGCACTTGCTATTCTTGTGGCCATGATGCCAATATTTATGAAGATGAATTTGCTATAGTTCCTTATGTTAAACATGAGATCATTGCTATTGCACCCATACTTGATAGTTCCTTCGATGAACAGCATGATTGCAATGATGTTATCATAAATTCTATTAATGTCAATTGTGTTAATGATATACAAAACCCTAAGCTTGGGGATGCTAATTATGCTATGTCCACTACTTGTTGCAATGATCATGATTGGGGTGATGCTTCTTACGATCTTGAAAATTTATTTAATCCCCATGATGAATATAATATTGATAATAATGTTTGCAATAATATTGAAAGTGGGTTTGGAGAGGTCATGACTTTAGTTAATGTTAATCCCACTATTTTGGAAGAGTGTCAACTTCGCATGCATGTGGATCGTGTTGAGAATATGTTATGTGATAGCTATATTGTTGAATTTGCTTATGATCCTACATGCAATTATTACAAGAGAGGAAAATATGGTCGTAGAAATTTTCATGTTACTAAATTACCTCTCGTTATGTTGAGATTGCTATTGTTTCTTTCTTCTTCCTTGCATATGCTAGAAATTGATTACCTTGATAATTTGTTCGCGTATAAAATGCCTATGCATAGGAAGTATGTTAGACTTAGATTTGATTTTCACATGCTATATGATGCTCTCTTTGTGCTTCAATTCTTATCTTTCATGTGAGCACCATTGAATTCTCAAGCCTATCTTAATGGCTATAAAGAAAGAGTTTGTTGGGAGGCAACCCAATTTTATTTTATTTGCTTTTACTTCTTTTTAGTAATAAATAATTCATCTAGATTATGTTTAGATGTGGTTTTGTGTTTTAATTAGTGTTTGTGCCAAGTAGAACCTTTGGGAAGACTTGTGTGAATTCTTTGTGATCTTGCTGTAAAAAACAGAAACTTGTGTGCTCACGAGATTAGCTGCCATTCTGTACTGGATAGTGCTTTAAAGTTGATTCTTTTTAAAGATGAATAATAGACAAATTCCTCACGTCCACCAATTTATTTCAGAATTTTTAGAGCTACAAAAGTATTCGGAAGTTACATATTGCTACAGAATGTTCAGTTTTTGACAGATTCTGTTTTGCGTGTGTTGTTTGCTTATTTTGATGAATCTATGGCTAGTACCGGGGGGTACGAACCATAGAGAAGTTGGAATACAGTAGGTTTAACACCAAAATAAATAAATAATGAGTTCAATACAATACCTTAAAGTGGTGGTTTGTTTTCTTATACTAACGGAGCTCATGAGATTTTCTGTTAAGTTTTGTGTTGTGAAGTTTTCAAGTTTTTGGGTAAGGATTTGATGGACTATGGAATAAAGAGTGGCAAGAGCCTAAGCTTGGGGATGCCCAAGGCACCTAAAGGTAAAATTCAAGGACAACCAAAAGCCTAAGCTTGGGGATGCCCCGGGAAGGCATCCCCTCTTTCGTCTTCGTCTATCGGTAACTTTACTTGAGACTATATTTTTATTCACCACATGATATGTGTTTTGCTTGGAGCGTCTTGTATGATTTGAGTCTTTGCTTTTTAGTTTACCAAACTTATCCTTGCTGTACACACCTTTTGGGAGATACACACATGAATCAGAATTTATTAGAATACTCCATGTGCTTCACTTATATCTTTTGAGCTAGATAATTTTGCTCTAGTGCTTTACTTATATCTTTTTAGAGCACGGTGGTGGTTTTATTTTATAGAAATTATTGATCTCTCATGCTTCAGTTATGTTATTTTGAGAGTCCTTTAGAAAAGAATGGTAATTTGCTTTGGCTATAAAATTAGTCCTAATATGATAGGCATCCAAGATGGGTATAATAAAAACTTCCATATAAAGTGCATTGAATACTATGAGAAGTTTGATACTTGATGATTGTTTTGGGATATAAGGATGGTGATATTAGAGTCATGCTAGTGGAGTAATTGTGAATTTGAGGAATAGTTGTGTTAAAGTTTGTGATTCCCGTAGCATGCACGTATGGTGAACCGTTATGTGAGTAAGTTGCAGCATGATTTATTTATTGATTGTCTACCTTTGTGTGGAGGTCGGGATCACGCGATGGTTAACTCCTACCAACCCTTCCCCTGGGAGCATGCGTTTAGTGCTTTGTTTTCATAACTTGTAGATTTTTGCAATAAGTATATGAGTTTTTTATGACTAATGTTGAGTCCATGGATTATACGCACTCTCACCCTTCCACATTGCTAGCCTCTCTAGTATCACGCAACTTTCTCCGGTACCATACACCCACCATATACCTTCCTCAAAATAGCCACCATACCTACCTCTTATGGCTTTTACATAGCCATTCCAAGATATATTGCCATGCAAGTTTCCATCGGTCTTTTTATTATGACACGCTTCATCATTGTCATATTGCCTTGCATGATCATGTAGTTGACATCGTATTTGTGGCAAGGCCATCATGCATTCATATATGTCACTCTTGATTCATTGCACATTCCGGTACACCACCGGAGGCATTACATAGAGTCATATTTTGTTCTAGCCTCGAGTTGTAATTCTTGAGTTGTAAGTAAAATATAAGTGTGATGATCTTCATTATTAGAGCATTGTCCCAGTGAGGAAAGGATGATGGAGACTGTGATTCCCCCACAAGTCAGGATGAGGCTCCGGACGAAAAAAAGAGAGAAAAAAGAGGCCATAAAAAAGAAAAGAAAATAAAAGGCCAAAAAAATGAGAGAAAAAGAGAGAAGGGGCAATGCTACTATCCTTTTTCCACACTTGTGCTTCAAAGTAGCACCATGATCTTCATGATAGAGAGTCTCTTGTTTTGTCATCTTCATATACTAGTGGGAATTTCCATTATAGAACTTGGCTTGTATATTCCAATGATGGGCTTCCTCAAACGCCCTAGGTCTTCGTGAGCAAGCAATTTGTATGCACACCCACTTAGTTTCTTTAGTTGAGCTCTCATACACTTATAGCTCTAGTGCATCCATTGCATGGCAATCCCTACTCACTCACATTAATATGTATTGATGGGCATCTCCATAGCCCATTGATATGCCTAGTTCATGAGAGACTATCTTCCTCCTTTTGTCTTTTCCACAACCACCATTCTATTCCACCTATAGTGCTATATCCATTGCTCACGCTCATGTATTGCCTGAAAGTTGACACAGTTTGAAAAAATTAAAGTATGAAACAATTGCTTTGCTGAAACGGGGGTTGTGCATAATTTAAAGATTTTGTGTGATGAAGATAGAGCATAGCCAAACTATATGATTTTGTAGGGATGAACTTTCTTTGGCCATGTTATTTTGAGAAGACATAATTGCTTTGTTAGTATGCTTGAAGTATTATTATTCTTATGTCAATATTAAACTTTTATCTTGAATCTTTCGGATCTGAACATTCATGCCACAATAAAGTGAATTACATTGAGAATTATGTTAGGCATCAAAAATTCTGTTTTTATCATTTACCTACTCGAGGACGAGCATGAATTCAGCTTGGGGATGCTTGATACGTCTCCAACGTATCTATAATTCTGATTGTTCCATGCTATTATATTATCTGTTTTGGATGTTTAATGGGCTTTATTATGCACTTCTATATTATTTTGGGGACTAACCTACTAACCAAAGGCCTAGTGCAAATTGCTGTTTTTTTTGCCTATTTTAGTGTTTCGCAGAAAAGGAATATCAAACGGAATCCAAACGGAATGAAACCTTCGCGAGGATCGTTTTTCGAACAAACGCAATCCAGTAGACTTCGAGTACAAGTCTGGGAAGCCACGAGGTGACCACGAGGCAGGAGGGCGCGCCCAGGGGGTAGGAGCGCCCCCGACCCTCGTGGGCCCCTCGTAGCTCCACCGACGTACCTCTTCCTCCTATATATACTCATATACCTTGAAAACATCTGAGAGTACCACGAAACCCTATTTCCACCGCCGCAAACTTCTGCCCCCGTGAGATCCCATCTTGGGACCTTTTCCGGAGCTCCGCCAGAGGGGGAATCGATCACGGAGGGCTTCTACATCAACACCATAACCTCTCCGATGATGTGTGAGTAGTTTACCACAGATCTTTGGGTCCATAACTATTAGCTAGATGACTTCTTCTCTCTCTTTGGATCTCAATACAAAGTTCTCCTCGATCTTCTTGGAGATCTATTTGATGTAATACTTTTTGCGGTGTGTTTGTCAAGATCCGATGAATTGTGGGTTTATGATCAGGATTATGTATGAATAATATTTGATTCTTTTCTGAATTCTTATATGTATGATTTAATATCTTTGTGGATCTCTTCGAATTATCAGTTTGGTTTGGCCTACTAGATTGATCTTTCTTGCAATGGGAGAAGTGCTTAGCTTTGGGTTCAATCTTGCGGTGTCCTTTCCCAGTGACAGCAGGGGCAGCAAGGAACGTATTGTATTGTTTCCATCGAGGATAAAAAGATGGGGTTTATGTCATATTGCACGAGTTTATCCCTCTACATCATGTCATCTCGCTTAATGTGTTACTCGGTTCTTATGAACTTAATACTCTAGATGCATGTTGGCTAGCGGTTGATGTGTGGAGTAATAGTAGTAGATGCAGAATCGTTTCGGTCTACTTGTCAAGGACATGATGCCTATATACATGATCATGCCTAGATATTCTCATAACTATGCGCTTTTCTATCAATTGCTCGACAGTAATTTGTTCACCCACCGTAAGATTTGCTATCTTGAGAGAAGCCACTAGTGAAACCTATGGTCCCCGGGTCTATTTTCCAGCATATTAATCTCCCATCAACTAGCTATCTTTATTGTTCTTTTATTTTGCAATCTTTACTTTTCAATCTATACAATAGAAATACCAAAAATATTTATCTTATTATCTCTATCAGATCTCACTTTTGCAAGTGGCTGTGAAGGGATTGACAACCCCTTTATCGCGTTGGTTGCAAGGTTCTTAATTGTTTTTGCAGGTACTAGGGATTTGCGTGTACTCTCCTACTAGATTTATACCTTGGTTCTCAAAAACTGAGGGAAATACTTACGCTACTTGGCTGCATCACCCTTTCCTCTTCAAGGGAAAAATAACGCATGCTCAAGAGGTTGCATCGAGCAAGGCGAGTGGCGAAGATACCGCCAAAAATAGGACCCTTAGTACGATTTAAACTCAATCGTTTAGCAACCATAGCACAAAAACTAAAAGTTCTATCAGGAAGTAAAGCATGGCGCAAAATGGCAAGGTCAGGGGCACTAAGGCCTCCACTCTCTCCACGACCAACCAAACATCTCCCGGCAAATAATGAATAATAGCATAAAACAGGAAAATGTAAACTAGAAGCTCTCGCTTCTGACACCCTTCTCCTTTCCCCTACGGTAACTGTATCAATAAAATCTTCCAGGTCTCTAGGACGTGGTTCTTCGATGCTACCTTCGTAAGGTTGTTTGCATACCTCACAAAACTCATATAGGTTCATCTACTTATGCTCATCATATAAATCAAATTCTACCATGGGTGGTGATCTTCTAGCATGAAAATTTTGCACGGAAGTATTAGTTAGGAGGAGATACTAATCACACTAGTCGCGGAGGAAGTCGGTGATGCCAGCATTCTCGGCCAAATAATAGAAATCTTCATAAATTCCAGCCGCCTGAAAAAATGCATCACATGGCCATTCACATTCCCGAATCTCCGCGATACGAGGAAGAATATACTTGGGCTTCTCCTTCTCCTCATTCTACTTTTCCTATGAACCCCGGCTCGAGGAGCCTCTCAACAATCTCCTCATTTTTTTCTTCCTCTAAAAAATTCTGAAATTTTTAGTGACTCAAAATAAAAGTCAAGCAAACTCAGCTAAACTGATAGCAACTACTCCTACAAGTGTCTAGAGGCTATATCATGCATCAAAACTACTTGGGACCATATAAATTTTACATGCAAGCTCAAGAACAACGTCACTACAGCAGCAAAAAATTGCAATAAATAAAGCACTAGAACCAAAACTAATTGGACCATTGGAGGAGTCACATACTGAAGAACAATCTCCCAACACGGTTTTGCAAATGATGATTTGAAAAATGAGATCAAAAATGGCAGCAAGATGGGCTAGAACACGGGTTTGAGCTGGTGGATGATTTTTCTGGAGGAAGAAGGAGATGATGGGTGCTGGAATAAGTGGAGGGGGCACGTGGGGCCCACAAGGACAAGGGCGCGCCCTCCACCCTTGTGGCCCACTGGTGCAACCCCCTGATGCATTCTCAACGCCAAAAATCTTAAAATATTCTAGAAAAATCATATTGAATTTTTAGGGCATTTTAAGAACTTTTATTTTCGGAACATTTTTTATTGCACGGATAATTCAGAAAACAGACATATAATAATATTTTTTCTTTATTTAATCTAAATAACAGAAAGTAAAAGTTGGGTACAGAAGGTGGTGTCTTCTAAATTCATCCATCTCATGCTCATCAAAAAGGAATCCATCAATGAGGTTGATCAAGTCTCATTAACAAACTTCTTTCGAGTAACATAAAACCCTAGAATTTTCGAATAATACTAGGTTACCTCAATGGGGATATGCATGTCCCCAACAATAAGAATATCATATTTCTGTTTGACAGTAGGAATAGGGAATTCAAAACTTCCAATAGTGATAGTTAAAAATTTTCCAATAGAATTGACACTATTAACTCGAGGTTGTTTCTTCTTAAAGTGTACCGTATGCTCATTACCATTTACATGAAAAGTGACATTGCCTTTGTTGCAATCAATGATAGCCCTTGCAGTATTCAAAAAGGGTCTACCAAGGATGATCGACATATTGTCGTCCTCGGGAATATCAAGAATAACAAAGTCCGTTAAGATAGTAACGTTTGCAACCACAACAGGCACATCCTCACAAATCCCGATAGGTATAGCAGTTGATTTATCAGCCAATTGCAAAGAGATTTCAGTAGGTGTCAACTTATTCAATTCAAGTCTACGATACAAAGAGAAAGGCATAACACTAACACCGGCTCCAAGATCACATAAAGCAGTTTTAACATAGTTTCCTTTAATGGAGCATGGTATAGTGGGTATTCCTAGATCTCCAAGTTTCTTTGGTATTCCACCCTTAAAAGTATAATTAGCAAGCATGGTGGAAATGTCAACTTCTGGTATCTTTCTTTTATTAGTAACAATTTCTTTCATATACTTGGCATAAGGAGGCATTTTAAGCATACCAGTCAAACACATACGCAAAAAGATAGGTCAAATCATCTCACAAAAGTGTTCAAAATCCTCATCATCCTTTTTCTTGGATGGTTTAGGAGGAAAGTACATGGGTTTCTGAACCCATGGTTCCCTTTCTTTACCATGTTTCCTAGCAATGAAGTCTCTCTTATCATAACGTTGATTCTTTGATTGTGGGTTACCAAGGTCAACTGCAGGTTCAATCTCTACATCATTATCATTACTAGGTTGAGCATCGGTATGAACATCATCATTAACATTATCACTAGGTTCATGTTCATTACCAGATTGTGTCTCAACATGAGAAATAGAAATATTATTGGGATTCTCAGGTGCATTGGTAGCAGGTTCACTAGGAGCAGGCAAAGTCCTACCAGTTTTCTTCTTCTTTTTAGTACTAGGACTAGGTGTATCAGTATTAATTCTCTGAGAATCTTGCTCAATTCTCTTAGGATGGCCCTCAGGATACAAAGGTTCCTGAGTTACTTTACCAACTCTAGTAGCAACCATAACAACTTTATCATTATTCTTACTATTCAACTCATTAAGCAAATCATTGTGTGCCTTAAGTACTTGTTCTACTTAAGTGGTAACCATGGAAGAATGTTTACTAATAAGCTTAAGATCATTAGAAGTTCTAGTCACAAGATCACCCAAGCGCTCAAGCATATAACCATTATGTTTCAGTTGTCTACTAATATCAGCATTGAAGTCTTCTTGTTTAACAATGAAACTGTCAAACTCATCTAAGAATTGACTAGCAGACTTATTATGAGGAATATCACCTTCATCAAATCTATATAGAGAATTTACCTCTACTACCTGTGTTGGGTTATCAAGACCATGCATTTCTTCAATAGGTGGTAAATTCTTAACATCTTCAGCTTTAATACCTTTTTCCTTCATTGATTTCCTTGCATCTTGCATATCTTCAGGACTGAGAAATAGAATACCTCTTTTCTTTGGAGTTGGCTTTGGAGTTGATTCAGGGAGAGTCCAATCATTATCATTACTCAATATAATATTCAATAACTTTTCAGCTTGTTCAACAGTTCGTTCCCTCAAAACACAACCAGCACAACTATCTAGGTGGTCCCTAGAAGCATCGGTTAGCCCATTATAAAAGATATCCAGTATTTCATTCTTCTTGAGAGGATGATCAGGCAAAGCATTAAGTAAATGGAGAAGCCTCCCCCAAGCTTGTGGGAGACTCTCTTCTTCAATTTGCACAAAATTAAGTATTTCATGTAAGGCAGCTTATTTCTTATGAGCAGGAAAATATTTGGCAGAGAAGTGGTAAATCATGTCTTGGGGACAACACACACAACCAGGAGTAAGAGAATTAAACCATAACTTAGCATCACCCTTTAATGAGAAAGGAAACAACTTAAGAATATAATAATAGCGAATTTTTTCCTCATGAGCAAATAGGGTGGCTATATCATTTAATTTAGTAAGATGTGCCACAACAGTTTCAGATTCATAACCATGAAAAGGATCAGATTCAACTAAAGTAATTAACTCAGGATCAGCAGAGAATTCACAATCCTTATCAGTAACACAGATAGGTGAAGTAGCAAATTCAGGATCATATTGCATTCTAGTATTCAAAGATTGTTCTTTCCACTTGCGTACTAATTTCTTAAGATAATTCCTATCCTCACAAGCAAGAAAGTCTCTAGCTACTTCTCCTTCCATTATATATCCCTCGGGAGCAATAGGCAATTCATATCAAGGGGAAGTATGTCTAACATGTGTTTCAAAGTTTTCAGTATCAATAATTTCATCAGTTTCAGAAATATCATCATCTTCAGCATAATCAATAGTACTAGATCTAGCAAGATGTTTATCAAGTAATTCACCCAATGGCACAGTTTCATCATAAGCATCATTGATAACAGAAGTGGCATCACCAATATCATGCGACGTATTCGAATCAATAGCAGGTGTAGGTGTCGCAAGTTTACTCAAAATAGATGGCGAATCAAGTGCATAGCTAGAGATGGCAGTTCCTTACCTCCCCTCGTTCTAGAGGGAACGATCTTGGTTCTATCATCCTTTAGTGGCCTCATAGTGATCAACAGATATAAATCCCAAGTAACTCAGAAAATAGAGCTATGCTCCCAGGAAATGGCGCCAGAAAAAGGTCATGATAACCCACAAGTATAGGGGATCACGACAGCTTTTGAGGGTAGAGTATCCAACCCAAATTTATTGATTCGACACAAGGGGAGCCAAAGAATATTCTCAAGTATTAGCAGCTGAGTTGTCAATTCAACCACACCTGGAAAACTTAATATCTACAGCAAAGTATTTAGTAGCAAAGTAATATGGAAGTAACGGTAACCGTGGCAAGAGTAACAGTAGCAGTTTTGTAGTGATGGTGACATCAGCAGTAATGAAAGTAACAAAGCAAGTATCAATATGGAACAAACTCGTAGGCAATGGATTGGAAATTACAAGTGTCAGATAATATTCATCATGTAGCAATTACAACCTAGGGTGACACAGAACTAGCTCCAGTTCATCAATGTAATGTAGGCATGTATTCCGAATATGGTCATACGTGCTTATGGAAAAGAACCTGCATGCCATCTTTTGTCCTACCCTCCTGTGGCAGCGGGGTCCTTATAAAAACTAAGGGATATTAAGGCCTCCTTTTAATAGAGTACCGGACCAAAGCATTAGCACTTAGTGAATACATGAACTCCTCAAACTATGGTCATCATCGGGAAGTGTCCCAGTTATTGTCACTCCGGGGTTGCCGGATCATAACACATAGTAGGTAACTATTGACTTGCAAGATAGGATCAAGAACACAAATATATTCATGAAAACATAATAGGTTTAGATCTGAAATCATGGCACTCGGGCCCTAGTGACAATCATTAAGCATAGAAAAGTCATAGCAACATCAATCTCAGAACATAGTGGATAGTAGGGATCAAACCCTAACAAAACTAACTTGATTACATGATAAATCTCATCCAACCCATCACCGTCCAGCAAGACTACGATGGAATTACTCACGCACGTCGGTGAGCATCATGAAATTGGTCATGGAGGATGGTTGGTGATGACGACGGCAACGATCTCCACTCTCCGGAGCCCCAAACGAACTCCTAATCAGGTCTCCCGATGAAGAACAGGAGGTGGCGGCGGCTCAGTATCATAAAACGTGATGGGATCTTCTCTCTTATTTTTTTCTCCCCGAAAGAGATTATATGGAGTTGGAGTTGACGTCGGTGGAGCTCCAGGGGGCACAAGGTAGGGGAGTGCGCCCTAGGGGTGTGCGGCCCCCACACTTTTGGCTAGGGTGTGGGCCCCCTCCGGTGATTCTTTCCGTCAATATTTTTTTATATATTCTGAAAATATTCTCCGTGAAGTTTTAGATCATTCCGAGAACTTGTATTTCTACACAAAAATAACACCAAGGCAATTCTGTTGAAACAACGTCAATCTGGGTTAGTTCCATTCAAATCATGCAAATTAGGGTCGAAAACAATGGCAAAAAAGTTTGGAAAAGTAGATACGATGGAGATGTATCATGTACATAACTAAGGAGGAAGTTATAACACATTACAGTTTAGGTTTACTTTTGTTTACTGGACTATCTTGAGATACCATACATGCATAAGAGGTTGCAGGTGAACCTACTCCTTGGCATATTTCCATCATATTGTGTACAATGTTTCCCATTTCTCGTAGTTGTTGTGTTGCTACAAATTGTAGAACACAAAATCTAGTGGACAAAGAACAAATGAAACATTAGGAGCTTGCAATACCTCATATTGTGAGCACAGAGACCTCTCGTGGGTCCGATAACCTATATCTCTAGGAAAGAAGGAACGATACTGCAAGATCCAAGTTGAATCGACGGAATCAAGAGCCTAGCACTTATGAGGATATAGTTGTGTCACCTGAGTGGATGTCTTATGAGTTTGCAACCCTAGAGTGTACCAGGACATAGGATCTAGTACCATTACCTCATTGGTCGGACTATATCACTTGCAAATGGGTGTACAATGTTAAAACCAAGTCAAATGGTTCCGTCGAACACTATAAGGCCCAACTTGTTGTAAGAGGTTTTCAGCAGGCCCATGAAAGAGGTAGCGATGATACTTTACTCTAGTTGCTCACATGACTTCAGTTCACATGCTAATTGTTGTGGCTATGACTCAGTCATGGAAGATTTCTCAAATGGACGTGAAGAACATCTTCCTTCATGGTGATCTACATGAGCACGTTTATATGTAGCCATCAGTCCATGCATGTTTGTCTCCTTGGAAAGGCTCTTTATGGGCTGAAGCAACCCCTCATATCTGATTTGAGCAGTTTAGTTTGGTAGTTCGAGCCCTTGGTTTTTCTCCAAGCGAGCAAGACCTTGGAGATTATGTTTGATATATTGATTTTGTTAATAAGAAGTTGAGTAAACAATTTAAGATGTCATATTTGGGTTATGTTAGTTATTTCTAGGAATTTTAGTCGAACGCACCGATGATGATTACTATATCTCCCAATAAAGGTAATTCATGATTTGATTGTTCTTTTGGATCTTACTGACACACGCATTGTTGCGATACCCATCGAGCTTCATCTGTAATTGAGTCCTATGATGACACTCCTCTTCAAGACCCCACTTGGTAACACCAAATTGTAGGTGTTCTAGTGTATCTTATAGTGGCAAAAACTAACATTGCACATGCAGTCCATATTGTCAGTTCATCATGGTCGCCTTTTACAATGCTTTGGTACTTAGGGCTGAACCTCACTGTTTTCTCTATGCTCATTCAAGTTAGCTCCAGCTTTGTGCTTACTATAACTCCACTTCCACTTGGGTAACTGCCACATCATACATCGCTCTGTTACTTGTTACTACATATTTTCTTGCATGGTTCTCAATTCATGGAAGTCGAAAAAGCATAAAATGGTGCCATGCTCTAATGCTAAGTTGGAGCCTCATGCCCTTTCTACTACAGCATCTAAATTGTTTCGCTTCGTTTGTTATTGGATGGTATTGGTGTTCCAAGACACACTCACAACTCTTCTTTGTGATAATACCATTACCATTCAAATTGCTAAATATCTAGTGAAGCATGGACTAACCAAACATAGTGGTGTGAATGCCTTCTTTATTCAATATCATCACCAACCATCTACTATTAATCTCTGGTACATCCCATCAGAGCTTCAAGTTGCAGATTTTCTTCATAAAGGCTCAAACTAGAGATCAACATAGTTTGCACATTCTCAAACTCGGTGTATATGATGCATAGACCAGCATACCCTATGTCAAATCTTGTATAGGCTATACTATAGGGTAGTGTAAGGCATGGGCTCATGTAACCCTCTACTTCTTCCTCTTAATACATAAATGTATTTTCTGCTCAATCCCATTCCCTCACAACAATATTGAACAAAACCTTGAAATCAGAAGGGGCTTTCTCAATGTTGAAAGCTCTATTGTCGATAAAGTCTAACCACCTAAAATGGTACAGGTCAAAAAAATCTCAACATACACTAGTCTATATCACCATGAATACTAAGTACTTCCATGGCCATACTACTCATGGGGAGAAGAGGTTCGAACAATGATATTTTTTGACAAAAGGTGGATTTTGGCTCAAAATGGAGCATTAAGAAGATACAAAGCACAATGAGCCCACAACTGACTTTTGCATAGCAAGGATGCACATAGCCAACATCAATGCATGCACACAAAATATGCCATCAAATAACAAAGTCATACAAGACCAATACTATGTGTAGGCGAAGACAGAAAAACAAAGTGATTAGATCTGTGATCGGCAGACTACGAAAAATGACCATATGCAACAATCATCTCATGACACCACATAGACAAGCATGTTCTTCAACAACAACTCCTTCAAGAAGGGAGCGATGCTCAAGCACCTCCACCATCAGATCTAATCACCCACGGCTAGAATCTAGGTTTTCACCGTAAATAGCAAGTCAGAGCATATCGAAGAAGTGCCTTCAACAAGGTAATGGCATAAAAACATACCCATTGCCAGTTATAACTAACTTAGGTCAGACCTATGCTTTCACCACAAAACTCGAGACCGGGTGCTCGAGTAGCACCACCATCGAAGCCACTCGTGTGCTATCGCCACCATGTTTTCGCGATCCCGTCAGCTACCAGCGATGTGAGAATTGCACAACCATTCCTCTGTGTGACGCCTTCATCCATAGTTTGCATCTCACTGTTGAAGCCAACCACCAGATCTGGAGGGAGGAACCCTCGTGGGGACCTTTCCGTGGGCACTGCAATTTGCAGTGAGGCCGTCATCATGTCACACGGACCAACCAGAATCGCCTCCTCCTTCCTTTCTACAACCATGCTGGTGTCTGCCAAGATCAAAAGAACCCAACACGTCACCTCTCCACCACCCACCGGGGGGCTTTGCTGAGCGGCACACATGCAACAGCGAAGGGAGGGTGCACGAAGGAGAGGGCGTTGGTGCCATAAGCTTGGAGACAAAACTCGAGTGGCCAAGGGCGATGTGGGGGTGATCCGATTTTTTTTCCAGGTGTCAAGTTATATAATGCAAGAGGACGACGAAGTTGCTGCTAGCTAAGGCACCATAGTGCAAAGCTATCCTCCAGTAGCAATCGATCCATTCTAGGATGTGTAGTAGAGTACCAGTACACCCACCGAAACATAAGCAGAACAACCCCGTGTTATGCCCAGATCTGGCCAGTGCGAACCCTTGCACACTCCGTCGTCACTGATTGGGACCATAGGCACATCCCGCACCTAGTCGAGCAGCAACCAAGGACATATAGACCTCAACGTCACCACCCCTGCTGCACAAGCCAGTACAACGCCCATCAAACCCACTTCCCCATGAAGAAGAACTGCCATCCATGCCTGCAGCGTTGCGCTCAAGCGCCCAACACCACACCGGCGATGAAGCAGCATGTCAGAGCAGTCCAAGCTGGATCTGGTCATCAATGTTGTCATTGTTGTCCATGAGAAGCTCGCCACCGTGCCCGAGACCCACCCACGTACGAGCAAGGTCGCTGCCGCCTCCGCCGGCCACACGGCTTCGCTTGCAGCATCCTCCGACGGCAATGAAGAGGAGGAAGGGAGGTGTAGTGATGGCTAGGGTTTGGACTGCCTCCTGAGTCGCTCACATGGGAGTGATGCAGGGGTTGTTCTTTGTCATTCTGCTTGGCCGTTTCGAACATTGATGTGATGGTGAAGAATGGCTTTAGTAGCATTCTTTAGCAACCAAGATATCTACTATTAATCTCTATAATTAAAGTGGAGCTGGTTCCGTCCCCTCCACTCAGGTTAATCCCCTTACACCATAGACGTATCCTCCCATCATTTTTTACTGTTGTTTTTATCCAGTTTCCTTCTGAAACTCTTCCCATAGTTTTTTCGCGCACTAAGTATTTTCCTTGTTTCTTTCGTTCTGACCCTTGATGAATCAAAATCACAGAGTTTCGTTCGTCTCCACATAAAGGTATCGAATCATACGGAAAAAAAAAGAATCATATCATACCTTGCCATTTCCAAAAACAATTAGTATAATTAAATCAAACATTTTGCTATCCTTTGCTTAACAAACAAATCCCGATCTCACCAGACATCATCCATCCCTCTTGTCAAGGAATTTGAATATTTGTTCTCAAGTTCGTTGCAGTTTCTCTACTATTAAAGGGGAGTTGGTTCTGTCGCTTCCACTTTGGTTAACCTCCTTCCACCAGAGACGTCTCCCCCCATCGGTTTTTACTGTTGGTTTTATCCAATTTCCATCCAAAACTTGTCCCATGTTTTTTTTGCACCAAGTGTTTTCCTCTTTTCCTTCATTCTAGCCCTTCATGAATCAAAATCACAAAGATTAGTTCATCTCCACACAAATGAATCAAATCATATGGAATGAAATCATAACTTGCCATTTCCAAAAAAGGACATAACTAAATGAATAAAAAAATTATCCTTCCTATAACAAGAAAAAAATTCCGATCTCACACCACACCATCCACCCCTCCTCCTCTGGAGGAAATTGACTATATATTATCAAGTTCGTTGTAGTTTCTCTAGTATTAAAGTTGAGTTGGTTCCAGTGCCTCCACTTTGGTTAATCCCCTTCCACCACAGATGTCTCCCCCATCGGTTTTTATAGATCGGCGCCACTAAGGATGTGTATAGTCATGCAGATGGAGGCGCTGAAGCATCGCGTCGGGAAGATGAGGTGCGAGAAAGTGTTTAGGAGCCTTGTGCCCATCAAGGTCTCTCTATACAACATCCACACACCAATTTAGTTTCATGTTGCTACATACACAATTGCTAAAGAGATCTCATGGTGAAATGATTGTTGCAATAAGACTTGCTTGCACACAAAGATTAAAATAACTAAGACTTTCATCGAAAAGTATGTGTGTGAAGGATCTTTTCAACTTTGCTTTCTGTTCAATTAGCTACATATTTCATTAGATAATATTTGTTTTGCTTTTGTTTTTTCATGTGGATTTCAGGATAGAAGAGTAGCTTCGCAGGGGGTGGGGGTCAACGGGAAAGGTGATGTTGTAGTGTTTATTTTTGCGTAGTTTGTTCTGATTTCTCTTGATAACTGTTTATTTGTAGAGAAATTAGGCAGGCTTCAATTAAGACTAATCTAAAGGAGAGATAATATGAATCTGAATGATAGATGGACCTAGCCCTAGAGCTCTGCTAATTTTTTTCTCGCATGCAATTTATAAGGCCATGGTGGGTCCCAACCAAGCTCATATGATCTTCCAGTTCGTTTGTAAAAGTTCCGCACAGCTCGGGCACAAAATCTTCTTTTGGCTTCTGCTTCATGACAGGATCAACACTAGTAATTTACTTCACATGAAGACTATATACCTGGAAGATTATAATTGTGCCCTCTATCATGATAAAACTGAAGAAACTCTCCCTCACCTCTTTTAGGACTATGAGTTTGCAAGAGCTTGCTAGAATGCTATCATCCCATCCAAGAAATGAGGCATCTCAAGTAATGACGAAATTTTCTTATCCTTGGTTGACCTTCCTTCAGATATTGCTATGGACCTTGTTGTTATGGAACGTTAGGAAATTTGGTCCATTAGAAATGATAAGTTCTTCCGACAAGCTTCCCCACACATACCTATATGGTTCTTGTATCTGAAGGAGGGATTGAGAGTGGCTCGAATATGAGCGAAACAAGAGAAGGCACATAAATGTCAGTCCTGGATAAATAATAATTTATAGTTTATTTATGTTTCCTAAAACTGGCATTGGCTGATTGCCCACGTTCGTAGTTCATTTGTACATATTTCACTACAAAAAATACACTTCCGTGATGATACGTGTTTGTCACAGTAGGTCACATTTTCTGTCATGCATGTACATCCATGACGATTTTATGACATAATCAATATATTCATATATGTGATGTCGTAGAAGTGTTCCATGACATTACCAAAATTATCATCACGGAAGTGTCCACTTCCATGACGATAAATCGCGCGTCACAGAAGTGCTTTCGTAAAGGGTGACCAACACGTGGCATCCACCGTAACGGAATGCCGTTAAGCTATCGGGTCCAGTTTTGGATCCGATAACCCGTTAACAGCCCCGACCAATGGGGATTTTCCACGTGTAAAATCATCATTGGTTGTAGTAAACACGTGTCGGCTCACCGTTGGGACAGATGTCATCCACTCATTGGACACAAAGCGCCTATGATACATCGACACGTGGCACAGTCCCACAGAGGCCCATTCCTGCGAAAAGGCCGGCCCGTTTGACTTGGTCAAAAGGTGGCGGGCCGGCTCACGGTAAGCCTGTTAACGGCATGTTCGCATATAGCCCATTTACAGCCGCTAACCCAGGGCCCGTTTACGGCCTATCCGAATTAGGCCCAGTAGCGTCATCTGGGCCGTCCAGTATAATTCCAGCCCATTTTAACTTCCGGCCCATGTATGGCCCAAGACGTCTTTCGGCCCATATGAGGCCCTTAGTAACCCTCGGTCCATTAACGGCTCGTGGTAAAACTGGCCCATATTGAACAGTGCCCAACAGAGGCCCATTCCTGTGAAAAGGCCGGCCCGTTTGACTTGGTCAAAAGGTGACGGGCTGGCCCACGGCAAGCCTGTTAACGGCCTGTTCGCATATAGCCCATTTACAGCCCGCTAACCCAGGGCCCGTTTACGGACTATCCGAATTAGGCCCAGTAGCGTCATGTGGGCCGTCCAATATAATTCCAGCTCGTTTTAACTTCCTGCCCATGTATGGCCCATAACGTCTTTCAGCCCATATGAGGTCCTTAGTAACCCTCGGCCATTAACGGCCCGTGATAAAACTAGCCCATATTGAACAGTGCTTCACTTTATACCCATTAACGGCCCATTATTCCGTTGGGCCGTTCCCAGCCCATGTTATCTTTCAGCCTTCTCAGGGCCCATGTATTCTTGGGCTAATTTCCAGCATTCGTTTACTTTAGGCCCGTTACTGTCATTTTCTGGTTGTGGGCCAAATTCAGCCCGTGGTTACAATCGGCCCGATTGTGGCCCGTTAATACGTTGGCCCATTTTCATAGCGTCATCAAATACGGTCGATTAATGACGGCCCATTATGGTCGGACCGTTATGGTCGGCCCATGAACAGACGATTTCAACTCTAGCCCATTTACGGCCATAATGTGGTCTGTTATTGGCCCATGTTTGGCCAACCGGTCATACGGCCCGTAGAAGGCCCATTGTGTCTACGGCCCGTAGAAGGCCCATTGTTTCTACGCCCCGTAGAAGGCCCGTTGTTTCTACGGCCCTTAGAAGGCCCATTGGTTCTACGGCCCATAAGAGGCCCATGTTAACTACAGTAAATATGTAGCTCATGGTTAATGTGGCCTAGTTTTAAAAAATAGGCTATTGCGGCCACTAGCAAACCGTGGAAAAAGAACTGCACTAACTACAAGAAAACAAATAAACAAGACAATAAGGAAATAGATAGGCAAGCAACTTACGCTAGGCTATCACGAATATTACATATATTACATCCTCTAGGCATCAAAGTTCGCCACCAGTGCAAATTTAGGGAACAAAGCAGCATATAAACGTCGCAGCAAAACAAGTCCAGAACTCAAACCACTTAGGAAGAGCTCAAGAAATAATATCATGGGCACCCATAATGCTGGAAAGATGCTTAGCAAGCTTATTAACTTTCTCTTGTTTGGCGCTTAAATCCTCCAGCCCTTGCTGTTGCACCAGATAGTATGCATCTGAACTTTGAAGGGACTTCCTCAGTCCTTCGGCTTCCTGTCGCATAACATCTGATCGGTGTCTTTCAACTTGAAGTTGAGACTCAAGAAGCCGAACTGATTCAAGCAGCGAGTTCGAATAGCTGGTGCCAGCAGTAGTAGCCAGTAACTCGAACACTACATCAAGACAGGACTTTGGAGTTGTCTCAGTCTTCAATATAGTTTTTATCAGCTTTCTTGGAGAACAACAGGGATGTCTCACTATCTTGAACCTGATCTCAGTTACTTCCTTTACCATTGCGTAATGGGGTACTCTTCTCCAATATTTTATCCGCGTTCTAAAGGAGAAACAAACAAACACATCACAGATTTACAACGTAGTATATGAAACTCATTTTGGTAAACCAGTTCAGTAGTAAGGTGGATAGGATAATAGCATGAAACAAGCATATATCTATGTAGTATGGTCACTTTATGGTCTATCTCATTCTAGTTTATGTTGCCAAATCAAGATAGATACAGTTCGAATCATATCTATTTAAGACAAAGCAACATAGAAAGAATATAAGTGTGGGAAACTACACAGCAATAACAACACTTGTAATGTGCATGTCATGGGAACATAACTGTTTATTAAATTGAAACTGAAATCAAAATAGAGTAAGTTACAACAGCAAACACGTTAAAGAACCAGGTTTAAAACATACCTGTTGCGCCATTGGAGTTTCAATTGCATCCTTCAAATTTGAAATTAGTTGGTATGAGTAAATACAGTGATGCAAGAGCAAAGTAGTATGAACCATAGCTACGGAACCTGACCTGAGAACAATTCTTCTTCTGCTTTAAGCGTTGACTTGGGGTTCGGAGTGGTGGTCCTCGTGCTTTGACCACAGCAGTTGCCTTACTAACTGCTCGTGTTTGGGTGCTTTGTGGTGGAGACGGTGTTGTGTCAACGGGAACTAGGTTACTATCTGCCGGGGTTGGGGTTAGAAGGGGTGTAGCTGGTTCTCTGTCCAACTGGGTAGGGGTACAATCTGTGTGAGTCTGGGTTGTGCGTGGTGGGGCTGGTTCTTGGGAAAGTACAACCGTGGTTCTATCTCCATCGACACGTAGCACGATCTTTTCGAAAGACCGTGTTTTTACTCCCACAAATACTGCCATCACCCCCTCCAATTGAAATGGGTGGTAAACAAGAAAAGTAATTGAATGTACATACATTATAAGATAGGCAGGTGCAATGGATAGTAGGGAATAAAACAGGGCATGAAATAATTCACATTTATGTTGTCTAACCAAACAGAATTGCAGGACATAATTTCACATATATGATGGCTAATTAAACAGGATAGCTTGACACAATTTCACATGTATGATGGCTAACTAAACATGATAGAATGACATACTTCAAAATATGATGACTATGTAAACAGGATGACATGATATAACTATACGATGTGTCTATTAAAGTGGTTGGCATGCCATAAATCACAAACATGCCGTCGATGGAAACATGATGGCATGATATAATTCATGGATAGAATGACATAATTCAAAATATGATGACTATGTGAACAGGATGAGATGACATAACTATATTATGTCTTTAGAAAATGGGTTGGCATGCCATAATTCAGATACATGCTGTCTATGTAAACATCATGGCATGATATAATTCAAATATATGATTTGTATACTAAGGAAGTGAGCAGAGGGCAATCGCATATATGATGTGTCAACTAAGGAGATGGCATTCAATATCGTGTATATGATGTAAAAACTAAGCATTGCAATACAACATATGCATGATATGAGTAATATAACCCTGCCAAGTTTGAGCATACACCTTAGGGGGATAATAGGACTGGTCATCTGCCTCTGAATCCTCCTCTGAAGAGCTATCTGTAACCAGCAAGATATCTGCTTCACCAGGTAGCATTGTCTGTTCTGAAGACCTTGTTTTCACTCCAGATTTCTCCATCACCAATTCAAATGGATGATGCATAGGAAGAGCAGTTGAATATACAAACCTTGTTGACAAAAGCAATGAGAAATACAAAAAAAGGACGGCATGATATAATTCACATATATGATGCTTGGCTAAACAGCATGGCATTGCATAATTCAAATATATAATGCCTTACAACAAGATAGCATTGCATAATTCACATATATAAAGTCTTGCAAAAATATGGCATTGCATAATTCACATATATGGTAATTGGACACTAAATAGGTGGCATTCACACAATGCAAGATACCATACGCACGATATGAGCAACCTAACCCTGCCAAGTTAGAGCATGCACCTCGAGGGGGGATAGGACTGGTCATCTGTCTCTGAATCCTCCTCTAAGGAGTTATCTTCCTCTTGATTACGATCCGAAATGGGTGGAGGGAGGGCTGCCTTTGCGCCCACCATGGAGCGACGTCTGCATGAAATTTTATTGCCACGCAAGGCTCGTCTCTTTTGCTCTACATGTTCAGTTCCATTGTGTACAATAACTGACATGCATAGGAATAAAACATAGTGAGATTATGTAAGGAGTGCATACACAAATCTAGAGTGAAGGTAGCAAACTGTGGATAGACCCAAAACCAATGATAGCAGGCAGATAATAGCTTTAGTTACAAAATACACATAATGGCGCCTTTAATGTTTGTTTGCACCCAACATGAAACTCATAGTAGACACCCAATATGTACCCCACAACCATTTAAAAACTCAAGTTTCAGCATAAGTTTGGACCTGAGTCGGAGTCTAATAGGTGAACACGACGATAAAGTAGCATGTCATTATATTAAGCGATGCATAACGTAAGCAGACACGGAAGAGTGCGACCTCTCTTGCGGACTCGTGTAGTCCTCAAGGTGATCTGCTCAGTTGATGATGGTAATGCAGTTGTCGTGGCTGCCGGCGGCGGGGAAGAAGATCTGAGGCGGCGAAAGACAGTCTGGAGAGTGGATCCCTGCTGTAGTGAACCCTTTCGTCGTTGGAGCAGCTGAGCTGGGGTGGAACACAGCACCGCAGGAGCAGGACAAACCACACAGGGTTTTCTTTAACACATATCTATAACAGAAGTAATTGTGTAAGAGCTAGTTTGAATTTGAGGATTCTAACAATGCAGGGATAGGAAATAGACAGGAATAGGATAGGAATGCACGTGCAAAACAGAGAATTTAAAAACACAGGATTTCTGCCAATCTGGGTGTTTCATTCACAAGAATTGGAATATCACAGGATGCAAAGAAGCATGGTGAGATTAAGTCAAACCACAAGAAGTGTACAACCTCTTTGGTGAAGCCATGTCGATCTCAGCATGATTGGGTTGGCCGATGAGGATGCTCCGGCTGACTTGGCTATCGGAGGAGGGGAAGAAGATCTTAGGCATCTGGCGATGGAGCCCGAGGTATTGCTGCGCTGTGATGAAGGGGTTCGTAGTTGGAGCAGCTCTGGTGAGTTGTACGACACCGAGGCTGAAGCAGGACAAGAGTGACAACGATAACCTGAGTGGAATTGTAATAGCATCTCCAATAGATGACGTAAAATACATAACCACAAAGTGCTAGATGTATACATCAACCGCTCATCTCTGAACTTAACTATCGAAACTGAACTTAACTGTTGAAACTGAATTTTGCTGTCGAAACAGAATTTAACTGTCGAAACTGAACTTAACTGTCAAAACTGAATTTTGCTGTCGAAACTGAATTTAACTGTCGAAACTGAACTTAACTATCGAAACTGAATTTTGTTGTCGAAATTGAATTTTACTGTTGAAACTGAACTTAACTGTCGAAACTGAATTTTGCTGTCGAAACTAAATTTTACTGTCGAAACTGAACGCACTAGAGGTGAGCCTACATGTCAGTCGACTGGCCTTTTCATCTCTGGTCAGTCGATTTTGCAGCCGTTGGATACAAAATCAAGGGCCTGTAGTTCATCTTCAACCTCCACCCCCTTGAGCCGCCAGCCACCACCGGCCAAACAGCCGCCCCCGCCGCCCACGGCCGGCGATGCGCCGCCCC
>LR738711.1:284929243-284950688 GCA_902687465.1 Secale cereale
CCCCCCCCCCCACTCCTTGAAAATCGACTGACCCAAAAGTCAATTCAATTGACTGAAGTGTGGCTAAATCGCAGCAGCATCGCAAGAAAGAGCAAGAGCGAGAGCAGCAGCGCGAGCAATAGAAAGAGCAAGAGCAGACCAGGCAGGGGACCGAGAGCAAGAGCAGAGCAGCAGCGTGAGCAAGAGCTAAAGCAGCAGCAGCTCCTACTGATGTGGGCGTCGCCGCAGAGGGAGCGGCGCCGTGGACGAAGTGGCCGGCGGCGATGCCGTGGACGAAGTGGCCGGCGATGATGCCGTGGATGGAGCCGCACCGTGTTGGCTCGGGACCGAGCGCCGGCAGCACCATGAGATCGAATCAAGAAGAAAATGCTGCGATTAATGTACAACCTCTTTGGTGGCGCCGATTAGGCTGCAGCTTCATCCAAGGAAACGGTGATGATGATTCTCTTCCGGTGGTGCAGGTGAAGACGGCGGTGTGTGAATGGAAATTTTGGGAGAACAAGCTTAACATGTACCCAAAAAAGACAATTTAGACTAGTATGATATACTAAGTACAATGTGTTTAACACGCACAACACACACAGAGACACCATTTAGACTAGTAAGGTACACATGCATTGCACGCATGAGATTTGGCAACCAAATTATGAATAAATACCACATTATAGCATGTAAGCTTTGAGTCATATATGCATGATGTAGATGTTCATTTAATTATTATAGTTCATTTCATTCAAAATCATCTAGATTTTATAAGAAAGCTAATATATTTTAAGATTCATGGAATTGTGCGTTGTAAGGCATAAAGTAAAAACAAATCATGTAGAAAAACATTTGGGAATTCCTATATGGAAGATTCTAGAGCAAAGAAGAAGTGCTTGTGTTTTGAGGTTTGTGCATTATGCTTAAGTTCAACCATAGAGTCTGCTAGATTGTACATGTGGTAAAATCTAGTGGAATCTAGATGATATCCAACGACCAGTAGTGCTCAAATTTGCCAGCTCTGCACCATCGGATTGGCCTCATCTAACGACCATCTTTCAAAGTTAAAGTTATCTGCACACTATATAAAAAATATATAATTTAATATATATATAGGGGTATAGATATAGATATTTGATGCGAAAGACACCCATCATCTTCAATTAGAATAGTGTGTCCATGCACGGATGCAATGTGACCAAACGATGTCTGCCATCGGTATATGAGATTCAAACCAATCTGACCTTGTTCAATGTGTATACATTGCAACATGCTCATTTCCAAACCACACCACGTAGATCTCCATTATATTCATGCATGCATGGGTTTCAAACATCATGATCTCTTATTCAAACATTTGAATTCAACTTTACATTGATTGTGACCTCACCTAGTCTTTTACACCCACACATTGGTCTTCTCTTTATAATTGTACCGCTAACTTTCTCTCGTGCATGCATGCACACACACTACCAGTCGGCATTATCCATTGCACACATGCAATATTTTTCTTCAGGTCGGTCTCCCATGATGGCACACACACATGCACATCCCCCTCTGCATCATATCGGGCATTCTTTATATCTCATGTGCATGCGCAATGATCAATGTTCCTCTATGTGTGTGTGTGTGTGTGTATAGCTACGTCTTTCATAGTTTTTCGCATAAACCGATCAATCTATATATCGAGTGAGGTATCACCTTCTTTCCCACGTCCACATCGATCAATCTATACCTCTCTATATAGGATTACATATATAGCTAATACACCCGCATTAATTATATATCCAACGCCCCCCTATCATCATCCATGCCTTCCGCTTCATCTCTCAAACGCGCGCACAATGGCGAAGACAGGGGCAGCAAGGGCTCTGCCCCCCTAACATCACTATATATCGAGGCTAATATGAATGTGGTCATTGGACAATTGCTGGTAAAAATGGCTTAAGTTGATGAATTGGCCCTCCTCGTAAAGGATTAGCAATGCTTGGCCCCCTAGCTCATGTGACATTTTTCATGGCTCCGCCACTGCGCGCAACAGCGCACGTTCTCGCCCCCTCTCTCTAAATATCAATCTCGCACTTGTGCACTCCTTCATAGTCTCCCTCCACTCGGCCCCTCGCACCATCTTCTAGCCCCCACCGGATTTTGCCACATGTACAGTCTAGCAGACTCCGTGGTTGAACTTAAGCATAATGCAGAAATCTCAAAATAACAGTGGTTCTCCTTTGTTCTAGAATCTTCCATATCATAACTGCCCAAACTTTTTTTCTAGTTGAACTGCCATTATTTGTTTTTACTTTATGCTTTACAACGCACAATTCCATGAATCATAAAATAGATTAAGGGCTTCCTGATTCAAAGGATTCTTGAAGGAATTTTGGAGTATTCTAATCCTAAGGAATTTTTCCTATCTTGGTTGTTTGAGTCGTAGGATTGTAAAGCATAGGAATTTTTTCATATGATTCATTTGCACTAGATTTCATAGGAAACATCCGATCCACTCAAACCTCTTGTCACATCCCTAGTTTAGTACTTGCATTAGGACTAGCTAGGGTGTGCATCATGTTTACTTATCAAAGAAACTTGAAATGGGAATGACAGAAACCCCAGCACCCCTCTTCTAACAACTAGGGTTTGATAAAATCTTTTCCAATGTACCCAAAATGCCCTTCAAAAATGTCCATCATTTCTGCCTTGGTCTTAAACCTCTGCCAAAAATGGTGCACAATTTTCTAGGACATCCAAGGTCTCTGGATTAAATCATATGGTATTTGCATTTGGGCATTTTAATGCTATAAAATATTTTAAATGCTCAAATAATCATAGACTATAATGTTCCATGCTGTTCATATTATATACAGTGGGCATGACAAGTTTTATGAGTTATAAAAATGTTCTGGCATTTTTAATAATTGAACAAAGTTGCAAAAGAAATGAAACAAAAAAGAAATAGAAAAAGGAGAGAGAAAAGGAGTTACCTGGCGCCCCACCCGGCCCACCTGCCGGCCCAGCCCAGCTGCCGCTCCAGCGAGCTGCTTGGCTCGGCCAGGCTGGCAGGCAGGTGCTCGACGGCGGCCGCAGCGCGCGCCACGCAGCTGCCCGCCGCCCTGCTTCCTCCCCTCGCCGCCATGGAGGCCTGGATCGGTCATCCACCTCGCCCCCGACCTCGCAGACACTCCCCACTCTCTCCAGCTCCTCTCCTTCGCCCTCCCCGCACCATGGCCGACGCCGCCGTGCTCGCACCGTCGTAGTAGCTGCGCCCACCGTCGTCCCTGAGCCCCGTCGCCGTGTCCGACGTCTCCGCCGTCCTCGACTACATCGAGCAGGCCGAGCCCCGAGCGCTCGCCCGCCCTGGAGACGCCCCCGACCCCGTCTTTCCCAACTCCGGCCGCGAAGATCCCCCTCACCGTCCCGCTCAGCTCCGACCACCCCCAAGCTCGCTCCGGCGTCTGCTGCAACCCCTGTGAGCCCAGCTTCGTCCTCCCCCTCTCCGTTGGCTCTCTACTAACCTGGAACGCACCGCACGAAGCGCACCTGCACGCACCACCGTGGAGCTCGTCGCCGACGAGGCTCCGGCCATCCAATGGTCCGACCACCGTGCCTATCAGCTTCACCGTCACGCGTAGGTGCTGTAGGACCACTCCACGCTCCTCCACGAGCACCGCACCATAGTTTTCGACTTCGCCGAACTCCGGCAGCCGCTGGACTCATTGCCGGCGTCATCTCCGGCGACCCCGAGGCCAGCCACCACCTCCATTCGATGCGGGTTGCCTCCAGCTACCCGTAGGTGTGCTCCGCCGTCGTTTTGGCAGCCGGAGCACGAAACCCGCACCTCACCGCCGTGTTTGGCCTCGCCGGCGGCTAAACGCCAGCGAGTTGGACCTGTCTGACGCAGTAAAGGATTTTCTGGGATTTTTAGATTTATAAATAATTCAGGAAATTCCAGAAAATGCCTAAACTTCAAAAAATCATATAAATTCAACAGTAGCTCAGATGGAAAAGATTTATATATGAAAAATGATCAGAAAAATCCAATCTTTCCAATGGCATTGGTTTTATGCATGTTTGAGCAAGTTAACCTTGCTGTATACATTGAAACATGATAATGCACTTAATTAAATAATAGCTAAAGTGCCAATTTGAATCTTTGATTCAAATAGGCTCAAACCCTTCTGGTTATAGTTGCATTAGCCCAACACACATGCATCTTGCCATGTCATGAGCATGCATCATATTGTTGCATTTGTTTGTTTAATGATTGTATCGCCGGTATTCTCTGTGTTAGGTCCTGCTCCCGAGGATACTGCTGCGTATCCAGTTGAAGAGCAGTACCCGACAACCACTTTGTCAGGAAAGCAATCATTGATCATTCCGATACAAACCCAATCTTCTCGCTCCTGCTCTCTTTTACTGCATTAAGGCAACAGCGTGTGAACTGCTACTTGCTGCGGTAGTTGAACCCTATTCCCTTGCATGACCTGTCATTGCCACATTAAATAGTAGAAACCCACTAGCATGTGTAGGAGTTGATTGAGCCATGTGATGTGTGATCCACCATGCTATTTGCTTGTGTTGCCTGCTATGCTTAGAGTTGTGTCAGGTCTGGTTCATCTGGGTGATGGATCAGAGTGAAACAATCATTTTGATAAAGAGAAAGAAGTGTGGAATACGCTTGGTAAAGGTATCGATGAAAGCCCATGTAGGAGTACGTGGTGGGTTGTTTCATTGGAACCGTTCATAGGACCCGAGATCTGTATGTGTGGTTCAAGTTCCAGTTACTACCATGCATTGGGCCCGAAACCAATGGACCCTCTCGGCTTATTAATTACCCTCGATCTCTGTCCAGGAGTTGCAATTAGTTTCTGGTGTTTATAGTTTACTGGAGGTCGTGCACAGCGCTGACCCTCGGGGTGGGTTGTGATGCGACAGGTACGTGGCACGGTGTACCGGTTGCCCGTTTGGTGACTCGGGAACCCTGTACACATCGTTTGGGGCCGTGAGCGACACCCCGGTCGGATCTCCCCACGGATGGAACCCAAATAGGCGATAAACCTGGACGAGAGACTTGAGTAGTTAGTCAGGTCGTGGCCGACACCCTCGCTGGGCTTCCGCTTGAAGGTTGCCGAGTACATGTCGAGTAAATGGCGATAAGTGGTGGGAGCGTGTGTGAAGAAGTACACCCCTGCAGGGTTATCAATCTATTCGAATAGCCGTTGTTCGCGGTACGAACTACTTGGTTACTCTTACAGTTCATAGACAAGTTGATGGATACTACTAAAAGCCTCAAGATAAGTATGAGTATCGTGGATGGCCCTTTCGTAGGATGACAGAAGGGGATCCTCGGTGGTGTATTGTTGTGGTGAATAGAGGACTCGTGTTCGTAATAACATCTTGCAATCTGTTGAGAGTTGTAGTATAGGTTAGCCAAGAGTCAAAGCTGGCTTTCTGCTATGAACTCCACTACCCCCTTTGATAATGTTGCATGTATGATAGGTTCTGTGGTAAGACTTGCTGAGTACCTTTGTACTCATGTTTGCTTAATAACTGTTGCAGAGGAGAACCCTGCCCCTGCTGATGGGTTCTACATAGACGTTGACGTCGACGAGTAGCTTGACACCCAGACGGAGATCTGGAGCTTGTGAAGGGCCTTGTAGATAGTCAGGCTACACCAAGCCTGTTTTATTTTCTAAGTTGTCTGTACTCAGACATGTAGCTTCCGCTTGTGCTTGTATGACTGTATGACTTGAGTGTTGGGTCATGTGACCCCTACCTATATGGATATGTTATGTATGGCTCTTGGAGCCTCTTAAATAAAGTACTTTGAGTCATAGAGTTCTGTTGTGATGCAATGTTGTATTTGCACATATTGAGCATATTGTGTGTATGATTGAAATGCTTGGTATGTGTGGGATCCGACACCTAGTTGTTTTCCTTTGGTAGCCTACCTTACAGGGAAATGCCTCCTAGTGATTCCAATGAGCCTTGGTAGCTTGCTACTGCTCGGAACACGTAGACTGGCCAGCATGTGTCCTTCTTCGTTCCTGTGTCTGTCCCTTAGGGGAAATGTCACGCATTGTTCCTTTAAGTCCATGTAGCTTGCTACGACTTGGGTTCATACGTTGATGGCCGACACGTTCGTTACTGGGTCATGGATGTCTGTCTCTGTAATCTAGTGCCACTTTTGGTTTATAACTAGCCATGTCGGCCCGGGTTCTCTGTCATATGGATGCTAGCGACACTGTCATATACGTGTGCCAAAATGCGCAAACGGTCCCGGGCCAGGTAAGGTGGCACCCGTGGGGTTACCGTGCGTGAGGCCGCAAAGTGATATGACGTGTTACAGCTAGATCGGTGTGACTTAGGATCGTGGTCCTGACAGCGTTGGCATCAGAGCTGGACTGCCTGTAGGTTTCTCAAGCCAAACTGGTCGATGTTGAGTCTAGAAAAATTCTTAGTTATATGTAGGGGAATTGATTGTGGAAGGGAACGTAAGGCTCTTTTTACTCCTTTACCTTATGCCCTTCTGATCTGAGTCAGTCTATTCTTTCTACGGGGATTTAGGACTAGGCCTCTTATCCTTACTAGGTTCACGTGTTACTAATCCGTAGACTCCTAGGATTGTTGGTTTCAAGCCTCAGTTCAGTTTCTATCCTTTTAGTATGATGATTATTGGACCCGGAACCTTGATATGGAATTGTTGAGTGGCTATGTTATCATTTGTATGATGTCTCAAATCTTTGTTTGAGCATTTACAGTTGTTATGCTGCCCGATTTCTTCCAGAAACACTAATACCTTTGCATTACTTCGTGTTTCAGATGTCTGGCCGCACCCCTCACCAAGTGGTTCGTCTGACTCGGTGCATTAATGTGCCCGGTCACACGGCCATGCTAGTCCGTGTGCTGACTGAGACCGGTTATCGCTGGTATCCTGAGTACACCTTGGAGGAACAGTACCGGGATTTCAATCAGAGTCAGTATTTCTGCACAGTCCGGATATACCCCTCATATCCCGGAGCTAACGACCCCATCCATTGGTCGTATGGACTCGGGGTTACCATCGAGATGGCAGTACAAGATGCCGCCTATTCGATGATGACCATTCTCCGGGCTAGGCATGCCCTGTTGCTGAACACTAAGTTCTGTTACATGCCAGCCTCACTTCCCGGAGAGGAAGGCTACTACACTGGTCTGTATACTGATGCTGCTCATGAAGAGCCACTGCTTCAGACTACTGTTCAGATGCTGGAGGATAGGGACCGTGAGGTCCGTGCCCTCCGAATGGAGCTGTATAACACTCGAGCCGCCCACTGGACTACTTTGACACGGCTTGCACCTGCTGTGCACGCCGGATATCTGGACATGCGGGATTTGTACCCCGTGCGGACTCGTCTGCCTGATCGCATGGATTGGCGTGACGTTGGGGGTATTACACCTCCACGTGGGCGTCGGTTACCACCAGCATTGGGACCGAGGCCACATCCATGTCCCTATGGTCCACAGCCTTCGAGCGCTCGCGAGTTTCAAGATCCGTCTGTTCCACTTCCAGGCTACGGTGGTAATCTTTACGAAGATTACTACGGGAATGTCTGAGCTAGACAGTGGTAGTAGTAGTATTGTAGTAGTTGTATTTCCACAGTCCTGCGTGTCTTGTGGAATATGACTTAGTGAGTACTGAGTTCCGGAGGTGTAGTTAAATAATGTATAGGAGCTTGGAATGCCTATGATGGGATGTATCGCCTTTCACCGCAGTTGTACTTTAGCCTTGGCTTGTACTAAACAATGTATGGTGTGTATGACCACTGGTGTATATATAGCAGTTCCTATATTACCATGTCGTACGGATGAACATCTCTGCATTCCGTGTCATACATTACATTCTGCACTTCTGTGTCAAATTTTTGCCATCCTTGTCTAAACCGTTGTTTTGTTTTCCTAGGATGGTCAACACTCGCAACACTCCTCCTGCCCAGGAGCAGGGTGAGGCTAGTGGGGCTAGAGATGGGAATCTGCCCCAGCCACCCTCCTTGGCGGAAGTTATGCTCGAGGCAGAACGGAACAAGAGAGAGACCAACCGTCTGCTGGAACGCATAGAGCAGAACACTGGGTTCCGCCAGAGGAATGACGTGGTGTCAATCAATGACTTTATCAAGATGTGCCCACCGAAGTTCCATCACTCCACTGAACCTCTGGATGCGGATGACTGGCTACGTAGTATCACCCATAAGCTACACTCTGCCCGTGTGGCCGAAGCTGACAAGGTTACCTACGCCGCCTATCATCTTGAGGGCCCTGCCAGTCTTTTGTGGGAAAACTTTGAAGCTATGCGTCCTGCTGGCCAAATCACTACTTGGGTTGAGTTCATTGAGGCATTCCGTGAACATCACATTCCGGAAGGTCTCATGGATCGCAAGCGGGAGGAATTCTGCAATTTCACCCAGGGCCGGTTAACTGTGGATGGCTATAGTCGCGAGTTTGGCAACTTGGCATGCTATGCACCTGAGGAAGTATCCACCGATGCCAAGAAACATGCAAGGTTCCGCAAGGGACTCAGCCCTGAACTCCGCCGAGATCTACGTCTGCACGAGTGCACTTCCTTCCAGAAGTTGGTAAACAAGGCTATCAGTGCTGAAACGGGCCAGACCGACTTTGAGGCCACACGCAAGCATACTCGAGACTTTGGTTCCTCATCCGGCTCTGGCTCCCACAAGCGCCGTGTGTGGGTTCCTAACACTGCTCTGCCACCCAAGTACACACCGAGGCCATCCTATGAGGCGCCTCGCCCAACTCAACAGTATGCACCTGCTAAGACCTATGGAGGACCACCTTCCAACTTTGCTCCACGCACTAGCACCGTGACCTGCTTCAAGTGTGGAGAACCAGGGCACTACATGCGTGAGTGTCCTCAGAACCAACCAGGAAAACCCGTTGGCCGTGGTAAGCCAACCGGCAAGGTGAATTATGTCAAGCCAATCCCCACTGCACGTGGTCATGTCAACTATGTCTCTGCCGAGGGAGCTTATGAGGATCCTAACGTCGTCCTTGGTACGCTTCTCGTTAACTGCCATCCGGCATCTGTTCTTTTCGATACTGGAGCATCCCATTCATTCATATCTGAGAGCTATGCTCGAATGCACAACATGACTTTTTGTGACATGCCTACTTCCATGGTTATTCAAACTCCTGGTTCAAAGTGGCAAACCTCTAGGGTAAGCCATGGAAATGAAATCCTTGTCGATAGACTTGTTTTCCTAGCATCTCTAATCGCTCTCAAGTCCTCGGACATAAACATCATTTTGGGTATGGATTGGATGACAACTCATTACGCCAAGATTGATTGCTATACTAGGACCGTTCAACTTACACACCCATCCGGCAAGATAGTCAATGTCTTGACCCGAATGGCTGAGCGTCAGCTCTACTCTCTTAATGCCAGCCCTCTACCCGAACTCGAAGATATCCCGGTAGTCCGTAACTTTCCTGATGTTTTTCCAGAAGAACTGCCAGGAATTCCACCTGACAGAGATGTCGAGTTCATGATAGATCTTATCCCTGGAACTGTCCCAATCTCTAGGAGACCCTATAAGATGGCACCCCTAGAATTAGCTGAGCTTAAGAAACAACTCGATGAGTCCTTGCAAAAAGGTTTCATCCGTCCTAGTTCCTCCCCTTGGGCTTGCCCCGTCCTCTTTGTCAAGAAGAAAGATGGAACGGAGCGAATGGTTGTAGATTACCGACCTGTCAATCTGGTCACCATAAAGAACAAGTATCCGCTCCCCAGGATCAATGACCTGTATGATCAGCTCGCTGGATCCTCAGTCTTCTCTAAGATGGATTTGAGGTTGGGTTACCATCAAATCAAAATCAAGAACTGGGACATTCTTAAAACGGCTTTTGTTACTCGTTATGGCCAATATGAGTACACCGTCATGTCCTTCGGGTTAACCAATGCCCCAGCTACCTTTTCCCGGCTAATGAATTCTATATTCATGGAGTACTTGGATAAATTCGTCGTGGTATACCTCGATGATATACTCATCTATTCCAGGAACAAGGAAGATCATGCCGAGCATTTAAGGCTGGTATTGACGAAACTTCGAGAGCACCGCCTTTATGCCAAATTCTCTAAATGTGAATTTTGGTTGCCAGAAGTAACCTATCTAGGTCATGTGATCTCTGGCAAGGGTATTGCGGTCAATCCCGAGCGAGTTCAAGCCGTCCTTGATTGGACTCCCCCTGAATCGGTCAAGCAAGTTAGGAGTTTTCTTGGCTTAGCGAGCTATTGTCGGCGCTTCGTCGAGAATTTCTCCAAGGTTGCTAAACCTCTAACTGAGCTCCTCAAGAAAGATAAAAAGTTTGAGTGGACCCCACAGTGCGAGTCCAGTTTTCAGGAACTGAAAAGATGCCTGACATCTGCACCTGTATTGGTACCACCAGACTTTTCCAAGGATTTTATTATCTACTGCGACGCCTCGCGACAAGGACTAGGTTGCATACTCATGAAAGATCGTCAAGTGATTGCATACGCATCTCGACAGTTGCGTCCACACGAGGATAACTATCCTACTCATGATCTAGAGCTTGCAGCTGTAGTCCATGCACTCAAAACATGGCGACATTACCTCCTTGGTAATCGTTGTGAAATCTTCACTGATCATCAAAGTTTGAAGTATATCTTCACCCAAGCGGATCTAAATCTCAGGCAAAGACATTGGGTCGAGTTGCTCACAGATTACAACTTAGGAATCACTTACACCCCTGGAAAGGCCAATGTCATGGCTGATGCACTAAGTCGTAAATCTTATTGTAACAACTTGATGTTACAACAAGGACAACCACTTCTCCACGAGGAATTTCGTAAGCTTAACCTTCACATTGTTCCTCGAGGATTCCTTTCCACCTTGGTGGCAGAACCTAACCTTACGGATCAGGTCATCAAAGCACAGAAGGTTGACCCGGGAATTTCCCGTATTAAGAGGAACATCAAGAAAGGAGTTGCGGGATGTTTCTTAATTGATGATCAAGGAGTCGTACTCTTTAGCAACCGTTTAGAGGTTCCTAAAGTACGAAACCTGAGACGTTTGATCCTTAAGGAGGCTCATGAATCTCCTCTCACGATTCATCCCGGTAGTACCAAAATGTATCAGGACCTACGTCAGAGATTCTGGTGGACTAGGATGAAGAGATAAATCGCTCACTTCATTGCTAACTGCGACGTTTTATCGTCGAGTCAAAGCAGAGCATCAACGGCCTGCTGGCACCCTTCAACCCTTAGCTATTCCTGAATGGAAATGGGACAAAGTTGGTATGGACTTCATTACCGGGTTTCCCAGGACCAGGAAAGGGAATAATGCTATCTTCGTCGTTATCGACCGCCTCTCTAAAGTAGCTCATTTCCTGCCTGTTCGAGAGAGTATTACCGCTAGCCAGCTAGCAGACTTGTATGTCTCTCGGATAGTATCACTTCATGGTGTGCCGTTGGAGATTAACTCAGACCGTGGCAGTCTTTTCACTTCACGATTTTGGGAAAGTTTCCAGAATACTATGGGAACTCATCTCTTTTTCAGTACCGCCTTCCATCCCCAGTCAAGTGGTCAAGTGGAACGAGTCAATCAAATTCTGGAAGACATGCTTCGAGCCTCTGTCATTTCTTTCGGTATGGAATGGGAAAAGTGTCTTCCATTTGCCGAATTCGCTTATAACAATAGTTATCAAGCCAGCTTGGGCAAAGCTCCCTTCGAAGTTCTATATGGACGAAGGTGTCGAACACCTCTTAACTGGTCAGAAACCGTGGAAAGACAACTCTTTGGCCCGGATGTGATCCAGGAAGCAGAAGAGCAAGTTCGCATCGTTCGTGAGAGATTAAAAACAGCCCAGTCTCGTCAGAAGAGCCAATATGATAGTCATCATAAGGCTGTGACTTTTGAAGTCGGCGATAAGGCTTACCTTCGGGTTACCCCTCTTAAGGGAACCCATCGTGTCGGTATCAAAGGCAAATTGGCCCCTCGTTACATCGGTCCTTTTCGCATTCTTGCCAAAAGCGGAGAAGTTGCCTACCAATTGGAACTACCTCCGCACCTATCTAGAGTTCATGATGTGTTCCACGTTTCTCAACTCAGGCGTTGCTTCTCGGATCCTATCCGCGGAGTGGACCACGAAACGCTTGATCTCCAAGACAATCTCACATATCGAGAATACCCCGTTCGTATTCTTGATCAAACCGAGCGCACCACTCGACGCCACAATATCAAGTTTCTCAAGGTTCAATGGTCACATCATTCCGAGAGTGAAGCTACTTGGGAAAGGGAGGATCGTCTTCGACTTGAGTACCCCACCCTCTTTCCGGAGGAACCCAAATCTCGGGATGCGATTCTGTTAAGTGGGGGTGAGTTGTCACATCCCTAGTTTAGTACTTGCATTAGGACTAGCTAGAGTGTGCATCATGTTTACTTATCAAAGAAACTTGAAATGGGAATGACAGAAACCCCAGCAGCCCTCTTCTAACAACTAGGGTTTGATAAAATCTTTTCCAATGTACCCAAAATGCCCTTCAAAAATGTCCATCATTTCTGCCTTGGTCTTAAACCTCTGCCAAAAATGGTGCACAATTTTCTAGGACATCCAAGGTCTCTAGATTAAATCATATGGTATTTGCATTTGGGCATTTTAATGCTATAAAATATTTTAAATGCTCAAATAATCATAGACTATAATGTTCCATGCTGTTCATATTATATACAGTGGGCATGACAAGTTTTATGAGTTATAAAAATGTTCTGGCATTTTTAATAATTGAACAAAGTTGCAAAAGGAATGAAACAGAAAAGAAATAGAAAAAGGAGAGAGAAAAGGAGTTACCTGGCGCCCCACCCGGCCCACCTGCCAGCCCAGCCCAGCTGCCGCTCCAGCGAGCTGCTTGGCTCGGCCAGGCAGGCAGGCAGGTGCTCGACGGCGGCCGCAGCGCGCGCCACGCAGCTGCCCGCCGCCCTGCTTCCTCCCCTCGCCGCCCTGGAGGCCTGGATCAGTCATCCACCTCGCCCCCGACCTCGCAGACACTCCCCACTCTCCCCAGCTCCTCTCCTTCTCCCTCCCCGCACCATGGTCGACGCCGCCGTGCTCGCACCGTCGTAGTTGCCGCGCCCACCGTCGTCCCTGAGCCCCGTCGCCGTGTCCGACGTCTCCGCCATCCTCGACTACATCGAGCAGGCTGAGCCCCGAGCGCTCGCCCGCCCTGGAGACGCCCCCGACCCCTTCTTCCCCAACTCCGGCCGCGGAGATCCCCCTCGTCGTCCCGCTCAGCTCCGACCACCCCCAAGCTCGCTCCGGCGTCTTCTGCAACCCCTGTGAGCCCAGCTTCGTCCTCCCCCTCTCCGTTGGCTCTCTACTAACCTGGAACGCACCGCACGAAGCTCACCTGCACGCACCGCCGCGGAGCTCGTCGCCGACGAGGCTCCGGCCATCCAATGGTCCGGCCACCGTGCCTATCAGCTTCACCGTCACGCGTAGGTGTTGTAGGACCACTCCACGCTCCTCCACGAGCACCGCACCGTCGTTTTCGACTTCGCCGAACTCCGGCAGCCGCTGGACTCGTCGCCAGCGTCTTCTCCGGCGACCCCGAGGCCAGCCACCACCTCCATTCGATGCGGGTTGCCTCCAGCTACCCGTAGGTGTGCTCCGCCGTCGTTTTGGCAGCCGGAGCACGAAACCCGCACCTCACCGCCGTGTTTGGCCTCGCCGGCGGCTAAACGCCGGCGAGTTGGACCTGTTTGACCACGGGTTTGACCCCCTGGGTCACTGACATGTGGGCCCTGCCTGCTAGTCAAACCTAGTTTAGGTGTTAATTTAATTCTAATTAGTTAATTAGTTAACTGTGACACTGACCAGTGGGTCCCACTGGTCAGGTTTGACTTGGGCCGTCCTGTTGACTGACTGACGTCAGCATGATTTCATGCTGACGCAGTAAAGGATTTTCTGGGATTTTTAGATTTAAAAATAATTCAGGAAATTCCGGAAAATGCCTAAACTTCAAAAAATCATATAAATTCAACAGTAGCTCAGATAGAAAAGATTTATATATGAAAAATGATCAGAAAAATCCAATCTTTCCAATGGCACTAGTTTCATGCATGTTTGAGCAAGTTAAACTTGTTGTATATATTAAAACATGATAATGCACTTAATTAAATAATAGCTAAAGTGCCAATTTGAATCTTTGATTCAAATAGGCTCAAACCCTTCTGGTTATAGTTGCATTAGCCCAACACACATGCATCTTGCCATGTCATGAGCATGCATCATATTGTTGCATTTGTTTGTTTAATGATTGTATCGCCGGTATTCTCTGTGTTAGGTCCTGCTCCCGAGGATACTGCTGCGTATCCAGTTGAAGAGCAGTACCCGACAACCACTTTGTCAGGCAAGCAATCATTGATCATTCCGATACAAACCCAATCTTCTCGCTCCTGCTCTCTTTTACTGCATTAAGGCAACAGCGTGTGAACTGCTACTTGCTGCGGTAGTTGAACCCTATTCCCTTGCATGACCTGTCATTGCCACAGTAAATAGTTGAAACCCACTAGCATGTGTAGGAGTTAATTGAGCCATGTGATGTGTGATCCACCATGCTATTTGCTTGTGTTGCCTGCTATGCTTAGAGTTGTGTCAGGTCTGGTTCATCTGGGTGATGGATCAGAGTGAAACAATCATTTCGATAAAGAGAAAGAAGTGTGGAATACACTTGGTAAAGGTATCGATGAAAGGCCATGTAGGAGTATGTGGTGGGTTGTTTCATTGGAACCGTTCATAGGACCCGAGATCTGTATGTGTGGTTCATGTTCCAGTTACTACCATGCATTGGGCCCAAAACCAATGGACCCTCTCGGCTTATTAATTACCCTCGATCTCTGTCCAGGAGTTGCAATTAGTTTCTGGTGTTTATAGTTTACTGGAGGTCGTGCACAGCGCTGACCCTCGGGGTGGGTTGTGATGCGACAGGTACGTGGCACGGTGTACCGGTTGCCCGTTTGGTGACTCGGGAACCCTGTACACATCGTTTCGGGCCGTGAGCGACACCCCGGCCGGATCTCCCCACGGATGGAACCCAAATAGGCGATAAACCTGGACGAGAGACTTGAGTAGTTAGTCAGGTCGTGGCCGACACCCTCGCTGGGCTTCCGCTTGAAGGTTGCCGAGTACATGTCGAGTAAACGGCGATAAGTGGTGGCAGCGTGTGTGAAGAAGTACACCCCTGCAGGGTTATCAATCTATTCGAATAGCCGTTGTTCGCGGTACGGACTACTTGGTTACTCTTACAGTTCATAGACAAGTTGATGGATACTACTAAAAGCCTCAAGATAAGTGTGAGTACCGTGGATGGCCCTTTCGTAGGATGACGGAAGAGGATCCTCGGTGGTGTATTGTTGTGGTGAGTAGAGGACTCGTGTTCGTAATAACATCTTGCAATTTGTTGAGAGTTGTAGTATAGGTTAGCCAAGAGTCAAAGCTGGCTTTCTGCTATGAACTCCACTACCCCCTTTGATAATGTTGCATGTATGATAGGTTCTGTGGTAAGACTTGCTGAGTACCTTTGTACTCATGTTTGCTAAATAACTGTTGCAGAGGAGAACCCTGCCCCTGCTGATGGGTTCTACATAGACGTTGACGTCGACGAGTAGCTTGACACCCAGACGGAGATCTGGAGCTTGTGAAGGGCCTTGTAGATAGTCAGGCTACACCAAGCCTGTTTTATTTTCTAAGTTGTCTGTACTCAGACATGTAGCTTCCGCTTGTGCTTGTATGACTGTATGACTTGAGTGTTGGGTCATGTGACCCCTACCTGTATGGATATGTTATGTATGGCTCTTGGAGCCTCTTAAATAAAGTACTTTGAGTCATTGAGTTCTGTTGTGATGCAATGTTGTATTTGCACATATTGAGCATATTGTGTGTATGATTGAAATGCTTGGTATGTGTGGGATCCGACACCTAGTTGTTTTCCTTTGGTTGCCTACCTTAGAGGGAAATGCCTCCTAGTGATTCCAATGAGCCTTGGTAGCTTGCTACTGCTCGGAACACGTAGGCTGGCCGGCATGTGTCCTTCTTTGTTCCTGTGTCTGTCCCTTAGGGGAAATGTCACGAGTTGTTCCTTTAAGTCCATGTAGCTTGCTACGACTTGGGTTCATACGTTGATGGCCGACATGTTCGTTGCTAGGTCATGGATGCCTGTCTCTGTAATCTAGTGCCACTTTTGGTTTATAACTAGCCATGTCGGCCCGGGTTCTCTGTCATATGGATGCTAGCGACACTGTCATATACGTGTGCCAAAATGCGCAAACGGTCCCGGGCCAGGTAAGGTGGCACCCGTGGGGTTACCGTGCGTGAGGCCGCAAAGTGATATGACGTGTTACAGCTAGATCGGTGTGACTTAGGATCGGGGTCCTGACACCTCTTAGAAAGAATTATGTGTTTTTTCTATGCACAATCAAACACTCGTACCATCCTGTAGGATTCAAGATGACATTTCACTCTAATCACATGTTCTTCATATTTCCTCGTTTTGGAAATCCTACGAATGAAGGAGGCCCTAGGTTTTTTTATAAAAAACTAATTGATTTTGAATGATATGAACTATAAGAATTAAATGAAGGTCTACATCAGGCATATATGACTCAGAGCTTACATGCTACTGTGTGGTATTTATTCGTAATTTGGTTGCAAAATCTGACGCGTGCAATGCACGTGTACCTTACTAGTACTTCGAGTATGTGAAAAATACAATGGTACGCTACACAGTGTCTCTCTTACAGTTCATGAAGCCACGTGGCACATGTGGAGGCGTTGTTGCGACATCCTTGTGTGGATTGATCACAGTGATGTGCTGCTGGTTCCAGAAGAATGTACTCGTCCTCCCTGAGCCGCACTGGCGGTACATGCACGAAGCGAAGATGTGCACGCACGCCACGCATGCACTCATTCCCTCGCACGCACACGCGGGTACACGGGCGGACGCAATTTTGTACCAAGATCCATCCCATGTGATAATTTGACGTGTGTAAAGTCCTTCACTTCATTGATGGTCGATTAATACAGCGCATGCAAATTGAGTGGACGTGAGGGCGGAAGAAAGACATTACCACTCCACTGCGCGCATGCGAGTAGTTAAATCATGGGTTGCTAGTAGTACTTCCATTGGTTTCCTTTGTATTTTGTGCCAATTTTTGACAGTAACATAATATTTATGCATCTGAGAAGTGTAGTCTACTTGAAATTTATGTTCCACTAAACTCATCGGGAGCCGTTTCGGGCCTCGAAACCAAAAACCATCAATTAATCTTTTTACCTTGTACCCGTCTCATTCGAAAGAACTAGTGCTAAAATTAAGTGCAAGCCTGCTCACACCTACCAGTACGTACCAAACATGAACGTGTTCCATGCAGGTTTTAGTACTAGTGCTAGTACTTAGGTTATAAAAAGAGGAACTACCTAACCGAAAATTACTCTACCTTCCTCCTTATAAGTCCTCCTTCTTCGTCCGTCCTTGCCATGGCCGGTGTGCAGAGCTCTAGGTCGAGAACTACTCGTAACAAGCGAGTGGCAACCATGGCTGCGGAAAAAAAGACAGGGCTCGCCGCCACGCAGAGACCTCGAAAGATCTCTCACAAGCAGGCGATGGCTCCTAGGAGCGCCCTAGACACGGAGGCGAACATGCCGAGCTGGCGGCGCTGGAGTCTTCCTCCCTCGACGGCATGCCCGATCAGCTCAATAAGCACCTCAATAAGTAGAAGGAGTTCATCCACGGCTTGGTGGAGCCGCTGAAGGAGAGCCTCGATGACATGCACGCTGAGCTCAATGAGCAGGGGGAGTTGACTGTCGGCTTGGTGATGCTGCTGAAGAAGAGCATTGCCTCGGAGAAGAAGGCGACTCGCGAAATCCTGCAACTTCAGGAGGACAAGGCGAAGCTCTGCCACGAGCTCGACCTGCTGAAGGAGGAGAACACCGGCTGGAAGAAGCTGCATGAGAATAGTAGTTCCTCGATGAAGATGTTGCATGCACTCGTCATGGAACAGAAGGAGGAGTTGGCGAAGCTACACATCGAGCACCCAGCTGCTGTCAAGGTACGTAATGCGGCCGTGGAGCAGATGATGAAGGCTCGCTTCGAGAAATCCCGCGTCATTGACACAATGATGAAGATGGCGGAGGAGACGCGCAAGGAGATGGAGGTCGTGGAGGCAATGAAGAAGCAGTTACGACTCCGCGGCCAGCAACCCTTCATGTAGTGAGAGCAGTGCCCCAGACTTGTGTGTGCGTCTTCCTTCTTTTTTGGGGGTGATAATCCTCCTTCTTCTTTTGCTCCTGTGTTTCTTATTTTGCTTCGGGTGTTTCGCCGCATGTGTCACCTTCTCTACGAGGCATGAATAGAACAATGCTAAAAATGAGATGACTAGCAAATTAGATCATTCTTTATCGCCAATAGAACAATGCCTCTTGCTAGTAATATATAATAAGAGTAGAAAGTAGAGGATATGGAACTGGGATGCCGTGTTTCGTGCTCCTCCATCATACTCCACTGGAAAACTTGAGTATACCGCACGGTCCTTTGCTCCTCCTCAAGTCGTCGGCACATTTATACGAGTAGTCAAATCACAAGGCCCCGCCTTCCAGTAGTAATGAGCCATCAAATAACAAAGGCCCCTCGCCTCTCGTGAAAAGGACCAAGCTAGACTGCCCCACCCTCTAGCCTTTTAATAAATTTTTAGCGCGTCTCGTCACATTCCAAATAACTACTACTACCACGCTATATTTAATTGCAAACCTGTTCACACCGATCACAACCTAAACGGTTTCCCACTTAGGAGCGTATTAGTAGTACTCGGTTATAAGATGACTGCACATTTCTCCTCAACTCCTCATCCAGAAAAAACAATCAAGCCATAGCCAGCGTGAGTTCTGGGTCGAGAGATTTCCACCAAGGAGAGGTGAGCATGGAAGAGGAAGCACGAGAGATGTCCCGCCTCACCGCGAAAGCAGCCGACATGTCCAACTGCGCAGTAGTAGAAGCACAGAGGTCCCGCCGCGCCGCCGAAGCAGCACAGAGGTCCCGCCATGCCGTCGATGTAGCAGACTGGTCTGGCCATGCTGCGGAAGCAGCAGAGATGTCCAGCCGTGCCGCCAAAGCAGCAGGGACGTCCCGCCGCACCGCAGCGGCCTGGGAAAATTTCTTGTGGGCAGGCGAGGACTCTTACACGCGCATGCATGCGATAGTCCATAGCCAGATGGATCAGATCTCTGGCTGGACGAAGATGCAGGACGAGGCTACAGGCGTCATCCGGTAACTAGGGGAGAGCAATGCGAAGCTCCGGGGCGAGCGCGACCTGCTGAGGGCGAAGATCGTCGGAAGGGCAAAGCAGGAGGAGGAGACCGCTGTCGTGTTGCAGAGGACGGGCGTCATCATCAAGAAACTTATGGACGAGAATGCCATGGTCCGCATCGAGCGCAACAGGCTGGTGGAGGAATCCATGGATGCTGCCAAGCAGCGTATTAAGGACATGAAACCGATGAAAGAGATCATCGCCCGCCGCGAGAACTAGTCTCCATGACCTGCAGCGCATAAAGAAAGTAGAGATCAGCGAGCCAGATCGTTGTATGTGTCTTCCTTCTTCTTTTTCCCTTGTGTATTTCGGGGGTAGCCGCATGTGGCTTTTCTAATTATCTTCCTAATTATGTAAGAGAATTATTATCCACTCTCGTCGTCCTTATATATATTCATTAGTCTTGCTATAAGTCGCAGTAGATGCTATATAGGTCCGTCGGATCTTACATCAAGATCTGTGGAAAATTTTCTTTTCTGATTTTCCTTTTTCTCTCTTAAATCTCAGTCGAGTGAGACATTGCCATGCCATTAAACAGAGGCTCGGGCGCCAATAATGGAGACCTTGGGAGAGAGGTGGACGGCAGATGGAGGTCAAAGGGCTCTCCTCCCGATAAGCACGCGCAGGGGTCTGATCGCACGCCTCCCGTACTCAAATAGCTACCCTGCATGGCGCCTCCTAGCTAATAAAAAAGGGTACGTGTGGCGGCACGTAAATGGTAAATAGAACGCCCACGGTTTCAATAATACTTGTGTTTCCGATTGTAACGTGACTGCACTTGTTCCAAAATGACTTTGTTGATTGTTAATGTGTGCGCCTTCGCAAATCGGACAGCAAAATTACCACAACATGTTGGTGCCATGTCATGGCACCAAGCCAAGTTTCATGATTTTCATGCATGTTTCGGATTTACAGGAATTAAAAAACCAAGTTTCTCAATGTTTCCAGCCGAGCCATGACGCCCAGATGTTTGAATTTCATTCCCATTTCTGGCATGGGACCTAGAAATTTACCCGAGGACACACATATGATTTTTCAACCAACTTTGGTGCACTGGAGCATGTGCTTGTATTTAAAATTTGAATTATGCACACAAAGGTGACACGTTCCCTCTCGGAACCACGAGCCTTCTTGAGAGAATCTTCGGTTTGCAAGAAACTTATACCAAAACTTGTTCCTACTCTCCAATTTTTTTACCACTGCATGGTAGTACCATGACATGACACCATGCCAAGTTTCATGATTTTCGGCATGTTTTGGATTTACAAAAATTTTTGAAACCAAGCTTCTCAATGTTCTCGGCTGAACCACAATGCCCATATGTTTGAATTTCATTCCCGTTTCTTGCATGGGACCTAGAAATTCACCTGAGGACACACATGTGATTTTTCAGTCAACTTTGGTGCCTGGGAGCATGTGCTTGTAGTTCAAATTTGAATTATGCACATTAAAAGACCAGAAACTCAATTGATGTATAAAAAAGGCCAAACGAACCTGGAATAATTCCAAAATTTAACAGGTCACTCATATAGTTCTATGTTGCCTCTGTAAAGAAAATCTGGCAGGAGGCAGCGTATATTGTTTCGCACACAAAGGTATAAAGAAATAAAGAAATAAAGAAATTAACCCTACTTAATTCTTGGGTTCTTATTATTTATGCCACTAGTCGTGTATCACTACTCAGTTTTGCCATTTGAAGTTACAACTACTCAAAAAATGCCATCGATCCGTGAGATGCCTGCTCAAAAATGCAATTAGATATCTAAAAAATGCCATCGATCCGTGAGATGCCTGCTCAAAAATGCAATTAGATATCTAAAATATGCCATCGTTAAGTTAGATGTTTGCTCAGAAATGCCATTAGACATTGTTATTTTCACGTCAAACCTGTTGACCATGTTACATGAAAGAAATAAGCAGGTTCTCACAATGATAAGTTAATGGTGTCCAGCACAACACACCCCTCAAATAAAACTAAGCACCCTGGAATTCTTTGACAAAACTAAGCACCCTGAAATTCTTTGACAACTAAACTGCTGGCTATATGATGTTGGCCATATATATATATATATATATATATATATATATATATATAT
>LR738711.1:284950745-285023766 GCA_902687465.1 Secale cereale
ATTGTACGTATATAATGTCAAGAAACGAGCGGTTGTACTATACCAACTAAAAGATGAAATGTACGAAATATAACGAGAAGAAACATAACATAGTTCTACTGGGGGCTCAGCACAACACACCCCTCAAATAAAACTAAGCACACCAGAAATTAAACTAAGCAACTAATCCGGTAGACACTGCATTAGAACCACCATGAGCAACGACACTGCCACCTTACTCGGAGTCCTCGTGCACGTCCTCGACTTCGTCCTTGTCCCTCTTCCTCTTGGGCGATACTTCTTTGCTTGAACCGCACACTTGGCTCTTGCTCTTCATCCAACCCTTGTAGATATTGAAACAAAGGTAGTCATCCATTGCAGCGTACTGGATGTGGTCTATATCTAGTACAGTCCACTGCCATGCACGATGAAACGTGTGCGGAGGTTTCTTCAGTTCACCATACATAGGATGAACCATGGCTCCTGCCAGGGTCAGCATTGAAGGCTGAGAGGTGGACACCAGGCGCTCCTTCTGGAGATTGAAGGGTTGGCCTACAACGAGGCCTATCCGACCCAGGATTTCCTTGTCGTTCCTAAAGTCTATAGTAACGAATTTGACTCGGTCGCCCTTGAGGAAGTTCTTAAATTCCTCGCACTCACCGTCGGCATGGCATATGTGGTAGACCAAGCATAAGTCATGCACGCAAACCTAGATCACGGCAGGCTTCTTCTTCTCTGCCTCCTTTAGTTTCTTCTCACTTCCCAGGACTGTGGTGTACTCAACATCTAGCCCAGCGACCCACTCATCATTTGAGTTTTCGAACATGCGTTTGAAGCGAGCAAGGCATTATTTCACCATTGCGGAAGAACGGGTGTAGATGACGTCGAACTCATCGCCGGTGATGGTCCTAACCTTGTACTCACCGCGGATCATGGAGATTTGCGACGCCATGGATTTGGGAGGAGGGTTAGGATTAGTGGAACTGTCGTAATGTGAAAGGACGGGACGACTAGGAGCGGTTTATCGATTGTAAAAATGTCAAGTGGTGGGCGCGTGCGAATGGCAGGGTAGTGGCTTGCCTGGTGGATAAATGGATTCATGCACAGTACTATGGGGGCCCAATTAGATGTCATGTCTACTCGATGCCCAATTAAATGGCTTTCGATGTCATGTCAAGCGTCGGCAAAATTACAGGTGATACAAAGCTTTCCATTCTCCCATGATACGGGCTTTGGAGAGCCCTTGGATCTGAGATCGAACGGTTGCATGGCGTGATTCTAGACCTATGGGTGAATATCCTATCCTGGAGGATTATTCTGCAAATTTTCAGCAACTTAGCATGCGACCGTTCGATCTCACATCCAAGGGCTGCCAGCAGCCCGTATCATGGTTGCGCCTACCACGACCGTCGCCTCGCTCGCGCGGTCGCGCCCTTGGAGATTTAACACGGTGTGTTAGGCTATCTGATGTTGGCATGTCATACATAGTCATCAATGTTAGCTATAAGGTTGGCTATAAGAGTATTATTTTGTTTACTTCTCTCTATCTATTTCATCGTAGTATTTATTGCATCTGACAAGGAGTGACCTCTTCCAATGAAATGGTGCTTAGATGAGGTGCTATGGGCATTAAATGGCTTAGCAACTCAAGTCCCCAATGCATAGGTGCATAGTTTTTTGTTGCTAAGTATGCTTCATCTAGGTACACGCGCTTATCACCGTTTCTTCATGGGGTCACCAAGCTAGTCTCTCTCTTCTTAATTAACTTGGCACATCAGACTTTATGCCTATGTGGAAGGCTTAGCACCTGTAGGATCAAGTACAATAGTGGGCTATAAGCCCGCTTTACATGGCATTTTTGCATATGTGGGGTTTAGGGTTTAGGGTTTGCATATGTGGGGGAAAGAGGCAAGGAAAAAGTGGAGAGTGGGATCTCAAGCAAGAGCCAGCCTCTACATGGTGGAGCATCGGGAGAGGCACCTGTATGGAGGTGGTCAGGAATCCGGCTTGGCAGTTAAAATGATAATGGCAAGTCAAATCACCGGGCCCCACCTGTCCAGCAGTAACTCACTATCAAATCACATAGCACTACGTTTGCAGCAGCCTACTCCCTCATCTTCTCGCGTCTCTGTCGAACCGACTAGGTGGAACTACCGCGCGGAAAAAGCCCCGCCCTCGACTTTTAAACAGTACAGTATACTAATTTTGTATCGATGGATTGCGCCATGGAGCAAAGCCTCAAGAAAACAGTGGTACACATGTACGGAGTATACAACACGTCCGTCGCGTTCGCGTCGCACCCCAGACGGTCGGTCGGTCTGGCACACCGCTCTCCGAATGGAACGCGCGTCATATTGCGTTTGCACACACATGTGGCACCGCAATTGAGAACCGATCATAGGCACACTCCCCGGCGCCGCAAGTCGGGTGAGTTAATAGAAGTACATACGTTGGTACCTCGACGATCCCTGCAAGACACGGAAGATCAGTTCGTCCATGCATGTGACCAGACTCCAGCAGACACGCCTGGATTGGCTATTGTCTACATATCGTGCAAGCTGTGTTGTACAGGGCTGTAGTTCTGGTGAGAAATCTAAATAAAGGTTTCTTGTCATCTCGCAAAATTAGGTGTCATGTGCTTCGGATCACTGTGAGAGTTAAACAGCGACAACTGACTTCGGCTAGTCATTGGGGGCACATGCACGAAGACTACTCGGCTCCCATCTAGGTCAAGTCGGCTATGTTAATTAGGACATCTATCGACTGACCCCTTTTCTACGAGTTTATCTTTAATTTGAGCGTTGATCCTCGTCTAGTTGTCCGTCGGGATTCATCTTGTCTCCTTTGAGGTTATGATTTCTTGTCATGTGGCATTTTTTCGTGTTATATGTTATAATCCGGTTCTTCAGATCAAAATGACGACAACTGCGCCTCCGGGGAACGTGCATGAAGACTTCTCGACAATCATTGCCGAGGTCAAGCCGGCTCCGGTCGGTAGACAAAAGAAAACTAGTACTCCACTACATAGTCAGGAGCCTCCGCGCTTGCTTGCTAGTGTTGCTCTCTTCACACTGTCTCGTCCTCTCCAGATCTAAACACGACAACGGTGGCCACACACTCTCTCTCTCTCTACTCACCGCTGGTCACAGATCCAGCCGGATCCTCTCCGTCGGGGAAGGTGAGAAGGTGCAACGTTCACGCGGTCGTCCTCGGCGACGGCTCTTACCCACTGTCAGCACGTCCCGATTAGCGTGCCTTGTCGTTCTCTCCCAAGCATCGCTGGCGAGGGAGGGCCTCCCACCCCTTCTTCCTCGCTGTCGTAGAGTGCACAGATCCGGCCACCCGCCACCCACCTAGCGACATCCCGGCGACCCTCAGGTATAACTTCCTTCGAAACCGGCCTTGCTCTACTTCCCGAGCTACTGACGTCGCTGCATTTGTATCTTTTACTATTTCTCAGGCCCCCTCGCGTAGATAGGATCGATCGCTGTTCGAAAACCACCTATTTTTTTACTGTTAAGAGGTAAAACTAGTTCATGCACTCGAATCTAGTAGTACTTGGTTCAAACAAGGAAGAAAGGGGTGGGGGTGGGGGAAGATTTGTTACCTGAATCTAGGACTTGGTCGAAAGAGGAAATAATGGGGGCGAAAAGTAGCAGAGACTGGCTATCCAACTGGTCTCTAGGTCTAATAAGGAAATAAAGGGAACGCAGTACAAATGCAATATAAACCCGATCTATTTGTTGAAAAAGGAAAGAAAGTGGGTACTCGGGGACAAGTCAACAGAGTAAGTCCAGCACTAGATTTGCTAGCCTCACACAGTATAAGGTGGCTATACCGAACAAAAATGGGACCAACCCAGATATCCTCTTCTGATGTTTGTTGCCCCGAGCCGCTCTTACGTAATGCCACTGGTAAAATGTAGCAGTCACACTGTTGAAAGTAAGGACACGTTAAACCAATGTTGTTTTCAATGTGCCTCCAGTAATATGAATCAATGGCACTTTTTTTCATGTCCTGCTAAATTTCCCATTAAGATAAGTTGCTTCTTTTCGTTTTCTGATGGAAATGGAACCGGGGCTGGAGCCCTTTTCTTTAAAAAAGAAGAAGCTGCTAGCTCATGGGACATTGCTTCATTTTAGGTGAACTGCACTAAAAGGTCCCATGAATTGAATCATCCATGTTGGTGACTGGTGTCATCCCTTCTACGATGGCGTTGACTGCAGATATGGTTCCCATCACGAGGTATGTTCCTTTTTGGTCTGACCGTTTGCCAAAGATCCTGCATGTTGATCATGCTCTTGTGCTACTGTTTTGGCACTGCCATGATAAAGCAGTAGTGTTATTATTTTGCACCTTAATCTAGTGGCACTATTAATTTGAGGCAATGTTTTGGCACCGCTAGTGCCACTATTTTTTTATATATCGAAAGAGGGGGTTCCCTCCAATTTCATTAAAGAAACCCAACCATAGAGAACCATTATCCGACAACATATCAGTGTAAACGGGAAGTTATGCAACTACTACTAGAACGGACTGAGTACTAGCAGGAGACACGTTTGCCACATAAGCTAGGCAGGTAGGGGGACGCATCACCAGCTCGACCAAGTTTGGATTACAACCCAAATGCTACCACAGAAACATCAGGGGGAAGATAGGGACTGAAATAGCCAGCTTCAGCATCCCAGTCTAAGCACCCCCGACCTTCATCCTTGCGACGCACGATACACCTCGTTTGCCACCTGCTCGACCCTAGTGTCACTGATAAAATGAAGTAATAATACAGTTAAAAAAATAAAATAGAGCGAGTGTCCTCTCTATCATTTCATTTTTAATGTAGATAAAGAAGGTGCTTCTCTTTGTTAATTTATGTTTCATCAACTAGTCCCATTGCTAATGTTTAAGCGTTTCTGCAAACTAGGGTGCTTAATTTTAGGTTATCTGCACAAAAATAGAGATTTGAATGTCTCAAGGCCCCTCCTTGTACTACCGATGTACACTGATGTTCATCACTGGCAGAAGGTGTATCGGGGAGACTTGGGTCGATTTCCAGTATGATGTAATATTTTATTTTGTTTATTAGTGTATGTTTCATCAACTAGTGCCACTATAATCTAATTATGCCTTTTCATTATCTGTGCAAACAGGGTTATTCAGCTGCATTTTGGTGGAACTGCACAAATGTAAGGATGGAACCGGCATATATGCAGAGTGAGAGGTGCCAAGTAAAACTTGCCGACACCAACCCTGGTCCATCTAAGCATTGGCATCCACCACCATCAGTGGGATGTGTGGCGCTCACTTTGGAGTATCGATCCCAGATGGATCATCCACCAGAGATTGAAGGATCGAGCATCTACAGGGTGCCATTTGTGAGGGTGTCGTGCCAGAGCGAGCCGGTGGAGTCTTCGTCAATCGAACCCAACTACAAGAGGAGAAAAATAGTTGGCCCGATGACGCTTCCCCGCCATCCTCTCCCTCGCCGTTCACATCGTCTCACGGGGCGATTGTCTGTCGTCGAGGAATGGGAGGGATCCCCCCCCCAGACCAATAGTCGGGCATGTTGTGAATTGTCAGGAGGAGCTTAGGGTTGTTAGTATTTGCAGGTTGTGAATTGTGTTTTGTGTTGTGTATTTTGAGAGTGCTTTCAGATATGAATGTCTTTTGAATTTCAGATTTGCAGTATTGAGCATATGAAGTATTTTATGAATTCTAGAGATCTATTTTTAGCACTTAAAAAAATATAGTTTCATCGGAGTATAAAAGTGCAGGCAATGTGATTCTCAGAGAAGAAACTGCAAGTTTCAGTTTCAGATAAGAAACTCCAAGTTCAGTTTCAGATAAGAAACTGCAACTTTTAGAGGCAGAGCATTTATATTAACACGGCATTTTCAAACAGTGTTAACATCATGCTAGAAGTTTTATTCATGGTCGAAACTGGAACTACCAGCCAGTTAACATCATGCTGATCAACATTCATGCATAGCACATCTTCATATGATGCACAGTCAAAAAGATATGCTATTTCCAAAATGCCCACACAATGTCGAGTGTGCGAAAAACAGAGAAAACAAGGGACGAAGTTTTGGCAACTGTAGGATGTGGTGTGCATAGATGACAATTGGGACCCACATGTCGATAAAGGCAGAGGCAAAAAATTTGGAGATATTTTCTCTACACTTAAAAAATGTAGTTTCATAGGAGTATGAAAGTGCAGACAATGTGATTCTCAGAGAAGAAACTGCAAGTTTCGGTTTCAGATAAGAAACTCAAAGTTCAGTTTCAGATAAGAAACTGCAACTTTCAGAGGCAGAGCATTTATATTAACACGGCCTTTTCAAACAGTGTTAACATCATGTTGGAAGTTTTATTCATGGTCGAAACTGGAACTACCAGCTAGTTAACATCATGCTGATCAACATTCATGCATAGCACATCTTCATATGATGCACAGTCAAAAAGATATGCTATTTTCAAAATGCCCACACAATGTCGAGTGTGCGAAAAACAAAGAAAACGAGGGACGAAATTTTGGCAAGTGTAGGACGTGGTGTGCGTAGATGACAATTGGGATCCATGTGTCAATAAAGGCAGAGGCAAAAACTTTGGAGATATTTTCTCTACATAGGTGGAATCGAACCCGGGCGGAACAGCTGTCGGGTAGTGTCACTCGGCCACTGGGCTAGTTCGGTTGTTTCGTTAGAATAAGGCACTTCGTCAGGTGGTCGGATCTCGCGACGCCACTGTCTGCCGTTGTGAACATGCTGAACAAACGAGAGGAATCTGGAGAGGACTGTACGTGGAGAGGCGGACAGTCGGGGCATACCAGTTCTATGGCCGTACGCAAGCAAGTGCCTCATCAAAAAAATACTTCCTCCTAATGCTATACTGACGTTGGGGCCCACGGGTTTGTCAACATAGTTACATTTTTTTAGGTGCTTCAACGTAGTTACTATAGGAGATAAATTCACAACGAAGCCGGGGAGCTGGCAGGTATCATTTATTATCACTGGGGCAGCAAGTATCAGCTGGGTTTTGGGCTGCCCCGTCCAGGCTTTCTTTTTTAACATGCGCAGCCCATGACCTCGGATGGGAGGTCCATAGGTCTGTTTGTATTTTCTTGAGGGCCATCATGTATCGACTGGCCTATGGACCTCCCATCCGAGGTTTTATTTTTCCTGAAACATCGGCAGCCCAATTTTTTTTTTTTTGAAGAAAACGCAGAGGTTTGTTCTATTTTTCTATATAAGAATAGGAACGCCTGGTCCAACTTATGTTTCCCTTCTTACTATATTATATATATTTAAATTATTTTGTATGTTATTATATATTATTGTTATTGTCATCATATATTTAACAAATACTTACATATGTAAGAAAACAGTATCCCACATCTTATTAACTTATAAAAATAATTTCTTAACAATAAAATCCTGGATTTGTTTTGGCAACGAAAATCCTGGTGATTGTGTACAAAAGCTTGGTAAGATTTAAGGACCAATGTAATAATAAATCACTTATTATATATATATTACATTGGTCCTTAAATCTTACCAAGCTTTTGTACACAAATGGGCAGCATGGACGCTACATTATTTGTTCACCCAGCCCAGCTAATGGACTGTAATTAAAAATAATATCAAATGGACTGTAAATTCAACCCCGCAAAAAAAAGACTGGAAATTCTGAAAAAATGGGTTGAATACGTGCCACATTTTTGGAGGCTGAAATGTGGGCCAATAGGCCGAAGCCAATGCAAGTCATTGTCAACTTAGTCAGCAAATGATTCTCACATCGTTATCCGTTGGATTTACATCCAACGACCGGCATCCATCTTCAATCTCTCGTCTTCTTCCTCCAGCGCTGCCGGGACCACCTGCTCACGCCTCCTGCTGCTAGCAGCTCTTCTTAGCACGCTTCGCTGTGAAGCGTTACTCCACCGTTGGCCAGGCCATCCCTCCACCCCTCCACACCTCCTGTTCTTCTCCACCGACTGCCGAACCACACCGCACCAGAACCAGTTAACCCTCGTACACCTCTCCGTCTACGACTCCCTGCTAGTTAGGACCCACCACAGTGGGAGGCTGACTTGTGGGCCTACTAAGTTGACGGGGATGGAGTGCTTTGTCAACTTAGTCAATATGAACGATTCTAGCTCCAGTGACCGTATGATGTCCATCCAACGGCCGTAGTGCTTCTTCAACCTTTGGTCTTCTTGCTCCAGCCGCCCAAAGCAGCGCCGGTCGTGCCGCCTGCTCCTGCCTCCCGTGGCCTGCTGTGCTGTCGCGGAGGCCTCACCGCCCCATACTACTCCCACCGCTGGCCAGGCCATCCCTCCACTCACACACACCCCCTGTTATTCTACGGCGACAACAGCCTCACACCGCAGCCGAACCAGTGAACCCTCGTACTCCTCTCCGCGTGGGCATCCACTGTCGCGTCTTCCCCGGCTCCACGTCGTTCCCTTCCTAGGCCTCGCCGTCGTCCACCGCCTTGGTGCTCTCGGCATGGCGTGGTCAATGTGGTCAACGACCGACTTCCATCGGAAGAGTACTGTACGTGGAGAGGCTGACAGCTGGGTCCAAGGCCACAGCCCAGTTTTTTTGTGATTTGCCAAGTAAGTCGCTTTGTCATACTTGTTGGGCTGCAAATCTTTCAAGACGAGGAGACCTTCATTCGGCTGGCCGAGAAATGGCCTATCAGTAATGAGAAATGGGATGTACATTTTTAAAACACATCAAACCGGCAATTAGTTTCAATTTTTTTTTCATTTCAATATTTTAAATTGCATTAATTTTTATGCGTGGACAATTTTATGGATTTATATTGATATACATTTATTTCTAAAATCAGTTTGAATGTGACTCGAAATTTTGGGATTAAAAACAGTTCGGACAGCACGGAAGTATGCAAAATTTCATATAATTTTTTATTCATGTCCACAATATGGGCTGTAATACTAACAAAAATAATATGCGCTCCAAAAAAAACCTTAAGAATTAGCAAATGGGCTGTAAATTATTAGAAAGAATGGCAGATGGGCTGTATGATGTTTTCCACAAATTTGAGGATTTCCTAAAAAAGGTTGACGCACAAGCAGTGACTGTTGGATGTCCATCCAACGGCCGTCGTGCTTCTTCAATCTCTGCTCTTCCTGCTCCAGCCGCTCAAACAAGCGCCGGCGGGACTGCGTGCTCCCTCCTCCCCGCGGTCGGCTATGCTGCAGCGCAGGCCTCACCGCCCAACCATACTCACATCGCTGGCCTAGCCACCCCTCTACTCACCCACACCTGCTGTTATTCTCCGGCAACGGCAGACGAACCAGTGAACCCTCGTACAGTCGTACTCCCCTCTGCGTGGGAAACAACTGCCGAGTCTTCCCTGCCTCCGTGTTGTTCCCTTCCTAGGCCTCGCCGTCGTCCACCGCCCTGGTTCTCTCGGCGCGGCCTGGTCAACATGGTCAACGATCGACATGCATCTGAAGTGGACTGTACGTGGAGAGGCTGACAGCTGGGTCCACGGCCGCACACAAGGAAATGCCTCCTTATTACGCGCAAAATAATGATTCCTCCACCTGACATCTGGGACCCACCGAAAGGGCCTCCGTATTTCGTGAAAAAAACGTTACCGCCGCTGACAGCTTGGACCCACAAGCTATATCTTCGCACGCAAGGAAGTGTGTCCTTATTACGCACAACAAAATGAATACTCCCCCTGCTGGTTGGGACCCACCTTGGTGGGAGGCTGACTTGTGGGCCTACTAAGTTGACGGGGATGGAGTGCTTTGTCAACTTAGTCAGTATAAACAATTCTAGCTGCAGTGACCGTACGATGTCCATACAACGGCCGTAGTGCTTCTTCAACCTCTGGTCTTCTTGCTCCAGCCGCCCAAAGCAGCGCCGGTCGTGCCGTGTGCTCCTGCTTCCCGTGGCCGGCTGTGATGCCGCGGAGGCCTCACCGCTACCTACTACTCCCACCGCTAGCCAGGCCATCCCTCTACTCACCTACACCCCCTGTTATTCGGCGGCGATGGCAGCCTCACACCACAGCGAACCAGTGAACCCTCGTACTCCTCTATGCGTGGGCATCCACTGTCGCGTCTTCCCCGGCTTCGCGTCGTCTCCTTCCTAGGCCTCACCGTCGTCCACCGCCCTGGTGCTCTTGGCACGGCATGGTCAATGTGGTCAAGGAACGGCTTCCATCAGACGTGGACTGTACGTGGAGAGGCTGACAGATGGGTCCATGACGGCAACATGGAAGTGCCTCCTTATTACGCGAAAAATAATTATTCCTCCACCTGACAGCAGGGACCCACCGAATGGGCCACCGTATTTTGCGGAAAAAATGTTTCCCACCTGACTGCTGGGACCCAGCGGACGGGCCAACGTATTGCGCGAAAAAAACATCCCCCCCGCTGTCAGCTCGGACCCACCGGAAGCGCCTCCTTATTACGCACAAAAAATTGAATTATCCCCCTGCTGGTTGGGACCTACCTTGGTGGGAGGCTGACTTGTGGGCCTACTAAGTTGATGGGGACAGAGTGCTTTGTCAACTTAATCAATATGAACAATTCTAGCTCCAGTGACCGTACGATGTCCATCCAACGGCCGTAGTGCTTCTTCAACCTCTGGTCTTGTTGCTCCAGCAGCCCAAAGCAGCGCCGGTCGTGCCGCATGATCCTGCCTCCCGTGGCCGGCTGTGCTGCTGCGGAGGCCTCACCGCCCCCTACTATTCCGACCACTAGCCAGGCCATCCCTCTACTCACCCACACCCCCTGTTATTCTGCGGCGACGGCAGCCTCGCACCGCAGCGAACCAGTGAACCCTCGTAATGCTCTATGCGTGGGCACCCAATGCCGCGTCTTCCCCGGCTCCGCGTCGTCCCCTTCCTAGGCCTCGTCGTCGTCCACCGCCCTGGTGCTCTCGGCGCGACGTGGTCAACGTGGTCAAGGAACGGCTTCCATCGGACGTGGACTGTACGTGGAGAGGCTGACAGCTGGGTCCACGACCGCAGCAAGGAAGTGCCTCCTTATTACGCGCAAAATAATTATTCCTCCACCTGACAGCGGGGACCCACCGGACGGGCCACCGTATTACGTGAAAAAGTTGTTTCCCCCTAACTGCTGGGACCCACCAGCTACATCTTCGCACACAAGGAAGTGCGTTCGGGCAAAAAAAAGATTCGCCCCCCTGACTGTTGGGACCCACCAGCTACATCTTCTCACGCAAGGAAGTGCCTGACAGTCGGGACCCACCTGGTCGAAGCGTACGTAGCATTGTCATTCTGGTCGCGAACGTGTACGTACATACTTGTCGATGTAGAGGCGCACACGTGCCGTAGTTCAGGCGCACACGTAGCATGTACACGTACGTACAGCGGCAAGTGTGCAAGAAAGAAAATACGGCCACGTACGTACATACAGGCAGGGTCTCGAATGCCTACTCGTGCATACGTACGGCCAGGGCTCATGTACATGGCTAGGTCGGAATGGAGAAACAACATCGTCGTCGTGTTCATGGGGAGCCAACCGGCTGGGTCGGAACGGAATGCGTTGTCGTGTTCATCGGGAGGGCTTGGACGGAAGAGCCGATGGAAACGAGGCATGGCGTACCACAGAACGGAGAAAACGGCCTTGTGTTCGACCGGCCACGTTCAAAACGGGATCATGTTCATCGAGAGGGGTCTGGCGTAACGCAAAACGGAGGAAACGGATCTCCTACTATCGAAACGGGGGTCCTGTTGATCGGGAGGGGTGTGGCTATGTCGCCCGAAGACCGATGCTCTAGAAGACTTCCAGATGTTCCGGGTTTTCCCGTGTGTTTCATCTCTGCTTGTTTTATTTATTTTGCATTGCATCATGTCGTCATGCCATCATGTCTTTAATTTTTAAAACTCAACTAAATAAATCGTATGGATCTTCGATCCATTTAAATCGAGGGATATTCACATGGTGATTTCTCTTACAACCTATTCAAAGTCTCCTAATATTATTAGGGAGCTATAACAAAATATTCCATTGCCTTGGAACCATCAAAACACACTTGCAAATTTTACATGCCTCTTCTGCTTCAAGTTTTTGACAAGTATGAAATTCCCAAGGCAAAGTTCTTCCCTTCTTTATTTCTATATTCCAATTCAAGTTGCATTTTTCTATTTCAGAAAAATGTTCACTATTTTTTCTAAAGTCCCTAATGCATGCCAAGACCCCCCTCCTCATATGTTCATACCTTTTAGACATGTTCTGGTTGGACTTCCAATTTATTAAAATATGAAAGTGTTTCAAATTTGGCTAAATTTACAGTCTCTAAAAATTGCCAGAGCAATTTATTCAAATAGTGCGCAAATCTAGGAGTTAATAGATATGTTTTTTTTCTCTTATTACTTCCCAACAACCCTGGCCTTTTCCTCTTAAAAATTTGTTTATTTGAATAAACAGAAGGTAAAAAAAAATGCCAGAAGCCCAGCGGCCAACCTCCCAGCAGGCGGCCCACCTAAGCCTTCTAAGTCCCAGCTGCCCCTCCACCGCCTAACCCTAGGCCCGACCTAGCCCGACTACTCCCCTCGTCCCTCGTTCCTCTCCCTCGCGCCGCACACCAGAGATCGACCGCCCCGCTCTCCTCTCGATCCCCCTCCCCATCGCTCTCTCTCCCTCGGCCCCGATCCCGTTCCCGCATCGCGCCTCTGCCTCATGGCACCCTCTTGCCTCCGTGCGCCCTCTCAACCAGGCTGCCGCCGGCGACGACCGTCGCCCCCTCCTCTGCTTTGCCTCCTTCGCGCCACCACCGGAGCAGCCACCTCGCCGGGCCTCTCATGCGCCACCTCCTCGTCGCCCTGTTGTCCGTCGGTGTCGGCCTCCCCAGGCTGGGAGGAACTGCGCCACCGCACCATCTTCTTCAGGCGTTTGAGCCCGACCTCGTCCGCGTCGCCGTCCAAGTTCGCCGCGCTCCACGCGCCTCCTCCTCCCGATGACCGGCCCATCGCCGGAGACCACCTCGTCTCGTCGCTACCCTGCACCAGCGCCTCGACATGCACCTCCTGTGCCTCGTGCATGACAGCTCATCGCCCCTCTTGGCCATCTTCTGCTGCTGCCTCGAACAACCCCTCCACGGCCTTTTCCAAAAGATCTCCACACCCCTTGCTGCCGCCATTGTGTGCCCTTGTGTTGCTGCGTTTTGGACTGTCAAGACCGGCAAGATCGACTACGCAACCGGAATTCGACAAGTACCTCGACAAGGTGTACCACAAGCTCCAAGTACCTTGACTACCGATGCCCGAACGGCTACGACGACGACCGCTGTTTTCGAAGACCGCCAAGTTCCACGACGAGAGTGTACCACTATCATCGCCGTGTATTTTCGCCAAGTGCAACGACCCCGAGACGACTCCGAAACGTGTACCACTTCCGTTGCCCTGACCGAGAGTACAACTACTTCCACTACCGGTGCCGTGTACGACTACTTCCACTACGACCCGAACCGCTCCAAAAACGCTCGCTTCGAAGGTATAACCCCGAGATGACGCCCGTGAACGAACGACGTGTGTTGTATGAGATGCACCCTTTGTTGCACCGTGTTCGAAGTGCCCCTCATTCCCTTGTCGCCGAACCGTGGGAACCCGTCAACGGGAGCACCCCATCTCTTTGCATGACACACTCATGCTCTCCGTCATCTTTTGCACCGGACTCTCAACGAGTTGCTGGAACTGATATGTTGCGTGGCCTCATTTTCGGATTCGTCGCCGTGGCCCCTTTCTTCCACCACAGTGACAAATACGTCATATCTCTTCATGTTAACTTTTGATAAAATTGCTTAAAACTTGCATTTGTCATCCGCATCATGATAACAACATAAAAAATGTTTAAATTATTGTTTGCTTCAATAATTGCTAAATATGCACACGGGGAGTTTCCGGAATTGTTGTTGTTATTTCTGGCCTCATTTAAAATGCCTAGATAGTGTAGTTTTACTCATGCTTCACCTCTCCATGTTTAATAAAAACATTTAATCTTGTCTTGTAGATAAACGAGTGTCAACTAAATAAATAAGATGTGGTGTTTTGTCAATATGCAACTCGTTGCATATTGAGCTCCACTTAAATTGTAGTATTGTTTGAGCACTTTGCCATGCCATGCATAATTAAACCGGACATGCATCATACTTGTTTGTGCATCTTAAGACATGTTTATGCTTGGGTGTTTACCCTGTTGTTTGCTTCTTTCCGGTTGCTTCGCTTGTTAGCTTCGGTTCCGTTGCGGAGTTGTGAGGATTTGTTCGACTACTTCATGGACTTGTTCTTCTTCCTCGCGGAATCCCAGGCAAGATGACCATACCCTTGGATACCTTTACTACCATTGCCATGCTTAGTTTTCTCGATGCTATCGTTATATGTCGCGCTACCCATCTTTATTGTCAGCCCCTCTCCTTGTTGCCATGAAACCTCTAACCTTTGACACCTTCCTAGCAAACCGTTGTTTGGCTATGTTACCCGCTTGCTCAGCCCCTCTTATAGCGTTGTTAGTTGCAGGTGAAGATGAAGATTGTTCCATGTTGGAACTTGATGCTTTGGGAATATCACAATATATCTGATATATATTTTTAACACACCTATATACTGGGCATGGGTCGAAGGCTTGGCCTTTTGCTCAGTGTTTTGTTCCACTCATGCCACCTTAGGAGCCGATAAACCGGCATTATGTTCCTTGATTTTGTGTTCCTTACACGGTTGGGTATATGGGGACCCCTTGACAGTTCGTCTTTGAATAAAACTCCTCCAGCAAGGCCCAACATTGTCTTTAATTTGCCTCATAATAACAACTTAATTAATTAATTAAAATTGCATAGGGGGTCGCGTCCCCGAGTTTTATTTCTACATAGCAGGGGGGCCAGTGCTGATGGTGTTGGTCCCAAACGGAGAATCTGTGGGGCCACCTGGGGGAAACCCGAGGGCTGGTTTTACTCGTAGCTTCGCCCATCCGGACGTGGCCTGAGACGAGATACGCGCGGCTACTATCATGGTGTCGGCACGCCGGGAGGTCTTGCTGGACTTGTTTTACCATTGTCGAAATGTCTTGTGCACCAGGAACTCCGAGTCTGATCGGGCCTTCCCTAAGATAAGGGGTAATATTATTATTAGTTCTGCTGATCGTGAGAGCTTGTGATGGGCTAAGTTGGGACACCCCTGCAGGGTTATGATTTTTTGAAAGCCGTGCCCGCGGTTATGTGGCAGATTGGAATTTGTTAATATCCGGTTGTAGAAAACTTGTCAGAGGATCCGAAGTAAAACACACAACTGCGTGAGTAACCATGACTGTCTCTTTTCATTCTGAGAAGAGAACACGGTGGGGTTATGTTTGACTCGTAGGTAGTTCAGGATCTTTAGCGATCACTACTAGTTTGCGACTGTTTGCGTAGATGCTCATCTTATTCTTGTACTCATAAGTTAGCCACCATACATATGCTTAGCCGCTGCTGCAACCTCACCCCTACCCTTCGCCATACCCATAAAGCTTTGCTAGTCTTGATGCCCATGGTTATGGGATTGCTGAGTCCTCGTGGCTCCCAGATACTACAACACCAGTTGCAGGTACCGCTGAGAACAGCGCAAGAGTGGGTCCAAGAACTTCACGGGGAGCTCGATGAAGAGAGTGGCCGTATGTATGTTACGTTTTCGACGATCAGTAGTGGTTCCTACTAGGGGCGATCCGGGCTTGTGTTATTTATGGTATCTTTCATTTGGATCTTCGTCCGTAGTCGGACTCTGATGTTATTTGGATGATGATTGTTTATGTAATGTATTGTGTGACGTGGTGAGTGTAAGCCAACTACTCTTTTGCAATTTCATCCCTCTTTTACATGAGTCGTGCAAAGATACCATACTTGAGATCATTCTAGTATGAGCTTGTACCTTTAAGTCGTGCCTCGACACGTGGGGGGTATAATCTCATACTGGGCATTACAAGTTGGTATCAGAGCCTTCTCCGACCTAGGAGCCCCCATTGATTGATCGAATCGTTGACGGTTGAGTCTAGGCACACACTTGAAAATGTTTTGAGTCCTATATATATATCGGAGAGTAGGATTTCTTTTTGCTCCTCATCCCTTTTCACTCTGGTGAGGACTCCTGTCCATTACTCTATCTCTTCTACTCTAAAAAATTCACTAAATTTTTTCTAGGATCACGCGAGTATTGTTGGGATTGTTCCGATATCTTTGTGACGAGAACATTGTTCTCGATGCCTCCTGTCATTTAGGGGTTGTGGCAGTGTCCTGGGGAGTTGAGCTCAGAGTTGTTGCCGTCACAAATGTATCGCAGCGGTTCTAGAATACTTAAGACGGCCGACATCGAAAACTCTCCTATGCGGTTAGTGGCAAGATAACCCCGACATCACCCAGTACTGGGGAGGTAGTTCGGGAGTATTGCCATAGCTTGTATAGTAGATGCGTTTCGAAGGTCCGAGGTAAACGGTTTCCGGAAATAACTGGTTATGTGTTGAAGGATGGATACAGCTGGATGTAGGATTAGAGTTGAGTGCGCGATGCTTCCCCTGTATCCCCAACACCTGATTGCATAACTGGAAACTTTCGGAAATTAATAGGTGGGTTATTCTAGTAGCTCGTAGGCATTCTTCCAACGAATGCATGATATAGAGTTCGGGGTTCTACATTGAGTGAAGTGGTTTTATGGGCGTTATTCCAATCGGGAGTTGCATCTTAAAGGGTCCTTGGCTATGCTGATCCGGGGATTGCAAAACCCTTTTGTAACACGTTCCATGAGCTTTCAGCACGAATATGTCGAACGAAGCTTCTATCTTGTATTTGTTCTATCTGCTCCTTGTTGTTTTTTTATTTACCTTTTGTTCTCCCAAGTGGCTTCTCGACAAGTGTTGTACCATTAACCTACGGAATTCATTCGTTCAATTCTCTATTCGGATGATACTGTGAAGATTTTGTTGCAACATATCTATCCGGTGTTTTTGTTTTGATTCTGGTATTCGAGTTGCTTCGATGTCAAGTGTTGATTCCATACCTTTCCCAAGCGGTGTTCTCATATTTCTATGGGAGTGCTAGTCCTTCTTAATCATCGTGATTGTCATGAAAATTCTTTTCAACGCGTGTGCTTCGCTTTAACTTAATCCGATCTCTTCATCATGTGCAAGATCAAGTCTTGGTTTTTCTCAACGGTGTCTGTTTCATTCATCCCAAGTTGTCTTTGTTTTCCCCGCCCTCCCTCCTTCTTCTTCTCGGAGCCAGAAATTCTCAAATAAAATATCCATTTTATTCATGTGATGTTTCTTTAGTCTTCTTCTTCAATGTCCTTATCCGGTGATTTCTCAGGAAGATGCTAAGGAAGCTTCAACTTCATTGTTGTTCCATTCTCATTTTGTTCTCCGGTGAATTTAATTCAAGATTTCGGTGTTGATCTTATCCTTTTCCTCATTTCACAATGCTTTCTTATTCCGGTGCACCAATTAATCATTGCCCTCTCTCTATTCATATCCGGAGAGCTGAAGACATCTCGGAAGATTCATAATTCCATTCTTAATCCATTCAAACTATTTTGAGGATTGTCATCTTATTCAAGCCATGTAATTCAACCGGTGCAATATCTCTTAAGCAATCTTTTTCAACGGTGATTTCTTTTGAGTGGGCCCTAACCCACAGGTCTTTTTCCAGGATCTTACCTGACTCTTCTTTTTCCGGAGAATTCTTTTCAAAGTGTGACGTAAGAATGATTTCCACCAGTCACACGCCTTCTCCAAGCTTGTTTTCAATTATTTCCATCTTTAGCTCCACCTTCATCTTGTCATTCGTCCGGAGTATCTTGAAATTCTTCATGGCATTTCTCGTCTTCAGTCTCAACATTTGAAGACTGGGGAAGTGTTTCTCTTAAATCTTGGCCCGTTCTCTCAAGATTCGTGGTTCTAGCTTCATGCCATCCTCATTATTGTTCCGATTGAGGAATTATTTTATTCTTCCAGAGTATTTCATGAATTCTTTTCTTTGTGTTCCTCCGAAGGCCATCATTTTAGAAGATTTCCTCGTTCTCAGTTTTTAACTTCGTCCTCCAAATATTCTTCATTGATGCCTCTTCGTTCGTCTCCATATCCTACCGGTGCTTTGTTCAAGTATTCTTTAATCGGTTCGCGATCTCTTCGTTCTCTTGTATCTAAATTTCCTGGATTATTCTCTTTCATCGCTCGGTCTCAATTCTTACGGTGGTTCTTTCAAGATTACTCTTCCGTTGTTATCGTATTAATTCATTTGCTCTTTTCATAATCCTACCTGTGAGTCGTTCAAGATTATTCTCAAGTTTGGTTATATCTCTCTCCAAATCCTTTTCAAGAAGAATAAGTAGTAGGCCAAATCCGTTGTTGGTCATCAATTTAATTTGATGAAGGATAAGCATACAGTAAATCTTATTCTTATTTCCTCGAAGTGATTAATCTCCTTTTCCGGAATTTGTTCATCATATCATATACTTGGTTCTAGGTTGTTCATCTTGTTGTCCGGAGCTCAAAGTTATTTCAATTATATCATTTCAAAGCTCCATCTGTATCATTGCAAGGCTTAAATCTTAATCTTTTCATCCTTCACTTCTCATCCTTTTGTTTACCGGAGTTCTTTTGGGGGTTCATCATGATTTAATTCATCCTCGAAGTGTTCTTCAAGATTTTGGTTGGACCTCAAGTATTCTTCTTCTTGCATTCCGAAGTGCAACTGTTTCTACCTTATTGTTTGATATGGTGGTATGCCATTTTTGACAATTTCCTTTCATGTTTCATGATTCACAAGTTGTCAGGAATGAGATATTTAAACCATCATTTTCTTTGTTCAGGAGATCTTTCCAACCATTCAATTTATTCGTTGGAGTAATCTTGGGTTGTATTTCACCTAAAAGCTTTCCCTAAGGATTTTGCTATTGTGGTGCTTATAAATGACCCAAGTTCTTCATTTATCCTCTCGGTGAAAGAAGTTTTCATCTCTTCGTTGATCTCTAGCAACAATTGAGTTCCGTTAGTGGCCGGTTGTCGCCTCAGAATTTGAAATGTTTTCCATAAGCCCACAACGAGCTTATTCTTTCATTGTTGAAATTCTAACAACCCCATTCAACCCTTCTTCGTAAGGATGCTTTCAAAATCATTTCTAGTCGAAGATGTTCTTCTTCTTCGACCTTTTCACTCCATTATTCGTTCCAAAGGCTTTGTCATATTGCTCTCTTCGAACCGTAATCTTGTTTTGTCAAGATCATGTTCTTTCCTTTGCTTATCGATTCAACCGGAGTGTTGTATTCTCCATTCAAATTCTCTCATCTTATCAAGTTTTGCCTCTTTTTCTAACCGAGTGTTGTCTGAAATTTTCTTATCCCGTGTGCCATTCTTTTAATTGTTTCGGAGGCAATATGTTGTTGATTTCATCAAGATCATCCAATCTTCTCAAGATCATGTTAATTCCTTCCATTTTCAGTCGGAGTGCTGTCCAAATTATGTCATTCTTTTTCCTTTGCTATACCATTGCAGTTTCATATTCTTTTGGTTCATAAGCTCTTGTTTCATGCCTTTCAACCTACAAGGTTCTTGTAATGTTCCTTGTTCCTCTTTTCTAACGTAGTGTTTTCATCTTCGTTCATCTCCATTGTATTCTTATTCAACTTGCTTAACCTCTAAAGGTTCGTGGTTTCACTCGTCTGTCAAAGAAGCAACTTTGTTTTACCTCTTCTTTTTTGTTTCTATCCGGTGCCATCTCCACGATCTCGGGTCGAGATCCTCTGTTAGTGTGGGAGAGTTGTGATGCCCGAAGACCGATGCTCCAGAAGACTTCCAGATGTTCCGGGTTTTCCCGTGTGTTTCATTTGTGCTTGTTTTATTTATTTTGCATTGCATCATGTCGTCATGCCATCATGTCTTTAATTTTAAAAACTCAACTAAATAAATCGTATGGATCTTCGATCCATTTAAATCGAGGGATATTCACATGGTGATTTCTCTTACAACCTATTCAAAGTCTCCTAATATTATTAGGGAGCTATAACAAAATATTCCATTGCCTTGGAACCATCGAAACACACTTGCAAATTTTCCATGCCTCTTCTAGTTCAAGTTTTTGACAAGTATCAAATTCCCAAGGCAAAGTTCTTGCCTTCTTTATTTCTATATTCCAATTCAAGTTGCATTTTTCTACTTCAGAAAAATGTTCACTATTTTTTTCTAAAATCCCTAATGCATGCCAAGACCCCCCCCCCTCCTCATATGTTCATACCTTTTAGACATGTTCTGGTTGGACTTCCAATTTATTCAAATTTGAAAGTGTTTCAAATTTGGTTAAATTTACAGTCTCTAAAAATTGCCAGAGCAATTTATTCAAATAGTGCGCAAATCCAGGAGTTAATAGATATGTTTTTTGTTCTTATTATTTCCCAACAACCCTGGCCTTTTCCTCTTAAAAATATGTTTATTTGAATTAACAGAAGGTAAAAACAATGCTAGAAGCCCAGCGGCCAACCTCCTAGCAGGCGGCCCACCTAAGCCATCTAAGGCCCAGCTGCCCCTCCACCGCCTAACCCTAGGCCCGACCTAGCCCGACTGCTCCCCTCGTCCCTCGTTCCTCTCCCTCGCGCCGCACACCAGAGATCGACCTCCCCGCTCTCCTCTCGGTCCCCCTCCCCATCGCTCTCTCTCCCTCGGCCCCGATCCCGTTCCAGCATCGCGCCTCAGCCTCGTGGCACCCTCTTGCCTCCGCGCGCCCTCTCAACCAGGCTGCCGCCGGCGACGACCGTCGGCCCCTCCTCTGCTTTGCCTCCTTCGCGCCACCACTGGAGCACCACCTCGCCGGGCCTCTCATGTGCCACCTCCCCGTCGCCCTGTTCTCCGTCGGTGTCGGCCTCCCCAGGCTGGCAGGAACTGCACCGCCGCGCCATCTTCTTCAGGCGTTTGAGCCCGACCTCGTCCGCGTCGCCGTCCAAGTTCGCCGCCCTCCGCGCGCCTCCTCCTCCCGATGACCGGCCCCGTCGCCGGCGACCACCTCGTGTCGTCGCTACCCTGCACCAGCGCCTCGACATGCACCTCCTCTACCTCGTGCATGACCGCTCGTCGCCCCTCTTGGCCATCTTCTGCTGCTGCCTCGAACAACCCCTCCACGGCCTTTACCAAAAGATCTCCACACCACTTGCTGCCGCCATTGTGTGCCCTTGTGTTGCTGCGTTTTGGACCGTCAAGACCGGCAAGATCAACTACGCAACCAGAATTCGACAAGTACCTCGACAAGGTGTACCTCAAGCGCCAAGTACCTTGACTACCGACGCCCGAACAGCTATGATGACGACCGCTGTTTTCGAAGACCGCCAAGTTCCACGACGAGAGTGTACCACTACCGTCGCCGTGTATTTTTGCCAAGTGCAACAACCCCGAGACAACTCCGAAACATGTACCACTTCCGTCGCCATGACCGAGAGTACAACTACTTCCACTACCGGCGCCGTGTACGACTACTTCCACTACGACCCGAACCGCTCCAAAAATGCTCGCTTTGAAGGTATAACCCCGAGATGACGCCAGTGAACGAACGACATGTGTTGTATGAGATGCACCCTTTGTTGCACCGTGTTCGAATTGCGCCTCATTCCCTTGTCACCGAACCATGGGAACCCGGCAACGGGAGCACCCTATCTCTTTGCATGACACGCTCACGCTATCCATCATCTTTTGCACCGGACTCTCAACGAGTTGCCGGAACCGATATGTCGTGTGGCATCATTTTCGGATTCGTCGCCGTGGCCCCTTTCTTCCACCACGGAGACAAATACATCATATCTCTTCATGTTAACTTTTGCTAAAATTGCTTAAAACTTGCATTTGTCATCCGCATCATGATAACAACATTAAAAATGTTTAAATTGTTGTTTGCTTCAATAATTGCTAAATATGCACATGGGGAGTTTCCGGAATTGTTGTTGTTATTTCCGGCCTCATTTAAAATGCCTAGATAGTGTAGTTTTACTCATGCTTCACCTCTTGCCATGTTTAATAAAAACATTTAATCTTGTCTTGTAGATAAACGAGAGTCAACTAAATAAATAAGATGTGGTGTTTTGTCAATATGCAACTCGCTGCATATTGAGCTCCACTTAAATTGTAGTATTGTTTGAGCACTTTGCCATGCCATGCATAATTAAACCTGACATGCGTCATACTTGTTTGTGCATCTTAAGACATGTTTATGCTTGGGTGTTTACCCTGTTGTTTGCTTCTTTCCAGTTGCTTCTCTTATTAGCTTCGGTTCCGTTGCGGAGTTGTGAGGATTTGTTTGACTACTTCATGGACTTGTTATTCTTCCTCACGGAATCCCAGGCAAGATGACCATACCCTTGGATACCTTCACTACCATTGCCATGCTTAGTTGTCTCGATGCTATCGTTATATGTTGTGCTACCCATCTTTATTGTCAGCTCCTCTCCTTGTTGCAATGAAACCTATAACCTTTGACACCTTCCTAGCAAACCGTTGTTTGGCTATGTTACACGCTTGCTCAGCCCCTCTTATAGCGTTGTTAGTTGTAGGTGAAGATGAAGATTGTTCCATGTTGGAACTTGATGCTTTGGGAATATCACAATATATCTGATATATATTTTTAACACACCTATATACTGGGCATGGGTGGAAGGCTTGGCCTTTTGCTCGGTGTTTTGTTCCACTCATGCTACCTTAGGAGCCAATAAACCGGCATTATGTTCCTTGATTTTGCGTTCCTTACACAGTTGGGTATATGGGGACCCCTTGACAGTTCGCCTTTGAATAAAACTCCTCCAGCAAGGCCCAATATTGGTTTTAATTTGCCTCATAATAACAACTTAATTAATTAATTAAAATTCCATAGGGGGTCGTGTCCCTGAGTTTTTTTTTACATAGCAGGGGGGCCAGTGCTGATGGTGTTGGTCCCAAACGGGGAACCTCCGAGGCCACCTGGGGGAAACCCGAGGGCTGGTTTTACTCGTAGCTTCTCCCATCCGGACGTGGCCTGAGACGAGATACGCGCGGCTACTATCAGGGTATCAGCACGCCGGGAGGTCTTGCTGGACTTGTTTTACCATTGTCGAAATGTCTTGTGCACCGGGAACTCCGAGTCTGATCGGGCCTTCCCTAAGATAAGGGGTAATATTATTATTACTTCTGCAGGGTTATGATCTATCGAAAGCCGTGCCCGCGGTTATGTGACTGATTGGAATTTGTTAATGTCCGGTTGTAGAAAACTTGTCAGAGGATCCGAACTAAAACACACAACTGCATGAGTAACCGTGACTGTCTCTTTTCATTCTGAGAAGAGAACACGGTGGGGTTATGTTTGACTCGTAGGTAGTTCAGGATCTTTAGCGATCACTACTAGTTTGCGACTGTTTGCGTAGATGCTCATCTTATTCTTGTACTCGTAAGTTAGCCAACATACATATGCTTAGCCGCTACTGCAACCTCACCCCTCCCTTCGCCATACCCATAAAGCTTTGCTAGTCTTGATACCCATGGTTATGGGATTGCTGAGTCCTCGTGGCTCACAGATACTACAACACCAGATGCAGGTACCGCTGAGAACAGCGCAGGAGTTGGTCCAAGAACTTCACGGGGAGCTCTATGAAGAGAGTGGCCGTATGTATGTGACGTTTTCGACGATCAGTAGTTGTTCCTACTAGGGGCGATCCAGGCTTGTGTTATTCATGGTATCTTTCATTTGGATCTTCGTCCGTAGTCAGACTCTGATGTTATTTGGATGATGATTGTTTATGTAATGTATTGTGTGACGTGGCGAGTGTAAGCCAACTACTCTTTTGCAATTTCATCCCGCTTTTACATGAGTCGTCCAAAGATACCATACTTGACATCATTCTAGTATGAGCTTATACCTTTAAGTCATGCCTCGACACGTGGGAGGTATAATCTCATACTGGGCATTACAGTGGCGTTCCGCAAAAATGGAGGAAACGGACTTGTGTTGGAGCGCTACGGTCGAAACAGGGGTCCTGTCGATCGGGAGGGGTGTGGCGTACCGCAAAACGGAGGAAACGGACTTGTGTTGGAGCGCTATGGTCGAAACGGGGGTCCTGTTCATCGAGTGGGGTGTGGCGTACCGCAAAACGGGACTCCACGGGATACTGTTCATCACCGTCGTCGACCCCCTCCAGCCTCCACGGGCTACTGTTCATCCACTGTCGACCTCCTCCAGCCTCAACCTGCGACTGTTCAGCCTCCACCGCGCGCTACTCACCGGCTACTATTCAACCAGCCCTCTCCACAGGCTCTTGTTCAACCACCCCTCCACTGGCTACTGGTCATCCAGCCCTCCACCGTCTACTGTTCATGCAGCCCTCCACAGGGTGGTCCTGTTCATGCAGCCCTCCACAGGGTCCTGTTCATGCAGCCCCAACCGGCTCGATCGAACGGGGTCCTGTTCATGCAGAGGCAACACCACGGGGTCCTATTCAGCCACCCCCACCGGGAACTGTTCATCGAAACCCCCCAGCAACGCTCACTGTTCATGCAGAGGCGGCATCGATCGGCTTCAGTTAGCAGCAGTAGCGAAGGAATCGCTCGATCGGGTTCAGTTAACAGCCATCGATCGATCGCTCGGGTTCAGTAACGCGTAGCCTGCAGTGCAATCGCTCGGGTTCAGTTAGAGCCCAACGCCTCGCTCGGGTTCAGTTAGAACCCAACGCCTCGCACCCACGCGCGTGCGTGTACGAGAGAAACGCGCATCGCTCGGCCCAGACCACCCACCGTAACCGGGAACACCCCAATATTTTCCTCACCCTCGCTTCTACCACGGCTTTTTCCGTCATGGACGACCCAAAGAATGTCATGCAGCTGCGTCTCTGGCCGGCCCAGGGCGAAAAGCCCATTTTCTGTCATGATTTTTTGTCATAGAAGTAGGACCCCACCACATCTATGATGATACCGTGTTTTGTCACAATTATTGTCATAGAAGTGTCATAAGTATGACAGAAAAAAGTTTCGTTCGAACCAAAATGTCAAGAGTGTGTCTTTTTTTGTAGTGTTTGATTTATAAAAATATACCATAGAAGTATTGTTCTACTGTTCAGGCTTAAAAATAAGACTGATCTAGAACTGGTTGAATAATGCCAATATTGCATAGTTGTATGTCATTTAGGGTTGTCTAAATTTCATATCAGCCGAAGTTGTCTGATGTCTCGGAGTATGTTAATCTCATGAGGTAATGAATTTTAAATAATCATACTTAGCATTCATAGAATCAAAAGTTAAATCATGCATGTGTCCAGGCTAAGTTCAAAATCATGTTGTTAGTTCCTTTAATTTATAGGATGTGAGCACTTTTTTGGCAATTGTTGGGGAAATATTTGGTTATTCTTGATTTTTTTATTTCTTATGCCTTTGGTCATCGTGCTAACTTAATTTATACAGCGGGCCTTGCGTATCAAAGGTTTTGATGCGGCCTCGAGGAAGTAGGTCGAATCTTTTGTACAGGAAGGCAGCATAGGAATCAAGGCTAATGGCGACATAGGTCATTACTTCCAGACGCAAAAAGGATTGAGACAGGGAGATCCGATGTCTCCTATTGTAATGCCCCGGATGTAACACTTTCCCTATATGGCAATATATAAACTTTGGCTTCATCAATTCCTTTTCGGGCTCTTCTTTATTTTCGGGTTTCTCGTTTTGTCGTGTGCATGTGTGCATTTCATCCATGTCATGTTGTCATGTGCATTGCATTGCATTTGTATTGTCACTTGCATCCGGTCCCACTCGTCTCTTCCCGTTGTCCGTTTCGAGTTCTGATGCTCTCACACGTGCCCGTGGCATCCCCGAGTCCTTCTTTCGTGTTTGGGCGTGTAACGTTTCCGGAATGGCGTGAGACTTGTCGTGCGATGTTGTTTTGGTACGTGTAGGCCACCTGTCAAGTTTCATCGTGTTCGGAGTTCGTTTGGTACTCCAATGGTTAACCTTGTGGGCTAAAAGAACCTCTTCTTTGAGGCCCAAGACCCCCTCCACAACAGCCCACCAACCCAGCACAACCCTTCCCATCATCTCGGTCGTCGAATTGTGATCGCGTGGCCGAAAACCGCTCCCCATTTGGAGTCTCCTAGCTACTTGTGCCTATAAAAACGTCCACCCCCCCCCCATTTTCGCGTCCAAAACCCTAATTTCTTCCTCCTCCCGCAGCGCCGGACGTGTCCGCCGCCGCCTTCGGCCTCTCCGCGCCCGCCACGTGGCACTCCGCCACCATGCGTGCCGTCGGCCCACCGGGGCCCGGGTCGGGCCCACTCGGCCCATCGCCTTCGCCCGCGCCGTTTTTCCTCCACCGCCGTCCTACCTCACCTCCAGCGGCTCGCTGCCGTCGCGAGGCCCCGCCGTCGGCCCCCGCGCCGACCGCCGCCACGCCCTCGAAGTCTTCGCCTCCCGCCGGCCGCCCGCCTCCTCGCGAGCTCCGCCACTCCGCCCGGCTCGACGCCGCCCCGCCGCCGGCATCCCGCCGGCCTCCTCCGGTCGAGCTCGCGGCCGCCGGCCGCCGCCGAGAGCCGCCCAGCGTCGCACCGGCCGATCGGATCGAGGCCGATCCCAATCTGAGCCGCCCGGGTTCGAAACCCTAACGGGTCCGACCCGCAAACCCACTTCGCCCGATCCGATCTGAGGTTGACCCCGTTTTCCTCTAAGTCCTTTTAGTTATTTTTAGTTGTCTGATGGCTTTTTGTGATGGCAATAACTTTTACTGTGCTTGTCCGTTTTGTGCATATGATATGTCAAAATGATCGTGGCGATGTGTACTATGTTTTGTTCCATTGTGTCATGCTTGTTTGAGTCCATCTAGATGTCTTAATGTTCGTGACAAGAGTGCTACATGATATAAACTGCTGCTACTTGTTATTTTCATGCCATGTTTGAGATGTGATAACTTGGTGCATGTTTATCCAAATGAAGCAAATGATATGGCAAAATGTTCACCATGAGATTCTCTACATGTTGGTTGCTATAGCATGCATGTTAGAGGTCATACTGCCATGTTTATCTCTGTTGCAAAAGTGCATGTGGCTGTTAGGTTTTGTAACTTGTTACAAGATGCCTAGTTGAGGAGCTCGTTGCTATTGTTGTGTTTGTCCCTATGTCACATGCTCATATGTTTTAGATTCTCCATCATGTGATATTTGCTGTGGTGCAAACCACTTGCCATGATATGCTTTGAGGTGACTTAAACATGCTCGCAAACATGCCATGATAATGTTACTGTTTTCACACTTAGTGAAATTTCACTAAGTCTGGAATCTGTCTTATCATGATGCTATGTTTGCTTGATGCTCTAGGCAAATCCATGTTAGTTTTGAGGTGGCCATTGATCATTCCTTGTTGTATATGTTGTTGTCTATCCATCCATGCCCTCACTTGCTCATTTGGGTTGCTGTAGCATATTTAATTCTTGCTCCCAAGTTGCTATAAAATATTGTTGTCAGGTTTTTATTGTCATGATCAAATGTTGCAGCTTGTTGCTATTGATCCATGCCGCATATGGAGTTGCTACAATGGAGTTGTTTGCTGTAGGATATGTATACTTCATGTCGATGCTTCTTGTCACCATGTTTGAGTGCTGTAGAGTATATATTTCTTGCTCCAACGTTGTTATGTGGCTGTTAATTTCAGCTTTGCATTGTTTCTTGTTTCGAGTGTATCTTTTAGTCCGTTGCTCCGTTTTGAGCGTGCCCTACATGAAACTTGTGTGATTTTGCAGTAGATTCATAATATCATCTTGTTAACATGTTTGGAGTATGTTTGCTTGATGTTTGGGTGCATCTTGCACCGTTGCCATGCTTATCTTGTTTTGATCATATCTTATAGACCGTAGCTCCGTTTTAAACAAAATTTATATGGAACTTGACTAGATTTTCGTGTAGATCATCTTGGTGCATGTTAACTTGCTGTTTAACAACTTTAACTTAAGGTTTGTTCAGATCTGGACTAATTTCAAACTATGCATATGAGGACTTACCGGATTTGCCTTAAGTAGTTTTCCGGCCTCATTTAAACTTGTTGTCCTTATGTTGTTTCCCTGTGCTTCCAACCTTGCCATGTTTTGCATCCTATATAGATCTGTCTTGCATCCTACTTGCTTGAGCATATTGTCTTGTTCTTGTGATTGTTCTGGTGTGCTTCCTATGTTGCCATGTAATGCATCCTAAGTGCATCTTTAGTGCTTCCTAAGTGCATCATACATTCATCCTGTAGTTTGCGCATTGCACCTTGTTTGATTTCGTGCCTCGTGTGTTCTTGTGTTGAGTAGAGTCGGAAGCCGAGACCGAGTACAAGAACGAGGTTACTACCGAGGTTGAGAACGAGGAGCCGTCTTACGATCCCATCGACGACTCGACAGGCAAGATGACCTGACCCAGATATCATTACTATCTTTGCCTATTGCTAGAAGTCTCGCTCTTTAGCTTATTGCCTCGATGCCCATGTTTGTTTGTCAGCCTCCTTTTGTAACCATGAATCTGTCTAACCACCCAACCTAGCAAACCTTTGTTTGGCTAAGTAAGCTTTGCTCAGCCCCTCTTATAGCATTGCTAGTTGCAGGAGAAGATTTGAAGATTCTTGCTTCATGATGAAGTTTGTTGGGATATCACACTATATATCTATTAAATGAAATCATCTATATATTGGTAATGGGTGGAAGGCTAAGCTTCTTGCTTGGTGATTTGTTCCACTCATGCCGCCCTAGGAACCGTATAAACCGGTGTTATGTTCCTTGATTATGCGTTCCTCACACGGTTGGGGTTATGGGACCCCCTCGATAACCCGCTTAGCGCTAAACCTTTTCCAGCAAGGCCCAACATTGGTACTCCATTTGCCTAATAACTAAAACTTGCTTAGGGACTAGCTATCCCCTTTTATTAATCAACCCCCCCCCGGGCCAGTGCTACACATGAGTATTGGTCCGAACTGAGCAGACTGCGGGGCCGCCTTGGGGAAACCCGAGGTATTTGGTATTCACCTGTAGGATGACTCATCCGGCCGTGGCCTGAGACTAGATACGCACGGCTATTGTCAGGGTGTCGGCACGCCGGGAGGTCTTGCTGGATTAGTTTTACCTATGTCGGTATATCTTGAGCAATGGATTCCGAGAATACTCGGGCCTTCCCACCTTGGAGTTGCGACTCCGCGGATCGTGGGCTTGTAATGGGCCAAGTTGGAACACCCCTGCAGGGTTTTGAACATTCAAAAGTCGTGCCCGCAGTTATGTGGCAGATAGGAATTTGTTAATATTCGGTTGTAGAAAACTTGACACCATGTTCAGAACACACTACCAGCGTGAGTAACCGTGACGGTCATTTTCCGAAAGGGGGTTCGGGAAGTGAACACGGTGGGGTTATGTTTGACGTGTTTAGATAGGATCACTTCATGATCACCTTGTCGCTCGTGGCACTTCTCTTCTCGCTCTAAACACGTAAGCTAGTGCTAGTGCAGCTGCAGCCTTTTATCTTTCTTCAGCCTTGTTCCACACCCAAGGCTTAGATAGTTCTCCTACCCGGGAACGGGATTGCTGAGTCCTCCGTGGCTCACAGTTTTCTACACAACACCAGATGCAGGTACTATGGTGAACTACTCAGGTGACGGCACGGAGCTGTACTGGGAGTACGATGAAGAACGTAGCCGATACTATGTGCGCTATCCCGATGATCAGTAGTGCTTTCTACTAGGGGCGATTCAGACCTGTGGCTTTATGTATTTTGGTATCTTTCATTTGGATTTTCACCCGTAGTCGGGTTGTGATGTTATTTGGATGATGTTTTGCTTATGTAATGTATTGTGTGACGTGGCGAGTGTAAGCCAACTATTTTTTTGCAATTTCATCTCTATTTTTACCTGAGTCGTGCAAAGATACCGAACTTGAGATCATTCCAGAATGGGCTTATACCTTTAAGTCGTGCCTCGAAACGTAGGAGGTATAGTCCCATCCTGGGCATTACACCTATCATGTTTAATGTTGTCGCTGATATGTTGGTCTTTCTCATTAATAGAGCTAAGGAGTATGACCAGATAGGTGGTCCAATCCCACATCTAGTGGATGGTGGGGTGTCTATTCTACAGTATGCGGATGACACCATTATTTTCATGGAACATGACCTTGCTAAGGCGAGAAGCATGAAGTTGGTTTTATGCCTTTTCGAACAACTGTCTAGCCTGAAAATTAATTTTAGTAAAAGTGAGTCGTTTTGCTTTGGACGTGCCAAGGAAGAACAAGATAATTATAGACAGTTGTTCGGATGTGAGCTGGGATCTTTAACTTTTAGATATCTATGAGTTGCAATTCATCATCGTAAGATAACCAACAAACAATGGAAATGTATTGAAGATAGATTTGTAAATAAATTGAGCTGCTGGAAGGGAAAGCTCTTGTCTTATGGATAGGAGGTTGATTCTTATAAATTCGGTACTGACAAGCATGCCGATGTTCCTCTTATCCTTCTTTGAGGTACCAGTAGGGGTACGAAAAGGATTGGATTTCTATATGTCTCATTTTTTCTGGCAAATTGGTGAAAACAGAACCAAATATAGATTGGCCAAATGAAACATTATTTTTAGACCTAAGGACCAAGGTGGCTTGGGCATTGAAAATCTAGAAGTGGAAAATAAGTGCGTACTTTGAAAATGGCTCTACAGATTGGCATACAGAGGGATGGGGTATGGTTACAGTTATTGCATAATAAGTACTTAAATTCCAATTCTCTAGTACATGTCACGGCACAACCGACTGACTCTCCTTTTTGGAAGGGGATCATGAGGACAAAAGGTTTCCTTCTTCAACAGGAGAAAAATCATTGGTGGGAACAGTAATAATACTAGGTTTTGGGAAGATACCTGGCTGGGTGAGACACCACTAGCCATGCAGTATCCTTCCTTATAAAACATTGCACAACAGAAAGAAGTATTCGTTGGTACGGTGTTGGGTTATGTTCCTCTTAACATTCAGTTCACGTGAACACTAGTGGGTGAACAAATGAGATAGATGGTTGCATCTTGTGCGTAGGTTAATGAAGGTTAACCTTTCTGATGCATCGGATACCTTCCATTGGAGGTTGTCAGTGTCACATGTCTTCTCGGTTAAGTTGATGTATACGGACCTGATAAACACCGGGCCTATCCCGAGATCGATTCACATTTGGAAAATCAAGGTGCCGTTAAAAATCAAGGTATTTATGTGGTTTATGCATAAGGGAGTAAGTTTGACAAAGGATAACTTGGAAAAACGTAGTTGGGAGGGTAGTAAATGACGTTGCTCTTGTGATCAGGATGAACCAATACAACATATTTTTCTCCAATGCCCACTCGCTAACTTCTTGTGACGGACCATTCACGCGTCGTTTTACGTATCTCCGCATGTCACCGTTCCACAACTATTTGGGACTTGGTTAACTGGGGTAGAGCCTAAGATTGCGGCACATATACGAGTGGGTGTGTGTGTGTGCATTACTTTGGGCCATATGGAATAGTCCGAATGACGTTGGCTTTAACAGACAAACCATTACAATTTTTTGCAGGTTATCTTCAGAGCGTCTACTTCGATCCGCACGTGGTCGTTACTCAGCCATACGGACCACAGGGAGCTTATGGATATTGGGTGCAACCGTTGGGAGATGGTCGCACAGGATACTTACATCCGGTTTGGATGGCGGTCCAATAATAGTATATGTGTCTAGTCAACTTACCCTATTTTCGCTGATTTTGGCAAAAAAAATGAGATTTGGTAGTGTATCTAGTTCTTAACCTAAAACTTTTTTAATAATGTGGTTATGTGCATCAAGAGATGCAGAGGTCGAGGGTATTCCTCCTTTTCGGAAAAAGGTAATTCGTCACCGATTCATCGATGAAATTACTGAATTTCCCCCAAAACAACGCACCCCCATTGTCCTAGTAGACATAACATCTCAACTAATGGTAGATCAACACTCAATAAAATTATCATTACGAAGAGGTGAAATAGTTGGATGTTATAGTTGAGCTCTAGCTTGTTCTGTCTGACCTTGTTATGATGCTACAATCTTCTTATTCCTGAACAAATTGGTCGACTCAGTGTTAGACCAATGCCTGGCAACAAATATAACTATCTCACCATAGTTCATAGTTCAACTCCATAAATGGTCGTGCCTTGAGTAGATGTCAGTATGCTAGCTAGGCGAAGAGTGTCCCACTCATGATGGTAACAGCTTCTCCCTGAATTAGAACTCTCTTATTTGCAACATCCAGCTCTAGATATAGTGTTCCACTCCTTGGAGATACCTGATGATGAAATGCACAGTACAAATGAAAACCAACGTGATAGTTTGACTGATTGAGCGCCATTGCAGCATAAACTGATCACTGAACGATAATTCACTTGTCGAAAACATATTCAACAAAATTACCTAAAACACTATCAATTTTTGTTTACCCAGCTTTCCAACCCAATAGGGTGCCAAAACACAATGTGCACTGCCACATACAGGATCCTACAATAATATTGAAGGCGGTTTTGGGGTATCTATCAATTAGGAAGTTCAATGAGCTTAACTATTTGTATGTATTCAACTTGGCATATAGGTTGTTATGTTACCTCATCAATCCCAAATTTTAGGCAGAAGAAATGTGAGAAGAAGTCGTAACCCGATCCAGGAGGTGCCGACCCTATCACAATCACACCTCTGCTAGTACATTTTCTGATTTCCTTGATGTTATCTACCATGCTTTCAAAGAAAATTCTTGGACTCTTGCGTTCAAGCATGGAAATATCTCCCTTGAGCCTGATTTTCCAACAGTTAATACTTTGAACTTCTCTCCTGAATATTCTCCCATTCCTCTGATTACAAATATTCTAGTAGCCTAGAATGATAACATTCATTGCAATCTTCTCTTAGAAGTTTCTTTTGAACAAGAAGTGTTCGATCAAAAATTTAAATGCCTCTCTCGTTGGTTGGAATGATGCTATTTAAAAGGATCGAGAAGAGGGGTCTAGAGGGGGTGATTAGACCCTCAGCAAGTAAAAGTGGAAGTTTTTAAGTTCTTCAAGTTAAGGTGGAGATTTAGCACAAGTTTAAGCATTCACGATACATTTCAAGCAAGCATGACAAGAGTATGAGCATCAGAAAGAATAAAGCATACCAATTGCAAGAAAGTAAAGGGATGGGATTGGAGTAAGAAAACGCAATGAAGACAAGGAGATTTTTGGCATGGTTCCGATAGGTGGTGCTATTGTACATCCACATTGATGGAGACTTCAACCCACAAAGGGTAACAAATGCGGGAGTCCACGAATGGCTCCACCCACGAAGGGTTCACGGAGAAGCAACCTTGTTTATCCCACCATGTCCATCGCCCATGAAGGACTTGCCTCACTCGGGTAGATCTTCATGAAGTGGCCGATCTCCTTGCCCTTACAAACTTCTTGGTTCAATTCCACAATCTTGTTGGAGGCTCCCAAGCAACACCTAACAAATCTAGGAGACACCACTCTCCAAAAGGTAATAGGTGGTGTGTTGATGATGAACTCCTTGCTCTTGTGCTTCAAATGATAGTATTCTCAACACTCAACTCTCTCTCATGGATTTGGATATGGTGGAAAGAATATTTGAGTGGAAAGCAACTTGGGGAAGGCTAGAGATCAGGATTCTTGTGGTAGGATTGGAATATCTTGGCCTCAACACATGAGTAGGTGATTTTCTCTCAGAAAATGTATGCTGGAAGTGTAGGCATGTTCTGATGGCTCTCTCTCAAATGGAGAAGGGGTGGAGGGGAATATATAGCCTCCACACAAAATCCAACCATTGCACATATTTGAGCCAACTCAGACAGACCGAACAGATGAACTTTGTGAGACTGATTCAGTTCAAAATGTCAACGTTAGGAATCTCGATGGGACCGACTGGAACAACTCAGTGGGACCAATGTGCTAGGGCAGGCAAAACATCATCTTGGTGACACCGATTGCGTGAACTTGGTGAGACCGATTTCAGCAAAGAGCAACCAGAGAGTTGGTCAGGCAAACACGGTGAGACCGATCGCTCATTTCGATGAGACCAAAATGTTACAAAAGGAAACAAAGAGTTTGCAAGGCCATCTCGGTGAGACCGAGATCCGTACTGGTGTGACCAAACTGTTAGGATTTCTGGAAGTGGCTTGGTTAAGTGAGATTGGTGGCACCAGATAGATCATTTCGGTGAGGCCGAGTTTGACTTGGCTTTTGGACATGTTTGGAAATGAGAAAGTGCCTGAGGATTTTGGAGCAATATCACTAAGCACTTGAGCAAGTAGACCATTAAGCAACACCTCATCCCCTTTTAATAGCATTGGCTTTCCTATGGACTCAATGTGATCTTGGATCACTAAAATAGAAATGAAGAGTCTTGATCTTTTGCCAATATGTGTCCTTAGCATTTTGAAGGGGTTCCATGTCCTCTTGTCCATGCTAAGCCATTGTTGAACTTGTCTGAAATACACTGGGTAAAGTTATTAGTCCAACAAGAGATATGTTGACATTAGTTAACAAAATCACCCAGGGAGCACTTGTGCTTTAAATCTCCTCCTTTTTGGTAATTGATGACAACATACATCAAAGCTTTAGATAAAAAGTATGTTGAATAATAGGTAAAGCATTGGACGGACATGTAACATGCATAAGCTCCCCCTACATGTATGCAATCAAGTGAAGATAGATAATAAGAACATGTGAATGCATAGACATGACAGAGCAAGCAATGAGTTACATGTATCTTGGTTATATGCATCAGAGCAAATGATGTGAATAAGAAGTGTACCTTCATGTTTATGAATCCCTTTCTCAAACAATATGTACATTAGCAAGAGGTCATCATGGACATGAGTGTGATGCATATAGTTACCTTGTGGTCTTGATCTGGCTTGGGAAGGAGTGGTCTTGAGAAAACAGGGTTAGATAACACAAGAACACTCTAATTAACGCAATTTCGGGAAACCACAAAAGTACCAAGACTGGGATGACATGTAACTAGTAAGTACTAATTACTTCATTTGGATATTGACATGTCCCCAAAGATCTGAAGATTTTCTTCCCTGGACATAAACTCTTTCTCCCCCTAAATCTGATATTGGATAGTGGAAGAAAGTAGGGTGAGAGAAAATCAGAGCAAGAAATGGTACAACCAAACCAATGTTTAGAGTAGTAAGAATATTAGCAATAGATATGATCATACAAAATGACATGTCTTTCCCCTCTTAAGGACATGTGACTTATCTCCTCTTTTGACAATAGGCATGTGTAGAAGAGCTTTAGATGAGCTCATATGATAAGCTTTGATGGTCTCTCTCTCCCCCTTTGACATAAATTTCCAAGAAGGGTATTTCTGGGTCATGAGTCAAATAGGTGTGGTCCTCGAGAAACATGACAAAGCAACATGTAGTCTGAGATGCGGATAGAGGATAGAATCATTGAGTGGAGCTGAAGAGAATAGGCAATAAGAAATGGCAAACTATTTTCTCAGGGTTGAAATCGGTGACCCCGACTGGTTTCCGTCGGTGACGCAGAAATAACATAGTCACAGAAAGTCCAGATCGGTGAGACCGAATAGTCCATATCGATTTTATCGATGAACTGTTCACAAGGTGACCTTGTGTTTCAGTCGAGCCGATGGATTTGGATCGGAGGGGTCGAGTTCATCACAGAGTAAAGATTTTGTCAACTCAGCTCACTTGGCAAATGAAATCTCACAATGATTTGCAAGGAATTAACGGAAAGATTTGCAAGGAAGTAACTGAAAGACTTGCAAGGAAATAAATACAGAAGTTATAGAGAAAAATAGAAATAAGAAAAGAGATCTAGACGAAGTATTTTTTATATGGGGAACCCAAAAAGCAAGAAATATATGTGCAAGAACACAAAGTGAGTGAACACAGAAACACTTAGCGAACTTCATCTAGAAGGGATCGGCGACTAAGTCACCTATGTTAGAGTATATTGACTTAGGAGTCAAGCGAGATCACTTGATCATAGGTCATACTCACGTTTAGACTCAAAATGGGGTTACCATTTTTCGTTTAGGCATTTTGATGTGTTCACATCTTGTTGAGTTGCTTTGACTCATGACTTGGGTCGAAGCTTCTCTAATATGGAATGGCATACCTTGGGTTGTGGTGTTGATTTTGATCATGTAGACGTACTTGTGTTGGATGCTCAAGGTTGATGTGGTTCATCGAGAGTTGGAAGCACCGCTTGGAGTATGAGTTCATCTTGCTACATGGGTTAGACTTGCAAGGAAGATCACTTTTGTATGGAAAATGACAATCATGAAACTTGATACCAAATGAAATTTGATATAGTGAAATTGTCAACGGATATATTGAGTGAGCTCATGCACCTTGTATTCAACAACCACATAGTAGGAACTTGAAGATGTAGAGATTGCTCAAAATGGGAGTAACTTGCAGTCTCATGGATTTGGGCTCATTCAAATACCTATAAGGGTTAGACAACATGCAACGGTACAAGTAGATATCCAAGACATATGGTCATCATCATAAGAGAAATATCAATGATTAGTCATAAAAGGTTCATGCCTTGCATGTATCGAAATGGAGCTTCTACTCCAAGTTTGAGGCATCTATGATGTTCAATTCACCTCTCAAACAGCAAAATACTTTCTCGTCAAGTGGTTTGGTGAATATATCTGCTAATTACTTATCGGTATGAACTGTGATAGCTTGGCTTATTAGGGATGATAGACTACTCATATCAATAAGGAATTCCTCCTTTTTCGGGAGCCCATTCAGACAGAACTCCAAAGTTAAGCATGCTCAGCTTGGAGTAGTTTCAGGATGGGTGACCGACCGGGAAGTTGCTCCCGGGTGCGCATGAGTGAGGACAAAGTGCGCAGAAAAGACTAGTATTGATATGTGGGGCCAGTTTAGATCCCACCTAGAGTAACGACCACCGGCGAGTGTGTCCGGGGCATTACAAGTTGGTATCAGAGCCGACCCTCACGGTTACACGGATGTTGTCGGAGAGTTTGCAGTCATGGTGTGCATGACGTTTGTGACCCGTTGTGGCACACGGCATGGCACATGTGTTGTACTGGATGCACAGACGTTTGTGCCAAGAGGGAACGTTCATGTGGCCCGACGAGGACGTCGGTTCCTCTGAGTGAGGGTGTATGTCATAGCCTGGCTTATTAGGGATGATAGACTACTCATATCATTAAGGAATTCCTCCTTTTTCGGGAGCCCATTTAGACATAACTCCAAAGTTAAGCGTGCTCAGCTTGGAGTAGTTTCAGGATGGGTGACCGACCGGGAAGTTGCTCCCGGTTGCGCATGAGTGAGGACAAAGTGCGCAGAAAAGACTAGTATTGATATGTGGGGCCAGTCTAGATCCCACCAGGAGTAACGACCACCGGCGGGTGTGTCCGGGGCGTTACACGAACATGCTTAAGATTGATGTCTCCTTTAGCAACATGGTCTCGAATAAAATGATTATGAACTTTAATATGCTTAGTTCGAAAATGTTGCACGGGATTGTGAGCAATCTTAATAGCACTTTCATTGTCACAAAGGAATGGAACATGTTTCACATGTATCCCATAATCCTTAAGGGTTTGAGTCATCCAAAGTAATTGAGCATAACATGATCCGGTGGCAATATATTCCACTTCGGCAGTGGATAAGGATACCAAGTTTTGTTTCTTGGAAGACCAAGACACAAGAGATCTACCAAGAAATTCACATGTACCCGAAGTGGACTTTCTATGAACCGTGTCACCGGCATAGTCCGAATCGGAGTAGCCAACAAGATCAAAAGAATATCTCTTGGGATACCAAATGCCAAAGTTTGGTGTATGAATTAAGTATCTCACTATCCTTTTCACAGCCTTAAGATAACATTCTTTAGGGACCGCTTGATAATGTGCACACATGCACACACTTGGCATAATATTGGGATGGGAGGCACATAGATATAACAATGAACCAATCATAGAGCGTTAAACCTTTTGGTCAACCGGTTTGCCATCCTTAGTCAAGTCAAGATGTCCATTAGTAGGCATGGGTGTATTCATACCTTTGCTTTCTTGCATGTTGAAATTTTTGAAAAGTTCCTTGGTATACTTTGTTTGAGAAACAAAGGTACCTTCCTTAGTTTGCTTGATTTGCAAGGCAAGGAAAATTTTGAGTTCACTCATCATAGACATCTCAAACTTCTTCGACATTAGCCTTCCAAACTTTTCACTAAAATAGGGGTTAGTACAACCAAATATGATATCGCCCACATAAATTTGGCACACAAATAATTCATCATTAACCCTTTTAGTAAAAAGTGTAGAATCAATCTTCCCAATTTCAAAGCATTTTTCAATAAGAAACTTGGTCAAGTATTTAACCAAGCTCTAGGGGCTTGTTTAAGACTGTAAAGAGCTTTGTGAAGTTTGTAGACATGATTAGGTTTCTTAGGATTGACAAAGCCGGCAGGTTGTTTAACATAAACTTGCTCCTCAATTTCACCATTAAGGAAAGCACTTTTAATGTCCATTTGGTATAAAGTGATATCATGGTCATTGGCATAAGCAAGTAAGATGTGTATGGACTCAAGTCTAGCAACGGGGGCATATGTCTCACCATAGTACATACCTTCAACTTGAGTGTAGCTTTGAGCGACGAGACGGGCCTTGTTGCATACAACTTGTCCATCCTCATATTGATTGTTCCGGAACACCCATTTGGTTCCAATGACATTGTGATTGTCGTCTGGCTTTTCGACCAATGTCCACACGTGATTTCTCTCGAAGTTGTGTAGCTCTTCGTGCCTAGCATTCACCCAATTCGGATCATCAAGAGCTTCTTCTACCTTCATAGGTTCAACATTAGAAATGAATGAGTAATGTTCACAAAAGTTAGCCAAATGAGATTTAGAGTGAGTGATTCTCCCGGTTTGAATATCGTTGAAGATTTGTTCGACGAGATGATCTTTTGATATTCTTGCTCTAACTCGTGAGAGCTTTTGTTTGGGTTAGGGTGGAACATCCTCTTCATTGTCCTCTTCTTCTTGTCTTTCTTCATTGTTGTTGGCGTTGTCATTCTCTCGTGGAGGTGGAGAGGGACGTCAAGACGGTTCATCTCGTTGTGCTTTCTCACTTCCTCCATCTTGATGTGTTCCACTTGTGGATGCCTCCAAGTTAACTTGTGGTTCACCTTGATGTGAAGTTGAGGCTTCCACTTGAATGGACAAGGTACTCTCCTTCACCTCCGTTGGACGAATCTTGCTAATGGAAAAAACTTTAATTGCTTCCGAAGGATCTTTGTCTCCTACATCAATTAGCAATTGCTCTACTTGCGAGCCGTTAGATTCATCAAACTTCACATCTAATGTCTCTTCAACCTTTTGGGTGAAATTGTTGTAGACACAGTAAGTGTGAGAGTTTGAGCCGTAACCGAGTAGTAAACCTTCATAAGATTTAGGAGAAAATTTCGAACGACGATGCTTGTCAAGAATGTAGCACTTTGAGACATATACTCAAAAGTATCCAACTTGGGGTTTGTTACCTGTGAGGAGCTCGTATGACGTCTTGCCGAGAATCTTGTGAAGATATAGTCGATTTGTAGCATGAGAAGTTGTCTCAATCGCTTCCGCCCAAAAGTGTCTTTGTGTCTTGTATTCATCATTCATCGTTCTCGCCATCACAACTAGTGTCCAGTTCTTACTCTCGATAACTCCATTTTGTTGAGGTGTGTCGTAGCCGAGAACTCATGTGAAATCCCTTCTTCGTCAAGAAAGGTATCCACATTTGCGTTCTTGAACTCTGTTCTGTTGTCACTTCAAACCTTCTTGATCTTCACGTCAAATTGATTTCGGGCCTTCCTAGCGAAGTTCTTGAAGATTTTTTGGGCCCGTGGTTTATCATCTAGAAAGAACACCCACGTAAATCTAGAAAAATCATCCACAATGAACAAACCAAATGAGTTACCACCGAGACTCTTGTAGGCGTTGGGACCAAATAGATCCATATGGAGTAGCTCAAGTGGTCTTCTCATGGTCATGATGTTCTTCATGGGATGACTTGCTCCAACTTGTTTTCCTGCTTGACAAGCACTACAATCCATTATCAAGAACTCATTCCTTTCCTCTGGCCATGTAACCACGTGGTTAGCCATAAGAACAAAGTGTCTCATAGACTCAACGAGAGCAAAGTCACTATCATCATCATCATCGTCATCATAATAGACGTGCTCAACATCGTCGTCAATATGATCATCACCTGGGTCAAGTGAGTCATTAGAATTTTGATGATGACAATGTTCATGCTTATAAATTCTTATAGCTTCTAAGAGGATATCGCTTATAATTCTAGCATTTCCTTTTGCATGCATAAGATCACGAAGTTCAAATAGATATTCATCAAATTTAGGATCTCTAGTGTCCATCTTATGAAAAGCAATTGTTTTGTGAAGAATTTGATCAAGGTTCTTCACGGAATAGTTTGGGAAACACTTCTCAATATAATACCATATATTGTAAGCACATTTAAAAGTAGGCAAGCAAACAAGCAGATTTCTAAACAGTCCTCTAGTGAGAAGATCAATAGTTCTAAGATTGAGAACAATGTTAAGATGCTCATCTGGTGTTGGATTCAAAGGATCAATGGGAGGCACACAAGGGCTAACAATATACTTGTTCAAGTTGTATTCATTAAAAATCTCAAGCGTATCATTTTTCCAAGAGTCATAAAACTCCCCATCAAGAAAAGGTACTCTACATCTAATACTTCTGAACGTAGACTCGTCCATCTTCCTCTAATGGTGATTAAACCAAAGCAGTGGAGACCAATGCTCTGATACGAATTGAAAGGATTGAGAAGAGGGGTCTAGAGGGGGGTGATTAGACCCTCAACAAGTAAAAGTGGCAGTTTTTAAGTTCTTCAAGTTGAGGTGGAGATTTAGCACAAGTTTAAGCATTCACGATACATTTCAAGCAAGCATCGCAAGAGTATGAGCAGAAGAAAGAATAAAGCATGCCAACTGCAAGAGAGTAAAGGGATGGGATTGGAGTAAGCAAACGCAATGTAGACACAGAGATTTTTGGTAGGGTTCTGATAGGTGGTGCTATCATACATCCACGTTGATGGAGACTTCAACCCGCGAAGGCTAATAGTTGCGCGCGTCCACGGAGGGCTCCACCCACGAAGAAGCAACCTTGTCTATCCCACAATGGCCATAACCCACGAAGGACTTACCTCACTCGGATAGATCTTCACCAAGTAGGCGATCTCCTTGCCCTTACAAACTTCTTGGATCAACTCCACAATCTTGTCGGAGGCTCCTAAGCGACACCTAACCAATCTAGGAGACACCACTCTCCAAAAGGTAATAGATGGTGTGTTGATGATGAACTCCTTGCTCTTGTGCTTCAAATGATAGTCTCCCCAACACGCAACTCTCTCTCACAGATTTGGATATGGTGGAAATAAGATTTGAGTGGAAAGCAACTTGGGGAAGGCTAGAGATCAAGATTCTTGTGGTAGGATTCGAATATCTTGGTCTCAACACATGACTAGGTGGTTCTCTCTCAGAAAATGTATGCTGGAAGTGTAGGCATGTTCTGATAGCTCTCTCTCTCTCAAATGGAGAAGGGGGTTGTCACAGCCCTAGTTTTAGCTTTGCTTGTTGTCGGGGGAAACTGTCCGCCACGAACACCTATGGGACCGGAGCCCCTTGTCTGTGCGGTATGAGGGCGGAGGGAGCACAAAGAGCAGATCGAGGCAGACGCGCGCCAAAGATGTCGGGGGAAACTGTCCGCCACGAACACCTATGGGACCGGAGCCCCTTGTCTGTGCGGTACGAGGGCGGAGGGAGCACAAAGAGCAGATCGAGGCAGACGTGCGGGCAGTTTTTACCCAGGTTCGGGCCGCACGGATGCGTAAAACCCTACTCCTGCTTGGTTGTGTATTGAGTTGAGCGCTCGGGAGCTTGAAGAAGCAGCTACACCGTGCGTGAGAGTAATCTAGGTTTTCGAACCCCCTCCACGTTGTGCATGGGCCTCCTTTTATAGTGCAAGGGGTCACCGACAGGTGTCAACGTAGGAGAAAGGGGTAAAAGAGTAAAAGAGGTGGTAGTTGTAACAGTGCGGGAATAGTGGAGCTACAGTACAGAACAGTGGTCTATACCTACTTTAACAGTGGGGGACAAGGGCATTTAATGCCCGTCACCGTCGACCCCAAAAGCTCCCGCCTTAGCGTCTCCGTCCGCCACGGCGACGGATTTATCACCGTGGTGTGCCACCGTGTACCCCAGGCTGCACAGCCATCCGCCACGCGTCCCTGGTTAGACCCCAGGGCGACGCGTGGGTCGATGAGCTGGAGCGCGGGCACACAGCGTGGTCTTCCCGGCAAGCACCTTGCCGGGGCCTTGGTCTTGCCGGGCCCAGGAACTTGCCGCTCCCCGGGCCCCTTGCCGGGGCGCGCGTAACGCCGAGGTAATACCTTCTAATCTTCCTGGCAAGCTCCTCTTGCCAGGGTCTTGTGTTAGTGGAACAGTCTTGAGCCTGGTACGGCCTTCCCGGCAAGCTCCTCTTGCCGGGGTCTCGATCTTCTGTCTTGTATACTTTGTTTTTGAATGGTTTAATAAGAGGCAGGAAGGTCTCCGGCGAGCACGCAGTAAACCTTGCCGCGGGAGGCTGCAACTGCCCGTGCACAAGTTGGGGTACTGAGGTACCCCTACCTTAGTACACCGACACTTGTGGACTAGTCTTGATTGTTGCATCATGTCTAAATTCTTTTGAAACTTGAAATGGGGTTTGTTCAAACCCTAGCACCAAAAGAACTCCACTAGGTTCAACCTAAAAATATTTCCAATGACCGAAAATGCCTTCATAAACGTTGATAATTTTGGCAAGGCTTTGAGACCAAACAAAAAATAGTGAACATTTTTCTGGAATATTTTGGGCACTGAATTAAATCATACCATATTTGCATTTGGGCAATTATATTTTATATATTATTTTAAATGTCCAAATACTCATGAACTGAAATGTTGGCTGTTGGTAATAATCCAAACAGTGGCCACAATCAGTCTCATGATTTTTAAAAATGCTCTAGCATTTTTATTAAAGCCAAAACAATTACAGAAAATAGAAAATAGAAAGAATTAAAAGAGAGAGAGAGAGAGAGAGAGAGAGAGAGAGAGAGAGAAGGACTTACCTGGCCCACCAGCCACAACCACCTGGCCGAGCGCTGTAGCAGCCCGGCCCACCAGGGGCAGCGCTGTCTTCTTCCTCCTGTCAGGAGGAGAAGCAGCTGCGTGCCACGCGCGCCGCCGAGCTGTGCCAGCTCCTCCCTGCCTGCCTGGCTCCTCCTCGGCGTGCCTAGACGACGCCGCGGAGACGCCAAACCGCCCCAACTCTCTCCCTCTCTCTCCCCCGAACGGTCTCCCCCTCCTCTGTTCTCATCACCGAACGCGCCCGCCGCCGCCAGCGATAACCACTGAGGCCACCGTCCACCCCTAGCCTTGCCGACGCATCCGGAAGGACCGACGTCGTCTCATTCATCGTCTACACCAGTCCGTTCGATCGCGGGAGCACCGCAGCGACGTTTCTGCCTCGTCTTCAACCTCAGGCACCCGAGCTCGCCTCCGGTCGATTCAGCACCAGGAGGACCTCCCCGGGCTCGATGACCTCCTCTTCGGCATCACTGTGAGCTCCCGCTCCGAACCCCTCTCTTCCGCGCCTCTTTTGCACCGTGTAGCCCTAGTTTCACCGGAGCCGATAGATCCTCGCCGCCGGCCATGCCGCCACCTCGGCTACGGCCGCGTAAGCTCGCCTCCAAGCACGTCAACGCACTCAGGGAGTCTCCAGGAGCTCAAATCACCCGCCCGTTAGGCCTGCCCCGCACCGTAGCCGCAACCCCGTGCACCTCCGAGCTCCGGCGGTCGCCTCCGTCGTCGCTGCCGTCCCTGTAGGCCACCCCGGCTCCTGGCGTTTGCGCCAGAAGATGCGCCGCACCGCCAGCTCGCCGTAGCCGCAAACCACACACGAAACGGTGCTCCATAGCGCCGTCCCGAGCAAGTCCGGCGACCCTCCGCCGTAGGATTTGGTCGCCGGCGTTAAGCCGCCGACGTGGCACACTTAATTAGCACTAATGACCCCGCTAAAACACCCTAGTGCCACTGCCATGTGGGCCCTGTGCCCGTTTAGTTTAATTTAATTTTCATTTTAGTCTAGTTCTTAACCCAGTGGGACCCACACGTCAGCATTGACTTTGTTGACGTGGCCGTTGACTGGACCCACATGTCTGTTACTCAAGCCTGCACTAAGAGACTGACCAGTGGGGCCCACTAGTCAGGTTTGACCTAGACCAGCCCCTATTGACTGCTAACATCACAGTGACGTCATGCTGAAGCAATAAATATTTTCTGGGATTTTAAATAAATCAGAAATGATTTATTTATTTCAGAAAATATTCAAAACTTCTAAAAATCATATAAAATCAACCGTAGCTCAGATGAAAATAATTTATATATGAAAAATGATCAAAAAAATTCAAGGAATCTGTTTATGGCATTATCATGCATGTTTGAGCAACTTATGCCTGCTGATCAGGTCAAATCAATTAAATGCCATTTGAATATTGACATATGGAGTTTGAATTTGAACCTTTGGTTCAAACCAACTTCATTTAATATGGTTGCTAGTTGCATTAGCTCAATCAACAGCATATTGCCATGTCATGATCATGCATCATATTGTTGCATTGCATTGATTGTGTTCTTTCGCTGTTGCCGGTGTTTGTCCCCTCTCAGTAGACGTTGTTCCGATGATGTGATCGATGACACTGATGAAGACACAGTACTCTCTTCAGAAGTGCCAGGCAAGCAAAACCCCATTGAGCATTCCGATACAATCCCACTCTCTCGCTCTTGCTCTCTTTTACTGCATTAGGACAACAACGATTCAACTGCTTTTTGCTGCGGTAGCTGAACCCCTTTCCTCTGCATGACATGTCATTGCCACAGTAAATAGTTGAAACCCACTAGTATGAGTAGGAGTTGTTTGAGCCATGTTGCGCCTACTCATTCATGCTTTCTGGTTATGCCTGCTATTGCTTAGAGTTGTGTCAGGTCTAATTCATCGGGGATGAATTGGAATGTGGTGAACATGTCCTAATGTTGGGAGCTAAGTGTGTGAACACGATTTGGTAAAGGTAGCGATGAGAGGCCATGTAGGAGTACATGGTGGGTTGTCTCATTGCAGTCGTCCTCAGGAACTGAGTTCTGTGTTTGTGATCCATGACCAGTTACTACCATACATTGGGCCAGAAACCAATGGACCCTCTTGACTTATTAACTTCCCTTGTCCTCTGTCCAGGAGTTGCAACTAGTTTCTGGTGTTTGTAGTTTACTGGAGGTCGTGCGCAGCGCTGACCCTCGGGGTGGGTTGTGACGCGGCAGGTACGTGGCCCAGTGTACCGGTCACCCGTTTGGTGACTCGGGAACCCTGTACACATCATTTGAGGCCGTGAGCGACACGCCGGCCAGATCTCCCCACGGATGGAACCCAAATAGGCGATAAACCTGGACTATGGACTTGTGTGGTTAGTTAGGTCGTGGCCGACACCCTCGCCAGGCTTCCGCTTGAAGGTTGCCGAGATACATGATGTGTACATGGCGATAAGTGGCGACAGTGTGTGTGAAGAAGTACACCCCTGCAGGGTTATATATGATCTATTCGAATAGCCGTGTCCACGGTAATGGACTTCTGGGTTACCTGTACAGTTCATAGACAAGTGAGAGTGGATACTCTAAAACACGCAAGATAAGCGTGAGTGCTATGGATGGCCTTCTCGTAGGGATACGGGAGCGGATCCATAGTGGTGTATTGATTGGTGAATATGTGGACTCGTGTGCGCCACCTCAAAAGAGTTACTTGCAGTCGTAGTTCAGGATAGCCACCGAGTCAAAGCTGGCTTGCTGCAGTCAAACTCCACCACTCCCTTTGTTGATACTGATGCATATGTAGCTAGTTCTGATGTAAGTCTTGCTGAGTACCTTTGTACTCATGTTTGCTTAATTTATGTTTTTGCAGAGAGACTTCTGTCTCACTAGTGGTTCTGCGTGGACTTCGACGTTTAGCTTGTTACCTCAGCTACGATATTGTACCCTTGGGAGGGTCTTCTAGATAGTCGGGCTTCTCAGCCTTTTTCATTTGTAGTTGTCTGTACTCAGACATGTTATGCTTCCGTTGCATGTATGCTCTGTATGTTGAGTCATGTGACCTCTGCTTGTAATAAATGCTATGATGGCTCTTCTGGGCCTTATCTATATGAGTTGTTGAGTTATGTTGTGATGCCATGTTGTACAACACATACTTGCATGTTATGCGTACGTGTAATGTGTATTGCTATGTGTGGGATCCGACACCTAGTTGTTTACCCTTGGTATCCTCTCTTACAGGGAAATGCCTCCTAGTGCTTCCACTGAGCCTTGGTAGCTTGCTACTGCTCCGGAACACTTAGGCTGGCCGACATGTGTCCTTCTTCGTTCATGTGTCTGTCCCTTAGGGGAAATGTCACACGTTGTTCCTTTAAGTCCTTGTAGCTTGCTACGACTTGGGTTCATACATTGATGACCGACACATTCGTTACTGGGTCATGTATGCCTGTCTCTGTAATTTAGCGCCACTTTTGGTTTATAACTAGTCATGTCGGCCCAGGTTCTCTGTCATATGGATGCTAGCGACACTATCATATACGTGTGCCAAAATGCGCAAACGGTCCCGGGCCAGGTAAGGTGGCACCCGTGGGGATACCGTGCGTGAGACCGCAAAGTGATATGATGTGTTACAGGCTAGACATGTGTCACTTAGGATCGGGGTCCTGACAGGGGTGGAGGGGAATATATAGCCTCCACACAAAATCCAACCATTACACATATTTGAGCCAACTCGGTCAGACCAAACAGATGAACTTTGTGAGACTGATTCAGTTCAAAATGTGAACGTTAGGAATCTCGGTGGGACCGACTGGAACAACTCGGTGGGACCGATGTGCTAGGGCAGGCAAAACCTCATCTTGGTGACACCGATTGCTGTAATGCCCAGGATGGAACTATACCTCCTACGTGTCGAGGCACGACTTAAAGGTATAAGCCCATCCTAGAATGATCTCAAGTTTTGGTATCTTTGCACAACTCATGTAAAAGAGGGATTAAAATGCAAAAGGAGATAGTTGGCTTACACTCGCCACTTCACACAATACATTACATAAGCAATCATCATTCAAAACATCACAACCCGACTACGGGTGAAGATCTAAAAGAAAGATACCAGAACAACAAAAGCCACAGGTCAGGATCTAATCCTAGTAGAAACCACTACTGATCGTCGAAGCGTCACAAGCAAACGGTCAAACTCTTCATCGAGCTCCCGGTGAAGAACTGATCCAACTCCTGCATCAAACTCGGCTGAACCTGCATCTGGTGTGGTGAAGTAACTGTGAGCCACAGAGGACTCAGCAATCCCGTTCCCGGGTAACACGACTATTTAAGCCTTGGGTGAGGATAAGGCTGAAGAAAGAATATGAGGTGAAGGATAAAACAAGAGTCTGCAGCAGCAACTAGCACTATCTTACGTAAAAGAGCGCGAGAAGAGAAGTGCCTCGGTCGAAAGATGATCACGAAGTGATCCTAGCTAAAGCCGGTCAAACATAACCCCACCGTGTTCAACTCCCGAATCCCTATTCGGAAATTGACAGTCACGGTACACACGCTGGTAGTGTATTGGAAACATTGTGTCAAGTTATCTACAACCGGAATTAACAAGCTCCCATCTGCCACATAACCGCGGGCACGGCTTTCGAAAGTTCAAACCCTGCAGGGGTGTTCCAACTTGGCCCATCACAAGCCCACGATCCGCGAAGTCGCAACTCCATAGGTGGGAAGATCCGAGTATCCTCGGAATCCCGTGCTCAAGTTAAACCGAACTAAGGTAAGGCTAATCCAGCAAATCCTCCCGGCGTGTCGACACCCTGATAGTAGCCGCGCGTATCTAGGTCTCAGGACACGACCGGATGGGCGATGCTACAGGACCCAAACCTCGAGTTTCCCCGTGGTGGTTCCCGCAGGACCCCCGTTTGGGACCAACACCATCGGCACTGGCCCCCCCTGCTATGTAGAAATAAAGGATCCTCGAGGGAGCGACCCTCTATGCAAATTTAATTAATTAATTAAGTTGTTATTATGGGCAAATAGTACCAAATGTTGGGACTTGCTGGAAAAGACTTAGCACTTAGCGGTTTATCAAGGGGGTCCCATACACCCCAACCGTGTTAGGAACGCATAATCAAGGAACATAACACCGGTTTATACGGTTCCTAACGGCATGAGTGGAACAAAACACCAAGCAAAAGGCTTAGCCTTCCACCCTGCCAGTATATAGATGATTTCATTTAAAGCATTTATATAGTGTGATATAACCCAACCAAACTTCATCATGAAGCAAGCATCTTCGATCTTCACCTGCAACTAACAATGCTATAAGAGGGGCTGAGCGAAGCGTACTTAGCCAAGCAACGGTTTGCGTAGGTAGGGTGGTTAAACATGGCAATTGGTTACAAGTAGGAGACTGACAAGAAAGACATGGGCATCGAGGCAAAACTATAGAGCGGAACTACTAGCAATAGGCAAAGATAGTAATGGTATCCGGGTTCGGTCATCTTGCCTGGGATTCCACAAGGGAGAAGAACGGATCCATGAAGAAGACGGAGCAACACAGTCGAGAGAAACCTCACAACTCCGGAACGAAACCGAAGCTAACAAAAGAAGCAACCGGAAAGAAGGAAAACAACACGGTAAACACACAATCATAAGCATGGCACGATGCACAAACAAGTATGATGCATGTCCGGTATAAATGTGCAAGGCATGGAAAAGTGCACAAACAACACTACAAGTTAAGTGGAGCTCAATATGCAACGAGTTGCATATTGACAAAACACCACAATTAATTATTTAGTTGACTCTCGTTTATTTACAAGACAAGATTAAATGTTTTTTTAACATGGCAAGAGGTGAAGCATAATAAAACTACACTATTAAGACATTCTAAATGAGGCCGGAAAATAACAACAACATATCCGGAAAATCCTCATGAGCATGTCTAATAATTATAAAGCAACAACAAATAAGCATTTAGTGTTGTTAACATGATGCGGATGACATGATCAAGTTTATGCAATTTTATTAAAAGGGTTGACATAAGAGGAAGATATGAAGCACTTGTCACCGTGGTGGAAGGGAAGGTTGCCACGGCAACGATCCGAAATGAGGCAATGGCATCATATCGGTACCGGTAACTCGGTGAGGGACCGGTGCAAAACAAAAGGTGGAGTGAACAAGTTGAACAAGATGATGGGGTGATCCCGTTGCCGGGTTCCCACGAGTCGGTGGCGAGGCAACCGAGGAACATGACAAAAAGGTCGGAACGGGAACGAAGCACACACGGGAGACATTTCATACAACCACAACAAGCATGCATCCACGGGTCACGTCTCGGGGTTATACCTTCGGAACCATCGTTCTCGGAGGGGTTTGAGGTCGTAGTGGAAGTAGAGGAAGTAGTCGTTCTCGTAGAGGTACACGTGTAGTCGTTCCCATCCCGTTCGGAGAGGTACTTGTCACGTCGTGGAACTTGCCGGTCTCGGTCTTGTCGACGGTAGTGGTACTTGACGCATCGTCGTCACGTGTAGTCGTTCTCGTTTCGGAGTCGTACACGGATGTAGTGGTACTTGTTCCGTAGCCGTTCACGAGCTCGTTTTCCGTAGATGTACACATAACCGTAGAGGAACTTGTTTCGAAGAGGTACTTGGTCGGTTCGCCGGGTACTCGTTCGGTCATCTGTCAAGTCAACAGAAGCAACACAAAACAACACAAAACAAACTACAACACGGAGACAAGGCCACGGCAGCCGCAACAAGACGGTCTCGGACACGGCGAGGAGGGGCCAGCAGAGGAGCTCCTGGTCGGGCGCTGGAGATGAGGCAACCGAGGCGCTGCTGGACTCCTGGAGGACGAGGCCGGCGACCTGCGGCGCTGCTGAAAGGCGCTGAAGAAGACGGGCACGGCGAGCTCCTCGCTGGATCCTGGCCGGGGGCGCTGCAGAGGCTCGGCCCGGGCGAGGAGGAGGCCGGGCGCGGACGAGACGGCTCTGGAGGGACCCTGGCGCGGCTGATGCGCGGCGAGAGGAGGGGCGGCCGCTCCACGAGGCGAGGAGGGAGCGCTTGTGCTGGGGCGGCGACGAAGGCGGACAGAGGGAGCAGCACGGGCGCATGAGGGCGAGGGGCCGCTCGGGCTGCGGGATCCAGGGCGCGACGGCTTCGGCGACGCAGGGAGGACGAGGCAGGGGGAGCTCCTGCCCGCGGCGCTGCGGAAGAGACGACGGGAGGCTGGCCGCGAGCCTCGGGCATAAGATCCTGGAGGCGACCCTAGCGACGGGGAGGGAGATCGAAGGAGATGAGGGAGGCTCGGGCGACGAGGGAGAGATCGAGAGGGTGCGGCGGACGAGGGGAAGGAGAGGAACGAGAGGAAAACGGGTCGGGGATTAGGGTTCGGCCGGCTCGGGCTGGTTGGGCCGGCCTTAGGGATGGTGGAGCTGATGGTGGGCCAGCGGGCCTGGGCCTTAGGGAGGCCTGGGCTGGCTGGGAGGCTCTTTTCTTTTATTTAACTGAGTAGAATAAAACAAAGAAGGAGAGAGCCAAAAATAAAAAGAAAAGAGGCAAGGAAAAGAATAAAATGATGGACATTTTTGTAAGGCTTTACGGATTAATTCCAACCTCGCAAAAATAGTTCCAACAAAAGGAAGTGCAAACTAAAACATTTAACTTGCAATAAAAGGAGTTTAGATTTTTGGAGGAGCCTCGAAACAACGGAAAGAAATTACCGGCAAGAATTTGAAGGTGAAACTCGAAGTGAAAGACATGGGGAAATATCGCAAGTGTCTTATGGTGATTCCGAAGCAATGGAATAATTATTAATATAGCTCCATAACTATTAGGAGGCTTTTATATGTTATAAAGAGAAGACATCTTCCCTCGATTTAAATGGACCGAAGGTCCACACGGTTTATTTAGGTTGAGATGCAAAAAATAAAATGACATGATGGCATGATGACATGATGCAATGCAAAAATAAAATAACACAAGCAAAATAAAACACACGGGCAACCCGGAACATCTGGAATCTTCTGGAAGCTTCTGGAATCTTCTGGGACGTCGGTCTCGGGCGTCACAACTCTCCCACACTAACAGAGGATCTCGACCCGAGATCCTAGAGATATCACCGGGTAAAACGGAAGAGGAAGAGGTAAAACAAAGTTGCTTCTTCGACAGACGAGTGAAACCAAGAACCTTGAGAGGTTGAACAACTTGAAAGAAGAATACAGCAGAGATGAACGAATAGAAATACTCCGTTAGCAAAGAGGGACAAGGAGCATTATGAGAACCTTGAAGGTTGAAGGACATTAAACAAGAGCTCACGAACCAAAAGAATATGCAACTGCAATGGTATGGCCAAGGAATAAGAATGACAGAATTTGGACAGCACTCCGTCTGAAAAAAAGAAGGAATTGAACAAAAACTAGAGAAGATGGAGTGATACTTGATGAAAGCAACAACACACAGCCTCTGAAACAAATAAAAGAATGGCCAAGGGGTAAGAAAGATTGAGACAGCACTCCGGTTAAAAGATAGGCAAAACTAGATAGATGATGGAACTAGAATGAAGAATACAACACTCCGGTTAAATGATAAGCAAGGGAAAGAACATGAACTCGATAAAACGAGATGATTGTTAAAGAAAACAACAACACAACACCTCCGGAATGAAAGAATAGCCTATAATCAAAGAAAGAAATGAATGGAGAAGAAAAATGACAACTTCTCTCAAATTGGATTTGAAAGAGCATCCTTACGAAGAAGGGTTGAATAGAGTTGTTGGAATTTCAACAACGAAAGAATAAGCTTGATGTGGGCTTATGGAAACATCTCAAAATTAAGAGGTGACAACCAGCCACTAACGGAAACATTAATTGGATTGAGATCAACAAGGAGACGAAAAACTTATTTCACCGGAATGATAAATGAAGAACTTGGGTCATTTATAAGCACCATAATTAGCAACAATCCTTAGGGAAAGCTTTTAGGTGAAATGCAACCCAAGATAACTCCAAAGAATAAATTGAATGGTTGGAAAGATCTCCTGAACAAGGAAAAAAATGATGGGTTTAAATATCTCATTCCTGAAAACTCATGAATCATAAAACATGAAGGAATTGTCAAGAATGACATAACACCATCTCAAGATAAGGTAGATAGAATTGAATATGGAAAGCATGATGAAAATGCTTGAGCTCCAACAAGAATCTAGATGAAGACTTCGAGGATGAATTAAATGATGAACCACCATGAAGAACTCCGGTAATGAAAGCATGAGAAGTGAAAGATGAAAAGAATAAGATTCAAAGCCTGCGATGAATAAGATGGAGCTTTGAAATGATATAATTGAAATGACATGGAGCTCCGGAAAAACAATATGAACAGCTTAGAGCCGAGAATATGACCTGATGAACAAGCTCCGAAGGAAGGAATTAAATCCCCTGTAAGGAATAAGAATAAGAATTATGTCATGCATATCCTTCACCAATTTAAATTGATGACAACCAAAGGATTTGGCATATTACTTATTCTCGTTGGAAAGAATTAAAGAGAGATCTCGCACAAGCTTGGGTAAATCTTCAACGAAGCACCGGTAGGATTATGAAAAGAACAAATGAATTAAAACGACAACAAGGAAGAGTGAACTTGAAAGAACCACCGTAAGAATATGGAGACGAACGAAGAGACATCAATGAAGAATATTTGGAGGACGAGGTTGAAAACTGAGAACGAAGAAATATTCTGAAATGATGGCCTTCGGAGGATCACAAAGAAAAGAATTCAAGAATGCTTCGGATGGGTATAAAAGAATTCCTCACAAACGGAACAACTATGAGGATGGCATGAAGCTAGAACCACAACTCATCAAGAGAACGGGCCAAGATTTAAGAGAAACACTTCTCTGGTCTTCAAATGCTGAGAATGAAGACGAGAAATGCCATGAAGAATTGTTAAGCACTCCGGAATGAAGAATTAGAAGGTTGAACCAATGATGAAAAGGAATTTGAAAGTAAACTTGGAGAAGGCATATGACTGATGGAAATCATTCTTACGTCACACTTTGAAAAGAATTTGAGAATAACTCCAGAAAAAATAGAAGAGTCAGGTAAGATCCTGGGAAAAGACCTGTGGGTTAAGGCCCACTCAAAGAAATCACCATTGAAAAAGATTGCTTAAGAGATATTGCACCGGTTGAATTAAATGGCTTGAATAAGATGACGATCCTCAAAATAGTTTGAACGGGTTAAGAATGGAATTATGAATCTTCAGCACTCCGGATATGAATAGCAAGAGGAGAATTATTAATTGGTGCACCGGAATAAGAAAGCATTATGAAAGAGGAAAAGGATAAGATCAACACCGAAATCTTGAATTACATCCACCGGCAGAATTAGAGAACAAAAGAATGATGAACTTGAAGCTCTTGAGCATCTTCACGATAATTCACCGGATAAGAACATTGAAGGAAAGAATGAAGGAATATCACATGAATAAATGGATACTTCATCTGAGAATTTCTGGCTCCAAGAAGAAGAAGGGTGGGAGGGCGGGGAAAACAAAGACAACTTGGGATGAACAAAAAAAAGGACACCGGTTGAAAAAGAATTAACATGAAGATCTCGATGGTTAAGAAGGACTAGCACTCCCATAGAAATATGAGAATACCGATTAAGAAAGGTATGGAATCAACATTTGACATCGAAGCAACTCGAATACCAGAATCAAAACAAAACAAAGGATAGATATGCATCATGATCTTCACAATATCATTCGAACAAAGGATTGAACGAATGAATTCTGCAGGTACATCAACTAGTCGAGAAGCCACTTGGGAGAAGGAAAAGGTAAATAAATAAAAAAAAGAACAAGGAACAGATAGAACAAATACAAGATAGAAGTTTCGTTCGACATCTTCGTGCTGAAAGCTCATGGAACATGTTACAAAAGGGTTTTGCAATCCCCGGATCACCATAGCCAAGGACCCTTTAAGATGCAACTCCCGATCAGAACAAGTCCATAAAACCACTTCACTCAATTTAGAACCCCAAACTTCATATCGAGCATCCGTTGGAAGAATGCCTAGAACTACTAGATGAACCCACCTATAGATTTCCGAAAGTTTCCAGTTATGCAATCAGGTGTTGGGGATACACGGGAAGCACCGCGCAATCAACTCTAAACCTACATCCAGGTGTATCCATCCTTCAACACATAACCAGTCTTTCTCGGAAACTGTTTACCTCGGACCTTCGAAAAGCATCCACTATAACAAGCTATGGCAATACTCTCGAACTACCTCCCCAGTACTGGGTGATGTCGGGGTTATCTTGCCACTGGCCGTATAGGAGAGATTTTCGATGTCGGCCGTCTTAAGTATTTAGTACTGCCGCGATATGCTTGTGTCAATGATACCCCGAAGCTCAACTCCTCGGTAACAGGAGGCATAGAGAACAATATCCTTGTCACAAGAACATCGAAACAATCCCAGAATACTCGCGGGATCCTAAAAAAAAATTTGGTGCGATTTTTGAAAGTAGAAGAGGCAAGAGTAATCGTCAGGAGTCCTCACCAGAGAGAAAGGGGATGAGAAGCAAAGAAATCCTACTCTCCGATATATATATAGGACTCAAAAAGTTTTCAGTGTGTGCCTAGACTCAACCGTCAACGATTCGATCAAACAGTGGAGGCTTCTAGGTCGGAGAAGGCTCTGAATACCAACTTGTAATGCCCAGGATGGAACTATACCTCCTACGTGTCGAGGCACGACTTAAAGGTATAAGCCCATCCTAGAATGATCTCAAGTTTTGGTATCTTTGCACAACTCATGTAAAAGAGGGATTAAAATGCAAAAGGAGATAGTTGGCTTACACTCGCCACTTCACACAATACATTACATAAGCAATCATCATTCAAAACATCACAACCCGACTACGGGTGAAGATCTAAAAGAAAGATACCAGAACAACAAAAGCCACAGGTCAGGATCTAATCCTAGTAGAAACCACTACTGATCGTCGAAGCGTCACAAGCAAGCGGTGAAACTCTTGCATCAAACTCGGCTGAACCTGCATCTGGTGTGGTGAAGTAATTGTGAGCCATAGAGGACTCAGCAATCCCGTTCCCGGCTAACACGACTATTTAAGCCTTGGGTGAGGATAAGGCTGAAGAAAGAATATGAGGTGAAGGATAAAACAAGAGTCTGCAGCAGCAACTAGCACTATCTTACGTAAAAGAGCGCGAGAAGAGAAGTGCCTCGGTCGAAAGATGATCACGAAGTGATCCTAGCTAAAGCCGGTCAAACATAACCCCACCGTGTTCAACTCCCGAATCCCTATTCGGAAATTGACAGTCACGGTACACACGCTGGTAGTGTATTGGAAACATTGTGTCAAGTTATCTACAACCGGAATTAACAAGCTCCCATCTGCCACATAACCGCGGGCACGGCTTTCGAAAGTTCAAACCCTGCAGGGGTGTTCCAACTTGGCCCATCACAAGCCCACGATCCGCGAAGTCGCAACTCCATAGGTGGGAAGACCCGAGTATCCTCGGAATCCCGTGCTCAAGTTAAACCGAACTAAGGTAAGGCTAATCCAGCAAATCCTCCCGGCGTGTCGACACCCTGATAGTAGCCGCGCGTATCTAGGTCTCAGGACACGACCGGATGGGCGATGCTACAGGACCCAAACCTCGAGTTTCCCCGTGGTGGTTCCCGTAGGACCCCCGTTTGGGACCAACACCATCGGCACTGGCCCCCCCTGCTATGTAGAAATAAAGGATCCTCGAGGGAGCGACCCTCTATGCAAATTTAATTAATTAATTAAGTTGTTATTATGGGCAAATAGTACCAAATGTTGGGACTTGCTGGAAAAGACTTAGCACTTAGCGGTTTATCAAGGGGGTCCCATACACCCCAACCGTGTTAGGAACGCATAATCAAGGAACATAACACCGGTTTATACGGTTCCTAACGGCATGAGTGGAACAAAACACCAAGCAAAAGGCTTAGCCTTCCACCCTGCCAGTATATAGATGATTTCATTTAAAGCATTTATATAGTGTGATATAACCCAACCAAACTTCATCATGAAGCAAGCATCTTCGATCTTCACCTGCAACTAACAATGCTATAAGAGGGGCTGAGCGAAGCGTACTTAGCCAAGCAACGGTTTGCGTAGGTAGGGTGGTTAAACATGGCAATTGGTTACAAGTAGGAGGCTGACAAGAAAGACATGGGCATCGAGGCAAAACTATAGAGCGGAACTACTAGCAATAGGCAAAGATAGTAATGGTATCCGGGTTCGGTCATCTTGCCTGGGATTCCACAAGGGAGAAGAACGGATCTATGAAGAAGACGGAGCAACACAGTCGAGAGAAACCTCACAACTCCGGAACGAAACCGAAGCTAACAAAAGAAGCAACCGGAAAGAAGGAAAACAACACGGTAAACACACAATCATAAGCATGGCACGATGCACAAACAAGTATGATGCATGTCCGGTATAAATGTGCAAGGCATGGCAAAGTGCACAAACAACACTACAAGTTAAGTGGAGCTCAATATGCAACGAGTTGCATATTGACAAAACACCACAATTAATTATTTAGTTGACTCTCGTTTATTTACAAGACAAGATTAAATGTTTTTTTAACATGGCAAGAGGTGAAGCATAATAAAACTACACTATTAAGACATTTTAAATGAGGCCGGAAAATAACAACAACATATCCGGAAAATCCTCATGAGCATGTTTAATAATTATAAAGCAACAACAAATAAGCATTTAGTGTTGTTAACATGATGCGGATGACATGATCAAGTTTATGCAATTTTATTAAAAGGGTTGACATAAGAGGAAGATATGAAGCACTTGTCACCGTGGTGGAAGGGAAGGTTGCCACGGCAACGATCCGAAATGAGGCAATGGCATCATATCGGTACCGGTAACTCGGTGAGGGACCGGTGCAAAACAAAAGGTGGAGTGAACGAGTTGAACAAGATGATGGGGTGATCCCGTTGCCGGGTTCCCACGAGTCAGTGGCGAGGCAACCGAGGAACATGACAAAAAGGTCGGAACGGGAACGAAGCACACACGGGAGACATTTCATACAACCACAACAAGCATGCATCCACGGGTCACGTCTCGGGGTTATACCTTCGGAACCATCGTTCTCGGAGGGGTTTGAGGTCGTAGTGGAAGTAGAGGAAGTAGTCGTTCTCGTAGAGGTACACGTGTAGTCGTTCACATCCCGTTCGGAGAGGTACTTGTCACGTCGTGGAACTTGCCGGTCTCGGTCTTGTCGACGGTAGTGGTACTTGACGCATCGTCGTCACGTGTAGTCGTTCTCGTTTCGGAGTCGTACACGGATGTAGTGGTACTTGTTCCGTAGCCGTTCACGAGCTCGTTTTCCGTAGATGTACACATAACCGTAGAGGAACTTGTTTCGAAGAGGTACTTGGTCGGTTCGCCGGGTACTCGTTCGGTCATCTGTCAAGTCAACAGAAGCAACACAAAACAACACAAAACAAACTACAACACGGAGACAAGGCCACGGCAGCCGCAACAAGACGGTCTCGGACACGGCGAGGAGGGGCCAGCAGAGGAGCTCCTGGTCGGGCGCTGGAGACGAGGCAACCGAGGCGCTGCTGGACTCCTGGAGGACGAGGCCGGCGACCTGCGGCGCTGCTGAAAGGCGCTGAAGAAGACGGGCGCGGCGAGCTCCTCGCTGGATCCTGGCCGGGGGCGCTGCAGAGGCTCGGCCCGGGCGAGGAGGAGGCCGGGCGCGGACGAGACGGCTCTGGAGGGACCCTGGCGCGGCTGATGCGCGGCGAGAGGAGGGGCGGCCGCTCCACGAGGCGAGGAGGGAGCGCTCGTGCTGGGGCGGCGACGAAGGCGGACAGAGGGAGCAGCACGGGCGCATGAGGGCGAGGGGCCGCTCGGGCTGCGGGATCCAGGGCGCGACGGCTTCGGCGACGCAGGGAGGACGAGGCAGGGGGAGCTCCTGCCCGCGGCGCTGCGGAAGAGACGACGGGAGGCTGGCCGCGAGCCTCGGGCATAAGATCCTGGAGGCGAACCTAGCGACGGGGAGGGAGATCGAAGGAGATGAGGGAGGCTCGGGCGACGAGGGAGAGATCGAGAGGGTGCGGCGGACGAGGGGAAGGAGAGGAACGAGAGGAAAACGGGTCGGGGATTAGGGTTCGGCCGGCTCGGGCTGGTTGGGCCGGCCTTAGGGATGGTGGAGCTGATGGTGGGCCAGCTGGCCTGGGCCTTAGGGAGGCCTGGGCTGGCTGGGAGGCTCTTTTCTTTTATTTAACTGAGTAGAATAAAACAAAGAAGGAGAGAGCCAGAAATAAAAAGAAAAGAGGCAAGGAAAAGAATAAAATGATGGACATTTTTGTAAGGCTTTACGGATTAATTCCAACCTCGCAAAAATAGTTCCAACAAAAGGAAGTGCAAACTAAAACATTTAACTTGCAATAAAAGGAGTTTAGATTTTTGGAGGAGCCTCGAAACAACGGAAAGAAATTACCGGCAAGAATTTGAAGGTGAAACTCGAAGTGAAAGACATGGGGAAATATCGCAAGTGTGTTATGGTGATTCCGAAGCAATGGAATAATTATTAATATAGCTCCATAACTATTAGGAGGCTTTTATATGTTATAAAGAGAAGACATCTTCCCTCGATTTAAATGGACCGAAGGTCCACACGGTTTATTTAGGTTGAGATGCAAAAAATAAAATGACATGATGGCATGATGACATGATGAAATGCAAAAATAAAATAACACAAGCAAAATAAAACACACGGGCAACCCGGAACATCTGGAATCTTCTGGAAGCTTCTGGAATCTTCTGGGACGTCGGTCTCGGGCGTCACAATTGCGTGAACTTGGTGAGACCGATTTCAGCAAAGAGCAACAAGAGAGTTGGTCAGGCAAACACGGTGAGACCGATCGCTCATTTCGGTGAGACCAAAATGTTACAAATGGAAACAAAGAGTTTGCAAGGCCATCTCGGTGAGATCGAGATCCGTACTGGTGTGACCAAACTGTTAGGATTTCTAGAAGTGGCTAGGTTAAGTGAACTTGGTAGCACCGGATAGATCATTTTGGTGAGGCCGAGTTTGACTTAGGGTTTTGTACATGTTTGGAAATGAGAAAGTGGTTGAGGGTTTTGGAGCAATATCACTAAGCACTTGAGCAAGTAGACCATTAAGCAACACCTCATCCCCTTTTAATAGCATTGGCTTTCCTATGGACTCAATGTGATCTTGGATCACTAAAATAGAAATGAAGAGTCTTGATATTTTGCCAATATGTGTCCTTAGCATTTTGAAGGGGTTCCACATCCTCTTGTCCATGCCACGCCATTGTTGAACTTGTCTGAAATACACTAGGTAGAGGTATTAGTCCAACAAGAGATATGTTGACATTAGTTAACAAAATCACCTAGGGAGCACTTGTGATTTAAATCTCCCCCTTTTTGGTAATTGATGACAACATACATCAAAGCTTTAGATAAAAAGTATGCTGAATAATAGGTAAAGCATTGGACGGACATGTAACATGCATAAGCTTCCCCTACATGTATGCAATCAAGTGAAGATAGAATATAAGAACATGTGAATGCATAGACATGACAGAGCAAGCAATGAGTTACATGTATCTTGGCTATATGCATCAGAGCAAATGATGTGAATAAGAAGTGTACCTTCATGTTTATGAATCCCTTTCTCAAACAATATGTACATTAGCAAGAGGTCATCATGCACATGAGTGTGATGCATATACTTACCTTGTGGTCTTGATCTGGCTTTGGAAGGAGTGGTCTTGAGAAAACAGGGTTAGATAACACAAGAACACTCTAATTAAAGCAACTTCAGGAAACCACAAAAGTACCAATACTGGGATGACATGTAACTAGTAAGTACTAAGTACTTCATTTTGATATTGACATCAAAAGTACCAATACTGGGATGACATGTAACTAGTAAGTACTAAGTACTTCATTTTGATATTGACATGTCCCCAAAGATGTGAAGATTTTCTTCCCTGGACATAAACTCTTTCTCCCACTAAATCTAATATTGGATAATGGAAGAAAGTAGGGTGAGAGAAAATCAGAGCAAGAAATGGTACAACCAAACCAATGTTTAGAGTAGTAAGAATATTAGCAATAGATATGATCATACAAAATGACATGTATTTCCCCTCTTAAGGACATGTGACTTCTCTCCTTTTTTGACAATAGGCATGTGTAGAAGAGCTTTAGATGAGCTCATATGATAAGCTTTGATGGTCTCTCTCTCCCCCTTTGACATCAATTTCCAAGAAGGGTATTTCTGGGTCAGGAGTCAAATAGGTGTGGTCCTCGAGAAACATGACAAAGCAACATGTAGTCTGAGATGTGGATAGAGGATAGAATCATTGAGTGGAGCTGAAGAGAATAGGCAATAAGAAATAGCAAAATATTTTCTCAGGGTTGAAATCGGTGACTCCGACCGGTTTCTGTCGGTGACGCCGAAATAACATAGTCACAGAAAGTCCAGACCGGTGAGACCGAAGTAGTCCATATCGATTTTATCGATGAATTGTTCACAAGGTGACCTTGTGTTTCAGTCGAGCCGATGGATTTGGATCGGAGGGGTCAAGTTCAACACGGAGTAAAGATTTTGTCAACTCAGCTCACTTGGCAAATGAAATCTCACAACAATTGGCAAGGAATTAACAGAAAGATTTGCAAGGAAGTAACTGAAATATTTGCAAGGAATTAAATACAGAAGTTACACAGAAAAATAGAAATAAGAAAAGAGATCCAGATGAAGTATTTTTTTATAAGGGGAACCCAAAAAGCAAGAAATATATGTGCAAGAACACAAAGTGAGTGAACACAGAAACACTTAGAGAACTTCATCTAGAAGGGGTCGGCGACTTAGTCACCTATGTTAGAGTATATTGACTTAGGAGTCAAGTGAGATCACTTGATCATAGGTCATACTCATCATTTAGGCTCAAAATGAGGTTACCATTTTTCGTTTAGGCATTTTGATGTGTTCACATCTTGTTGAGTTGCGTTGACTCATGACTTAGGTCGAAGCTTCTCTAATATGGCATGCCATACCTTGGAACATGTTTCACATGTATCCCATAATCCTTAAGGGTTTGAGTCATCCAAAGTAATTGAGCATAACATGATCCGGTGGCAATATATTCCACTTCGGCGGTGGATAAGGATACCAAGTTTTGTTTCTTGGAAGACCAAGACACAAGAGATCTACTAAGAAATTCACATGTACCCGAAGTGGACTTTCTATCAACCATGTCACCGGCATAGTCCGTATCGGAGTAGCCAACAAGATCAAAATAATATCTCTTGGGATACCAAATGCTAAAGTTTGGTGTATGAATTAAGTATCTCACTATCCTTTTCACAGCCTTAAGATAACATTCTTTAGGGACCGCTTGATAATGTGCACACATGCACACACTTGGCATAATATTGGGACGGGAGGCACATAGATATAACAATGAACCAATCATAGAGCGTTAAACCTTTTGGTCAACCGGTTTGCCATCCTTAGTCAAGTCAAGATGTCCATTAGTAGGCATGGATGTATTCCTACCTTTGTTTTCTTGCATGTTCAAATTTTTGAAAAGTTCCTTGGTATACTTTGTTTGAGAAACAAAGGTACCTTCCTTAGTTTGCTTGATTTGCAAGGCAAGGAAAATTTTGAGTTCACTTATCATAGACATCTCAAACTTCTTCGACATTAGCCTTCCAAACTTTTCACTAAAATGGGGATTAGTAGAACCAAATATGATATCGTCCACATAAATTTGGCACACAAATAATTCATCATTAACCATTTTAGTAAAAAGTGTAGAATCAATCTTCCCAATTTCAAAGCATTTTTCAATAAGAAACTTGGTCAAGTATTTAACCAAGCTCTAGGGGCTTGTTTAAGACCGTAAAGGGCTTTGTGAAGTTTGTAGATATGATTAGGTTTCTTAGGATTGACAAAGCCGGGAGGTTGTTTTACATAAACTTGCTCCTCAATTTCACCATTCAAGAAAGCACTTTTAATGTCCATTTGGTATAAAGTGATATCATGGTCATTGTCATAAGCAAATAAGCAGTGTATGGACTTAAGTCTAGCAACGGGGGCATATGTCTCACCATAGTCCATACCTTCAACTTGAGTGGAGCCTTGAGCGACGAGACGGGCCTTGTTGTGTACAACTTGTCCATCCTCATATTGATTGTTCCGAAACACCCATTTGGTTCCAATGACATTGTCATTGTCGTCCGGCTTTTCGACCAATGTCCACACTTGATTTCTATCGAAGTTGTGTAGCTCTTCGTGCCTAGCATTCACCCAATCCGGATCATCAAGAGCTTCTTCTACCTTCATAGGTTCAACATTAGAAATGAATGAGTATTGTTTACAAAAGTTAGCCAAATGATATTTAGAGTGAGTTATTCTCCCGGTTTGCATATCGTTGAAGATTTGTTCGACGAGATGATCTTTTGATATTCTTTCTCTAACTTGTGAGAGCTTTTGTTTGGGTTAGGGTGGAACATCCTCTTCATTGTATTCTTCTTCTTGTCTTTCTTCGTTGTTGTTGGCGTTGTCGTTCACTCGTGGAGGTGGAGAGGGAGGTCAAGACGGTTCATCTCGTTGTGCTTCCTCACTTCCTGCGTCTTGATGTGTTCCACTTCTGGATGCCTCCAAGTTAACTTGTGGTTCACCTAGATGTGAAGTTGAGGCTTCCACTTGAACGGACAAGGTACTCTCCTTCACCTCCGTTGGACGAATCTTGCCAATGGAAGAAACTTTAATTGCTTCTGAAGGATCTTTGTCTCCTACATCAATTAGCAATTGCTCTACTTGCAAGCCGTTAGATTCATCAAACTTCACATCTACCGTCTCTTCGACCTTATGGGTGAAATTGTTGTAGACACAGTAAATGTGAGAGTTTGAGCCGTAACTGAGTAGGAAACCTTCATGAGATTTAGGAGCAAATTTTGAACGATGATGCTTGTCAAGAATGTAGCACTTTGAGACAAATACTCAAAAGTATCCAACTTGGGGTTTGTTACCGGCGAGGAGCTCGTATGACGTCTTGCCGAGAATCTTGTGAAGATATAGTCGATTTGTAGCATGACAAGTTGTCTCAATCGCTTCTACCCAAAAGTGTCTTGGTGTCTTGTATTCATCATTCATCGTTCTCGCCATCTCAACTAGTGTCCGGTTCTTAATCTCAATAAATCCGTTTTGTTGAGGTGTGTCATAGCCGAGAACTCATGTGAAATCCCTTCTTCGTCAAGAAAGGTATCCACATTTGCGTTCTTGAACTCCGTTCTGTTGTCACTTCAAACCTTCTTGATCTTCACATCAAATTGATTTTGGGCCTTCCTAGCGAAGTTCTTGAAGATTTTTTGGACCCGAGGTTTATCATCGAGAAAGAACACCCACGTAAATCTGGAAAAATCATCCACAATGAACAAACCAAATGAGTTACCACCGAGACATTGTAGGCGTTGGGACTGAATAGATCCATATGGGGTAGCTCAAGCGGTCTTCTCGTGGTCATGATGTTGTTCACGGGATGACTTGCTCCAACTTGTTTTCCTGCTTGACAAGCACTACAAAGTCTATCCTTGCCAAATATAACATCTTTAACAAGCTCTCGAAACATGTCTTTATCTCCGGTCATATGATCAGTACATCCATTATCAAGAACTCATTCCTTTCCTCTGGCCATGTAACCATGTGGTTAGCCATAAGAACAAAGTGTCTCATAGACTCAACAAGAGCAAAGTCACTATCATCATCACCATCGTCATCATAATAGACGTGCTCAAAATCGTCGTCAATATGATCATCACCTGGGTCAAGTGAGTCATTAGAATTTTGACCATGACAATGTTCATGCTTAAAAATTCTTACAGCTTCTAAGAGGATATCGCTTATAATTCTAGCATTTTCTTTTGCACGCATAAGATCACGAAGTTCAAACAGATATTCATCAAATTTAGGATCTCTAGTGTCCATCTTATGAAAAGCAATTGTTTTGTGAAGAATTTGATCAAGTTTTCTCAGGGAATAGTTTGGGAATCACTTCTCAAGATAATACCATATATTGTAAGCACATTTAAAAGTAGGCAAGCAAACAAGCAAATTTCTAAACAGTCCTCTAGTGATAAGATCAATAGTTCTAAGATTGAGAACAATGTTAAGATGCTCATCGGGTGTTGGATTCAAAGGATCAATGGGAGGCACACAAGGGCTAACAATATACTTGTTCAAGTTGTATTCATTAAAAATCTCAAGCATCTCGTTTTTCCAAGAGTCATAAAACTCCCCATCAAGAAAAGGTACTCTACATCTAATACTCCCGAACATAGACCTGTCCATCTTCCTCCAATGGTGATTAAACCAAAGCTGTGGAGACCAATGCTCTGATACCAATTGAAAGGATTGAGAAGAGGGGTCTAGAGGGGGGTGATTAGACCCTCAACAAGTAAAAGTGGCAGTTTTTAAGTTCTTCAGGTTGAGGTGGAGATTTAGCACAAGTTTAAGCATTCACGATACATTTCAAGCAAGCATGGCAAGAGTATGAGCAGCAGAAAGAATAAAGCATGCCAACTGCAAGAAAGTAAAGGGATGGGATTGGAGTAAGCAAACGCAATGTAGACACGTAGATTTTTGGTAGGGTTCCGATAGGTGGTGCTGTCGTACATCCACGTTGATGGAGACTTCAACCCGCGAAGGGTAATGGTTGCGTGCGTCCACAGAGGGCTCCACCCACGAAGAAGCAACCTTGTCTATCACACAATGGCCATAACCCACGAAGGACTTACCTCACTCGGGTAGATCTTCACCAAGTAGGCAATCTCCTTGCCCTTACAAACTTCTTGGTTCAACTCCACAATCTTGTCGGAGGCTCCCAAGCGAAACCTAACCAATCTAGGAGACACCACTCTCCAAAAGGTAATAGATGGTGTGTAGATGATGAACTCCTTGCTCTTGTGCTTCAAATGATAGTCTCACCAACACTCAACTCTCTCTCACATATTTGGATATGGTGGAAAGAAGATTTGAGTGGAAAGCAACTTGGGGAAGGCTAGAAATCAAGATTCTTGTGGTAGGATTGGAATATCTTGGTCTCAACACATGAGTAGGTGGTTCTCTGATGACCCACAAGTATAGGGGGTCAATTGTAGCTCTTTCCGATAAGTAAGAGTGTCGAACCCAACGAGGAGCAGAAGGAAATGACAAGTGTTTCTCAGTAAGGTAATGTCTGCAAGTGCTAAAATTGTAAGTAGCAGAGTAGTTTGATAGCAACATAATTTTGTAACGAGCAAGTAAAGATAATAGTAGCAAGTATGCAGCAAGATAGCCCAATCCTTTTGAAGAAAAGGACAGGCCAAAATGATCTCTTATAATAAGCAAAGCGTTCTTGAGGGTACACGAGAATTTCATCTAGTCACTTTCATCATGTTGGTTTAATTCTTGTTCGCTACTTTGATAATTTGATATGTGGGTGGCTCGGTGCTTAGGTGTTGTTCTTACTTGAACAAACCTCCTACTTATGATTAACCCTCTCGCAAGCATTCGCAACTACGAGAAAAGTATTAAGAATCAATTCTAACCATAGCATTAAACTTTTGGATCCAATCGGTCCCTTACGGAATAGTGCATAAATTGGGGTTTATGCTTCTGTCACTCTCGCAACCCACCATCTAATTACTACTCCACAATGCATTCCCTTAGTCCCAAATATGGTGAAGTGTCATGTAGTCGACGTTCACATGACACCACTAAGGGAATCACAACATACATACTATCAAAATATCGAACACATGTCAAATTCACATGATTACTTGCAACATGATTTCTCCCGTGAACTCAAGAACAAAGGTAACTACTCACAAGTGATGAACATGCTCAAGATCAGAGGGTTAATATATAGTATAATGTATCTGAACATATAATCTTCCACCAAATAAACCATATACTAATCAACTACAAGATGTAATCAACACTACTAGTCACCCACAAGCAACAATCTATAGTTCTGGTAACAAGATTGATCACGAGAGATGAAATAGGGTTTGATATGAGATGGTGTTCGTGAAGATGTTGATGAAGATAGCCCTCCCCTAGATGGGAGAGTTGTTGGTGATGATGATGACGATGATTTCCCCCTCCGGGAGGGAAGTTCCCCCGATGGAATCGCTCAGCCGGAGGGCAAAAGTGCTCCTGCCCAAGTTCCGCCTCAAGACGGCGTCGTTCCATCCCCAAAGTCTTACTCTTAATATTTCTAGGTCAAAATGACTTATATACCAGTAGAGGGGCACCGGAGGTGGGACGGGGTGAGCACAACCCATCAGGGCATGCCTAGGGGCCCTGGTGCGTCCAGGTGGGTAGTGCCCACCTGGTGGGCCCCCTCTGGTGGTTATCAGCTCCAGTATTTCTTAAATAATCCAAAAAAAATCTCCGTGAAGTTTCAGCTTGTTTGGAGTTGTGCAGAATAGGTGGCCTGACATAGCTTTTTCAGGTCCAGATTTCCAGCTGCCGGAATTCTCCCTCTTGGTGTATACCTTGCAAATTATGAGAGAAAGGGCATTAGAATTACTCCAAAAAGCATTATTATGCATAATAACAACATAAATAACAATAAGAAAACATGATGCAAAATGGACGTATCAACTCCCCCAAGCTTAGACCTCGCTTGTCCTCAAGCGAAAACCGAAAACAAAAAACATGTCCACATGCTTTGAGAGAGAGGTGTCGATAAAACAAAATACGGACATAGAAGCATCATGTTGATTATTATGGCAACAACAAAATTAAACATGAGACTTTTATCATGGAACTTTTACCATATACTTCTCATGAATAAGTAATAGTTCATCACACAACTGAAGTATAAAGCATAAACTCTATTAGAAACCAACAAACTATGTTTTCAGTCAACTTTCGCAACTACAATTCATCATCTTTTCAGGAAGGGTCACGTATCGGAGCCTTTAGGCAAGTCCACATACTCAACCATCATATAGTCTTCTATTATTGCTAACACTCAATGCATACACATGAGCAAAATGTTTCAACTGGACACATAGAAAGGCAGGGGCTTATGGTTTTCCTCCCAACATACTCACCTCAAGGTTGATGTCAACAATAATAACTCATGTCACCCATATTCAACTGGACATATGTGCCTAGATCTTTCCTCACCACATGATGCTTGCTAAAGGATAAAAATAAAAGGGGAAAGAGGGAAAACTTTGACTCTTTGCAAAAAAGTAAAAGATAGGCCCTTCGTAGAGAGAAGCAGAGGTTTCCATGCGCTTATTTGTCTGTATGCTCAATCCCTTAGTGCAAAACAATGCCACGTTGCATTGCCCCTTATGATAGCAACCTTTATTATGCAGTCTGTCGCTTTTATTCTTCACCATCACAAGTTCGTGCAACGCTCAATTTTCTCTTACACTAAATGATCTCACATTTTCAGAAGCAATTTTTATTGCCTTATTGCACCAATGACAACTTACTTGAAGGATCTTACTCAATACATAGGTAGGTATGGTGGACTCTCAAAAAAGGTTTGGGTTTAAGGGTTTTTGGATGCACAACTAGTATCTCTACTTAGTGCGGGATTTTTGGCTAGAAAAGATATTGGGCAAGCACCACATGTTAAAGGACCTATGACAATATGACTTCTATGTGAATATAAGCAAACATAAATCATTAAGTTGTCTTCCTTGTCCAACATCAACAGTTTTGGCATATAATATTTTGATGGGGGCTCACAATCACAAAAGATTTCTAGGATAGTATATTTATATGTGAATCTTATCTTCCCTTATTAATTCTTTCATGAGTTGCATCATTGACCAATGCTATGTTTGTCAATCTCTAATAAAATTTTCTACTTATACTTTTCCTTATGTGGTGCCACCACATACCATAAGATTAGCATATGACCTTCTTAATTTATTTCCTTTCTTTTATTCATTCAATTATAATTTTTGTTATTGCAGCAAGAAAGTAAAGAAAGTAAAAACTCAAAAATAACTTTATTATATATCTTGCACACGATTACAGAGATAGATCACTAAGCAGACTCAAAGGGAAAGGATCGAACTAACTTTCATTTAATCTAAAGCAAAAAGATTGAACTAATATAAGTAAATGAAAAAAGATAGTAGGGATGATACGATACCAGGGAACCTCCCCCAAGCTTGGCGAAAGCCAAGGGAAGTGCCCATACCCGATACTCAGTTTCCTTTTGGTGATGAAGAAGATGGTGGTGGTGAAGTAGATGTGATATTTTCCTCGGGTTTCCATGACAGAGGTCCACCATCGAAAGAGTATGAATGAGTCTCATGGGTCCTGCAACTGGCGGCCAAACTCATACCTTTGGACATTGCCTAATATTCAAAGACTTGGTTCTAAAGATCATAGATTTGGCTTTGGAGGTAGTGGATTTTCTCGTTGAAGGTGAAGATGATATCCTTCATGGACTTGCCATCCACCTTGAGATCACGGGATATGTCCGTAATCATGAAGTGATTGGCGTTGAGTCCATGCTCCACCATCTTCTTGCATCGAAAGACTTCTTGCTCCATAGCCTCCAGCCTAACTTCCACGGTTCCCATCCCCTTGGGTCCTTCCTCATCGCGGATGTGCAGCAACCCCTCATGCATCTGGATGACCTGGGGGTGCTGCACCACCTCCCGTAGATATGGGTTGATGACGTTCTTGAAGAACCTGTCCTTGGAGGAGCTTGGGGTAGCCATGATAGATGGGATCTGCCAGAAAATAGCAAGAAAAGAAAACAGAAGATTTCTCCATGATACGGTGGTCAACAGGTCTGGGGAGTATATACAGAATTTTTATCTTGGGAAACAAGCAAGCTGTAGAAAAACGGAGTCATGCCTGGCACGCCCTGGTGTCTTGTGCCCACCAGGGTGCGTTTCCCGGTAGCTTCTTATTTTCCTATTTTTTTAATATTCCAAAACTGATAAAAACTATTTTCGTGGATTTTTTGGAGTCCGTTTACTTACCGTATCACGTACCTCCTTATTTTGACGATTCTGGAGTGTTCCGGAAGGACTCTTTTATGTGTTCCTCTGGTGTCAAAGTTTGGATAATATTGCTTTAAACATTAATGGGCATACCTGAGATATAATGCTTTATTCGTTACCCGTTAACAACCTTCTGGTTTGTGCCTTCAGAATTATTTATCTTGATGGCTCCAGACCGATAAACCTCCTCGATAACATAGGGGCCTTCCCATTTAAGGAGGAGTTTGCCTGCAAAGAACCTGAAACAAGAGTTGTACAAAAGAACATATTCTCCGACTTTGAACTCACGCTTTTGGATTCTTTTATCATGCCATCTTTTTACTTTTTCTTTAAATAACTTGGCATTTTCATAAGCTTGGATTCTCCATTCATCTAATGAGCTAATATCAAATAACCTCTTTTCACCAGCAAGTTTGAAATCATAATTGAGTTCCTTGATTTCCCAAAAAGCTTTATGTTCTGACTCAAGAGGTAAATGACAAGCTTTACCATAAACCATTTTATAAGGAGACATACCCATAGGATTTTTATAAGCTGTTCTATAAGCCCAAAGTGCATCATCTAATTTCTTAGACCAATTCTTCTTGGACCTATTGACAGTCTTTTGCAAAATTAATTTTATTTCTCTATAACTAAGTTCAACTAGACAACTAGACTGAGGATGATAAGGTGATGCAATTCTATGGTTAACATCATATTTAGCAAGCATTTTACGGAAAGCACCATGAATAAAGTGTGAACCACCATCAGTCATTAAATATTTGGGGACTCCAAACCTTGGGAAAATTACTTCCTTCAGCATTTTAATAGAGGTGTTGTGATCAGCACTACTGGTTGGAATAGCTTTGACCCATTGAGTAACGTAATCGATAGCAACCAGAATATGTGTATACCCATTAGAGGAAGGAAAAGGTCCCATGTAATCAAATCTCCAAACATCAAATGGTTCAATAGCAAGTGAATAATTCATAGGCATTTCTTGATGCTTACCAATATTACCTATCCTTTGACATTCATCATAGGATGAGACAAACTTACGAGCACCTTTGAAGAGAGTAGGCCAATAAAATCCAGACTGCAATACCTTCTGAGCAAATCTATCTCCAGCATGATGTCCTCCATATGCTTCGGAGTGACACTTTCGAAGGAGTTGTCCATGTTCATGCTCAGGTACACAACATCTAATAATACCATCTACTCCTTTATAAATATGTGGGTCATCCCAAAAGCAATGTCTTAAATCATAAAAGAGCTTTTTCTTTTGTTGACAAGTGAAACTAGGTGGTAAATACTTAGCAACAATGTAATTAGTATAGTCAGCATACCAAGGAGTACTATTAGTAACATTTATTGCAGCTAACTGCTCGTTAGGAAAACTATCATCAATAGGTAGTGGGTCATCAAGCACATTTTCAAGTCTAGACAAGTTATCAGCTACGGGGTTCTCAACTCCTTTTCTATCTATAATATGCAAATCAAATTCTTGTAACAAGAGAACCCATCGAATAAGTCTAAGTTTAGCATCTTTCTTTTCCATTAGATATTTAATAGCAGCATGGTCAGTGTGAACAGTTACTTTTGAATCAACAATGTATGATCTAAATTTGTCACAAGCAAACACAAGTGCTAAGAATTCATTTTCAGTGGTAGCATAATTCTTTTCAGCACTTTCTAGAGCTTTACTACCATAATGAATACCATTTAGTTTCTTATCAACTCTTTGTTCTAGAATAGCACCAACAGCATAATCACTAGCATCACACATAATTTCAAACTGTAAATTCCAATCAGGTGGTTGAACTATAGGTGCAGAAATTAAAGCTTTCTTAAGTGTTTCAAAGGCGTTAAAGCAATCATCATCAAAAACAAAAGGAACATCCTTTTGTATAAGGTTAGAGAGAGGTCTAGAAATTTTAGAGAAGTCTTTGATAAATCTCCTATAGAAACCAGCATGACCTAAGAAACTACGAATACCTTTGATATCCTTGGGACATGGCATTTTCTCAATAGCATCAACCTTAGCTTTGTCCACTTCAATACCCTTTTCAGAAATCTTATGACCCAAAACAATACCTTCATTAACCATAAAGTGGCATTTCTCACAATTCAAGACAAGACTTGTTTGTTGACATCTCTGCAAAACTCGATCAAGATTGCTTAAACAATCATCAAATGACTTCCCATAAACGGAGAAATCATCCATGAAAACCTCTACAATCTTTTCACAAAACTCAGAGAATATAGCAGTCATACATCTTTGAAAGGTAGCAGGTGCATTGCATAAACCAAAAGGCATACGTCTATAAGCATAAGTTCCAAAGGGACAAGTAAAAGTAGTCTTTTCTTGATCAGGTTGAGAAACAAGTATTTGTGAAAATCCAGAGTATCCATCAAGGAAGCAAAAGCGTGTGTGCTTTGATAATCTTTCTAGCATTTGATCAATAAAAGGTAAAGGATAATGATCTTTTCTAGTGGCTTTATTTAATTTTCGAAAATCAATAATCATTCTATAACCTGTAACAATTCTTTGTGGAATAAGTTCATTCTTATCATTAGGAACGACAGTAATACCTCCCTTAGGAACACAATGAAAGGGACTTACCCATCTACTATCAGCTATAGGATAGATTATACCTGCTTCCAGAAGTTTTAATATTTCCTTTCTTACCACTTCTTTGATCTTCGGGTTTAACCGACGTTGATGATCGACAACTAGTTTAACATCAGGTTCCATATTAATCTTATGCTGACATAGAGTGGGACTAATGCCCTTTAAATCATCAAGAGTATATCCAATAGCAGCTCGGTGCTTCCTTAGAACTTTCAATAATCTTTCTTCTTCATGTTCTGAAAGGTTAGCACTAATAATAACAGGATATATCTTATTTTCATCAAAATAAGCATATTTCAAAGTGTCGGGCAATTGTTTCAATTCAAACACAGGATCACCTTTAGGTGGAGGAGGACCTCCTAAAGTTTCAATAGGTAGATTGTGTTTAAGCAGAGGACGTTGTTTAAAGAAAATATCATCTATTTCATTTCTTTCATGCATATGTAAATCATTCTCATGTTCTAGCAAATATTGTTTTAGAGGATCAGTCGGAGGCATAGTGTCGGCGTACTAAAGTAGGGGTACCTTAGTATCCCAAACTTGTGCACGGGCAGTAGCAGCGTCCCGTGGCAGGGCTTGCCGCGCGTTCGCCAAGGCCCACTAAGGTTCCTTTGGAGCCATTCAAGAACAAAGTATTCGAGTTAAAGAAACAAGGCCCCGGCAAGAGGAGCTTGCCGGGAAGGCCGCTCCAGGCTCAAGACCACCCCTTTGGCGCAAGACCCTGGCAAGAGGAGCTTGTCAAGAAGGCCAAGCATGGCATTTCAGGAGACTTGCCGCGACGCTCCGCGCGTCGCGGCAAGGCCCGGAGAGCGACAAGCTTCCGGGCTCGGCAAGGTAGCGGCCGCGGCAAAGCGCTTGCCGCGGCGGGCTTCCACTATGTGCCCGCGCTCCAGCTCATCCGGCCACGCGTCGCCCTGGGGCCCCTCCAGGGGCACGTGGCGAAAGGCTGTGCAGCCTGGGGTACACGGTGGCGAGCTGCGATGACGAGGCCACCCTCGTGGCGGACGGAGACGCCCTGACGGACGCTTTTTTGCACTGTTCGGGGTGACGGCGATGGGCATTTAATACCCTTGTCCCCTGCCGTCAGGGTTAGGTACAGAGCACTGTACATACACTGTTCCAACTACCCCCCCCCCCTCTT
>LR738711.1:285023828-285066061 GCA_902687465.1 Secale cereale
CCCCCTCTTTTTTACGTTTTTACCCTCACCTACGTTGCCACATGTCGGTGACCCTTTTGGCCTATAAAAGGAGGCCCATGCGCAACGTAGAGGGGGTTCCGATCTTCGATCACTCTCACGCCCGGTGTAGCTAGCAACAAGTACTGTAGCTCTCCTCGCTCCCGGGCCAAGAACACAATACAAACCAAGGCAGGAGTAGGGTTTTACGCATCCGTGCGGCCCGAACCTGGGTAAACTGCTCGCGTTCTCGCCTCGATCCGCCCTTCGTGCATCCTCCGCTCCCTTGCCGTACCGAAAAGGGGCTCCGGTCCCATAGGTGTTCGTGGGCGATCAGTTTCCCCGACATCTTTGGCGCGCCAGGTAGGGGGGGCGTCGAGGTTGTGTGAACCTGATCTGGCGTTCACGCGGGCGACATCTTCAGCAACTTCATCGACTTCATCGACATGCCGCCGAAGAAGAAGGCTTCGGAGGTAGCAGGCCCGTCCGCATCGATCCCGCCGCCACCGGAGCCAACGGTCGGTGGGGTAGACGTTGGCGGAAGGACGGACGCCGGCGAGGAAACTCACGGCGCCGCCAAGTCCAAGGACAAGACGGACGACCGGGCGCATTCCAAGACCTCGGCGTCTGTGCACGCACCGCGCCCCTCTCAGGAGGTGCCGGACCGGCAGCGACGTGGTACACAAGGTACCATACACCTGCTGGGCCAGGGTCAAGCTGGCGGTTCGCGAGACGCTCAAGGCCAACGCGCTGGCACGAGCAAGGCGCGGTCGCCGGGTCGAGACGTTTCTCCTTCTAACGCTGTTAGAAGTCCGAGCACATCTCGCTCTTCGCACCGCTCGCCACCGCTCCCCGCCACTCCAGCAGAAGCTCTAGCTCGAGCCCAGCTACTCCTCGACTTCCCTCCAGTAGCAGACAAGGCCGAAGACTGGAGGGCCACCATCTAGAGCCTCATCGCCTTCGCCAACAACGACACGCCGCAGCAGCCGACGACGTCGCGGCCACGGCAAGTCAGCCAGGTGCGGGCTGATGGAGACAAGACCGCAGGGGGTGCAACTACCGTGCACTCCCCGCCCCGAAGGCCGAAATCGCCGAATCGCCGGATCAAGATCGACGACGACTCCACGGCTTCGTCGGATCCACGAGCTCGCCGCGATCAACGCCAAGTCCTTGACGACAGACGACAAGAAGACGCTTGAACTCGCATCGAGCGTCGAAGAGAAGCGCGACGACAGTCCGACCAGCGCGCTGGGCCCGCTGTCGACATGCACGCGCCCGGAGAACCAGGCGACTTGTCGTACGCGGCGGGCTGCCCTGCGTTCACCCGTGAGCTGCGGCAAGTCCAGTGGCCCAGCATGAAGAACTTCAAGCCCGACGTACCCGAGAAGTACGACGGCAAAACTCATCCGTCAGAGTTCCTCAGCATCTACACCATCGCGGTGCAGGCTGCCGGGGGACGAGACGAGAAGATACTCGGGAACTACTTCCCGCTCGTGCTCAAGCCGAACGTCAGATCTTGGCTCATGCACTTGCGGGAGAACTCCATCTCTTCTTGGGCCGACCTGTGTCATCAGTTTGTCGGTGCCTTTACGGGCGGCCACAAGCCCCATGGCCAGGAAAGTGATCTTCATATACTTGCCCAGAAGGAAGGAGAGTCCCTGCGAAAGTACATCCAAAGATTCAGCCGCGTCCAGCACAACATCCCAGATGTCCACCCTGCCGCGGTTATTAGCGCGTTCCACTAGAACGTGTGTAACCGCAGGATGAGGGAGGAAATGGCGATGTGCAAGATCCGAGACGTCAGTGAGCTCTATGCCCTGGCCGACAAGTGCACACGCGCTGAGGAGGGGAGGAGACTCCCCGGAGAGGATACTGGAGCAGGAGGAACAGATAGTGCGGATGCCGCCCCGGCAAGGAAGAACCGGCGGCGGAACAACAGGAAGAAGAAGAACAAAGAAGTACTGGTTGTTGAGCAGTCCGGCAAGGAGGCTGGCGCCAAGAAAGCCCAGGTTGGCAGCTCCGGCAAGGAGACTGTGGCGGCCGCCGACAAGCAGGACGGCTCCGACAAGCAGTACTGCAAGATCCACCGTACCAAGGGCCATGACCTCCAGAACTGCAAAAGGGTCGAGTACCTCGTTGAGCAGCAGAAAGCTGAGTACGAGCGACGCGACAAGGAGAAGGCCCAGGGAGGTGGAGGAGAGTCCGGCAAGAAGCGGCCGTTCAATGGCCGGGGAGGGCGCCACGGCAAGGCCAAGCAGCGCCAAGGAGACAGACCTCCCCGCGGCCGCGACAAGGACGAAGACGAAGACGACGACGAAGACATGGAGGACGGAGACAACAGCGAGCAGGAGTTCCAGAAGGCCACAGAGGTTCTGTGCGTCGATGGAGGTGCATCTCTGCATACTTCCCACCGCCAACTCAAACAATGGGTGCGGGAAGTTAATGCAGCAGAGCCACCCATCGAGTCGCGCAAACTCCTGAAGTGGTCCAGCACGCCCATCATCTTCGACATTGAGGACCACCCTGATCGCACAACTGCGGTCGGGTGTTTGCCGATGCTGGTTTCACCAACCATCCGCAACCTCAAGGTCACCAAGATGTTGGTTGACGGCGGGGCCGGCCTGAACCTGATCTCCTCTGCTGTGGTCCGGAAACTACAGATCCCCGACAGCGAGCTTGAAGAAACCGGCACGTTCCAAGGGATCAACCCGGGAAAGAGCAAGCCGAAGGGGAAGATCACACTGCCTGTGACTTTTGGCGGGGAGCTGAACTTCAGGACTGAGAGGATCACCTTTGACGTTGCCGATATCCCATTGCCTTACAATGGGATACTTGGTCGTCCAGTGCTCGCCAAATTCATGGCAGCCTCTCATTATGCCTACAACATGCTCAAGATGCCAGGACCGATAAGCGTCATCTCTGTCCCCGGCGACAAGAAGGACGCGCTTATCTGTGCCGACAAGATTTACCGGGACGCAGCAGCCGCAACAGATAGCAAGACACTTGCTGCTGAAGCTCCCGGGGGGAAGAACAAGACCAAGTCCGGCAAGAGCTCTGGGGCCCACTCCGGCAAACGCACCTCCTCGGAGTGCTGCGCTGTCGTCGAGGACGCACCATAGAGCCCCACCGGCAAGTGCAAGAAGGCGATGGCAGCTCCGCCCACAACCAAGAAGGTGTCCGCCAAGGAGGACGGCACTGGTGGTACTTTCACCATCAGTGCCACGCTCGATCCTAAATAGGAAAGCGCGCTCGTTGCTTTCCTGCGGGCGAATGTCGACGTGTTTGCATGGCAACCGTCTGACATCCCCGGTGTTCCCAGGAAAGTGATCGAGCACAAACTTGCCGTTTGTCCTCACGCGCGGCCCGTCAAGCAGAAGGTCAGAAAACAAGCGGTGGAGCGTCAAGAGTTTATCGCTGAAGAAATCAAGAAGCTGGAAGCGGCAGGCCTTGTTAGAGGTGCACTTCATCCCACGTGGCTGGCCAACCCTGTTGTCGTGCGCAAAGCAAATGGGAAGTGGAGGCTTTGTATAGACTTCACCGATGTGAATAAAGCTTGTCCCAAAGATCCATTTCCCTTGCCGCGCATTGACCAGATTGTTGACTCCACAGCTGGATGTGAGTTGCTTTCGTTTCTTGATGCCTATTCAGGATACCACCAGATCTTTATGGCTGAAGAAGATGAAGAGAAGACCGCATTCATTACTCCATGTGGCACTTACTGCTTCATACGCATGCCCTTTGGATTGAAGAATGCCGGGTCAACGTTTGCGAGGGTAGTCCACACTGCTTTTGAGCCACAGATACACAGGAATGTAGAAGCTTACATGGATGATATAGTGGTCAAGAGCAAGGACAAGGATACTCTGATTCAGGACCTAGATGAAACCTTTGCGAATCTGCGCAAGATACAGCTCAAGCTTAACCCCGAGAAGTGCGTGTTTGGAGTCCCCTCCGGCAAGCTTCTCGGGTTCTTTGTGTCCCAGGGGGGATTGAAGCTAATCCCGACAAGATCAAGGCCACCGAGCAGATTGAGGCTCCGAAGCGCGTCAAGGATGTACGAAGGCTTGCCGGCTGTGTGGCTGCTCTCAGCAGGTTCATTTCTAAGTCCGCAGAACGCGCCTTGCCGTTTTTCAAAATCTTGAAAAAGGCAGGTCCAATGAAATGGACTCCGGAAGCAGAGGCAGCGCTGCAGGACTTGAAAAGGTACCTGTCCTCCACTCCAATACTTGTCGCACCTAGGCCACAAGAGAAGTTGCTGCTGTACTTAGCAGCAACCAATCAAGTGGTTAGTGCTGCGTTGGTAGCGGAAAGGGAGGCAGATGAGGAGCCCACAGCCCCGGCAAGCATATCCAGCGACAAGCAGGGGGCCTCCCCGACAAGCTCTGGCCCCGACAAGGATGGGTCTGCACAGATGCAAGAAGAGGTGCGGAAGAAGATGGTGCAGCGCCCAGTTTATTTTGTCAGTTCCCTCTTGCAGGGGGCTAGATCAAGATACTCTGGGGTGCAGAAGCTGCTTTTCGGCCTCCTCATGGCCTCGACAAAGCTGCGCCATTACTTCCAAGCACACGAGATAGCAGTGGTCACTCGCTTTCCGCTGAAGAGGATACTGCAAAATCCAGAAGCGACAGGCAGGATTGTCGAGTGGGCACTAGAGCTGTCAAGCTTTGCCCTCAAGTTTGAAAGTACTTCAACCATTCAGAGCAGAGCATTGGCAGAATTCATAGCAGAATGGACACCAACGCCAGACGAAGAAATTCCAGAGACAAGCATCCCCGTCAAAGAAACAAGCAAAGAATGGACAATGTACTTCGATGGGGCCTTCTCGCTGCAAGGCGCCCGCGCTGGTGTGCTGCTCGTCGCACCCACCGGCGAGCACCTCAAGTACGTCGTCCAGATGCACTTTCCCAAGGAGCAAGCAACGAACAATACTGCCGAGTATGAAGGTTTGCTTGCCGGCCTCAGAATCGCAGCAGAGCTTGGGATCAAGAAGCTGATTGTGCGGGGTGATTCGCAGTTGGTTGTCCGCCAAGTGAACAAGAGCTACCAGAGTCCGTTGATGGAAGCTTACGTCGACGAAGTGAGAAAGCTTGAAGAACACTTTGAAGGCTTGCAGATGGAGCACATTCCAAGAGCTCAAAACGACATCGCAGACGGCCTGTCAAAGTGTGCTGCACTGAAGCTACCTGTGGAACCAGGAATCTTTGTGCTCAAGTTAACTCAACCATCCGTTACACCATCAGTTGGACTAAGTAAGAAGAGGAAGCTGATCTCCGGTGACTACTTGCCGGCGGAACTTCCCGAAGCCGCCGCCAACAAGGTCCCCAAGATCAACGATAAATTTGCTGAGGAACAGTCTGCTCCTGCAGACCCTAGGGTTTGTACAGTTGAAGCAGGCGTTCCTGACAAGCTTTGCCTCGGCAAGCTTGCCGGGGAACGTCAAGCTCCGGCCGAGCCGCAGGTTCTTGCCGTAGAAGCTGACGTTCCCGCAGCAGCATTGATGCCTTTAGTCCTTGTTGTTGAGCCTCAGGCTCCAGCATGGGCACAGCAGATTGTCCGTTTCCTTCAAACAGGAGAACCTCCCGAAGAGCCAGAAGAAGCAGAAAAAATAACCCGACAGTCAAGTATGTATCAGTTTGTCGGTGATGAACTGTACAGAAGAAGACTCAACGGTGTCAAATTGAAGTGCATTCCCCAGGAAGATGGGCAAAAGCTGTTGGCAGAGTTACATGGAGGCATATGTGGTCACCACATTGGCGCAAGAGCACTTGCCGGCAAAGCGTTCCGGCAAGGTTTCTTTTGGCCAGAAGCCCTCCAGGATGCAACTGCACAAGTAACAAAGTGTGAAGCGTGCCAGTTCCATGCCAAGCAGATACATCAGCCAGCTCAAGCTCTCCAGACAATCCCTTTGTCCTGGCCATTTTCGGTCTAGGGGCTCGACATCCTCGGCCCCTTTCCCCGCGCAGCCGGGGGCTTTGAGTACTTGTACTTGTACGTGGCCGGAAGTCGAACCGGTGAGAAAGGTGACCGCACAGTCAGCAGTCAAGTTCTTCAGGTCGATTGTTTGCCGTTTTGGAATCCCTAACAGGATCATCACCGACAATGGCACACAATTCAGAAGTCGCACCTTCATGCAGTACGTCCAAGACCTTGGCGCCAAGGTCTGCTTCGCTTCTGTTGCTCACCCAAGGAGCAATGGTCAAGCGGAGAGGGCAAACGCTGAAGTGCTGCGCGGACTCAAGACAAGAACTTTTGACAGGCTGCACAAGTGCGGAAGAAACTGGATTGAAGAGTTGCCAGCGGCTCTTTGGTCAATCAGAACGACACCAAATCGAGCCACTGGACAGACACCCTTTGCTCTTGTCTATGGAGCAGAGGCAGTTCTCCCCACGGAACTCGTATACGGGTCGCCTCGAGTGCTCGCTTACGATGAGCTCGAGCAAGAGCAGCTGCGGCAAGATGACGCACTGCTCCTTGAGGAGGACCGTCTTCAGGCTGCTGTACGAGCTGCTCGATACCAGCAAGCTTTGCGCCGCTACCATAGCCGCAAAGTTAAAGCCAGAAGCCTCGAGGAAGGCGACCTTGTTCTTCGGCGCGTTCAATCCGCCAAGAATTCCAACAAGTTGACGCCGAAGTGGGAAGGCCCTTATTGGGTGAGACAAGTCACAAGGCCCGGCGCTGTCCGCCTTGAGACCGAAGAGGGCTTACCGGTGAGCAACTCCTGGAACATTGAGCACCTTCGCAAGTTTTACCCATAAGGCGCGGTTGCCGTGATCCGCTCCGGCAACCACCTTTTGTACAAGTCTTGCCGCTGCTGCTTGTAAACCTTTGTACAAAGCCGGGCGCAGACCCCGTGCATCAGTAAAACATATGTGCCTCGCACAACTTGTCGTTTCATGCCTTTTCGTTTTTCTTGCATGTATTATCTGACACTTTGTGCAGCACGCACCCCCGGTAAGCAATAACGAGCCGCAAGACTCTGTATCTATGTTTCCTCCCTTTTTTCTTTTTCTCTCAAGCAGAAGAAGTTTTTCCTCGCGCACAAGTTTGCCGGGGGCAAAGGAAACAGTGGTATGGACCAAGTGCCGTTCAAGAAACCCTCGCCTTGCCGGGAAGCATACGACACACAAAAGCTAAGTCGCCAAAGTTTGAGCATTCAAATTTTTAAATTTTAAGGTTATCTTCCTTGAACGACCACACTTTGTATGGAAAACCTGTGCGCGGAGGAACCAACTCGTGGCTAGCCGCGCCCTTACTTTGTTTCGAGCACGCTCAACGGCTTAAGCGTGCTGCAACAAGTGTCGCGCCCTTACTTCGTTTTCGAGTTCGCTCAACAACCTAAGTGTGCTGCGACTAGCTGCGACAAGGTTTCTTGTCGGCAACGGCGCTGCCAGCAGGCTGCTGAAGTTCCGCACTCAGCGCTCGCGGCAAGGGTCCCTTTGCCGGCGAGTTCCCTAAAAGCGTAGGGCAAAAGCATACAAAGCAAAGAAGTCGAGTAAAGGAAATAACACTGCATTAACAACCCAAAATAAAGTTATGATACAAAATGACTTGTCGCAACGCTAATAGACTATTGTTCGTGACATGGTTGGCAGCGACAAAGGAAGCAAAAAGGAAAACAGCCTAGTCTGCGCGGTCGCCGTCGACTCTCTTGATCTTGCCCACCTTGGCCACGATGGGTGCGACAAGGGCCTTGAGCGCCTCCTGGTTAGCGTCGGGCGGCAAGGTCCTGAGGACGTTGTCGAGGTTGAGTCTTGGGTTACGAAAGGCTATCTTCATCAGCACCCTCTCCATGACTCCTGTGCAAAGCATGCGCGCCTCGTTCGCCAGCTGCGTGGGGATCCTCTCCCGGAGCTGCTGGAGGGCCGGCGCCACTCCCCTGAAGAACAAGCTTAGCTTGGCGCTGTGAGGGAGATTCTCGTCGGTGGAGTACCCGAGGTGCTCCGTCCCCAGCCCCGCCAACTCCCTGTCGATGTCAGCGGCGGCGGCGACAAGCCCCTCGGTCCAGTGCTCCACCGTCAGCCTGAAGTTGTTTTGGGAGAGGGCGGCGCTGTCCAACAGTGCCCTCTCAGCCCTAAGGTCCTCCTTCAGCTTCATCTCCCAATTTCTGGCGCTGTCAAGTGATGCGGTGAGGGTGGACAGCTTCAACTCCAAGTCTGCAATGGAATCCTTGGCGATGGCGAGCTCCATGCCCTTGTCGGAGAGACGGACCTGCAGCTCGGAGTGGCTGTGGGCGTCCTTCTCCCTCTCCGACACGGCAACCTTCTCTTCGCTCATTTTCAAGTGTATCTCCAGCTGCGCCACCCTCGCCTCCAGGTCTCTCTTGGCGGTCTCAGCAGCTGCAGCGGCGTCCTTCGCCTCCTGCAGAACTCCGGCAAGAGACTGTTCCCGCGCGGCAAGGTCGTCCTCGTGGCTGTCGAGGTCGACTTTCTGCTGCATTAGTTCACCTTCCCGCCGAGACAGCTCTTCGGCGGCGAGCCGTTGCTGCTCCTCTGCTTCGGCCTTCTCAAGTATGAACACCTGATGCGCCTCGGCGAGCTCCTCCCGCTCCTCCGCCAAGGATCGGAGGGCCGCCTGGTTGGCGGCCCGGAGCTCTTCGGAGCGCTTCTCCAAGTCGACGCCCGCCTTGGCGGCCAGAGCCTCTCGGGACTCCAGCTTGGCCTGCCTGGCGCGGTACAGGGCCAGGAGCCTCCGCAGAAGCCGCTCCTCCTCGGGCTCGCTACTGCTGCCGGGCGCGTCGACGAACTTCAGCCCGGCGGAGGTGAGGACTTCCCCGTCGAAGGCCTCTCCCTCCACGGGTGCCCTTGACGTAGATGCCCACGGGAGCTGAATGAAGACCACGTTTCCAGCCTCCAGGTAGGCGCCTGTTTCGGCCGCGGCAGCAGCAGGGTCGGCGGTCGGCGCAGCGTCTGACGCTCCTGCGGCCTCAGGGCCGTCAGTGCGACCGCCGGTCCCTTCCTCAGCTGCCGCGTCGGCGGCCTTGGCTGCCTCTTCGACGGCGGGCTCGTCAGTACCGATCGCCTCCTCGGTAGCCGCGGCGTCACCAGTGTTGCCGCGCGTGTCCTCCTCGGTGGCGGCCTCCGTCTCCATCGGCTCTGGAGCGGACGAGTCTGAAGACCAGAAAAGAAGAAGAAAGAAGAAAGTAAATGTCAAGCAAATATCCAAAAAAGAGAAATTCAAGAGAAGAAAAGTACAAGGGTTACCTGCACGGGCCTCTTCCTCGATGGGGTTCCTTGCCGGGGAGTGTTCCCTCGGCGGCGTGGTGGTACTCCCCGCCGGCGGAGGGCCGCTGGCGCCTTCCCTTGGCGGGGTGCTCGCCCTTGGCGGAGTACTCGCCCTTGGCGGGGTACTCGCCCTTGGCGGGGTATCCCCCCTCGCCGGGGGGCTCCTCCTTGGCGGTGAAGTCGAGATGTGCGGCTCGTCGGGAACGATCTCTTGGCGCTCCTGAGGCTGCTGCTTTGCTTCTGCACAAGTCAACAAACAAACAAAACGTTAACAAGGATAAGGAGGCCACGCGCGCCCGACAAGCGAAGAGTGAACAGAAAACTTACGCTGAGGGCTGCGCTGGGGGCTGCGCTGGGGGCTGCTCTGGAGAGTGGCTTCCTGGTCCGGCAAGCTTGTCGCAGGCGCATCCCCTGCTGTTGCGACGAGCTCGTCCTCAAGATCGACCACCGGGATCTTGGCCCTCTTCGCCGCCCTCTGGGCCAGGGTCCTCGAAGACGGGCAAAATCAGAATCAAGCAAAGAAGATTCAAGACAAGAGCAAATCGAAGGAAATAAGAGTTGACAGTGCTTACTCTTCCTCCTCCTCGTCAGAGCTGAGCACGGAAAAAATCGAAGTCCGCCTCGCGCGTCCGGGCGCGAGGAGCTGGAGGAGTAGGCTCCCTCTGCCGCTTGGCGGGCGCAGGGACGATGGTCTGAGAAGACCCCGCTCCAGTTGTCGCCGAGGCACGAGGGGCGGCACGAGCGTTAGCCCCAGCCCGGGAAGACCCTCCTCCGGCCACTGTTGAAACGCGGGGCACTCCCTTGGCTCCCTTGCTTGTCGTGGCGGCGCGTGTCGAACGGCGCTGCGGCTGCTGGCCCGCCGGCTGCCCCGCCACGTCTGCGGCTTTGCGAAGGCGCCTCCTCGCTGGAGCCGGAGGACTTGCCGGTGGCGGTGAGCTCCCCGAGGACGAAGAAGAGGAGTCGAGGTTCAGCGACCCGCCTGAGTCTTCGGCAGGATCGCTCGATCCGACGCCCTGCTCGGCGGGCCCGCTCGACTCTGTGCCTTGCTCGGCGGCCTCGCTTGTCCCAGCAGGTTGCCCGGCAAGCTTTGCCACTTTTAGGAACTCTTCCTCCTCGGCCAAACTTACCGCCTCCGCTGCGTCCGCCTCTTCCACAATATATCCAAATTCGCCCGCGGCCCTGGCTGCAGCTGCCTCCTCCAACTTGGTGGCAATATACGCCATCTCCTCGTCGGTGGTGTCACGGGTGAGGCCCCTCTTCTCGTCGGGCTTGATTGGCAGCTCCGTTAGGTTGTCGAAGAACGTTTGCACGGCTTCGTCGGAAGGCTCCTGCCAAGTGGGGTCAATCCCATGGGAGTCACACAACGCCATCGCCGCGCGGATGGCGCTGAGCGACGAGTTGTTGCACAACGGAACTACGCCCGGCGGCAACGCGAACCACTCTGGATGGTTGCGGTCGTACTTGAATAGCGCATGGAGCATTCCGTTGAGCTCCATCACCGTGAAGTTGTAGTTGAGGCCCGGGCGCAGCCTCATAATGTCCGCCGCGTTATCAAACTCCCAAGCAGGCCTTTTCCTCTCCTGCAAAGGAGCGATGCGGCGGCGAAGAAAGTCTGCCCCGACAGCACCTACAGTGAGCCTAGCTTGCCGGAGGCGAAGAATCCTAGTGGTGGCTATCTTCAGCTTGTCGTCTTCAGGGGCCAGGTCACTCCAGTCATTGCCGCGCACTACTGCAACTTGGCGCCGGGAGGTGAACTGCTGTGGTTCGTCCTCCATGATCCAGCACCAGTTGGCCCTCCACTCCTCCCACTTGCCGCGGAGCTCCCCAGTCAAGTAAGCCTCTTTCTTATGGAGCCTGAAGATCCAAGAGATCCCGCCGGACAGAGGAGACCCAGACTCGACTCAAGGCGTAAAGTAATGGCGGAAGAGGGCTACATTGGGGTAGACTCCGACAAAGTTCTCGCACAGATGTGCGAAAACGGCCATGGTCAAGACGGCGTTTGGGGTGAAATCAAGGAGATGAAACCCGTAGGTATTCATAATATCACAGAAGAACTCCGAGTATGGTGGGCAGAGTCCACAATAGAAGAACAGAGCAAAAAAGGCGTATCCTCCCGGAAACATCTCGCAGGCCTCGGCGAGGAGTACCTTGGTGCGCGGGTGCGCTTTTGTCTCCCTCGACCAGAAGAGGTAGAAGGAGTCCTTCAGCTCCTCCGCGCTGAGCCTCGGCGGAAAAACCACCATCTTCTTCCGCATTGATGCTAGCTTCAGCGCCTTGGCGGTCTTCGCGGCCTTCGCCTTGTCGCCCTTCGGGGCCATGGCGGGGACGGCGAGGGAAGTCGACGGCGCTGGGGATGCTGGTGGCGGCGGAGGAAGGGTGGGGCGCTGCTCTCTTTCAACCTTCGGGAAGGAGGAGTGCAGCGGGGGTTTCTGGAGGATGAAGAAGAAGCGGGCGAATGGAGGGAACTGCCCCTGTTTCCCCTGCTTTTAAGGGGGAGAGGGGGACGTTCCGCATTTTCCCCATTAAAGAAACAGGCCACGATCTCTCCCACGACGCCGCAATCGACGCGTGCCGTTAGGGAGGGGCGCGACGGATGCGGAGTGGGATGCGGCGCGCCGTGGGCCGCGTGTGCCCGTGCACTGTTTTGGGCCTGGCCCAACAGCGCTCGGCACCGTGTGTGGCCTAGGCCCGGGGGCTCCTGTCGGCGTACTAAAGTAGGGGTACCTTAGTATCCCCAACTTGTGCACGGGCAGTAGCAGCGTCCCGTGGCAGGGCTTGCCACGCGTTCGCCAAGGCCCACTAAGGTTCCTTTGGAGCCATTCAAGAACAAAGTATTCGAGTTAAAGAAACAAGGCCCCGGCAAGAGGAGCTTGCCGGGAAGGCCGCTCCAGGCTCAAGACCACCCCTTTCACACAAGACCCTGGCAAGAGGAGCTTGTCAGGAAGGCCAAGCATGGCATTTCAGGAGACTTGCCGCGACGCTCCGCGCGTCGCGGCAAGGCCCGGAGAGCGACAAGCTTCCGGGCTCGGCAAGGTAGCGGCCGCGGCAAAGCGCTTGCCGCGGCGGGCTTCCACTGTGTGCCCGCGCTCCAGCTCATCCGGCCACGCGTCGCCCTGGGGCCCCTCCAGGGGCACGTGGTGGAAGGCTGTGCAGCCTGGGGTACACGGTGGCGAGCTGCGATGACGAGGCCACCCTCGTGGCGGACGAAGACGCCCTGACGGACGCTTTTTTGCACTGTTCGGGGTGACGGCGACGAGCATTTAATACCCTTGTCCCCTGCCGTCAGGGTTAGGTACAGAGCACTGTACATACATTGTTCCAACTACCCCCCCCCCTCTTTTTTACGTTTTTACCCTCACCTACGTTGCCACCTGTCGGTGACCCCTTTGACCTATAAAAGGAGGCCCATGCGCAACATAGAGGGGGTTCCGATCTTCGATCACTCTCACGCCCGGTGTAGCTAGCAACAAGTACTGTAGGTCTCCTCGCTCCCGGGCCAAGAACACAATACAAACCAAGGCAGGAGTAGGGTTTTACGCATCCGTGCGGCCCGAACCTGGGTAAACTGCTCGCGTGCTCGCCTCGATCCGCCCTTCGTGCATCCTCCGCTCCCTTGCCGTACCGAAAAGGGGCTCCGGTCCCATAGGTGTTCATGGGTGATCAGTTTCCCCAACACATAGCAATAGAAGCAAGACCAATAATTTCATCTTTACTATGTAATTCTTTTTCATGAAGCTTTCTATTAAACTTGGAGAAATTAAATTCATGAGACTCATTACCAAAACTAACACCGAAAGTTTGTTTCTTACAATCTATCTGAGCATTAACGGTGTTCAAGAAGGGCCTACCAAAGATAATGGGACAGAAGTCATCTTGTGGGGAACCAAGAACAAGAAAATCAGTAGAGTATTTTATTTTCCCACACAAGACTTCAACATCTCTAACAATCCCAATTAGTGAAATAGTGTCTCTATTAGCCAGTTTAATAGTGACATCAATGTCTTCTATTTCTGCAGGTGCTATGTCATTCATAATTTCTTGGTATAGAGATTAGGGAATAGCACTCACACTACCACTTATGTCACATAAACCATGATAGCAATGATCTCCAATTTTGACCGAGACAACGGGCATGCCAACAACAGGTCTATGTTTATCCTTTTTATCAGGTTTGGCAATTCTAGCAGCTTCTTCATTAAAGCAAATAACATGCCCATCCACATTTTTTCCAAGAGGTCCTTGACCATAGCAATATTAGGCTCTACTTTAATTTTTTTCATCAGGTTTAGGTGTTCTAATATAACTTTTGTTAACCATAGTTGAAAGTTTAGCATGTTCCTTTATCCTAATAGGGAATGGTGGTTTTTCAATGTAAGGAGTAGGAACAACTGGATCAACATTATAAAGTATAGTTTCTTCTTTAACTCGTACCGGTTCCTTAATTTCCTCTTTAACACGTGGTTGACATTTGAACCACTTCTCTTTAGGGAGATCAACATGAGCAGAAAAAGATTCACAAAAGGAGGCTACTATCTCAGAGTCAAGTCCATATTTAGTGCTAAACTTTGAAAAGGCATCAGTATTTATAAAAGATTTAACACAATCATACTTAAGCTTAATACCTGACTCTTTACCTTCTTTGAGTTCCCAATCTTCAGAGTTGCGTTTAATTCTCTCTAAAAGATCCCACCAGAATTCAGTAGTTTTCTTCATAAAGGAACCAGCACAAGAAGTATCAAGCATGGATCGATCATTATGAGAAAGCCGAGCATAAAATTTTTGGATAATAATTTCTCTTGAGAGCTCATGGTTGGGGCATGAATATAACACTGACTTAAGCCTCCCCCAAGCTTGAGAAATACTTCCTCCTTCACGAGGCCAAAAATTATATATATAATTCCGATCACGATGAACTAGATCCATAGGATATTTTTTTTGGTGAAACTCCATTTTCAATCAGTTCCAATTCCAAGATCCAATATCATCGCATAGCCTATACCATGCTAATGCTTTTCCCTTCAAAGATAAAGGAAAAACCTTCTTCATAACTTGATCCCTGGGTAGACCTGCAAGCTTAAACAATCCACAAACTTGTTCCACATATATAAAGTGCATATCAGGATGTTCGGTTCCATCTCGTGCATAAGGATTAGCTAGCAGTTGTTCTATCATACCCGAAGGGATTTCATATTCAATATTTTCAGTACGTGCAGCGGGTTGAGGGGTAGCTAATTGTGGTTCCAGTTGAGGTGAAGATACCCCGAACAAACCCCTCAAAGGATTGTTCTCCATAGTAACAAGTGACAATAAATTTCAGCACACTATATAAATGTTTCCTTACGAATTTCCACTTACCAGAAACGCTTCACTCCCCGGCAACGGCACCAGAAAATTGCCTTGATGACCCACAAGTATAGGGGATTAATTGTAGCTCTTTTCGGTAAGTAAGAGTGTCGAACCCAACGAGGAGCAGAAGGAAATGACAAGCGGTTTTCAGAAAGGTATTTTCTGCAAGCACTAAAATTATCGGTAACAGATAGTTTGGTCATAAGATAATTCGTAACGGGTAACAAGTAACAACTGTAGCAAAGGTGCAGCAAGGTGGCCCAATCCTTTTTATGGCAAAGGATAAGCCTGGACAAACTCTTATATAAAGCAAAGCGCTCCCGAGGACACATGGGAATTATCGTCAAGTTAATTTTCATCATGCTCATATGATTTGCATTCATTGCTCTGATAATCTTATATGCAAAATGGATGTATCATTCTCTCTCAAAAAAATTATGTTGGAAGTGTAGGCACGTTCTGATGACTTTCTCTCAAATGGAGAAGGGGGTGGAGGGGTATATACAACCTCCACAAAAAATCCAACCGTTACACACATTTGAGCCAACATGGTTAGACCGAATAGATGAACTCGGTGAGACCGATTCAGTTCAAAATTGTGAACGTTAGATATCACAGTGGGACCGACTGGAACAACTCGGTGGAACTGATGTGCTAGGTGAGGGAGTCCTGGATTGAGGGGTCCTCGGGTGGCCGGATAACTCGTGGTGGACCGGACTAGTGGGCCGTGAAGAACATTGTTGAAGATCGTCTCTCGTATCCGGATAGGACTCATGTATTCGTATAATTGTAGGTTTTAGGTTCGGGTGTAATATTTCCTTCCTCTGCAAGATGGTTATGTACAAACCCTAGGCCCCTCCAGTGCATATATAAACTGGAGGGCTTAGTCTGTAGAGGCTAGAGAATCATAACATCCTCATAGGCTAGGCTTTAGGGTTTAGCTATTACGATCTCGAGGTAGATCAACTCTTGTAATCATATTCATCCAGATTAATATAGCAGGAAGTAGGGTATTACCTCGACCGAGAGGGCCTGAACCTAGGTAAACATCGTGTCCCCAGTATCCTGTTACCATCGATCCTCAGACGCATAGTTCGGGACCCCCTACCCAAGATCTGCCGGTTTTGACACCGACATTGGTGCTTTCATTGAGAGTTCCACTATGTTGTCGACCGAAGGACTGATGGATCGCTTCGTCAACCACGACGGCACCACCGAGGGAACTTTCCTTCCCGGCCAGCTTTTTGTGTTCGGTGGCTTCATGCTCCATGCCAACACAGAAGGCCACCTCGAGCAGGTTGAGAGCTACGCCCCTAGCCGTCAGGTCAGGTTTGGAAGCTTGAAATACGTTGCTGATATCCGTGGAGACACGATCTTTGACAGATTCGAGCCCACGACGACCTCTCCCTGCCACCATGATGAACAAGACCTAACTTTGTCGTCGGACCAGGAAATAGCACATGTAACCATTCTGGCCCTAGATCCAGAACAGATCGCGTCACCCGAGGACGGGAAGCTCAACCCCGCCGAGGAAACCACAAACTCAATGGCGCTGGAGCCACACACGGACCCAACTCTGAGCAGGGTCTGTGTTATCGAAACTCCGGACTTGTCTCGGGCCATCCGTACGTTCCGAATCATGCGCATTTGTGCCCTTCAAGCTTGATCAGGCGTCTATTGCCGAATTCAGCGCTGCTGATATCTTCCGGCACTCACCTTTTAGCAATGTACTAAACTCGTTAAAATCTCTCTCCTTAGTTGGGGACACACAACCGAATTATATCCGGTTCGAACTGGAGGCTGATGATGGAGAATTTTGCTCCCCACCCACCACCCACTTGGTAGCCACGGTCGAAGATCTAACTGGTCTACTTGACTACGCTTCCGAAGACTTCGAAGGGATGGACCTCGAAGCCGAAGCAGATCTAGAACAAAACCGGCCCGTAACCGAGCGATGGACAGCTACATCTTCATACGATGTGTATATGGTGGATACACCTAAGGAGAAGGAGGGCGACGGCGAAAACGATCCCGCAAAGGACAAGCTTGTCGATGAACCTCCCAAACGTCGGCGTCCAAAGCGCCGAACTAAATCCCGTAAAGGGAAAGATAGCAACATTTTCACTAACGACGGTGATAGTCCAGAGCAAGCCGAAGACCCGGCAGACCCAGCGATGGAGCAGGACGAGCGAGAGGACGGCGAACATAGTCCGAAACCACTGTTCGATGACAGCGATGCCGAAGATAATAATTATGAACCTGTCTCCGAATAGGATGTCAGCCTGCGTGACTGAGGGAGTCCTGGATAGAGGGGTCCTCGGGAGGCCATATAACTCTTGGTGGGCCGGACTGGTGGGCCGTGAAGATCATAGTCGAAGATCATCTCTCGTATCCGGATAGGACTCATGTATTCATGTAATGGCAAGTTTTAGGTTCGGGTGTAATCTTTCCTTCCTCTGCAAGGTGGTATAAACAAACCCTAGGCCCCTCAGGTGTGTATATAAACCAGAGGGTTTTAGTCCGTAGAGGCTAACGGAGGATCTCAAATCCTCATAGGCTAGACTTTAGGGTTTAGCCATTATGATCTCGAGGTAGATCAACTCTTGTACTCATATTCATCCATATTAATATAGCAGGAAGTATGGTTTTACCTCGATCGAGAGGGCCTGAACCTGGGTAAACATCGTGTCCCCTGCCTCCTATTACCATCGATCCTCAAACACATAGTTCGGGACCCCCTACCCGAGATCCGTCGGTTTTGACACCGACATTGGTGCTTTCATTGAGAGTTCCACTATGTCGTCGACTGAAGGATTGATGGATCGCGTCATCAAAAATGATGGCAACATCGAGGGAATCTTCCCTACAGGACAACTCTTTGTGTTCGGCGGCTTCGCGCCATGCGCTAACACTGAAGGCCATCTTGAGCAGATTGAGAGCTACGCTCCGGGCCATCAAGTCAGATTCGGAAGCTTAAACTACGTTGCTGATATCCGCAGAGACTTTATCTTCGCCGGATTCGAGCCAGCGGCAACCTCACTCTGCCTTCGCGATGAACATGACCTAGCTCTGTCATCGGATCATGAAATAGCACCCGCAATAGTTCTGGCCCTAGAACCGGAACAGACTGCGCCGCCCGAGGACGGGAAGCTCAACCCCGCCACGAAAGTCGCGGACTCCACGGTGTTGGAGCCGCACACAAACCCAACTCTAGACGAGGTTTGTGTCATCGAAACCTCGGACCTAACTCTGGCCTCGGATTCCGAATCACATGCATATGCGCCCTTCAAGCCATATCGGGCATCTATCGCCGAATCCAGTGCTGCGGATATCTTCTAGCACTCACCCTTTGGCGACATGCTAAGGTCGTTAAAATCCCTCTCCCTAGATGGGGACACACAACCGCATTGTATCCGTTTCGAACTGGAGGCTCATGGAGAATTTTGCTCCCCAGCCACTGAGGGAGTCCTGGATCGGGGGTCCTCATGTGGCTGGACAAACTCGTGGTTGGCCGGACTGGTGGGCCATGAAGATTATTATAGAAGATCATCTCTCGAATCCGGATAGGACTCATGTGTTCTTGTAATGGCAAGTTTTAGGTTCGTGTGTAGATTTTCCTTCCTCTGCAAGATGATATGTATAAACCCTAGGCCTCTCCGGTGTGTATATAAATCGAAGGGTTTAGTCCGTAGAGGCTAGAGAAGGTCAACATCATCGCAATATCCTCATAGGCTAGACTTAGGGTTTAGCCACTACGATCTCGAGGTAGATCAACTCTTGTATTCATATTCATCCATATTAATATAGCAGGAAGTAGGGTATTACTTCGATCGAGAGGGCCTGAACCTGGGTAAAACATCGTGTCCCCAGCCTCATGTTACCATCGATCCTCAGACGTATAGTTAAGGACCCCCTACCCGAGATCCGCCGGTTTTGACACCGACATTGGTGTTTTCATTGAGAGTTCCACTATGTCGTCGATGGAAGGACTGATGGATCACGTCGTCAACTGCAACGGCGATGCTGAGGGGATTTTTCCTCCCGGTCATCTTTTCGTGTTCGGCGGCTTCGCGCTTTGTGCCAACACTGAAGGCCACTTGGAGCAGATCGAGAGCTACGCCCCTAGACATCATGTCAGATTCAGGTGCTTGAACTATGTTGTTGATATCCGTGGAGACTTGATCTTCGTCAGATTCGAGCCGGCGGTAACCTCTCTCAGCAACCACGGTGATCATGACTTAACTCTATCATCGGATCAGGAAATAGCACCTGTAACAGTCCTGGCCCTAGATCAAGAACAGATCGCGTCACCCGAAGATGGGAAGCTCAACCCCACCACGGGAGCCACAGACTCTACGGCGTTGGAGCTGCACACGGACCCAACTATGGATGGAGTCTATCTTACCGGAACTCCGGACTCAACTCCGGTCTCCGATTCCGAATTGCGCATAACCGCGCCCTTCAAATCCGATTAGGCACATATCACCGAATTATGTGCTGCAGATATTTTCCAGCACTCACCCCTTGGAGACATGTTAAAGTCGTTAAGATCTCTCTCCTTGGACGAGAGTACACAGCCAAATTATATCCGGTTCGAACTGGAGGCTGATGGAGAATTTCGGCCCCCACCCACTACCCACTTGATAGCCACGGTCGAAGATCTAACCAATCTACTTGACTATGCTTCCGAAGACTTCGAAGGGATGGACCTCGAAACTAAAGCGGATCCAGATCAAGGCCGGCCCGTAACCGGGCGGTGGACGGCCACGTCTTCGTACGACATGTACATGGTGGATACACCCAAAGAAGTGGAGGGCGACGGCGAAAACAATCCCGTAGAGGACAAGCCCACCGAAGAACCTCCCAAGCGCCGACGTCCAAAACGCCGAACTAAATCCTGTAAAGGAAAGGACAGCAACACCGTGACTAATGACGGTGACATTCTTGAACAAGCCGAAGACCCCGCAGACCCAACGATAGAGCAGGAGGAGCGAGAGGACGGCGAATAGAGTCCGAAGCCGCGGTCCGATGACAACGATGCCGAATACGGTGACTACGAACTGGTCTCCGAAGAAGAGGCTAGCCTGGATGACGATGAATATATCGTCCCAAAAGAACCCTCTAAACAAAAACGCTTCCATCGGCGGCTTATAGCCACCGCACGGAGCCTAAAGAAGCAGCAGAGACAGCTTCGAGCTGCACAAGGAACGCTCAATGATAGATGGAACGAGGTGCTAGACGCCGAACAGAAACATGGCTTTCACGGCCAAACCAAAGGCTATCCTAAGCGCAAGCTGCTGCTCGAATTCGACGACAAGGCCGTTGCGCCCGTCCCACCGAAAAATAACACCGCCAACAAGCCGGACCGACCACCTCGTGGACGGGATAGAGTCGCTAGAAATGGCGTAAACAAGCCCCCACCACCACCCCATAAAGGAAAGGAGGGTGCAGCCCAAGATCGAAAACACGATCTACGTCAGGACCTAAACAAAAAAGCTAGCAAGACCAGGTCTATGTTTGGACCTAGGAACCGAGCTCCCGCACGGGACGGCGCTATCAAGCCAATCACGTCGGTGACATACCAGTTCAGGGTCAATACCGAACACCACAACCATCGGACATACGCCACGATATATCAAGATACAGAGGAGCTTCACACCCTCTATGCTTCACCGATGAGGTGCTGGGTCATGATTTCCCAGAAGGGTTTAAACCCGTGAACATCGAAGCGTACGATGGAATGACGAATCCCGCCATCTGGATAGAAGACTTTATTCTTCACATCCACATGGCTCGAGGAGATGATCTCCATGCCATCAAATATTTACCCCTCAAGCTAAAAGGACCAGCTCGGCACTGGCTAAACAGCCTCCCAAAGAACTCCATTGGGAGCCGGGAAGAACTTGAGGATGCTTTTCGGGCCAATTTTCAAGGGACTTATGTCTAGCCCCCGGACGCTGACGATCTAAGTCACATTATCCAACAACCCGGTGAGTCAGCCGCAAGCTTTGGAATCGGTTTCTTACTAAGAAGAACCAAATCGTGCACTGTTTGGATGCTAAAGCCCCAGCGGCATTTAAGCACAGTATCTGGGATGAATGGCTGGCCAGACACCTTGGACAGGAAAATCCAAGGACAATGGCAGCCTTAACTACACTCATGACTCGCTTTTGCACGGGTGAGGTTAGCTGGTTAGCTCATAGCAGCACCAGTGACCCTGGAACATCTGAAGTCAGGGATGGCAATCGAAAGCCACGACGTAACAAAAACAAACGTCGAAACAATTCGGGAAGCCCAGATGATACATCGGTAAACGCCGGATTTAGTGGCTCCAGACCCGTTCAATGGAAGAAGCCATTTAAAGGCAACAAAGACGGTCCATCAAGTCTGGACAGAATATTAGACAGGCCCTGCCAAATTTATGGCACCCCAGAAAAATCTGCCAACCACATATACCGTAATTGTTGGGTTTTCAAGCACGCTGGCAAGCGAAACGCCGAACACAAGGGGAAGGAGCCTCAGAGCGAAGACGAGGATGAACCTCGCCAGCCGAATATGGGGGGCAGAAGAAATTTCCACCGGAGGTCAATACAGCGAACAAGATATATGCCACTCATATCCCAAAGAGGGAGCGTAAGCGCACACTCCGAGACGTCTATGCCGTTGAGCCTGTCGCCCCCAAATTCAACCCATGGTCAGCCTGTCCGATCACTTTCGATCGCAGGGATCATCCGACTAGTATTCGGCATGGGGGTTCGGCTGCCTTAGTGCTCGACCCAATAATATATGGATACCATCTAACCCGAGTCCTTATGGACGGCGGCAGTAGTCTCAATCTGATATATCAGGACACTATCCGCAAGATGGGGATCTACCCTTCAAGAATCAAGCCAAGCAGCACGACCTTTAAAGGAGTGATACCGGGCGTTGAAGCCCGCTGCACAGGCTCTTTAAAACTGGAATTTGTATTCGGTTCTCCAGACAACTTTTGAAGCGAAGATCTAATCTTCGATATAGCTCCTTCCGAAGTGGCTATCACGCTCTACTCGGAAGAACGGCCTTCGCCCGCTTTAATGTAGTCCCGCATTATGCCTATCTAAAGCTTAAAATGCCTGGAACACGTGGCGTTATCACGGTCAATGGAAATATGGAGTGCTCTGTCCGTACGGAGGAGGACATTGCGACCTTGGTAGTTGAAGTCCAATGCGGCATGTTCAAGCTAGATAATCTATCAATAGCAGACACAACTAGACGTGTCCGGCACACGCCTCAGTGCGGTAGCCCAGATGAACCTGAGCAAGATTGACAGCTACGCCCCCGTCAACTGCCCCATAAGGTGATAGCATATGTGCCTCGAGTACATAATTATGCCTTAAAAATTCCTTGGGCGACGACTGGGGGCGCCCGCATATAGTCTATAGTTCAGCTAGACCCTATTCGGACTCTAAACTTATCTTCTGTAAGTTCGTTAAATGAACCAAACTTGTTATGGCCACATTAGATTGATTTTTCTTTTCAAGGATCATTTTTCTTTCTTTTTCGTACAGATGGCCATCATACTCACACCTTCAAGGACACATTATAGAGGAGAAAACGGCGCAGACGTGCAGCAGGGACCCGCACTAAGGTTTCTTTTTAGATTAAGACCATGCGTAAACCTTTTTTTCTCTTTCTTCTTATATACCTTCTTGGCATGTAAGCTGTCCAAAAAAAGGTCCTCGGCATTATCTGTAAGTTTGCGGCTCGCCGCACAATAAAGGGATACTAATAGAGCAGCCTTATTTGTATTATGTCCAGAGTTTTATTCACTCATCGTGGAATGTTCTCTCCCCGCATCAGATTGCCATATGTGCCTTGTGAATAAGGGTTTATTGCCAGGGGCTTTACTCAGCCCTGGCACACGTTGAAAAGAACGAACACCTATACGGAGTGTTCGGCGTCCTGGATGTTTGCCTTATATACATCAGTTCTGAATCATGTCTTGGGTCAATAGTTGGGTTGCCCGGCTCCTGTGCTTACCCCTACGTTCCCGATTGTTCGGCTAGGGTGTAACGGGAGAACTACTGCGATAGAACTTCTGGCTAGTCCGGTCAAGTACCTAAGTAGAGAAAGCCGAAAACTGACTGTCATGATAAGCGAGAACCTGGTCAGCAATCCAGTGACTTAGTTTTATACTACGATCAATAGAGATCTACCCCGTGTTATACGAAGGGCTGGTTTTTTGCCCAGCCAAGTGCAAAAGGATACCTTAATTCGGAAATATCATTCCGCACCAGGGGCTAGTACCTAGCCCCACTTGTCAAACTCCTACGACTAAGTGAAAGCAATAACGCTGCATAGTCTGATTGCCTGGTTCGCTCTACATACACCTCCTATATGGACCAAAACGTTCGATAAAGAGTGTATATGCATATGACCGAACACCCCAGTACTATGTACTTGGGGGCTGAAGCCTACGACTAGAAACTTTCAGATTTAGATAAATAGTCATACAGGAGGTAAAAGACGCTGCTATTATAAATTGCGCAAAAGTTATATACATTGGATTCATAAGCATAGTCTTTACATCCGGATACAATCATTCAAAGACAACATCCTTCGAACTTTGGCCTTCTACAAGGCGGGCGCCGTTGATGACGTCCTCAAAGTACTTCTCTGTCTTGCGCTGCTCCTTGCCTGCGGGCAGGCCAGCAGTAGCTATATGCACTGCGTTCATCTTCGCCCAGTGCACCTTGACACGAGCGAAGGCCATCCGAGCACCTTCTATACAGGCCAAATGTGTTAATGCGTCGACCCGCAGACTTGCCTCGACGAGCCGCTTCACCAATCCGAAGTAACTAATTGGGATTGGCTCAGCGGACCATAGCCGGACTATTAAGTCCTTCATGGCCGAACCCGCTATGTTGTGCAGCTCGACCAGCTGCTTCATCTGGTCGCTGAGGGGCACCAGATGTTTTGGCACCTCGAACTGCGACCAAAACAGCTTCTCCGTGTTGTTCCCCTCCGGGGCTCAGAAATACTGGGCGGCGTCTACGTTGCTCGTTGGAAGATCAGCAAACACGCCTGGAGAACTCCACAGTCGTGTCAGCCCAATATACCTCCACCCACCGAAGATGCTCTGTAAGAAAAATATCTTACCAGATGCTATCTGCCACGCTTGCTTGCTTTCTTCACAGGCACTGCGCGCCTCGCCTCGCGCGTCCTGGGCAGACTTTACTGCCGCAGACAGCTCGGATGCTTGTTCCGAAGTCTTCTTCTCCAACGCCTCACACTTCTGGATGGCGTCGTTAAGTTCAATCTCGACTTCGGACACCCGAGATTTGTGCTTCTCGCACTCGGCCTTTTCAGCCTCCAACTCGGCAGCCGCTTTGTCAGCGGCTACCTTGTTCGCCTCGGCCTCCTTCTTGGCCTTGGCAACCTCGCCCTTGAGGGCCTCGAGCTCAGCGGCGCCACCTGTGTAACATAGAATATAACATTAGAGTTTGTAAACATGCTCAATTAATTACATCTTATTAACATTTTAAGGTCGCATAACCTGCGTTTCGTCTAAACGCTGATTGACGCGGTTGTGGTCCGCGTTGGCCAAAAGGAGCTTCTGGTTTAGTTCGGCAACCTCTGTGTCTTGCGCAGTTGCCGCAACTAGTGAAGCATGCACAAATAGTTCAGCTCTATAAGAATGCTATACTATGGATACTTCGTCCGATTCTTTCCAGAATCACACAAAGCATCAGGGGCTACTGGTTATATATGTGTATTTAAAACAAATAAAATTTCTTAACAGCATTACATTGCTTACCTCAAAGCATGTTAAAAGGCTATTGAAGGCTTCATTCAGTGCGCCCTTGATGGACTGAATCTTCTTCATCACCGCACCCATCACGGTGCGGTGTTCTTCAATGACGAGAGCACTTTGCAGTGCTCCCTCCATAGAATCCGGCGCCTCTGAATTAACTCCGGGCACTGCCGTACTCTCCTCCGCTTGAGGAGTCGGGTCTTCGGACCCCAGAACCACGCTAGGCTCTGGGATGGTGTTCGGTGGGGCCCCGGACTATTTGGGCCCCACGTCTTCGGTCTCCATGGGAGCTGTCTCCCCATGGTCAGCGGCCGCCGAGGTATTACTCCGGCCGCCTTGTCTCCTGCCCCGCCCTCATTTCCTTGGGCGGAGAGCACCCGCTGGAAGACACTTCGGTGTCCCCGCCGATTACGGGCGATGGAGACTGGACTGGCGGGTCACTCTCCGTCTCTCCAGGCGCCAGAGAGTTCCCCTCCGATGAGGTAACATCGGGGTGTACACCGGGATGGCTGTAGGTCAGTAGGAGGACAATATTAAGTAAAATATCAAAAAATACTGAATAAACAAAGGTGCAGCACTTGAATCCAGATTGACTTACGATTCAGGCAGGGGTTTCTCCCTGGGCTTCACCACGAAGCTATGTTCAGACGAATCTGAATTAGCTCTGAGGTTCAGTTTCCTCCAGGGTACGGCCGTACCCGCGTCAGCGGCGGCCCCCCTCTTCCTCCCTCTGCCTTGTGCAGGGGGCACTTCTTCCTCCTCTTCCTTCTCATCATCTTCCTCCGCCTCGTCAAAGGAGAGGATATGGAGGTCCTCGGGCTTCTTACCCGAGGGACGGGGACTATCTCCGGTCCCCTTGCCCTTTGTCCTCTTGGGCTTCTTGGTCGGCGCCTTGTACGGCGCCGGGACCAGCATCGCCGTCAGTAGAGGCAGTGCTGGCTCTTCGGGCAAAGGCGCCGGACACTTAATCCGGGTCGCCTTCTTCGTCCAACCTTGTATATCATGCAAAAATTCCAATTCCTATTATCATTAAATAAGGGAAAGGGTAAGTGTTCGGCAAGGATTACTATTACCTCTGGGGCAGAAACTTCGGTGCTGAAGCCTGCATCCTCGGTCTCTTTGGGCCATTCCTTCTGGCTGTTGAAGAGGTGCTTCCAGATCTCCTTGTGCGTAGAGCCGAAGAGATGCTTCAGCGGCTTGTCTCCTGCTGGATCGAACTCCCATAGGGAGGAGCCCCGGCTTTGGCAAGGGAGAACAAGTTGGGTCAGCATTGCATGTACCACGGAGAAGAGCAGGTGCCCCTTGGAGATCATGCCGGACACACGGATCACAAGAGTCGTCACCTCAGTCTGCAACCCCCAGTCCAGACCCTTTTTGTTCCAGGAGGTCAACCTCACTGGGGGTCCGGATCTGAAAGCAGGTTCCGTCGCCCACTTGGTGTCATGGGGTTCGGTGATGTAGAACCATTTCTGCTGCCAGACCGTGTTCGTCTCCACGACCGAGCCCATGGGACAAGTTGCGTTCGGGAGCTTGCTAATCATGGCGCCCCTGCACTCCACGTGTTCCCCGTCAACCACCTTTGGCTTCACGTTGAAGGTCTTAAGCCACAGGCCGAAATGTGGGGGGATGCGGAGTAAGGCTTCACACATCACTTTGAAAGCGGATATGTGAAGAATTGAGTTCGGGGCTAGATCATGGAAATCTAGCCCGTAGAAGAACAAAAGACCCCGAACGAACGGGTGGAGTGGAAACCCTAGCCCCCTAAAAAGTGAGAGGTAAAAACTACCCTCTCGCCCGCCTTAGGAACGGGAATCACCTGGCCCTTACGGGGGACTTGGTGTGTGATGTCGTCAACGAGGTACCCTGCGCTCCGTAGATCCTCCACAGTCTTTTCAGTGACCGTGGAAGCCTCCCACTTGCCTCTGGCACCAGATCCAGCCATTGCTGGGAAGGGGAGTAGTGGTTGAGGAACGAGGAGTGGCAGGCACGGGAAATGAGAATACGGGGACAAGGGAGATTGGAGAGCTCGAGCTTGAGGAAGGCGTGGGGCAAATGAAAGGGATTAGTGTCCTGTTATAATGCAGTGAATACAGAGCGTCCCCCCACTTTAGCCATAAAACTCGCTAGTTCCCAAAGCGGTCGTGCGTAATGTGTGGCGTGCGTGCTCACGTCACACAGATAACGATCCCACAATAAGCGGGCACGATCTCTATTCTGATGGGACGTGTCAATAACGATATACCTCGAAACGCGAAACTAGGACCAAATAAAATGGTTCGATGTGTTAGTGAGTTGGACGCGATGCTTCACTCAAACGTTGTCAGTAGAGACACACTATTCATTTTCTTTTAAGAGTCTTCCCTTCGATGCTAAGGGTTGTACTAATCTTGCAGAATCGAACACAATCCACCCGTTTGCAGAAGATATAATCGGGAGAAGGAACCCGCCTTGCAATGCCGAAGAAAATACGGAAGCCGAACTCATCGTCATCGAAGACAGGTTCAGGGGCTACTGAGGGAGTCCTAGATCGGGGGGTCCTCATGTGGCCGGTCAAACTCCTGGTGGGCTGGACTGGTGGGCCGTGAAGATTATTATAGAATATAATCTCTCGTATCCGGATAGGACTCCTGTGTTCTTGTAATGGCAAGTTTTAGGTTCGGGTGTAGATTTTCCTTCCTCTGCAAGATGATATGTACAAACCCTAGGCCTCTCCGGTGTGTACATAAACCGGAGGGTTTAGTCCATAGAGGCTAGAGAAGATCAACATCATCACAATATCCTCATAGGCTAGACTTAGGATTTAGCCACTATGATCTCGAGGTAGATCAACTCTTGTATTCATATTCATCCATAATAATATAGCAGGAAGTAGGGTATTACCTCGATCGAGAGGACCTGAACCTGGGTAAAACATTGTGTCCCCAGCCTCCTGTTAACATCAATCCTCAGACGTATAGTTCGGGACCCCTACCCGAGATCCGACGATTTTGACACCGACACCCACCACCCACTTGGTAGCCATGGTTGAAGATCTAACCGATCTACTTGACTATGATTCTGAAGACTTCGAAGGGATGGACTTCTAAGCTGAAGCGGATCCAGTTCAAAACTGGCCCGTAACCGGGCGGTGGATAGCTATGTCTTCATACGACGTGTACATGGTGGATACACCTAAAGAGGCGGAGGGCGGCGGCAAGAACGATCCTGTAGAGGACAAGCCCGTCAAAGAACCTCCCAAATGTCGGCATCCAAAGCCGAACTAAATCCTGTAAAGGAAGAAATAGCAACACTGTCACTAACGACGATGACACTCTGGAACAAGCTGAAAACCGCGCAGACCCAGCGATGGAGCATGAAGAGCGAGAGGACAGCGAACAGAGTCCGAAGCCGTTGTCCGTTGATAGTGATGCCGAAGACGGTAACTACGAACCTGTCTCCGAAGAAGAGGTTAGCCTGGATGACGATGAATATATCATCCCAGAAGAACCCTCTGAACAAAAGCGCTTCCACCGGCGGCTTATTGCCACCGCAAGGAGCCTGAAAAAGCAGCAGAGACGGCTCCAAGCCGCATAGGACACGCTCAACGATAGATGGAACGGGGTGTGCCAAACAGAAACATGGCTATAACGGCCAAACCAAAGGCTATACCAAGCGTTAATTGCTGCCTGAATTCGACGACGAGGCCGATGCGCCCGTCCTACCGAAGAATAACACCCCTGACAAGCCAGACCGACCACCTCGCAGACGGGATGGAGTTGCTAGCAATGGCGTAGACAAGCCCGCACCTGAAAGGATCGATATGGCTGACTAGAGGGGGGTGAATAGGCAACTAACAATTTTTAGCTTTTCTTAACCAATTTAGATTAAGCAACAAAGTAAGTTGTCTAGATATGCAACTATGATGACAACTTATAGGAAGCAAAGATAACACCCTCACAAGCAAGCTATCTAAGATAAACAAGGAAAGCTTGCACAAGTAAAGGAAAGAAATAACCACAAGTGGAGCCGGTGAAGACGAGGATGTGTTACCGAAGTTCCTTCCCTTTGAGAGGAAGTATGTCTCCGTTGGAGCGGTGTGGAGGCACAATGCTCCCCAAGAAGCCACTAGGGCCACCGTATCTCCTCACGCCCTCACACAATGCGAGATGTCGTGATTCCACTAATGGTGCCCTTGAAGGTGGCGACCGAACCTTTACAAACAAGGTTAGGGCTCTCTCAGCAACTTAATTGGAGGCTCCCAACGAAACCCCGGAGCTTCACCACAATGGAATGTGGCTCCGAAGTGACCTCTTCCATCTAGGGTGCTCAAACACCCAAGAGTAACAAAATCCACACAAGAAAGTATGGGGGAATCAAGTTTCCTTTGGTGAGAGTGTAGATCTAGGTCTCCTCCTTCAATCCCTAGCAAATCAACAAGTTTGAGTGGCTAGGGAGAGAGATCGGGCAAGAAAGCTTCAAGGGGATTAATGGAGGAGAGAGAGAGGCAAGAGGTAGGGGGAGGTAGGAGAAGGACCTCCTTAAATAGGGTCCCCAAGATTCCAACCGTTATGTGCAGAAATACACCGGGCCGGTACTTCCGCACAAGCCACCGGTACAACCGGTGTGTGAAGAAAACCGCAGCCATGGCACCAGGGCGGTACTTCCGGTGTAGCACACGGTAGTACCGGTCTTCCGAAGAAAACAGGAACTACCGCTCCACCACCGGTCAACTACCGCTTCGAGTCCAGAAGGTTTTTAACCAATGGCGGTAGTTGGGGCGGTGGTTGAGCCGGAACATCCGCTGGGGCAGTAGCTCCTGAGTGGTGGCAGTTCAAGCGGTACTACCGCACTGAATACCGGTAGTACCGGTTTGTCGAGAGGACTCCGGTACTTCTGGGCCACCACCGGTCCACCACCGCACCCAGTACAGAGGGGTATCACCCCTATGCGGTACTAGGGGCGGTGGTTCGACCGGAACTACCGGCCACCGGTACTACCGCTGTTAGGAGCGGTACTACCGCAGTAGAGAAGACTGCACACACACATAGAACCAAGGGGACCTCTCTCTCCTCGAACGAAGGCAATATGGTGGGTGCATAGTAACTGTGTACGTGACTTGATTCACCCAATACTTTCCAATGTGGGTTCCCTCTTAATAGTACGTATTTCCTACGACCAAGGGAAACAAAAAGCGTCGGAAACTCCGTCTTCGATCTTTTCCTTCTAGAGGGAAGTCCTAACCGTCTTGCGCCACACAATGTGTACCTAAGTAATATATGACACACAATTAGTCCACACATGTATTGTCATCATCACCAAAACCCTAGGCAAGAGATGCCCTTACAATCTCCCCCTTTTTGGTGAATGATGACAACCACACGAATAGCACGGGGGATCTATAAAACGTAGGTGCTCAAAGTAGGATCAATGCTCCCCCTAGATTTTATAGACCAACCAGCGACCGCAAACCAAGATAGTAGACAACAAAGCATATGATTGCAGAGAAAGAGCAGAGAGCTAAAGATTAGATCACTGATAATAAGCAGGCTCTTCTGAGATAAGTGCATAGATAAATAGATAAGGGCACGCATGTCTCACACCATGCACAAGGTCACAACACAGGATAAGTACACATAACATAAATAAAAGGTTCAATACGAGGAAAGTAACTGCAAGAAAACCCATGCAACTCCCGTGACCTAATAACTCTCTCCCCCTTTGGCATCAAGCACCAAAAAGGAAAAGAGCGAAACTAACGCTTCAGGGCTTAGTAAAGCTCCTCGTCTATCGCAAGAGAATCATTAGAATCATCATCGTCAGAGTCCTCAGACTCCTCAGCCTCCTCAGCATCCTCAGCAACCTCAGCCTCAGTATCCTCAGCATTCTCAATCACACGAGCAGCAGACGTAGTGGGCTCGTCATCAGACCACTGACAGTTAGCCAAAGACCACTTCTCCTCAGGAGTGATGCTCTTCTCAGAGCCACTCTGCACACCTGGCACATTAAGGTGCTTCATCATCTGAATCTGTCTGTGGCGCGCCATCTTCTCAGACACATGGGCCTTGTAGAGCTTCTTCTGAATATGAGTCTATAAGCAGAAGGTCTTCTTGACCTTGGCAGTCAGCTTCTCCACCCAAGAGGGCTTGGCCCCCGCCTCCAACTCAAAGTCCTCGTCATCCGAGGTAGCAAAAGTATCCTCCTCATTCCCCGCATGGAAGCGAGGAGCAACATGTTCCTTCTTCCTCGGCAACTTGACCTCATGCTCCGTGAGCTTATCAGGAGTAGTAAGAGGCACTCTAGGCCTCCGGACTTCCCAAACTGAGTATAAGAAGCGCATCACAAAAGGAGCGTAGATAGGTACCTTGCGGTACCTGACACAGTTGTACATCTCCTCCCACATCCACTTAGACACATCGAAAGTGATTCCTTTGCCCTGCTTGGTCTTCATGGCCACAAGCAAATCCACCATATATCCATAAATATCATCTTGGTTCCCAACCTTGGGCAGCAGCACACAACGGAACACATGGTGTAGAATATCATAGATAGGCAGAAGATCATTTGATTTACCCACAATGCCACGGCCAGGGGTATACAGAGGAGCAAGTTTCACCTTATCCATGGGGTTGGATCGGTCGTGAGGACGGAGACCACCTTGACCCTCCAAACCAGTGTCAGCATAGCCCAGAGCATTGCAGAAGGCACTTCAGGGAACATGGAAGAACTCATCCCGGCACATAAAAGAAAGGTGACGCTGATCATCACTGCCGAAGTGGACAGTAGCATAAAATTGATGGACAAGCTCCACATCAAAATCACAGCGCAGCTCCATGAGCTTGATCAAGTCAAACTCCTCACATACCTCCAGAGCCTCCCCAAAGTAATCGATGTTGTTCCTCCAATGCTCAAGGTCAATGGACCACATCCGGGTGAACTTGTTATTGTGGTCCTCGAAGATTTCAGAAACAATCCTCATTTGCAATTCATTCCGGAACAGAGGGTTATTCCAGCGAGGAGTTGGTGGTCCGGTGTAAGGATCCTGAAAGCGAAACTTCTCCCAGTCTGGAAGCTTCCACTTATGCATAGGTAGCGCTGCACACTGCTTGGCAGCAACTGACTTCTCCCGGCGAGTGGTTTTGGTGGGGACCACTACCTCGCGATCTTCTTCATTGTCAGCTGGCCTCTTGCCCCTACGGGCCCTCTTCCTGGTGTTCTAGGCAGCACAAGAGCTAGAGCCACCTGCAAACGCACACGGAGAACACAACAACCCAGCAAAGATGAGAGGAATATACACAAGATCAGAAGAATAATTCACGGGTATGTAAGTAGAATAGAAACAGAGCATATATGTTCAGAGCAACCGGTAGTTCCGGTTATTGAACCGGTAGTTCCGGTCCAGCGGTAGTACGGTCGTGGAGACCGGTAGAACCGCTGGGAGCGGAACTGCCGAGTTGAAGGAGACGAACCACCCGATCTCAAAACTAGATGCACTATGTCTATTACTAACTACGCACAAGTGAATAAGGAGTCTATAAGGATCTCTCCCACCAAGCATTTAGCCAAAAATGAGGGAACACTAGAATTTCCCTAGAAGGAGGATTAAAGGAAAGAACCCTAAAAAGAGAATAATAGGGCAATACCGGTATCCATGGGAGGAGATCGAGGAGGAGGAGGCCTCCACGGAGCGGATCCGATGAAGGGCCGACCGATCCGAAGTGCCGGAGGGCGATTCGGGGCAGTGGGCGGAGCAACCGGTGGCTAGGGCAAATGGAACGGATGGGCGTGAAGGGGAAAACATAGATACCCCTTCGGCCCGTGCTATTTATACCCGCCCAGTTAAGCAACCGGTAGTACCAGTCTGGGGACCGGTAGTACCGCTCCAGGAGCTACCTGGTGGTTGGGGCGGTACTTCCGCGTGAAGCGGTAGTACCGCCCACCAACACCGGTAGTACCGACCAGGGGTACTGGTCAGAGTACCAGTGGTAGAACCGCTGGCTCTAGACCGGTAGAACCGCTGGGCTACAGCCCGGTGGTAAAGCGGTAGAACCGCTGGTACCACCGGTTGTACAGCCAGGAAGCAACAGCCCACTCCAAGATAGCAAACTTGTGTACATTTGGAATAGATGGCTTGGATGAGAAGGCTTAGGATGGAGCTAGTCACTGTAGTATGATGGTGAATACTCCAAGACCCATTGGAGAATTCACACACCTAAGAACACTCAAGGAGCTAAACAAAAGAGAACCAACTTAGCCCGAGGGCGGTGGCCGGAGCCACCTATGTTTGAGTCAAATGGTATGGCACCGCGAAGAATTATCCTTGGGCCCATAACCAAAGCTTGTCTTTGAAACACAAGTGTCATCATAAATGATGAATGTGAAAGAGTTGATCAATTTATGCATAACGGGGGGAGGGAGGGTTCATTGAGAGAACAATACTCCCCTATGTCCATGCCTACATCTAGGCAAGATAACTATATTGAGTGGGAGGTGTGTGCAAGGTTTCAAGCCACATTGCTCAAATCTATGATATTTAGCTCATGCCTTAACTCGCGAAATCTTGCTTCATCCAGAGGCTTCGTGAAGATATCTGCAAGGTTATCATGAGTGTTGACATAGTGGAGCTCGATTTCTCCTCGCCGAATATGATCCCGGATGAAGTTATACCGAATCTCAATATGCTTCGTCTTGAAGTGTTGCACGGGGTTGAGAGAAATCTTGATGGCACTTTCATTGTCACACCAAAGAGGCACTTTGTCACAAGTGACACCGTAACCCTTTAAAGTTTGCCTCATCCATAGAAGTTGAGCACAACAACTGCCAGCCGCCACATACTCTGCTTCGGTGGACGAGAGAGACGCACAACTTTGCTTTTTTGGAAGACCAACTTACCAGAGAGCAACCAAGGAATTGGCACCCTCCGGAAGTGGACTTCCTATCCACTTTGTCTCCCGCCCAGTCCGAGTCAGAGAAACCTACAAGGTTGAAGTTTTCTCCTCTTGGGTACCATAAGCCAAAGTTTGGGGTATGAGCCAAATATCGAAAGATTCGCTTGACTGCCACAAAGTGACTTTCCTTAGGTGAGGCTTGAAACCGTGCACAGATTCCCACACTCAACATAATATCCGGTCTAGATGCACAAAGGTAAAGCAAGGAACCGATCATAAAGCAATATACCTTTTGATCCACCGATTTACCATTGGGATCAATGTCAAGTTGGCACTAGGTTGGCATTGGGGTAGTAGCCGGCTTGACATCACTTAGATTAAACCTCTTGAGCATGTCTTGAGTGTACTTCGCTTGTTTGATAAAGATTCCTTCTCTTCTTTGCTTAATCTCAAACCCAAGGAAGTACTTCTACTCAAGGAAGTACTTCAACTCTCCCATCATGGACATCTCAAAATGTGTGGTCATGAGTGCGGCGAACTCATCATTGAAAGCTTTGTTAGGTGAACCAAAGATAATATCATCAACGTATAATTGGCAGACAAACAACTCCCCTTTGACCTTCTTAGTAAAAAGAGTGGGATCGATTTTCCCTATTTCAAACCCACGATCTTGTAACAACTCGGTAAGATGCTCATACCATGCACGTGGGGCTTGTTTAAGGCCATAGAGTGCCTTATCGAGTTGATACACGTGATTGGGGAACTTAGGATCCTCAAATCCCGGGGGTTGTTTGACATAAACCAACTCATTAATAGGACCATTAAGAAATGCACTTTTCACATCCATTTGTTGCAACTTAAAATTATGATGAGAAGCATAGGCAAGCAACAAACGGATAGATTCAAGGCGAGCAACGGCGGCAAAGGTTTCACCGTAGTCGATACCCTCGACTTGGGAGTAGCCTTGAGCCACCAACCGCGCCTTGTTGTGAATGACAATGCCATGGGCATCCTGCTTGTTCTTAAAGAACCACTTGGTTCCAATGACATTATGGTTCTCCTTTGGCCTCGGCACCAAACGCCACACTTTGTTGCGCTCGAAGTTGTGGAGTTCTTCATGCATGGCATTAAGCCAATCAGGATCTTCAAGTGCCTCATAGACCTTCTGAGGTTCAACACAAGAGACAAAAGCTTGATGAGCACAATAGTTTGCTAATTGTCTACGAGTGCTTACCCCCTTTGTGATGCTTCCAAGAATATTCTCCATGTGATGTTCTCTAGAAGCAAGCCTGGAGGCAACTTTTGCAGCACGACGCTCCAATTGCTCTTCAAGTGACAATTGAGGAGCACTAAGTTGATCATCTTGAGCGACGTCAAGAGCTTGATCTTGATCTTGAGCTTCCTCTTGATCTTGATCTTGCTCAGAGGAGAGAACTTGGCCTTGTGCATCATTTGGTGGCTCACTGTTGGGGAACGTAGCATAAATCAAAAAATTTCTACGTCTTCACCAAGATCCAAGTATGGAGACATCTAGCAACGAGCAACTAAGAGTGCATCTACATACCGTTATGAAGATTGCGTGCGGAAGCTTTCAACGAAGCAAGGATGAAGTAGTCGTACTCTTCACGTTCTTCGTCACCGATGATCTAGCGCCGAACGGACGGCACCTCCGCGTTCAACACACGTACGGTGCAGCAACGTCACCTCCTTCTTGATCCAGCAAGGGGGGAGGAGAAGTCGTCAGAGATCCGGCAGCACGACAGCGTGATGACGGATGCAGTGGATGTCGCAGCAGGGCTTCGCCGGGCTGCCCTGCAAAGGAGTTGGGAGGTGTGACGGGAGGGGGAGAGGCGCCAGGGCTGAGGTGCGGCTGCCCTCTCCCCCCCCCACATATATATAGGGGGCCAGGGGGGCGCCAGCCCCTTCCAGATCCAATCTGCAAGGGGGGGCGGCGGCCAGGGAGGAGTCCCCCTCCCCCAAGGCAAGTGGTGGCCCCCCCTCCCCTTAGGGTTTATCCCTAGGCGCAGGGGAGGTGGGCCTCCCTTGGTGGTGCGCCAGCCCTGAGGGCTGGACACATCCCCTCGCGGCCTAGGGGCCCCACCGGGAGGGGTGGCCCCACCCGGTGGACCCCCGGGGCCCCTCCGGTGGTCCCGGGACGCTCCCGGTGACCCCCGGAGATCACCCGTTGGCCGAAACTGGACTTCCCATATATCAATCTTTACCTCCGGACTATTCCGGAACTCCTCGTGACGTCCGGGATCTCATCCGGGACTCCGAACAACTTTCGGGTTTCCACGTGCATTAATCTCTACGACCCTAGCGTTACCGAACCTTAAGTGTGTAGACCCTACGGGTTCGGGAGACACGTAGACATGACCGAGACCACTCTCCGGTCAATAACCAACAGCGGGATCTGGATACCCATGTTGGTTCCCACATGTTCCTCGATGATCTTCATCGGATGAACCACTGTGTCAAGGATTCACTCAATCCCGTATGTTATTCCCTTTGTCCATCGGTACGGTACTTGCCCGAGATTCGATCGTCGGTATCCCCGATACCTTGTTCAATCTCGTTATGGCAAGTCTCTTTACTCGATGCGTAATCCATCATCCCGTGACTAACTACTTAGTCACATTGAGCTCATTATGATGATGTCTTACCGAGTGGGCCCAGAGGTACCTCTCCGTCATACGGAGTGACAACATCCCAGTCTCGGTTCGTACCAACTCAACAGACACTTTCGGAGATACCCGATGCGTACCTTTATAGCCACCCAGTTACGTTGTGACGGTTGGCACACCCAAAGCACTCCTACGGTATCCGGGAGTTATACAACCTCATGGTCTAAGGAATAAATACTTTTCACCGAAAAGCTTATGCATTACGAACTATACGATCTCGTGTTATGCTCAAGTTTGGGTCTTGTCCATCACATCATTCTCCTAATGATGTGATCCCGTTATCACTGACATCCTATGTCCATGGTCAGGAAACCGTGACCATCTGTTGATCAACGAGCTGGCTACTAGAGGCCTACCAGGGACTCATTGTGGTCTGTGTATTCACACATGTATCGCTGTTTCCGTACAATACAATTCAAGCATGAATAACAGACAATTATCATGAACAAGGAGATATAATAATAATGCTTTTATTATTGCCTCTAGGGCATATCTCCAACAGTCTCCCACTTGCACTAGAGTCAATAATCTAGTTACATTGTGATGAATCGAACACCCATAGAGTTCTGGTGTTGATCATGTTTTGCTCGTGAAAGAGGTTTAGTCAACGGGTCTGCCACATTCAGATCCGTATGCACTTCACAAATATCTATGTCTCCATCCTGAACATAATTCCGGATGGAGTTGAAACGGCGCTTGATGTGCTTGGTCTTCTTGTGAAACCTGGGCTCCTTGGTAATAGCAATAGCACCAGTGTTGTCACAGAAGAGAGTCATCGGGCTTGACGCACTTGGAATGACTCCTAGGTCGGTGATGAACTCCTTCATCCAGACTCCTTCCTGCGCTGCTTCAGAAGCAGCTATGTACTCCGCTTCACATGTAGATGCTGCCACCATGCTTTGCTTGCAACTGCACCAGCTGACTGCCCCTCCATTCAAAATATACACGTATCCGGTTTGTGACTTAGAGTCATCCAGATCTGTGTCGAAGCTAGCATCGACGTAATCCTTTACGACGAGCTCTTCGTCACCTCCATAAACGAGAAACATATCCTTAGTCCTTTTCAGGTACTTCAGGATGTTCTTGACCGCTGTCCAGTGTTCCGTACCGGGATCACTTTGGTACCTCCCTACCAAACTTATGGCAAGGTTCACATCAGGTCTGGTACACAGCATGGCATACTTGATAGAACCTATTGCCGAGGCATAGGGAATGACACTCATCTTTTCTCTATCTTCTGCCGTGGTCAGCGACTGAGCCTTGCTCAATCTCATACCTTGCAAAACAGGCAAGAATCCTTTCTTTGACTGATTCATATTGAACTTCTTCAATATTTTTTCAAGGTACGTACTTTGTGAAAGACCAATGAGGCGTCTTGATCTATCTCTATAGATTTTGATGCCTAATATGTAAGCAGCTTCTCCAAGGTCCTTCATTGAAAAACTTTTATTCAAATAGGCCTTTACATTTTCCAAGAATTCTATATCATTTCCCATCAGCAATATGTCATCCACATATAATATGAGAAATGCTACAGAGCTCCCACTCACTTTCTTGTAAATACAGGCTTCTCCATAAGTCTGTATAAAGCCAAACGCTTTGATCACCTCATCAAAGCGAATATTCCAACTCCGAGATGCTTGCACCAGCCCGTAAATCGAGCGCTGGAGCTTGCATACCTTGTTAGCGTTCTCTGGATCGACAAAACCTTCCGGTTGCATCATATACAACTCTTCCTTGAGGAAGCCATTAAGGAATGCTGTTTTGACATCCATTTGCCATATCTCATAATCATAGAATGCGGCAATAGCTAACATGATTCTGACTGACTTTAGCATCGCTACGGGAGAGAAAGTCTCGTCGTAGTCAATCCCTTGAACTTGTCGATAACCCTTAGCGACAAGCCGAGCCTTATAGATGGTCACATTACCATCCGCGTCTGTCTTCTTCTTAAATATCCATTTATTTTCTATGGCGTGCCTATCATCAGGCAAGTCCACCAAAGTCCATACTTTGTTTTCATACATGGATTCTATCTCGGATTTCATGGCTCCAAGCCATTTATTGGAATCTGGGCCCGCCATCGCTTCTTCATAGTTCGAAGGTTCACCGTTGTCTAACAACATGATTTCCAGTACAGGGTTGCCGTACCACTCTGGTGCGGAACGTACCCTTGTGGACCTTCGAAGTTCAGTAGTAACTTGATATGTATCTTCATGATCATTATCATTATCTTCCTCCCTTGTCGGTGCAGGCACCTCAGGAACAGTTTCCTGCGTTGCGCTACTCTCCGGTACAGGAGTGGTGACTATCACCTCATCAAGTTCTACTTTCCTCCCACTCACTTCTTTCGAGAGAAACTCTTTCTCCAGAAAGCATCCATTCTTGGCAACAAAGACTTTGCCTTCGGATCTGTGGTAGAAGGTGTACCCAATAGCTTCCTTTGGGTATCCTATGAAGACGCATTTCTCCGATTTGGGTTCGAGCTTTTCAGGTTGAAGTTTCTTGACATAAGCATCGCAACCCCAAACTTTCAGAAACGACAGCTTCAGTTTTGCCAAACCAAAGTTCATATGGAGTCGTCTCAACGGATTTTGACGGAGCCCTATTTAAAGTGAATGCGGCAGTCTCTAAAGCATAACCCCAAAAAGATAGCGGTAAATCGGTGAGGGACATCATAGATCGCACCATGTCCAACAGAGTACGATTTCGACATTCGGACACACCGTTACGTTGAGGTGTTCCGGGCGGTGTCAATTGTGAAACAATTCCACAGCTTCTAAGGTGTGTGCCAAATTCATGACTCAAATATTCACCCCCACGATCCGATCGCAAGAACTTTATTTTTCTGTCACGTTGATTCTCAACCTCATTCTGAAATTCCTTGAACTTTTCAAAGGTCTCAGACTTGTGTTTCATCAAATAGATATACCCGTATCTACTCAAGTCATCCGTGAGGGTGAGAACATAACGGTAGCCTCCGCGAGCCTCAACACTCATTGGACCGCACACATCGGTATGTATGATTTCCAGCAAGTTGGTTGCTCGCTCCATTGTTCCGGAGAATGGAGTCTTGGTCATCTTGCCCAAGAGGCATGGTTCGCACGTGTCAAATGATTCATAATCAAGAGACTCTAGAAGTCCATCTGAATGGAGCTTCTTCATACGTTTGACACCAATATGACCAAGTCGGCAATGCCACAAGTATGTGGGACTATCATTATCAACTTTACATCTTTTGGCATCTACACTATGAATATGTGTATCACTACGTTCGAGATTCATCAAAAATAAACCATTGACCAGCGGGGCATGACCATAAAACATATCTCTCAAATAAATAGAACAACCATTATTCTCCGATTTGAAAGAATATCCATCTCGCATAAGACGAGATCCAGAAACAATGTTCATGCTCAAAGCTGGTACTAAATAACAATTATTGAGGTTTAAAACTAATCCCGAGGGTAGATGTAGAGGCAGCGTGCCGACGGCGATCACATTGACCTTGGAACCATTCCCGACGCGCATCGCCACCTCATCCTTCGCCAGTCTTCGTTTATTCCGCAGCTCCTGTTTTGAGTTATAAATGTGAGCAACTGCACCGGTATGGAATACCCAGGAGCTACTACGAGTGCTGGTAAGGTACACATCAATAACATGTATATCATATATACCTTTGACGTTGCCGGCCTTCTTGTCTGCTAAGTATTTGGGGCAGTTCCGCTTCCAGTGACCCGTTCCCTTGCAATAAAAGCACTCAGTCTCTGGCTTGGGTCCATACTTTGGCTTCTTCCCGGCAACAGGCTTGCCAGGCGCGGCAACTTGCTTGCCGTCCTTCTTGAAGTTCTTCTTACCCTTGCCTTTCTTGAACTTAGTGGTTTTATTGACCATCAACACTTGATGTTCTTTCTTGATGTCTACTTCCGCTGATTTCAGCATTGAATACACCTCGGGAATGGACTTCTCCATCCCCTGCATATTGAAGTTCAACACGAAGCTCTTGAAGCTTGGTGGGAGCGACTGGAGGATTCTGTCAACGACCGCTTCATCTGGGAGATTCATTCCCAGCTGAGACAAGCGGTTGTGCAATCCTGAAATCTTGAGGATGTGCTCACTGACAGAACTGTTCTCCTCCATCTTACAGCTATAGAATGCGTCGGAGACATCATATCTCTCGACTCGGGCATGAGCTTGGAAAACCATTTTCAGCTCTTCGAACATCTCATATGCTCCGTGGTGCTCAAAACGTTTTTGGAGCCCCGATTCTAAACTATAAAGCATTCCGCACTGAACCAGGGAGTAATCATCACTACGCGACTGCCAGACGTTCAAAACGTCTTGGTCAGCATCGGGAGCAGGTGCATCACCTAGCGGTGCTTCTAGGACATAAGTTCTCTTGGCAGCAAGAGGATAATCCTCAGGTTATGGACCCAATCCGTATAGTTGCTACCATCGCCTTTCAGCTTGGTTTTCTCTAGGAACGCGTTGAAGTTGAGGGAAACTGGAGCGTGGGCCATTTGATCTACAAGAGATATTGTAAAGAATTTAGACTAAGTTCATGATAATTAAGTTCATCTTAATCAAATTTTAATGAACTCCCACTCAGAATGACATCTCTCTAGTCATCTAAGTGATACACGATCCGAATCGAGTAGTCCGTGTCCGATCATCACGTGAGACGGACTAGTCAAAAATGGTGAACATCTTCATGTTGATCGTATCTTCTATACGACTCGTGTTCGACCTTTCGGTCTTCCGTGTTCCGAGGCCATGTCTGTACATGCTAGGCTCGTCAAGTGAACCCTAAGTGTATCGCGTGTGTAAATCTGTCTTACACCCGTTGTATGTGAACGTTAGAACCTATCACACCCGATCATCACGTGGTGCTTCGGAACAACGAGCTTTAGCAACGGTGCACAGTTAGGGGAAACACATTACTTGAAATTTTAGTGAGAGATCATCTTATTTACTACCGTCATTCTAAGTAAACAAGATGCAAAAACATGATAAACATCACATGCAATCAATTATAGTGACATGATATGGCCAATATCATCTTGCTCCTTGGATCTCCATCTTCGGGGCACCATGATCATCTTGTCACCGGCTCGACACCATGATCTTCATCATCATGATCTCCATCATCATGTCTTGAAGAAGTTGTCACGCCAACTATTACTTCTACTACTATAGCTAACGTTTAGCAATGAAGTAAAGTAATTACATGGCGTTATTCAGTGACACGCAGGTCATACAATAATTAAGACAACTCCTATGGCTCCTGCCGGTTGTCAAGTTCATCGACATGCAAGTCGTGATTCCCTATTACAAAAACATGATCAATCTCATACATCACATATATCATTCATCACATCTTCGTTCTTGGCCATACCACGTCACAAAACACATGCTGCAAAAACAAGTTAGACGTCCTCTAATTGTTGTTGCAAGTTTTACGTGGCTTCTATAGGATTTCTAGCAAGAACGTTTCTTACCTACGCCAAAACCACAACGTGATTTGTCAACTTCTATTTACCCTTCATAAGGACCCTTTTCATCGAATCATATCCGACTAAAGTAGGAGAGACAGACACCCGCCAGCCACCTTATGCATCTAGTGCATGTCTGTCGGTGGAACCAGTCTCACGTAAGCGTACGTGTAAGGTCGGTCCGGGCCGCTTCATCCCACAATACCGCCGGATCAAGATTGACTAGTAACGGTAAGAAAGTTGAACAAGATCATACGCCCACAACTGCTTTGTGTTCTACTCGTGCCAAGATGCTACGCATAAAACCTAGGCTCGGATGCCACTGTTGGGGAACGTAGCATAAATCAAAAAAATTCTACGTCTTCACCAAGATCCAAGTATGGAGACATCTAGCAACGAGCAACTAAGAGTGCATCTACATACCGTTATGAAGATTGCGTGCGGAAGCTTTCAACGAAGCAAGGATGAAGTAGTCGTACTCTTCACGTTCTTCGTCACCGATGATCTAGCGCCGAACGGACGGCACCTCCGCGTTCAACACACGTACGGTGCAGCAACGTCACCTCCTTCTTGATCCAACAAGGGGGGAGGAGAAGTCGTCAGAGATCCCGCAGCACGACGGCGTGATGACGGATGCAGTGGATGTCGCAGCAGGGCTTCGCCGGGCTGCCCTGCAAAGGAGTTGGGAGGTGTGACGGGAGGGGGAGAGGCGCCAGGGCTGAGGTGCGGCTGCCCTCTCCCCCCCCCCCACATATATATAGGGGGCCAGGGGGGCGCCAGCCCCTTGCAGATCCAATCTGCAAGGGGGGCGGCGGCCAGGGAGGAGTCCCCCTCCC
>LR738711.1:285066208-285122276 GCA_902687465.1 Secale cereale
CCCTCCCCTTAGGGTTTATCCCTAGGCGCAGGGGAGGTGGGCCTCCCTTGGTGGTGCGCCAGCCCTGAGGGCTGGACACATCCCCTCGCGGCCTAGGGGCCCCACCGGGAGGGGTGGCCCCACCCGGTGGACCCCTGGGGCCCCTCCGATGGTCCCGGGACGCTCCCGGTGACCCCCGGAGATCACCCGTTGGCCGAAACTGGACTTCCCATATATCAATCTTTACCTCCGGACTATTCCGGAACTCCTCGTGACGTCCGGGATCTCATCCGGGACTCCGAACAACTTTCGGGTTTCCACGTGCATTAATCTCTACGACCCTAGCGTTACCGAACCTTAAGTGTGTAGACCCTACGGGTTCGGGAGACACATAGACATGACCGAGACCACTCTCCGGTCAATAACCAACAGCGGGATCTGGATACCCATGTTGGTTCCCACGTGTTCCTCGATGATCTTCATCGGATGAACCACTGTGTCAAGGATTCACTCAATCCCGTATGTTATTCCCTTTGTCCATCGGTACGGTACTTGCCCGAAATTCGATCGTCGGTATCCCCGATACCTTGTTCAATCTCGTTATGGCAAGTCTCTTTACTCGATCCGTAATCCATCATCCCGTGACTAACTACTTAGTCACATTGAGCTCATTATGATGATGTCTTACCGAGTGGGCCCAGAGGTACCTCTCCGTCATACGGAGTGACAACATCCCAGTCTCGGTTCGTACCAACTCAACAGACACTTTCGGAGATACCCGATGCGTACCTTTATAGCCACCCAGTTACGTTGTGACGGTTGGCACACCCAAAGCACTCCTACGGTATCCGGGAGTTATACAACCTCATGGTCTAAGGAATAAATACTTGACACCGAAAAGCTTATGCATTACGAACTATACGATCTCGTGTTATGCTCAAGTTTGGGTCTTGTCCATCACATCATTCTCCTAATGATGTGATCCCGTTATCACTGACATCCTATGTCCATGGTCAGGAAACCGTGACCATCTGTTGATCAACGAGCTGGCTACTAGAGGCCTACCAGGGACTCATTGTGGTCTGTGTATTCACACATGTATCGCTGTTTCCGTACAATACAATTCAAGCATGAATAACAGACAATTATCATGAACAAGGAGATATAATAATAATGCTTTTATTATTGCCTCTAGGGCATATCTCCAACACTCACCACCATCTTGTGATTGATATTGCACTTGGCCTTGTTCGTCTGGTGAGGGCCTTCACTTTGTTCTTCGGAAGCATGTGGGTCTTGGGTTGATGATGGTTCCACTTGGGTGGAACATTGTCCTTCTCCTTCAGCCACAAGGGGTTCCTCAATGGGTAGGATATATCCAACACCCATTCTTCTTATGGCTTGAGGAGGAATTTCATCACCTACATCACAAGTACCACTTTGCTCCACTTGGGAGCCGTTATTCTCATCAAACTCTATGTTACACGTCTCCTCAATGAGTCCATTGGACTTTTTGAGGACACGGTAAGCATGAGAGTTTGTATCATAACCAACGAATATGCCCTCATGAGCTCTAGACTCAAATTTAGACAAACGAGCACCTTTCTTGAGAATGAAACACTTACACCCGGAAGTACTTGAGATTGGGCTTGTTACCGGTAAGAATCTCATATGGAGTCTTGTTCAAACATTTGCAGAGATAGAGCCGATTGGATGCATGACACGCGGTGTTAATGGCTTCGGCCCAAAAGTTGTATGGAGATTTGAATTCCGCCATCATGGTCCTTGCCGCGTCCATCAATGTCCGGTTCTTTCTCTCAGCTACACCATTTTGTTGAGGGGTATAAGGTGCGGCATATTGATGTTTGATCCCCTCATCACTAAGAAACTCATCCAAGGTGTAATTCTTGAACTCGGTGCCGTTGTCACTTCGGATCATCAAAATATTTGCTTCATGTTGTCGTTGAGCTTCATTTGCAAAGTTGATGATGGTTTGTTGGGTCTCACTCTTATTCTTGAAGAAGTATACCCATGTGTATCTTGAATAATCATCCACAATAACCAAGCAATACTTTCTGCCCCCAAGACTATCAAATGATGGAGGCCCAAAGAGGTCCATGTGAAGGAGCTCTAATGGTCTTTTTGAGTAGATGATAGTCGTGGGAGGATGAGCCTTCTTATGTAGCTTTCCTTCAATACAAGCATTGTGAGCACGATCTTTGGCAAAGCTAACATTTGTTATTCCACGGACATGGTCCCTCTTGAGAAGACTTTGCAAAGATCCCATATTGACATAGGCTAACGGCGATGCCAAAGCCATCCCACATCAACTTTAGCCATTAGGCATGTCGCGGTCTTAGTGGGTTGCTCCGAGAAGTTGACCACATAGAGACTGTTCTCGACATGTCCAACATAGGCTACTTTAAGAGTATTGCTCCACAAGAGGGCCACGGTATCTATATCAAAGAATGTAGCAAAGCCCATGAGTGCAAGTTGACGAACAGAAAGTAAGTTATATGCAAGGGACTCAACAAGCATGACTTTCTCGATTGTGAGATCATGAGAAATAACAACCTTGCCAAGCCCCAATACCATAGAAGATGAAGCATCACCCCATTCGACGTTGGTGGCCATGGATGAACCTTGATGCACGTCCACCACCAAGTCTTTGCTTACGGTCATGTGATTTGTGTCTCCACTATCGAGCAACCATGATCCCCCACCGGAAGCAAACTCCTACACGAGATCAATGCTTGGATTTAGGTACCCATTTGGTAATGGTTCCTTTGAGGTTAGTAACAAGGGTCTTAGGAACCCAAATAGACCATTCAATGTACTCATAAGAAGAACCAACAAATTTAGCAAAGACATGACCATCACTAGCACGACATAAAACATATGAAGGATTAAAGTCGCCGGCTATGTTTGATGGTATGGTGGGGTTCTTCTTAACTCCATCACCCTTCACATTGTTCTTCTTCTTAGAAGAACCCTCTCCTTCTTTCACAAAGGTTTGTTTAAGAGGAGGAGGTAGCTTGGTCTTGTCGTTCTTCTTCTTCTTAGGCTTGGGAGCAAACCCAATTACTTCCTTTGCCACCACCTCCTTTTGATTACTCAAAAGATCGTTGAGGTTCTTCTCACCTTGTATACATGTCACCAGGCCTTTCTCAAGTTCCTTCTTCAACTTGGCATTCTCTTCAACAAGATGCACATGCTCGCTACATGGATTAGTAGCATTTGCATTATCAATCAACACCATGCGAGGAAAGATAGCTTTCTCCTTGGTTAGCGAAACCCGGAGTTGATCATGAGACTCCTTAAGAGAAGCATGTATACCTTTCAAGGCTTTGTGAGCCTTGTCAAGTGTAACAAACTCCTCCTTGAGTCTAGCATGGTCAACCCCAAGTTTTGCCTTCTCGGAATTAATCATACGAGAGACAACTAAAGCATGATCGAGATCTTTCTTTAATTTAGCATGAGCATCGTTGTGTGACCCCTCAAGAGCCAAACGAAGACCACGCTCTTCCTCTAGAGCATTAGATAGATTCGATATCTCATCGACATAGTCTCGACTATGTCCTTCCATTTTAGCAATGGTCTCCTCGTGAGCCTCGATCATGTCATTGGCCTCACCGAGTTGTTCCAAGAGAGCAACAAAATGCTTCTTGGGTTTGCCCTTGAGTTTGCTCATGAACAACTCAAATTCATTCTCTTTCTCCTTAGCTCCCTCACTCTCATCAATACAATCCGTCAATGAAGGATTAGAGATGATGGTAGTGTTGATGTTTGGAGTTACCTTGTTGGTGGCCTTAGCCATGAGACACTTGGCGGTGATGTTCTCATTTGGTGAGTCGAAGAGAGATGAGCGAGGAGTAGTAGCAATAGCAATTGTGGCCATGGTGACCATCTCATCATCTTCATCATTATCATCATCCTCAACATATTCTTCTTGGGCCACCAACCCTTTAGGAGGGGTCTTCTTGTTGAAGTTGTTCTTGTTGGGATAAGACTTGGCCTTGTCCTTCCGGATAAGCTTGCCTCCAAAGTCTTCTCTTTTATCATATGGGAAATCTACAACAAAGTGGCTCACATTCCCACAGTTGAAGCACGTCCTCACTCGTTGCTTGCCCTTGTTGCCACTTGAGTTGTTCTTGTTGAAGTTGGGCCTTGAGTTCTTCTTGTTGCCCCAAAATTGTCGTGAAGCAAGAGCCATGTGCTCATGATAGGCATATTTGGTGTCCTCGGGACAACACTCATCGTCATCCTCCTCCTCCTCTTCTTCCACACAAGCCTTGGCCTTCAATGCAAGGTTAGGCTTATTTGATCGTTGAGCTCTTAAAACCGCATTGTCGGCGGTCTTGTCCAAGATTCTCATGGCAACGAACTCATCCAACACTTCATTTGATGACAAAGTGTGGAAGTCCGGTCTTTGGCGAATGACGGAGGACATGGCCTTGTGGTAAGGCATCATGGCCTTGAGAAACTTGCGCTTGATCCAATTGTCATCCGTGTCCTTGCTCCCATGATCTCGAAGTGAAACCGCAAGAGTGGTTAATCTCCGATAAAGTTCGCGTGGATCTTCATCTTTGATCATAGCAAACTCATCGGCTTCATCTTGCATGACTTCATAGTTAGAGCGTTGAATGCTTGTGCTCCCCTTGTACATGGAGCCAACATGCTCCCAAGCTTCCTTGGCCACGGTGAAGGGTCGAAGATGTGCAATGTCTTCGGGAGGGATAGCATCTTGAAGTATGCAAAGAACGGACTCATTGAATTGATGATCGGGAGCTTCTCTCGGAGTTAAGTTGTCGGGATCACGTGGGTAAAAACCTTGCTCAATGATTCTCCAAAGATTAGTAGAACAATGATTTAAATGACGTTTAAAGCGAAACATCCAAGTGGCAAAATCAGAATTTTTCATAAACTTAGGAGGAGGCCCAATGGAATTTAAATGCGGTGTAGGGACGGGTCCTCCATAGTGGGTAGGAGGAGCAGAGTGGGAAAAAATCCCACTCCCATTCTTAGTAACCGGGGCTTGCTCACTACTAGCTTCTCCCTTGCCGGAGTAGCCTCCGACACGATGGTAGCGGGACGAACCACTTCCAACTGTGTGGTGGATAATTTAAGCCCCTCAAGCAATTCCTTAAACATGCCTTTGACCTCGGTCGCTAGTGATTCTTTCAATGTGGCTTTTGCCACATTGAACTCCTCACGAGAGACCGAGGCTCCCCCATCGGACGTAGGCAAGGACGGAGTTCCACCGGAATGTTCTTCCGTCTCGACTATGTTGTCACCCATACTCTTTGGACGGTAAAGTCCTTAAAAAGAGACGAGGCTCTGATACCAATTGAAAGGATCGATATGGTTGACTAGAGGGGGTGAATAGGCAACTAACATTTTTTAGCTTTTCTTAACCAATTTAGATTAAGCAACAAAGTAAGTTGTCTAGATATGCAACTATGATGACAACTTATAGGAAGCAAAGATAACACCCTCACAAGCAAGCTATCTAAGATAAACAAGGAAAGCTTGCACAAGTAAAGGAAAGAAATAACCACAAGTGGAGCCGGTGAAGACAAGGATGTGTTACCGAAGTTCCTTCCCTTTGAGAGGAAGTACGTCTCCGTTGGAGCGGTGTGGAGGCACAATTCTCAACAAGAAGCCACTAGGGCCACCGTATCTCCTCACGCCCTCACACAATGCGAGATGCCGTGATTCCACTAATGGTGCCCTTGAAGGTGGCGACCAAACCTTTACAAACAAGGTTGGGGCTCTCTCCACAACTTAATTGGAGGCTCCCAACGAAACCCCGGAGCTTCACCACAATGGAATGTGGCTCCGAAGTGAACTCTTCCGTCTAGGGTGCTCAAACACCCAAAAGTAACAAAGTCCACACAATAAAGTATGGGGGAATCAAGTTTCCTTTGGTGAGAGTGTAGATCTATATCTCCTCCTTCAATCCCTAGCAAATCAACAAGTTTGAGTGGCTAGGGAGAGAGATCGAGCAAGAAAGCTTCAAGTGGATTAATGGAGGAGAGAGAGAGAGGCAAGAGGTAGATGGGAGGTAGGAGAAGGACCTCCTTAAATAGGGTCCCCAAGATTCCATTCGTTATGTGCAGAAATACACTGGGCCGGTACTTCCGCACAAACCACTGGTACAACCGGTGTGTGAAGAAAACCGCAGCCATGGCACCAGGGCGGTACTTCTGGTGTAGCACACGGTAGTACCGGTCTTCCGGAGAAAACCGGAACTAGCGCTCCAGCACCGGTCAACTACCGCTTCGAGTCCAGAAGGTTTTTAACCAATGGCGGTAGTTGGGGCGGTGGTAGAGCTAGAACATCCGCTGGGGCAGTAGCTCCTGAGTGGTGGCAGTTCAAGCGGTACTATCACACTGAATACCGGTAGTACCGGTTTGTCGAGAGGACTCCGGTACTTCCGAGCCACCACAGGTCCACCACCGCACCCAGTACAAAGGGGTATCACCCCTATGCGGTACTAGGGGCGGTGGTTCGACCGGAACTATCAGCCACCGGTACTACCGTTGTTAGCAGCGGTACTACCGCAGTAGAGAAGACTGCACACACACATAGAACCAAGGGGACCTCTCTCTCCTCGAACGAAGGCAATATGGTGGGTGCATAGTAACTGTGTACGTGACTTGATTCACCCAATACCTTCCGATGTGGGTTCCCTCTTAGTAGTACGGATTTCCTACGACCAAGGGAAACAAAAAGCGTCGAAAACTCCGTCTTCGATCTTTTCCTTCTAGAGGGAAGGCCTAACCATCTTGCGCCACACAATGTGTACCTGAGTAATATATGACGCACGATTAGTCCACACATGTATTGTCATCATCACCAAAACCCTAGGCAAGAGATGCCCACCACCCCGTAAAGGAAAGGAGGATGCGGCTCAAGTCCGAAAACACGATCTACGTGAGGACCTGAACAAAAAAGCTAGTAAGACTAGGTCGATCTACGGACCTAGGGACCGGGCTCCCGCACGGGACGGTGGCTATCAAGCCAATCACGCCGATTACATACCAGTTCGGGGTCAATACCAAACATCACAACCATCGGACATACGCCATGATATAGCAAAATACAGAGGAGCCGCACACCCTCTGTGCTTCACCGATGAGGTGCTGGATCATGATTTTCCAGAAGGGTTTAAACCCGTGAACATCGAAGCGTATGATGGAAGGACGGATTCTGCTGTCTGGATAGAAGACTTTATTCTTCACATCCACAAGGCTCGAGGAGATGATCTCCAAGCCATTAAATATCTACCCCTCAAGCTGAAAGGACCAGCTCGACACTGGCTAAACAGCCTCCCAGAGAACTCCATTGGGAGTTGGGAAGAACTTGAGGACACTTTTCGGGCCAACTTTCAAGGGACTTATGTCTGGTCCCCCGACGCTGACGATCTAAGTCACATCATCCAACAACCCCGGGAGTCAGCCCGCAAGCTTTGGAATCGGTTTCTCACTAAGAAGAACCAAATCGTCGACTGTCCGGACGCTGAAGCCTTAGCGGCATTCAAGCACAGTATCCGGCATGAATGGCTAGCCAGACACCTCGGATAGGAAAATCCAAGGACAATGGAAGCCCTAACTACCCTCATGACTCGCTTTTGCGCGGGTGAGGATAGCTGGTTAGCTCATAGCAGTACCAGCGACCCTGGAACATCTGAAGTCAGGGGCGGCAACGGAAATCCACGACATAACAAAAACAAACGTCGAAACAATGTTGGAAGCCCAAATGATACAGTACTAAACGCCGGATTCAGCGGCTCCAGACCCGGTCAACGGAAGAAGCCAGTTAAAGGCAAGAGAGATGGTCCATCCAGTCTAGACATAATATTAGATAGGCCCTGCCAAATCCATGGCACCCCAGAAAAATCTGCCAACCATACCAACCGTAACTGTTGGGTCTTCAAACAGGCCGGCAAGCTCAATGTCGAACACAAGGGGAAGGAGCCTTAGAGCGAAGACGAGGATGAACCTCGCCAGCTGAATATAGGGGGGACAGAAGAAATTTCCACCGAAGGTTAAAACAGTGAACATGATATATGCCACTCATATCCCAAAGAGGGAGCGCAAGCGCGCACTCCGAGATGTCTACATCATTGAGCCTGTCGCCCCCAAATTCAACCCATGGTCGGCCTGTCTGATCACTTTCGACCGCAGGGATCATCTGACTAGTATTCGTCATGGGCGTTCGTCTACCCTAGTGCTCGACCCAATAATCGATGGATACCATCTAACCCGGGTCCTCATGGACGGCAGCAGCAGTCTCAATCTGATATATCAGGACACTGTCCGCAAGATGGGGATCGACCCGTTAAGAATCAAGCCAAGCAGCACGATGTTTAAAGGAGTGATACCCGGCGTAGAAGCCCGCTGCACGGGCTCTATACCATTGGAGGTCGTATTCGGCTCTCCCGGTAACTTTTGAAGCGAAGAGTTGATCTTCGACATAGCTCCGTTCCTAAGTGGCTATCATGCACTACACGGAAGAACAGCCTTCGCACGCTTTAATGCAGTGCTGCACTATGCCTCTTTAAAGCTTAAAATGCATGGACCATGTGGCGTCATCACAGTCAATGGAAATATGGAGCGCTCTCTTCGCACGGAGGAGGACATTGCGGCCTTAGCAGCCGAAGTCCAAAACGGCCTATTCAAGATGGATAATTTATCAATAGCGGACACAACTAAACGTGTCCTGCACACGCCTCACTTCAGCAGCTCAGATGAACCTGAGCAAGATTGACAGTTACGCCCCCATCGACTGCCCCATAAGGTGATAGCATATGTGCCTTGAGTACATAATTATGCCTTAAAAATTCCTTGGGCAACGACCGGGGGCGCGTGCATATAGTCCATAGTTCGCCTAGACCCTATTTGGACTCTAAACTTATATTTTTAGGTTTATTAAACGAACCAGACTTGTTATGGCCACACTGGATTAATTTTTCTTTTCCAGGTTTATTTTCTTTTCTTTTTACAGATGGCCATCATACTTTCACCCCTTCAAGGACACATTACAGAGGAGAAAACGGCGCAGACGCGCAGCAGGGACCCGCACTAAGGTTTCTTTTTAGATTAAGACCCTGTGTAAACATTTTTTCTCTTTCTTGTTGTATACCTTTTTGGCATGTAAAATGTCCAAAAAGGTTTTTCGGCATTGTCTCTAAGTTTGCGGCTCGCCGTACTATAGAGGGATATTAATAGAGCAGCTTTATTCACATTATGTTCGGAGTTTTATTCACTCACCGTAAAATGTTCTCTTCTCACATCAGATTACCATATGTTCCTTGTCAATAAGGGTCCATTACCAGGGGCTATATCGAGCCCAGTATATGTTGAAAAGACCGAACACATATAGGGAGTGTTCGGCATCCCAGATGTTTTCCTTATATGCATCAATTCCGAATCATGTCTTGGGCCATTAGTTGGGTTGCCCGGCTCCTGTGCTTACCCCTATGTTCCCGATTGTTCTGCTAGGGTGTAAAGGGAGAAGTACTGCGATTGTACTTCTGGCTCGTCCGGTCAAGTACCTCAGTAGAGAAAGCCAAAAACTGACTGTCATGATAGGCGAGAACCTGGTCCGCAATCCGGTGACTTAGTGTTATACTACGATCGATAGGGATCTACCCCGTGTTATAAGAAGGGTTGGTTTTTTGCCCATCCAAGTGCAATTGGATGCCTTAAGTAAAAGAATAGCATATCCGCACCAGGGGCTAGTACCTAGCCCCACATGTCAAGCTCCTACGACTAAGTGAAAGCAATAACGCCGCATAGTCTGATTGTCTGGTTCGCTTCGCATACACCTCCTACACGGACCAAGACGTTGGATAAAGAGTGTACATGCATACGAGCGAACACCCCAGTATTATGTACGTGGGGGCTGAAGCCGACGACTGGAAACTTTCAAATTTAGATAAACGGTCACACAGGAGGTAAAAGACGCTGATATTATAAATAGCGCAAAAGTTATATACATCGGAATCATAAGCATAGTATTTACATCTGAATACAATCACTCGAAGATAAGATCCTTCGAACACTGGCCTTCTACAAGGAGGGCGCCCTCGATGACGTCCTCGAAGTACTTCTCCAGCTTGCGGTGCTCCGTGCCAGCGGGTGGACCAGCAGTGGCGATATGCCCCGCATTCATCTTCGCCCAGTGCACTTTGACACGAGCGAAGGCCATCCGAACACCTTCTATGCAGGCTGAACGCGTCAATGCGTCGACCCGCGGACTCGCCTCGACGAGCCGCTTCACCAATCTGAAGTAGCTACTTGGGATTGGATCAGCGGGCCATAGCCAGACTATTAAGTCCTTCATGGCCGAACCCGCCATGTTGTGCAGCTCGACCAGCTGCTTCATCTGGTCGCTGAGGGGCACCGGATGTTTTGGCGCATAGAACTGCGACCAAAATAGCTTCTTCGTGTTGTTCCCCTCCAAGGCTTGGAACTACACGGCAGCGTCAGCACTGCTCCTTGGAAGATCAGCAAACACGCCTGGAGAACTCCATAACCTTCTCGGCCCAATGTACTTCTGCCCTTCGAAGATGCTTTGTAAGAGAAATGTCTTACCAGATGCTATCTGTCGTGCCTGCTAGATTTCTTGATGGACGTTGCGCGACTCACCTCGCGCATCCTGGGCAGTCTTCACTGCCACAGCAAGCTTAGATGCCTGTTCCGAAGCCTTCTTCTCAAATGCATCACATTTGCGAATGGCATCGTTGAGCTCGACCTCGACTTCGAACACCCGAGACCGATGCTTCTCGTATTCAGCCTTTTCGGCCTCCAAATCGGCAGCCGCTTTGTCAGCGGCTACCTTGTTCGCCTCGGCATCCTTCTTGGCCTTGGCAACTGATGTCTACACACGCTTCTATTCTTGTAGACAGTGTTGGGCCTCCAAGAGCAGAGGTTTGTAGGACAGCAGCAAATTTCCCTTAAGTGAGTAACCCAAGGTTTATCGTACTCAGGGAAGTGGAGGTTGAACGTACCCCTTTCAAGCAACCCTGCAATCAAGATACAAGAAGTCTCTTGTGTCCCCAACACACCTAATATACTTGTCAGATGTATAGGTGCACTAGTTCGGCGAAGAGATGTTAAATGGCAAGTGATATGGATGGCAAAACAAAGTAATATAAATCTGTAATAAAAAGTGCAGCAAGCAAACAAGTGGTAAACGTGAGCACAAATGGTATTGCAATGGTGGAAACAAGGCACAGGCTTCATACTTTCACTAGTGGCAACTCCCAACAACATTAACATAATCGAATCACATGATATTTCCCATAAAACATGCAATGGAGACGCACCCGGAGGTCATTCCTTTGTGGTCAAGAGAGGACGAGAATTATGTAGGGCTACAAAAGCACAGCTCAAAGTTCGTAGTTCTCAATCTATGGATTTCCCAATGTCACCGCGGCCATCCAAAGAGAGTACCACAATCACCACAACATATCTAAAGGATAGTCAAAGACAAGCACCAAGAGACTCTCAATCTTCAATCAACACACAAAAGAGGAAATCACTCATGAAAATATTCTTCTAATCCATGTCCAATAGACCGCTGTCACCTTGGTCTCGGGAATTATACTAGATAAAGACAAGTGAGTACATCAATCCAATACATAGAGGAAGGGGAAATATCATGGGATCACCCTAGATTAACATAGCCTATGATCACAACGAAGATCACATCATGGGAGAGAGAGATAACCACATAGCTATACGTACAAGCCCTCAGCCCCGGAGGAGACTACTCACGCATGGACATGGTGAGGAGGAGGTTGATGATGGTGTTGATGGAGAGGTGCAGCCCCGCGAGGAGGAGACGGCCGGCGGCCCTAGGGGGCGGCGGTGGCGAGGAGGAGACGGCGGCGGCCCTGGGGGTGGCGGCGGCCTTAGGGGACGGCGGCGGTCCTAGGGGGCAGCGGCTCCTTGGCCCCCCTTCTTCCTTGTGGATGGTGCTGGTATGGTGCTGGTCCTTCCCTCCAAGACGGCGGCTTGGGAGGAGGAAAATTCGTGGCCCTTGGTGACCTAGGTTTCCTTTCTTTATATAGACTCTCGGATTCCCGTCATCAAATTTTGGGCTTCAGTAAAACGGGCTTTTCTCGGCCGTCCGGACTACGATTTGGACGAATTTTATATCCAGAAGCGTCCTCTCAAAATTCCCCACAACTTTCGCAACTAGAATTTTTCCGTTTGACCTCGTCTTCGGGCCGGAATGTGACCATCTTTAAAAAACGTTCTCAGACAAATTTCAGGAAAGTCAGAGTCCTACTCCAATACGACTCCTTTTGCGTTTTTGTCAATTTCCAAGTAATTCCTACACAATAAAGAGTAAAACAAGAACATTGTGCACTTTTGCAACCATTAGTATGTTAGTCCAAATATGATCAAAAGTGTATGGAAGTGCATAAATATCATAGCAATATCACACAAAAAAGGCATGGAGCAAGCAGAAATTATAGATACGTTTTGGACGTATCAGCAACCTCGCCCTTGAGGGCCTCGAGCTCAGTGGTGTCAACTGTGTAATACAGAATATTACATTAGAGTTTATAAACATACTCAATTAATTAAGTCTTATTGACATCTTAAAATCCGCATACCTTGCGTTTCATCTAAACGCCGGTTGACACGGTCGAGGTCCGCGTTGGCCAACAAGAGCTTCCGGTTTAGTTCCGCAACTTCCGCATCTCGCGCAGTTGCCGTAACTAGTGAAGCCTGCACAACAGTTCAGCTCTGTAAGTATGCTATATTATGGATACTTCGTCCGATTCTTTCAGAATCACACAAAGCATCAGGGGATACTGGCTATGTATGTGCATAATAAATAATAAAGTTCTATAAAAAAACATTACATTGCTTACCTCAAAGCTTGTTAACAGGTTGTTGAAGGCTTCATTCAGTCCGCCCTTGACGGACTGAATCTTCTTCATCACCGCACCCATCACGGTGCGTTGTTCTTCAACGACGAGAGCACTTTGTAGTGCTCCCTCCGTAGAGTCCGGCACCTCCAGATTAACTCCGGGCGCCACCATATCCTCCTCCGCTTGGGGAGCCGGGTCTTCAGACCCCGGAGTCGCACTAGGCTCCGGGAGAGTATTCGGTGGGGCCCCGAATTGTTTGGGCCCCACGTCCTCGGTCTCCATGGGGACGGTCTCCCCATGGTCGGTAGCTGCCGAGGTATTATCCCCGGCCGCCTTGTCGCCTGCCCCGCCCTCGTCTCCTAGGGCAGAGGAAACCCACTGGGAAGACACTTCTGTGTCCCCATCGATCACGGGCGATGAAGCTCGGACTGGCGGGTCACTCTCCGTCTCTTTAGGCGCTAGAGAGTTCCCCTCCAATAAGGAGGCATCGGGGTGTCCTCCGGGAGGGCTGTAGGTCAGCAGGAGAAAAGTGCTAAGTAAGCATCAAAAATACTAAACAAACAAAGGTGCAGCACTTGAATCCGGATTAGCTTACTCGGGCAGGGGTTTCACCCTGGGCTTCACCACGAAGCTATGTTCGGACGAATCCGAACTAGTAGCGAGGATCATCTTCCTTTTGGGTGCGGCCATGCCTGCTTCGGCAGAGGTCACCATCTTCTTCCCCCTGCCTTGCGTCGGGGGCTCTTCCTCCTCTTCTTCTTCTTCTTCCTCCTCATCATCTTCTTCCACCTCGTCAGAGGAGAGGATGTTGATTTCCTCAGACTTCTTGTCCGTAGGACGGGGGCTATCTCCGGCCTCCTTGCCCTTCTTCTTCTTGGGCTTCTTGATTGGCGCCTTGTATGGCGCCGAGACCAGTATCGCTGTCAGTAGAGGCAATGTTGGGTCCTCAGGCAAAGGCGCCGGACTCTTAATCCGGGTCGCCTTCTTCGTCCAACCCTGTATATCACGTAAAAATTCCAATTCCTGTTATTATTAAATAGGGGAAGGAATATGTGTTCGGCGAAGATTTCTATTACCTCTGGGGCGGAGAGCGCGGTGCTAAAGCCCGCGTCTTCGGTTTCAGCCGGCCACTCCTTCTGGCTCTTAAAGAGATGCTTCCAGATCACTTTGTGTGAAAAGCCGAAGAGATGCTTCAATGGCTTGTCTCCTGTCGGATCGAACTCCCATAGGGAGGAGCTCCGGCTTTGGCAAGGGAGAACGAGCCAGGTCAGCATTACCTGGACCACGGAGGAGAGCTGGCACCGGACAAACGGCTCACGACAGTTGTTACTTCAGTTTGCGACCCCCAGTCTAGACCCTTTTTGGTCCAGGAGGTCAACCTCTTTGGGGGTCCGGATCTGAAAGCAGGCTCCGCCGCCCATTTGGTGTCGCGGGGTTTGGTGATGTAGAACCACTCCTGCTGTCAGACCTTATTAGTCTCCACGAATGAGCCCTTAGGCCTAGTTGCATTCGAGAGCTTGCCAATCATGGCGCCCCCGCACTCCGCGTGCTGTCCGTCCACCATCTTCGGCTTCACGTTGAAGGTTTTGAGCCATAGGCCGAAGTGTGGAGGGATCCGGAGGAAAGCTTCACACACCACTATAAAAGCGGATATGTGAAGGATTGAGTTCGGGGCTAGATCATGGAAATATAGCTTGTAGAAGAACAAAAGACACCAAACAAAGGGGTGGAGAGCAAACCCTAGCTCCCTAACAAAATGGGAAGTGAACACTACCCTCTCACCCGCCTCAGGGACGGGAATCACCTGACCCTTGGCAGGGACTCGGTGCGCGTTGGTCGTGGCGAGATAGCCCGCGCTCAGTTGATCCTCCATGGTCTTTTCAGTGACCATGGAAGCTTCCCACTTGCCCCTGGCACCGGATCAAGCCATTGCTGGGAAGGGGGGTAGTGGTTGAGGAACGAGGAGCGATGGGTGCAGGATATGAGAATATTGGGGCTAGGGAGATTGGAGAGATCGAGCTTGAGGAAGGTGTGGGGTTGATGAAAGGGATAGATATCATTTTATAACGCTGTGAATACAGAGCGTCCCCCCACTTTAGCCATAAACCTCGTCGGTTCCCAAAGTGGTCCTGCGTAATGCGCGGCGTGGGTGCTCATGTCATATTGATAAGGATCCCACAATAAGCGGGCACGATCTCTATTCTGATGGGACGTGTTAATGAGGATATACCTCGAAACACAAAACTAGGACCAAATAAAACGGTTCGATAAGTTAGTGGGTTGGACGCGATGCTTCACCCAAAAGTTGTCAGTAGAGACACACTATTCATTTTCCTTTAAAATCCTTGCCTTCGAGGCTAAGGGTTGTACTAACCTTGCAGAGCCAAACACATTACACTTTTTGCAGAAGATATATTCGGAAGAAGGAACCCGCCTTGCAATGCCGAAGACAATACGGAAGCTGAACTCATCGTTATCGATGATAGGTTTAGGGGCTACTGAGGGAGTCCTGGATAGAGGGGTCCTCGGGAGGCCATATAACTCTTGGTGGGCCAGACTGGTGGGCCGTGAAGATCATAGTCGAAGATCATCTCTCGTATCCAGATAGGACTCATGTATTCATGTAATGGCAAGTTTTAGGTTCGGGTGTAATCTTTCCTTCCTCTGCAAGGTGGTATGTACAAACCCTAGGCCCCTCTGTTGTATATAAACCGGAGGGTTTTAGTCCGTAGAGGCTAACGGAGAATCTCAAATCCTCATAGGCTAGACTTTAGGGTTTAGCCATTACGATCTCGAGGTAGATCAACTATTGTACTAATATTCATCCATATTAATATAGCAGGAAGTAGGGTTTTACCTCGATCAAGAGGGCCTGAACCTGGGTAAACATCGTGTCCCCTGTCTGTTGTTACCATCGATCCTCAGACACATAGTTCGGGACCACCTACCCGAGATCCGCCGGTTTTGACACCGACAGCGACAACGACATTGTCCCAGAAGAACCCTTAGAACAAAAGTGCTTTCATCGGAGGCTTATTGCCACCGCAAGGAGCCTCAAAAAGCAGCAGAGACGGCTTTGAGCCGCACAGGACACGCTCAATGATAGATGTAATGAAGTGCTAGACGCTGAGCAAAAACATGGCTACAATCGCCAAACCAAAGGCTATCCTAAGTGTAAACTGCTACCCGAATTTGACGATGAGGCCACCGCGCCTATATCGCCGAAGAATAACACTGCCGATAAGCCAGACCAACCACCTCGTGGACGGGACAGAGTCGCTAGCAACGGCGCGCACAAAGCCGCACCCCCACCCCGTAAAGGAAAGGAGGATACGGCTCAGGCCCGGAAACATGATCTGTGTGAGGACCTGAACAAAAAGTCTGGCCAGACCAGATCCATCTACGGATCCAGGGACCGTGCTCCCGCACGGGACGGCGGCTATCAAGCCAATCATGCCGGTCATATACCAGTTCGGGGTCAATACCGAATATCACAACCGTCAAACATACACCATGACATAGCAAAATACAGGGTGACGCACACCCTCTGTGCATCACCGATGAGGTGCTAGATCACGACTTTCCAGAAGGGTTTAAACCCGTAAATATCGAGGCGTACGATGGAACGACGGATCCTGCCATCTGGATAGAAGACTTCATTCTTCACATCCACATGGCTCGCAAAGATGATCTCCATGCCATCAAATACTTACCCCTCAAGCTGAAAGGACCAGCTCGGCACTGGCTAAACAGCCTCTCAGAGAACTCCATTGGAAGTTGGGAGGAACTTGAGGATGCTTTTCGGGCTAATTTTCAAGGGACCTATGTCCGACCCCCGGATGCTGACGATCTAAGTCACATCATCCAACAACCTAGGGAGTCAGCATGCAAGCTTTGGAATCGGTTTCTCACTAAGAAAAACCAAATCGTCGACTTTCTGGACGCCGAAGCCTTAGCGGCCTTCAAACACAGTGTCCGGGGCAAATGGCTAGCTAGACACCTTGGCCAGGAAAAGCCGAGGACAATGGCAGCCCTAACTACACGCATGACCCGCTTTTGCGTGGGCGAGGACATCTAGCTAGCTCGTAGCAGCAACAGCGACCCTGGAACATTTGAAGTCAGGGACGTCAATGGGAAGCCACAACGTAATAAAAACAAACATCGAAATAATGCTGGAAGCCCAGATGATACAACGGTAAACGCCGTATTCAGCGGCTCCAGACCCCGTCAACGGAAGAAGCCATTCAAAGGCAACAAAGATGGTCCATCTAGCCTGGACAAAATACTAGATATGCCCTGCCAGATCCATGGCACCCCAGAAAAACCTGCAAACCATACCAACCGTAATTGTTGGATCTTCAAGCAGGCCGGCAAGCTCAACGCCGAACACATGGGAAAGGGACCTCAGACTAAAGACAAGGATGAACCTCACCAGCCGAACACAGGGGGACAGAAAAAAAATTCCACCGGAGATCAAAACAGTGAACATGATTTGTGCCACTCATATCCCAAAGAGGGAGCACAAGCGCGCACTCCGAGATGTCTACGCCGTCGAGCCTGTTGCCCCCAAATTCAACCCATGGTCGGCCTGTCCGGTCACTTTTGATCGTAGGGATCATCCGACTAGTATCCCTCATGGGGGTTCGGCTGCCCTAGTGCTCGACCCAATAATCGATGGATACCATCTCACTCGAGTCCTTATGGACGGCGGCAGCAGTCTTAATTTGATATATCAGGACACTGTCCGCAAGATGGGGATCGACCCGTCAAGAATCAAGCCAAACAGCACGACCTTTAATGGAGTGATACCGGGCGTAGAAGCCCGCTGCACGGGCTCTTTAACATGGGAGGCCGTATTTGGCTCTCCTGATAACTTTCAAAGCGAAGAGCTAATTACGACATAGCTCTGTTCCGAAGTGGCTATCACGCACTACTCGGAAGAACGGCCTGCGCCCGCTTTAATGCAGACCCGCATTTGCTTATCTAAAGCTTAAAATGCATGTACTACGTGGCGTCATCACGGTCAATGGAAATATGGAGCGCTCTCTCCGTACGGAGGAGGACACTGCGGCCTTAGCAGCCGAAGTCCAAAACGGCCTATTCAAGTCGGACAACCTATCGGTCGTTAAAACCGCGGACACAGCTAATCGTGTCTGGCATACGCCTCAGTACGGCAGCTCAGATGAACCTGAGCTAGATTAGCAGTTGCGCCCCCATCGACTGCCCATAAGGTGATATCATACGTGCCTCGTGCACATAATTATGCCCTCAAAATCCCCTGGGTGGCACTGGGGGCACACTGCATACACATAGTCCATAGTTCGGCTCGACCCTATTCGGACTCTAAAATTATCTTTCAAGGTTCACTCAACGAACGGTTCCGTTTATGGCCACTCTGGATTTCTTTTCTTTTCCAGGTTTTTCCTTTTTTCTCTTTTTCGCAGATGGCCATCACACTCCCCCCTTCAAGGACACATCACAAAGGAGAAAACGGCGCAGACGTGCAGCAGGGACCCGCGCTAAGGTTTCTTTTTAGATTAAGACCCTGCGTAAACCTTTTTCCTCTTTTTTGTTTTATACAATTATGGCATGTAAAATGTCCACAAAAGTTATTGGCATTATCTGTAAGTCTCGCCATACTATAACGGGATATCATAGAAACAGCTTGGTTCATATTAAGTTTGGAGTTTTATTCTCTCACCACATGTGTTCTCTCCCCATGTCAAATTGCCACATGTGCCTTGTCAACAGGGTCCATTTCCAGGGTTGTATTCAGCCTGATATATGTCGAACAGTCTGAACACCTATAAGGAGTGTTCGGTGTCCTGGATGTTTGCTCTATATGCATCAGTGCCAAATCATGTCTTGGGTCAATAGTTGGGTTGCCCGGCTCCTGTGCTTACGCCTACGTTCCCGATTGTTCAGCTAGGGTGTAAAGGGAGAACTACTGCGATTGTACTTTTGGCTTGTCTGGTCAAGTGCCTCAGTAGAGAAAGCCGAAAACTGACTATCATGATATGTGAGAACATGGTCTACAATCCGGTGACTTAGTTTTATACTACGATCGATAGAGATCTATCCCGTGTTATATGAAGGGTTGGTTTTTTTGCCCACCGCATGCAAATGGATACCTTAATTCGGAAATATCATATTTGCACAAGGGGCTAGTACCTAGCCCCACTTGTTAAACTCATATGGTTAAGTGAAAGCAATAACGCCGCATAGTCTGTTTGCCTGGTTCACTCCGCATACACCTCCTACACGGACCAAGACGTTGGATAAAGAGTGTCTACGCATATGACCGAACACCCCAGTACTATGTACATGGGGGCTGAAGCCGACGACTGGAAACTTTCAGATTTAAATAAACAGCCACACTAGAGGTAAAACTCGCTCACATTATAATAACGCAAAAGTTATATACATCGGTTCATAAGCTCAAGTCTTTACAACCGGATACAATTACTCAAAGATAACATCCTTTGAGCACTGGCCTTCTACAAGGCGGGCGCCTTCTATGACGTCCTTGAAGTATTTCTCCAGATTACGGTGCTCCTTGCCTGTGGGCGGGCCAGCAGTAGCTATATCTTGCGCCTTCATCTTCGCCCAGTGCACTTTTACACAAGCGAAGGCCATCCGAGCACCCTCTATGCAGGCCGAATGCTTCAACGCGTCGACCCGCGGACTCGCTTCAACGAGCTGCTTCACCAATCCGAAGTAGCTACTTGGGATTGGATCAGTAGGCCATAGCCGGACTTTCAAGTCCTTCATGGCCAAACCCGACATATTGTGCAGTTCAACCAGCTGCTTCATCTGGTCGTTGAGGGGCACCCGATGTTTTGGCGCATAGAACTACGACCAAAACAGCTTCTTCTTGTCGTTCCCCTCCTGGGCTCGGAAGTATTGGGCGGCGTCTGCACTTCTCCTTGGAAGATCAGCAAACACGCCTGGAGAACTCCATAACCGTGCCAGCCCAAGATACTTCCACCCTCCGAAGATGCTTTGTAAGAGAAAGGTATTACCAGATGCTATCGCCGCACCTGCTTGATTTCTTCACAGGCGCTGCGCGACTCACTCCGCGCATCCTGGGCAGCCTTAACTGCCGCATTAAGCTCATACGCTTGTTCCGAAGCCTTCAACTCCAATGGCTCACAGTTGCGAATAGCATCTTTGAGTTCATCCTCGACTTTGGACACCGAGCCACGTGATGTTGGCACGTGGCCTTTTCAGACTCTAGTTCGGCAACCACTTTGTCATCAATTGCCCTGCTCGCCTCAGCTTCCTCCTTGGCCTTCGCGAGCTCGCCCTTGAGGGCCTCGAGCTCAGTGGCGGCAACTGTGTAATACAGAATATCATAAAGAGTTAATACTCATACCCAATTACTTAGTCTTCTTGACAGCTTAATTTTTAATACGCATACCTTGTGTTTCATCTAAATGCTGGTTGACGCGGTCGAGGTCCGCGTTGGCCAACAAAAGCTTCTAATTTAGTTCGGCAACTTCTGCATCTCGTGTGGTTGCCGTAACTAGTGAAGCATGTTCAAATACAGAAGCATACAGTTCAGCTCTATAAACATGATATACTATGGATACTTTGCCCGATTCTGTTCAGAATCACAGAAAGCATCAGGGGCTACTGGCTATATATGTGCATATAAAACAAATAAAGTTCCATAAAGAACATTACATTGCTTACCTCAAAGCCTATTAACAGGCTGTTAAAGGCTTCATTCAGTCCGCCTTTGACGGACTGAATCTTCTTCATCACCGCACCCATCATGGTGCGGTACTCCTCCACAACGGAAGCACTCTGTAGTGATCCTTCCGGAGGGTCCGGAGCCTCCGGATTGACTCCGGGTGGCGCCATATCCTCCCCTGCCCTGGGGGTTTGGTCTTCGGACCCTGGAGCCGCGCTAGGCTCCCGATCAGTATTGCGCAGGGCTCCGGACTGTCTGGGCCCCCCGTCTTCGGTCTCCATGGGGATTGTTTCCCCATGGTCAGCGTCAGCCGAGGTGTTACCCTCGGTCGCCCTGTCACTTGCCCCGCACCCATCTCCTTGAGCAGAAGACACCCGCTGGGAGGACACTTCGGTGTACCCGCCGATCACGGGTGATGGAACTCGGACCAGCGGGTCACTCTTCGTCTCTCCAGGCGCTAGAGAATTCCCCTCCGATAAGGAGGCGTCGGGGTGTGCTCGGGGAGGGCTGTAGGTCAGCAGGTGAGAAATACTAAGGAAGCATCAAAATGCTAAACAAACAAGGTGCAACAATTAATTTATCCGGACAAACTTACATTTTGGTCGGGGGTTTCTCCCTGGGCTTCACCACAAAGCTATGTTCGGACGATGAGTCCGAATGAGCAGAGAGGTTCAGCCTCCTCCGGGGTGCGGCCGTGCCCGCATCAGCGGCAGCCGCCCTCTTCTTCCCCCTACCTTGCGTAGGGGGCTCTTCTTCTTCTTCGCCATCCTCCTCCTCTTCGGAGGAGAGGATGTTGATCTTCTCGGACTTCCCGTCCGCAAGGAGGGGGCTCTTCCTCCTCTTCTTCTTGGGCTTCTTGACCGGCGCTTTTGAACGGTGTCGGGACCAGCATCGTCGTCAATCGAGGCGTCTTTGGGTCTTCGGTCAAAGGCGCCGAACACTTAATTTGGATTGCCTTCTTCGTCCAGCCTTGTATATCACGCAAAAACTCCAATTCCTATTATAATTAAATACAAAGGGGATATATGTTCGGCAGAATTTTATATTACCTCTGGAACGGTGAACGCGGTACTATAGCCTGCGTCCTCGGTTTCCTTCGGCCACTCCTTCTGGCTCTTCAAGAGATGCTTCCAGATCTCTTTGTGCGTAAAGCCAAAGAGATGCTTCAGAGGCCGATCTCCTGCCGGATCGAACTCCCATAGGGAGGAGTCTCGGCTTTGGCAAGGAAGGACAAGCTGGGCCAGCATTACCTGGACCACGGTCGAGAGATGATAGCCCTTGGAAATCACGCCGAACACACGGCCCTGGAGTGCCATCACCTCAACCTGAGACCCCCAGTTCGGACTCTTATCGGTCCATGAGGTCAACCTCTCCGGGGGTCCAGATCTGAAAGCAAGTTCCGCCGCCCATTTGGTGTCGCGAGGTTTAGTGATATACAACCACTCCTGCTGCCAGACCTTGTTCGTCTCCACGAACGGCCCTTTTGGCCAAGTTGCATTCAGGAGCTTGCTTATCATAGCACCCCCGCACTCCGCGTGTTGCCCGTCCACCACCTTCGGCTTCATGTTGAAGGATTTGAGCCATAGGCCGAAGTGTGGGGGAACGTAGAGGAAAGCTTCACACACCACTATAAAAGCGGAGATGTGAGAACTGAGTTCGGGGCTAGATCGTGGAAATCTAGCCCGTAGAAAAAAAAGCAAACCCCGAACAAAGGGGTGGAGCAGAAACCCTAGCCCCCTAACAAAGTGTGAGAGAAACACGGCTCTCTCACCCGCCTCTGGGACGAGAACCACCTGGCCCTTGGCGGGGACTCGGTGCGCAATGTCAACAGCGAGATAGCCCGCACTCTGAAGATCCTCCACGGTTTTATCAGTAATCGTAGAGGACTCCCACTTTCCTCTGGCGCCGGATCCAGCCATTGCTGGGGAAGGAAGTAGTGGTCGGGGAACGAAGAACAGCGCGCGCAAGAGATGAGGGTGCTGGGGCTAGGAAGATTGGAGAACTCGAGCTTGAGGAAAGTGTGGGGCTGACGAAAGATATTGGAATCCTTTTATAACACTCTAAATACAGAACGTCTCCCCACTTTAGCCGTAAACCTCGTCGGTTCCCAAAGCGGTTGTGCGTAATGTGCGTTTTGGATGCTCATGTCATGTTGATAAGGACCCCATAATAAGAGGGCACGATCTCTGTGTAGGAGATATGCCCTAAAGGCAATAATGAATGTTATTGATTATCTCCCTGATCATAATTAGGTTTATATTCCATGCTATAACTGCTATGGTTCTCGAGTCTGCAAATAAAACGAGGCTCGGAGGAAGAATATGCACATGTGGAATAATAAACAATAATAAGTATTCCTAGTCTGGCCTCTAAGACTAGCTCAAGTGTTGCATGATGGTTCTGTTTTCTTGATCATGGGCATGTCTATGCCAGCAATTTTGAGGGCACAATGTTAGGAGAACACTTGTGTTGAATTGACCTGATTGATGTTATACTATGAGATCCATTCATCACAAGTTAATGGTTAATAACACAGAGAAGTTAATGTTTGCATAATTCCTTAGACCATGAGAGTATCGAGTTTATTCATGCTTGCTTCATGAACTTTGGGGTTTGTTAAACGTCATCCGTAAATGGGTGGCTATTACGGCGGCTTACGGGTTCATGGGAAAGAATGTCAAGTAACTTGATAGCTCGAGATTGGGATTTGCTCCTCCGACGATGGAGAGATAGCTCTGGGCCCTCTCGGTGTTGATCCACGGGAATGCCAACATGTCTCACCTCGGGTATTTGTAACATATCACGAAGCAACAGGAATAGCACACGGCAACTGGAGGTTCACTTGAATATTCATTCGTGTGGGTATAGGGGTCAATGTGGGTGTCCACGGCTCCGATGTTGATCATTGATCGGAAAGAGTTCCGGTCATGTCTATACTTCACCGAACCTATAGGGTCACATGCTTAAGGGTCATCTATCTGCTGAATACTAGACACGGAGTCTGAGAGAAAATCGCCGGAAAAGTTTCGGACAAAACGGAGAAGTTCCGACGAGAGAGGCCACCAGATGAGTTTCGGTGATACTGAAAGTTGTTTCAGAGGAGACCATAAAGTGAAATTGGTCTCGGCACATGCCTGATAATTCTTGGAGGGTGCCAGAATCATTCTGTAAACTTGTTGGAATTTTCAGAAATAAAAAACAGAAATGTTCCGGAGCTGCCGGTGCCGGTTTAGATGTTATTCGCAGATGAAAATCACTAAACTGGAATTGTTCCAGAACGCGTTGAAAATTATTATGGTGGGTACTGGAAATGTTCTAAGCCCACATAAATATTTTCAGTTCGAACGGACGCTGAAAAATGTCGTCGTGAATAGTGAAAGTACTTTTTGGGATATTTTATGGAAAGCCACCTTTTGGGGCTTTACTCAAAAGATCTAGGTATGACATGGATGGATTGGGAGGCCCTCATGGGGGACCCCAAGGGGTGTGGCCGGCCACACTTGGGGCTCCACCATGGAGCCCCTCTTGTTCCTTGGTTTCACTCTTATGCCCTTGAGGAAGGACTTCATTCATGTGCATTTTGGGTTTTTGTGTTAAACTACCCTACCCCTTGGGATTTCCTATAAATAGAGGTGGAGGGGCAGCCCTCCACACTCACTCTTTCTCACATACATGCCATTGCAATGATCTGGCTTCTCTCTCCCTCCTCGCGAAATAGTTTCATAGAGCCGAAATGTTGTCTGGGTTCCGGTAGGAACTAGTTCTGGACGGTGAAGCCCTGCCGGATAGATGACACTCTATGTGTGCAACTCTGTAGAGAGGTCGTAGTTTCGATCTTAGTGCCCGAGGGGATGTTCGAGAGTGCCTCCCGAAGGGTTGTCCAAGTGACGGTTCGAGTTCTGTGAATCCTCCCGAAGGGCTGTCCGAGTGAACGTCCGAGTTTTGAGGGTCCTCTCGAAGGGCTGTCCGCGACACCGTCCGAGGGACTGTCCGACCGCCTCCCGTAGGTCTGTCCGTGGGGCGGATGAGGGTATACATCCTCGCGGTTGGGAGGTTGTAAATCCTAGCTGTGGGGATCTACAGCACCGTTCGCCATGGACTCTACTTCCGCTGCGCTACGAGTCGGTAACGAAAATGATCAAACCTTGTATGCAGTCTCCATAGTGGTCCTGGGCTGGTGCGTAGGTCGGAAATTTTTTGTTTTCTATCGCGTTCCCTTACAGTGGTATCAGAGTCGTGCTATGCGTAGATGCAGGTTGCGATCTAGAATACATAGAGATGTATGGGTATTGCATAATATAATTAGGTGGTAGATGAGATCTATTGCTGAAAATTATTTATGCGGGTGACAGATGAAATCTGTTACCCGATGTTCTTGTTACTTCCCTAGAATTTGCATATTTCTGATCTTGATAACAGTATGGTGGAGTTTCAATGTTCTGTCGATCCGCGATCCTGATTGATCAATGAAGTGCTAACAGTTCATTGAATTCCACCGTAGTTAAAAAGAAAGATGAAATTTAACAGACGAAAGGGCAATGCAGATATGATCCGCACGGGGGCCGTGCGTATGACGAAGTTCAGTATGGGGCTCAAGATTTCATTATCTCGTGTTTCATACACCCCGCAATGTTAAACTAGCGACATGGATGGACGTCGGTAGCTTCGGTTTGTTTCGAAACCTTAGAAGCCATGAAAAACAAGTTTTTTGCATGAATCAATTAGAGACGTCTAACTTGGTTTTGCAAGAGGGTTTGCATGTGCATGTGATGTGGTATAGCAAGTCTCGTATTAATTCTATTATGTATGAGATGACTATATGATCTAATTAACATGACCTGCGTGTCATGATTCGGCATGATGGCTGGAGCCATATGATTGTCACTTTAAATGACCTGTGTGTCAACCATAAGTAATGCATTTATTTTATCCGCTATGGAGATAGCAATATTATCTGGTGCATCAACAAGGTGGTGGCAATCTTCGCAAAGGTGAACACCGACGCGAATGCCGAAGATGAAGAAATACTTGACTTCTCCGTCAGAAGAGGCTATACCATTTCATGCTATTATGAATTGTCTGAGATGTTCATCCCTCTTAATGCACCCTTCTTGATTGTGCGGTAGTCGCTTTTATTAGGGTGATCTCTCACTTAAAATATCAAAGTAGTTAGTGTTCGCCTAAGTGTAGCACCGTCTGAAATTCGTATCTTTTCGGAGTGCGCCATGTACACATGAGCACGAACGAATCGAGAGGAATGAGGCGGGTGAGGTCAGACCTCGCAGCAAGATCACTTGGTTGTGTTTGACGTTCAGGCAGGAGAGTCCTAAGCTCGGAACACGCCCATCGAAAGATGAACAAGAATCACATAGAGATGTGATCGGCAAGTTGGCCTACCGATTGAAATTCGTGTCATCAGTGATGAACCCGTCAATGGCATCGAATAGAAATATGGATCTTGAATCAACCTAAATCAATTATGAGAGGTATTGATTTGAGTGGGAGCACACTGTTGAATTAACATGTTTAATTCTCAGTACAATTAATTATGAACACTGTCTAAGTGTTTCTTGCAAAATAGTTGTAGAATAATGGCTCGCGTTTCCACCTTCCCTGTTAAAATTGAATAGTTGTTAAATATCTAATTAAAACTTTACGATTGGTAACATAATGTGAGGATTATCCTCAAAAGTGCCAAGAAGGACTTTGTCATATCGCATGCTTTCTGTATCCTCCTGCTAATGCTATGGATCATGTGACCCTCGTCCTTCGATCCAAAATCTAGAATTCTGTTATGGTCAAGTGGAATATGTTTGCTTCCATGAAACCCAAACTTCGAAAGTTGGGATAGTTATATAATATTCATGGAACTAAAAATTATTTTCAGATACAAACAAAGCGATGTTTGTTTGCAAGTATTAGTAAAAGTGTTTACTATGCATTTGACTGTTGGGAAAGGGATCCAGAAGAACGCCAGTCATATAATGAAAGGTGAATAAAACAACAACTTAAAGAGAAAGGAAGTGTCCAAAGGGTGTTAGTATGACTTACACGCCTAGGAAGTCCGGGGCTAACGCCACTCTTAAGTTGGGTGCTTTTTTGCGAGTAGGAGAAATACGAAAAGTTAAATTGTTAGAAGTATAAAGGCAGAAAGAAAGATGACTGGAATATCCAGCTCATGTATGAATGTCATACAAGTTTTTGATGTATAGTAGGCTGGTCAAAGATATAGTTCTTGGGAATTATGGTTAAACATGTTAATCACTAATTCTTGGGTAGTGTGAGTTAATCACAAAGATACCCGCTCGATTGCATTCTGTTGCGAATCAATGTAAGAGCTACTATGGCCTAAAAAGACTAGCCAGGAATGAGGTTTTAATACATGTTGGGAACATAGTAAAAGTTACTATACCTTCCAACGGTCTATTACCTATGTATTTTCTTTCATAATTCATTCTAGAGTTTCTTACACTCTAGCCCTTTGCACAAGGTATCTTGCAAGAAGGTTGCTCATAAGAGAACTTTTGATGTTCAGTATTATGAATAAACATAAGGGCCATACTTTCATTTTGAATGAGATGTATGTTATGAATAATGATATTAATATATTACCTCTATGTTCACTTTCATAATTCATTTTAGAGTTTCTTACACTCTAGCCCATTGCACAATGTTTATTGCAAAACGGTTGTTCATAAAAGAACAATTGTTGTTTAGTATTATGAATAACATGAAGGGCCATGCTTCCATCCAAGATAGGATGTATGTTATGAATATTGATGGTAAAATGATACATCCATAACGCCGACGCTAAATGTCGCAAGACTATGAGAATACCACACATGTGTGGCACTGCATTTGGTCACATTGGAGAAACCCGCATGGAAAAAGTCCATTATGATGGATTTGGAAGTCGTTTGATTTTGAATCATCTGACACTTGCAATTTTCCTGTGAAAAGTGAAGTGACTGAAATACCGTTCACAAGCCATAAGGAACGAGCAACAAACTTATTGGTGATCATACAATTTGATGTGTGTAGTTCAATAAATGTTGTTGCAAGTGGTGGATTTATTTATCTTCAGAAATGACTCAAGTAGATATATGGATATTTACTTGATGAGATGTAAGTCTAGATCTTTTGAAATCATTCAAAAGGTTTTCAAAAATGAAGTAGAAGTTATTGTAACAAGAAAATTATGTTTCTGCAATTTGTTTGCATAAAGGAATATTTGAGTTACATGTTTAGTGAATGTCTGATGATTTGTGAAAGGGGTTTCATAACTTGCACCTCCCGGAACACCACTGCAAGTGGAAAGTCCATGGAGATGTAATCCAACCATTTATGACATGGTAAGGTCAAAGAAGACATAAATAAATTTGCCATTATCCCTTTTAAAGTGATGCTTTAGAGACTGCGGCTTTTACACTGAAAAGAGCTACATCGGGTCTGTTGAAATGAAGCCATGGTATGGTACGCCCAACCATGTTATATCTTTTCTTAACATTTGGAATATGGGGCTTGTGTAAAAGGTTACAAACCTATTCCAAATCAGACAAGTGCTACCTTGTAGGTTATACCAAAATGTTGGGTATTCCTCCCTCACTATACCGAGGCAAATAGTTTTGCTGCGAAACGGTGTGCTTTTAAAGAGAATGGTTCTTTCAAAAAGGTGAGTGGGAGAATAGTGCAACTCGACGAGATAAACAGTATCTTCGTCATCAGATCAAAGGAAAGAGACCTTGGAAGTAATTACAGAGTTTCCTACTGCGACTGATATGGAAGTCTGCAATAAAATGTATGAACTTCGGTCGAACTTGCAGCTGAACCACGTAGGCAAGGCTCATGCAAACCTCTCAGGTGCGCAAACGAGATATTGTTGTTAGACAACATTATGCGTACGATACACAAGGAAGCGTTGATGGGCCCTGACTCCGAAATTGGCTAAATGCCAATACAACCCGAGTTAGTTTCCATATAAGTGATTCAAGATTAAAACCTTGATACACCTTCCGGAAGACTTAGAGTCTAACGAATATTTATGGAACTTAAAACTGATACAGATAAAAAATGTTTTATCCATAAAGCTCGACTTGTTGAAATAACAAGTTCAAGAGTTGACTATGATGAGGTTATTTTCATCGTAGCGATGCTTAAAGTCGGTTCGGGTTGAACTAGCAATTAATACATATTTCAATCATGAGATATGAAACATGCATGACAATAGGATTTCCATCTGATGGAAATGAAACCAAGGACTTGCATGTGTTACAGTCCAAAGCATTTTGTCTATCCAGAGGATGCTAGTAAGGGTGCAAACTTTAGAGTTCCAGCGATGGACAGAAGAGAGAAAAATGGAGTTGGAATCTTTGTGCTTTGATGAAATGGTCAAAGGGGTTTGACTTCATTAATGGGTAACGAAGATGCTTGTAATTCAAGAAAGTAAGTGGGAGCGTAATAATATTTCTAAAAACCTTGTGTGGTTGACACATTGTTAATTGGAAATAAATTTCTTGACACGAATTAGGACTTCATTTGAAATTTGTTTTTTGATGAAGTGCTTAGGCTAAATAGCCTCAATATTAGGCATAATGATCTATGGAGATAGATTTACCTAATAAGGCTAAGCAATGAATACATATTGACAAGGTGCTAAAACCTTTTAGCATTGAAAACTGCCAAGGAGTGATTCTTGCCGGAGTCACATGGAAGAGTTTTTTGCAAGACTCGGTGTCCCAAAACACTGATGAGCAAAATACATGATGCAGATTCCACACACTTTTGTGTTTGGATTAATCATGTATTCCATGGTATGTAAAACAACAAGATATGTCCGATACTCCCAAGCTGTTGCGAGTATGGATACTAAAGTGATCAAAGTACTGATCGTGGGACAACAGTGAAAGATGTCATTGAGTACTAGAGTAAGTACTGATGATATGTTTTCTCGCAAATGGGAGATCATGAAGAGTTCATTGTAAAATGTTACATCGATACAGTCTTCATCTTTTCTCCATGCAATTTTCGATTTAAGTTAAGGGTTTTGTGTAATACACAATATGGTGGCACGGTAGTTGGAAATTGTTCCCAACAGGATACTGTGGCGAATTCTATAACAAATGACTAAGTATGTTGACGCCTAGAAGCGACAAACAAGATGTTGAATCATATAGTTCATTCATGAACTTAGTATGGTTCCAAGATGGATTTTGTCAATGGGACACTACTGCAGGTAGTCTCTCCATAACTCAGTCAGAGGAATCCAGGTTCGACCTGTGATTCACATACATAAAATCCAAGTCCACACAAAAGATGAATTTTGTGAAAGCGTGAAAACGTGAGGATATGCAAAGATACACACGGAGCTGAAGTCGTCAGATCCGTTGGACATCAGGCTATACCACAAGCGAAGCATTTTCTACACCAGTATGCCATAGGTGTAAAGTGCATTAGCATTGACTAGATATTGACTCTAGTGCAAGTGGGAGTCTGTAGGAGATATGCCCTAGAGGCAATAATGAATGTTAATGATTATCTCCATGTTCATAATTAGGTTTATGTTCCATGCTATAACTGCTATGGTTCTCGAGTCTGCAAATAAAACGAGGCTCGGAGGAAGACTCATATGCACGTGTGGAATAATAAACAATAATAAGTATTCCTAGTCTGGCCTCTAAGACTAGCTCAAGTGTTGCATGATGGTTCTGTTTTCCTGATCATGGGCATGTCTATGCCAGCAATTTTGAGGGCACAATGTTAGGAGAACACTGGTGTTGAATCGACCCGATTGATGTTATGCTATGAGATTCATTCGTCACAAGTTAATGGTTAATAACACAGAGAAGTTAATGTTTGCATAATTCTTTAGACCATGAGAGTATCGAGTTTCTTCATGCTTGCTTCATGAACTTTGGGGTTTGTTAAACGTCATCCGTAAATGGGTGGCTATTACGGCGGCTTACGGGTTCATGGAAAAGTATGTCAAGTAACTTGATAGCTCGAGATTGGGATTTGCTCCTCCGATAATGGAGAGATAGCTCTGGGCCCTCTCGGTGTTACGGTATCCCATCATCATCTGGCCAGACACTTTGTGATTTGATCACAGGGATGCCAAAACACGGTAACGAGAAAAGAGAACAATACTGGTAATGAGGTAACTAGCATAGTGGACAAATTGTTGATCCACGGGAATGCCAACATGTCTCACCTCAGGTATTTGTAACATATCGCGAAGCAACAGGAATAGCACACTGCAACTAGAAGTTCACCCGAATATTCATTTGTGTGGGTCAATATGGGTGTCCACGGCTCTGATGTTGATCATTGATCAGAAAGAGTTTTGGTCATGTCTATACTTCACCCAACCTATAGGTTCACACGCTTAAGGGTCATCTATCTGCTGAATACTAGACAGGGAGTCTGAGAGAAAATCACCGAAAAAGTTTTGGACGAAATGGAGAAGTTCTGACGAGAGAGGTCACCGGATGAGTTCCGGTGATACTGAAAAGTTGTTTCAGAGGATACCGTAAAGTCAAATTGGTCTTGGCACATGCCTGATAATTCTTGGAGGGTGCCAGAATCATTCTAGAAACTTTTTGGAATTTTCAGAAATAAAAACCGGAAATGTTCCAGAGCTGCCGGTACCGGTTCAGATGCTTTTCGCAGATGAAAATCACTAAACTGGAATTGTTCCTGAACGTGTTGAAAATTATTATGGTGGGTACTAGAAATGTTCTAAGCCCACATAAATATTTTCAGTTCGAACGGATGCTGAAAAATGTCGTCGTGAATAGTGAAAGTACTTTTTGGGATATTTTACGGAAAGCCACCTTTTGGGGCTTTACTCAAAAGATCTAGGGATGACATGGATGGATTGGGAGGCCCTCATGGGGCCCCCCAAGGGGTGTGGCCGGCCACACTTGGGGCTCCACCATGGAGCCCCTCTTGTTCCTTGGTTTCACTCTTATGCCCTTGAGGAAGGACTTCATTCATGTGCATTTTGGGTTTCTGTGTTAAACTACCCTACCCCTTGGAATTTCCTATAAATGGAGGTGGAGGGGCAGCCCTCCACACTCACTCTTTCTCACATACATGCCATTCTAATGATCTGGCTTCTCTTTCCCTCCCCGCGAGATAGTTTCGTAGAGCCAAAAGGCTGTCTGGGTTCCGGCAGGAACTAGTTTTGGACGCCGAAGCCCTGCCGAATAGATGACACCATATGTGTGCAACTGATACGTCCAAAACGTATCTATAATTTCTGCTTGCTCCATGCCTCTTTTGGGTGATATTGCTATGTTATTTATACACTTCCATACACTTTTGATCATATTTGGACTAATCTATTAACTCAGTGCACCTCAGTGCCAGTTTCTGTTTTCGGCTGTTTTTGTATTTCGTGTTTTCACATTACGAGAACTGCCAGAAAAAATCCAGAAAAATTATATAAAAAATCAGCATTCCGGAAGCTTCCATGTGGCCAAAGTAGGGCCGGAGGGGACCCACAGGGGCTCCAGGCGGCCTGCCCACGCGCCCCCCCTGGCCGCGCCGGGGGGGCGCCTGGGCACCCCTGACCCCCTCTGATGCCCCCCTTTGGCATATATTTACACCGTGTCGCGGAAACCCTGATTCCAGACCCCTTTTCTCCAAACGCGATTCCGATCTCCGCCGCCATCGCCATCAAGCTTCGGGGAACCAGAATTCCTGTGTCGGCACCCTGCCGGGATGGGGAGGTGCCCCCGGATTCATCTCCATCGACGTTGCTTCCTCCCTCCATGATGCGGGAGTAGTTCCTCCTCGGGGCTGAGGTTTCTACCAGTAGCTATGTGGTCAATTCTCTCTCCCATGGTGTGATCTTCGTTGTAATCATAGGCTATGTTAATCTAGGGTGATCCCATGATATTTCCCCTTCCTCTATGTATTGGATTGATGTACTCACTTGTCTTTATCTAGTATAATCCCCGAGACCAAGGTGACAGCGGTCTATTGGACATGGATTAGAACAATATTTTCATGAGTGATTTCTTCTCTTGTGTGTTGATTGAAGATTGAGAGTCTCTTGGTGCTTGTCTTTGACTATCCTTTAGATATGTTGTGGTGATTGTGGGACTCTCTTTGGATGGCCGCGGTGACATTGGGAAATCCTTAGATTGAGAACTACGAACTTTAAGGTGTGCTTTTGTAGCCCTACATAATTCTCGTCCTCTCTTGACCACGAAGGAATGACCTCCGAGTGTGTCCCCTTTGCATGTTTTATGGGAAATATCATGTGATTCGATTATGTTAATGTTGTTGGGAGTTGCCACTAGTGAAAGTATGAAGCCTAGGCCTTGTTTCCTCCATTGCAATACCATTTGTGCTCACGTTTACCACTTGTTTGCTTGCTGCACTTTTTATTACAGATTTATATTACTTTGCTTTGCCACTCCTATCATCCATATTTTACCATCTCTTCGCCGAACTAGTGCACCTATACAACTCCTAGTTGTATTAGGTGTGTTGGGGACACAAGAGACTTCTTGTATCTTAGTTGCAGGGTTGCTTGAGAGAGACCATCTTCTGTTAGATAATAACGAGAATAAACGAGACACGAGAGACACGGATTTAACGTGGAAACCCTTGCGGGAGAAAACCACGGACGCACCAAGGCGCAATCACTATGAGGAGGAGTATTACAAGCACGAGACGACAGGCCGTCTTAGGTGCGACTACATGGGGTATATATTGAGGGCAATACATAAGAGTCCTTGGAGGACAAGTAAACGAGTTGTACTCGTACACATCGACGTCAACGGAAAGGCCCACACCTGTTGTACTACGTCTAGTCCAACATGGTATAATTTGGATCATAATTTAACAATCTCCACCTTGATCCAAATTCCCTCCAGTAGTCGAAAAAAGTAAATAACTCCATCCAAATCAGCATAAACACCTTGTGCGTCAAAGTCCATAGGACTAGTGAGAAATACCAACTAAGCCTGAGCAAATCTCAAACTTATTGGTCGGAACTGGCTTTGTCATCATATCAGCAGGATTATCATGAGTACTTATCTTGCATACCTTCAAATCACCTTCAGCAACAACATCTCGAATATAGTGAAATCTGACATCAATGTGCTTCGTTCTTTCATGATACATTGGATTCTTTGTAAGATATATGGCACTTTGACTGTCACTAAATACGGTAGGGCAAGATAAATCTCCACAAAGCTCAGCGTACAAACCTTTCAACCAGATAGCTTCTTTGCATGCCTCAGAAATAGCCATATACTCGGCATCAGTAGTGGAACAAGCCACAATAGACTGCAAAGTTGCTCTCCAACTCACAGCACAACCACCAATGGTGAAAACATAACCTGTGAGTGATCTTCTCTTATCCAAATCACCAGCAAAATCAGAATCAACAAAACCAACAAGTCCATCTCTAGTTTTCCCAAACTGTAAACAAACATTAGAAGTACCTCGCAGGTATCTGAAAATCCACTGAACTGCTCTCCAATGCTCTTTTCCAGGATTAGCCATGTATCTACTGACAACACTCAATGCATATGATAAATCCGGACGGGAACAAACCATGGCATACATAAGTGAACCAACTGCACTCGAATAGGGAACTCTAGACATGTACTCAATATCTGCATCTGACTTAGGACATAAAGCTGATGATAATTTGAAGTGTGCAGCTAACGGAGTACTTACTGGCTTGGCATTATGCATATTAAAACGATGAAGAACTTTATCAATATATCCTCTCTGACTTAGATATACTTTTCCAGCTGGTCTATCTCTGGATATTTCCATGCCAAGAATTTTCTTTGCTGCACCCAAATCCTTCATCTCAAATTCATTACTCAATTGCTTCTTTAGTTCATCAACATCTGACATACTCTTTGCAGCAATTAGCATATCATCAACATAAAGGAGCAAATAAATAGTTGAACCTTTGACAGTTTTCAAATAAACACAACTATCATAATTAGACCTTTTGAAACCTCGAGAGAGCATAAAGGTGTCAAATCTCTTGTACCACTGTCTAGGGGATTGCTTCAATCCATAAAGAGATTTCTTTAACTTGCAGACAAGCTTTTCTTTTCCAGGAATAACAAAACCTTCAGGTTGTTCCATATAAATATCCTCTTCTAATTCTCCATGTAAGAATGCAGTTTTAACATCCAATTGTTCAAGCTCAAAATCATTCATGGCAACTATACTAAGTAAAGTGCGAATAGAGCTATGCTTCACAACAGGAGAAAAGACCTCGTTATAGTCAATACCTGGAATTTGACTGTAACCTTTAGCAACTAACCTTGCTTTATATCTTGTCTCATCATTAGGAGAAACACCTTCTTTCCTCTTGAAAACCCACTTGCAACGAATAGGTTTCTTCTCTCTCGGTAATTTTACTAAATCCCAAGTGCCATTCTTTTCGAGTGATTCCATCTCATCATGCATAGCGGTCATCCACTTATTACTATCACAAGAAATAATAGCCTCGGAATATGAAGAAGGCTCAGCATTACCTTCAATTTCCTCTGCAACAGATAAAGCAAAAGAAACAATATTGCACTCTTCAATTAACCTTTTAGGTTTATCAGTACCCCGCCTAACTCTGTCACGTGCAAGATTCCAACCGGGTGGAACAATAGGCTGATTTGGAGTGGGAGTGACATGTTCATGATCAACGACGAGATCATCATGTGCATCAACATTTTCATTACCGGATGTATCATCTGAATTAATAACATGCCCCACCTGAACAGTAGGATGCTGAAGAGTAGCCTGATGTTCACTCTCAACGGGAACATTAGTAGATGGAACATCATGTAACATAGCAGATTCATTAAAGATAACGTTTCTGCTAATAACAACCTTCTGGGTTTCAGGATTCCACAATTTAAAACCTTTAACACCAGACTTATAACCAAGAAAGATGCACTTAACAGCCCTAGGCTCCAATTTTCCATTATCAACATGAGCATAAGCAGTGCAACCAAAAACTCTCAACTGTGAATAATCAGCAGGTGAACCAGACCATACCTCAATTGGAGTTTTCTTATTAAGAGCAATAGATGGTGAACGGTTAATGAGATAACAAGCAGTGGAAGCGGCCTCAGCCCAAAAACGCTTATGCAAACCTGCATTTGACAACATGCAACGGGCTCTGGAAATAATGGTCCTGTTCATACGCTCAGCAACACCGTTTTGTTGAGGAGTATAAGGAACGATGTAGTGTCTGACAATGTCTTCAGACTTGCAATAATTATTAAATTGCTTAGAACAGAATTCCATACCATTATCAGTGCGAAGTATTTTTACCTTCCTTTCAGTTTGTCTTTCAATCATAATCTTCCACTCCTTAAATGCTGAGAATGCTTTCCATTTATGCTTCAAGAAATAAGGCCAAACTTTTCTTGAATAATCATCAATTATGGTCAGCATGTAACTAGCACCACCTAGTGACTTCTTGCGAGACGGTCCCCATAAATCAGAATGCACATAATCAAGAATACCTTCAGTTGTATGAGTCGAAGTATTGAACTTCACCCTCTTGTGCTTGCCGAAAATACAATGCTCACAAAATTTCAATTTACCAGTTTCGTATCCTTTAAGAAGACCTCTCTTATTTAACTCTGCCAAACCAAGTTCACTCATATGTCCAAGACGCATATGCCAAAGGTTAGCAGCATCACAATCAGAATTCTTTGAAATAACTGGAGTAGCGTTACCTGAAACGGTAGAACCTCGAAGGTAATAAAGACCATTGGTCGAACTTAAGTCACCTTTCATCACAATAAGGGAACCTCTGGTGACCTTCAAAACACTATCTCCACCTGAATACTTGTAGCCCTTTGCATCAAGGGCATTCACAGAGATAAGATTTCTCTTCATCTTCGGAATATACCGAACATCTGTCAAAGTTCTGATTGTGACATCAAACATCTTGATACGAACGGAACCTATTCCTTCAATCTTGCATGGTGAATTATCAAAACCCAAAACAGAACCAGCAGCAGTAGTGGAATCAAAAGTAGTAAACCAATCTCTATGCGGGCACATATGAAAAGTACATGCAGTGTCAAGTACCCACTCATCATTGGTCTCAGCACATCCAGCAGTAACGACAAGAGCATCATCGGAACTATCATCACGAGCAACGTTAGCAGAATTTTCACCTTGTTTGTTACCTTTTCTCTTTTCCTTGTTCTGCAACTTGAAACACTCAGAGATGTCATGCCCGTCTCTCTTGCAGTATCTGCAATACTTCTTGTCTCTAGATTGTGACCGGCCCCTATGGCCGTTCTTACTTTTGCCTCTGTTTCCATTATTGGAGTTCTTCTCCTTTGTCCTGCCACGAACAGATAATCCCTCGGCTTGGGATGAACTCGAACCATCATGAGGCACCATTAATTTCATCTTCTCCTTAGAGTTCAAAGCTTCATAAACTTCATTAAGTGTGAGAGTATCACGACTGTATAATATGGTGTCTCTAAAATTGGTATAAGAACTTGGCAGTGAACAAAGTAACATTAAAGCAGTATCTTCCTCTTCATACTTAACCTCCATTGCAGCTAGATCGGATATGATCTCTTTAAATTCAGAAATATGATTCAAAACATTACCTCCCTCGGGTAACCTGTGCAGGAATAATTTTTGCTTCAGATGCATCTTACTGGTAAGATCTTTTGTCATGCAAATGCTTTCCAGCTTTAACCATAGAGCGGCGGCAGTTTTCTTGCTCAAAACTTCCTGCAAAATATTATTATGCAAATGGAGTTGAATTTGTGACAAAGCCTTACGATCCCTTCTTTTCTCGTCAGCAGTCCAGTCCTGAATTCGGTCCTTCCCAAAACTATCTAGTGCATCATCATAGTCGGCCTGTGCCAACAACGCCCGCATCTTGACTTGCCATAGGGTAAACCTTGTGTCACGGTCCAGCAGCGGAAGATCGTACTTCATGGATGCCATGAGTCGAACAAATCTGTGCACAAAGTAGTACAAGTCGGAGTAGAATAATTCTTGACAGAATTTAATATGCGAGCAAAGAATCGGAATAAAACAGATAGCACCTGATAGATCACGGATGTGGATGTAGCAACGGAATAGAAAAAAAAACTGAACGTGATTCAGCTATGACAGTACTAGTTGAAGTAGTAATGTCAATTATTTGCTTTGTCTTCACGTGATGAACAGTTGAACTTGGAGCCGATCGATGCTTGAAGTAGTACTCGCGTCGGGACTCGAAGTAGTACTCTGGACTTGAAGCAAGGCTGCTGTGGAAGACGTGGCCGCACTTCCCAAGCGCCGCGCGATGGGAAATCCGGTCAGTCTTGGTGACGTGCGGCTGCAGCTCGTACGGCTAGCAGCAATCGATGTCGGATACGCAGAGGAATCTTCAACTTGAACCGATCGACAAATCGCAGGATGGCGGCGGCGCGCACAGCCGCAACCCTAATCTCCCGTCTCAAATCTCGTATCTGTACCCTCAGCTCTGTATACCACTTGTTAGATAATAACGAGAATAAACGAGACACGAGAGACACGGATTTAACGTGGAAACCCTTGCGGGAGAAAACCACGGACGCACCAAGGCGCAATCACTATGAGGAGGAGTATTACAAGCACGAGACGACAGGCCGTCTTAGGTGCGACTACATGGGGTATATATTGAGGGCAATACATAAGAGTCCTTGGAGGACAAGTAAACGAGTTGTACTCGTACACGTCGACGTCAACGGAAAGGCCCCACCTGTTGTACTACGTCTAGTCCAACATGGTATAATTTGGATCATAATTTAACATCTTCAACCTCTACTTCCCTGAGTTCGATAAACCTTAGGTCATCCACTTGAGGGAAATTGCTGCTGTCCTACAAACCTCTGCGCTTGGTGGCCCAACATAGTCTACAAGAGTAGAAGCGTGTGTAGACATCAAGCTATTTCTGGCGCCGTTGCCGGGGAGGTGAGCGCTTGAAGGTATATCTTTAGATCTTGCAATTAAATCTTTATGTTTCTTGTTTTTATTTCACTAGTTATGCTTATGGACAACCTTGCTATTGGATCGTTGCTTGCGGGAAGACGCCCCACACCTGTGGTGGTTGCTCCTCCCCCTACTGAAATTGTGCCCTATAAAATACCAGCTGGTATTATCGATTATGTTTTGGCTGATCGTTATGCAGGAGACAGACATCCCGGTGAACACTTGCTATATTTGTCACAACTATGTTCATTATTTAAGCTTGCAGATGTATCAAGGGAGTTTGTCATGAGGAAATTATTTGCCTTGTCACTGAAAGGAAAAGCATTGGAATGGTATAGGCTACTAAATGACTCTCACCTGCTGGAGTGGGAAGAGATCCGGTCTCTCTTTTACTCCAAGTTTTATCCTCTTCATGAAGTCCATGAGAATAGGAATTATGTTTATAATTTTTATCCTCATGACGGAGAGAGCATAGCTCAAGCTTGGGGGAGACTGGAAACGTTAATGCTAAAATGTCCTAACCATGGGCTCCCCAAAGATATGATTATTACTAATTTCTATGCGAGGCTTTCTCGATAGGATAAAGATTTGCTCGACGCTTCCTTTATGGGTTCTTTCACAAACAAAAAGATTGATGCTAAATGGGAACTCCTTGAAAGAATTCAACGCAACACTGAAGATTGGGAGATCGACAAAGGTAAAGAGTCAGGTATAATTTATGAGTATGATTGCATTAAGTCCTTTGTTGAAACTACAAGTTTTAATAAGTTTAGTGCTAAGTTTGGGCTTGATTCTCAACTCCTTGTTGATTTCCTCAAATCTTTTGCTTCGCATCTTAATATGCCTAAGGAGGATTGGATCAAGTATCATAAACCTTTTAAAGAGACTTGCAAAGAAAATGAAATTGTTCATGATGATTGCAACATGCATGATCCAATTCCTAAAAATGAAGTTTTATATAAGCATGTTAATTTTTGTGGAGTGGATAGACCTTGTGAAAGGCCTATGATTGAAGAAGAGAAGTATTGTAACCAACATAAGCATGAAAGAACAATCACTTGGGTCAGAGATTTAAATGAAATTGCTAGAGAATTGTGTGACCTTTATCCTTTTACTTGTGAACTTTGCCGTATAGAGGGTCACTTTAATTTTCAATGCATGAACTTTCAAAACATAACTGTTAACCGGTTGTGTGATAACATGATCACCTCTGATCTTTATGATGAGCTTATGTTATTTTTGATGTGTGAAGAGTTATCAGAAAAGACTTCATGGCTAGATGTTAATGCCATAGGAATAAAAAACACTTTGCAAAATTGCCATCTCTATTGTGTTGTTAATTGCCATGAAAATGATTACATAGGTAAGATTATAAAGGAGGGAACTTTACCAAAGTATAAAAATGTCTCTTATATTTCTGCTAATAAAAAGGAGAGTTTCTCCCAAGTTTCCCCTATTGTTTCTAATGATAAACCAGGATATGTGGAGAAGCTTCATCTCCAACCACTCCCTCCTAAGGTTAAGAAGAAGAAAAAGAAGAGGAGGAGGAAGAGGAGCAAGAAAGAAGAAGAAGGGGTATCAACCTGGCCTGAGCATATTCCTCCCATCAACTTTTATCCTAACGATTGTAAGTTTAAAGAAGAAGGTGAAGTTTATTGCCTTAATTATCATCTTGATGATACGTCCGTAGGTACTATTGAAGATGATTTTGATTATGATATGCATGTTACTTATTGTGATTGGGAAAATGATGATAATGCTACTTATGATCTTGAAAATCTTTTTGGTACCAACTCTGAAAGTGATGATATGGGAAGCTCTAAGCTTGGGGATGATAGGATTGCAGACCCTTTACCCACTAGTGATGTGATAATTGATAATTCTTTTGCTAGTAAGAATAAAGACAACATGATTACAAATATAGTTGCTAGCAATGATAATGCTCTTCTCTACTATGATGATGTCATAACTCCAACCTATAGTGATTATAAAGGTACCTATGACATAAGGAGAAATTATCCTTATGAAACTTGTCATAATCATGGAGGGAATTACTCCCTTGTTGAACACCACCCTCCTAATACACAAGTAATCTATAGTGTTCAAGTTGTTTATGATAGTCCTACTCCCACTATTACCAATGAGAAAGATTATGCTTATGTGGAGAGTAAGAGTACCTTTTTGCATGTGGATCATGGTAACAATGCTTTACGTGATGCTTATATTGTTGAGTTCATCCATGATGCCACTGAAATTTATAATGAGAGAGGGAGACTTGGTTCTAAATATCTTAATAATAAGAAGTTTCCTCTCTTTATGGTGAATATTTTGAAGTTATGCTTGTTTTGCCTTCCTATGCTAGTTGCTTTGTGCTTCAATGAATTATTCTATTGCAATATTCCTATGCATAGGAAGCATGTTAGGCTTAAATGTGTTTGGTATTTGCTTCTTGATGCTCTCTTTTCTTCTTCAGCTCTTATTCCTACGAGAGCATCATTAAAGTCTTAAGCCTATCTTTATGGCTATAAAGAAAGAGCCCTAGGGAGACAACCCTTGTTATGTTTACTTTCAGTTTTAGTGGTCTTGATGTTTGTTACTACTGTAGCAACATCATTGTATCTTTATTTTTCAGCTTTGTGCCAAGTTTAGCCTCTGATTGCAAGAAAGTTCAAAAGTTGTGACGTGCTGTCCAGGAAACAGATTCTGTCCTTGGATAGAAAAATTCGTATAAAATCACCAGATCATCTTTTTGGTCTGAATTGTTTCGACAGCGTGCTCTATATAATTGTCTTTCGTGCGTCTGTTTTGAGTTTTTTTATTAGAGTTGCAGAAGTTCCCCGGAAAAATCATTTACTACCTGCTGTTCTGTTTTTCACAGATTCTGTCCTGTTTTGCCTTTCCTTCATTTTGCAAACCTAGAGCTTGCTTTTTCTTTGCAAAAACCTTTTGGCAATCTTGAGAAACAGTAGAACTTCAAGAATATCTTTATTTCCAGAAAGGAACAATTATTTTATTATGGGTACTAACCTCGCTAATCAGATTATGATGAGTTATGTATGAAGAGAGTTTTCAAGTGTGCGAGGGAAGATGATAAAAAGATTCAGGAGTGTCAAACGCTCAAGCTTGGGGATGCCCCCATGCACCCCCAAGAAATATTCAAGGAGACTCAAGCGTCTAAGCTTGGGGATGCCCCCGTGCATCCCCTTCTCCATCAACATTATCAGTTCGTCCTTCGTTCCACTATATTTTAATCACTTCATGTGTTATGTGCTATGCTTGGAGCGTCTTGTTTTAGTTTTCCTTTTAGTTTTCTTTAGCTTTTCATAACGAGTTGGAACTCAGCTTTCTTTATGTGGGAGAGAAACACGCTCCACTTCTACCTAGAACATAACATATAATTTGCATGTCTATCTTTGCTGTGTGTGTTCTTTGTCTTTTAATAGCTACTATCATGCTTAGCTCTTAACTTTCATGCTTATCTTTTTAAAGAGCTTTTGTTTAGTTGGTTGCTTGAACTCTCTTTAGTTATCATGTTTATCTTATTAAGAGAGTTTGCTTCCGTTGCATTGGTTGATATGTCTATGATAAAGATGCTACGTGCATAATGGCGCTTAGTAGTTCATGTATTCTTATGGTTAGTCTCAAATAGCTGGGGGGTTCCCAATGTGTTATTGGAGTACCAACATGATTTGTTTGCCTATGATGTGGTATGGTTTAGTAATATCTTCCTTCAAAGAATTTATTTTGATTCACTTGGCGTATGCTCACGCATATTTAAGACTGTAAAGAAAGTCTGTCAAGCCTTGATGATCTTTTGTTTCTGAGTAGCGATATAACTTCCATGCCTGAATCAATGTTGCTTTGTCGCTCTGCATGATTATGACCGTCATTGCTCTCTTAGTTGGTCGCTCCCCGTCTTTTGCTAACCTTCGCCTGTACTAAGCGGACTGACTGCTTGTGCATCCACATCCTTTTAATCCAGTTATGCCATATGAGTCCACCATATCTTCCTACATGGTATTTACCTGCCATTCCTAACGGAGACTTGCATGTACCATCTCGAAATTATTCAAAGAAAAAGCATTCCTATTTTGTGCCTTTGTTTTAAGTTCATGAGGAAGTAGTAGTTAATTCATGATCTTTTTAAGTTGGACAAGCTTCACCCCGGGATTGCATATATAATGTGCAAACCCATAATACGAGAAGGAACTGGCATTGAGTGCGCCCGGCTCAAAAAGATAATATAACAAACAAACCCTCCTTCACGCTTTGTTCATGAGAAATCAGAAAACTTTGGCAGTGATAAACAAAGGAGATTAAGACGATGTGATCGTCCTCATTCGGGAGCCGTTCCTCGAAACTTGTCCATCTCAAGAAGTGATTGAGTTGTCTGCTAGCATTCGTTGACGAAACATGCATGATCTAAAAAAAATATTACCTCTGTTTTAAAACCAAGAGCTTTGGTACATGTTTTGTCTTTGTTTCCGACTACGGGTTTTCAACCTTGCCAACAAAAGCCACGGTTCGAGAGTCTCCACCTTCTTTTAAAAGCACCAACTACTGAGAGCATGATTGTCATTCTGAGTGTAATGTGCATTGTCCCAAAGTAGCATTGTCTTTTGCATGATTGTGATATCGTTTATTTTGAAATCATTGTATCTAGTCATCACTTAAACCTTGGAGGTGCCCCTGCATTTATGTTTTGCTTCACTAAAGGGGGCAAGCTAGATATCACTTTATCATATTTGCACATCATGTTCATTAAGAATCTATTTGATGTTTCAATATCATATTGTAAAACTTTCAGTTCTTTGTGATTTTCTCATGAGGCAACTTAATTACTATAGATTCATTGTCTCAGTAAGCTTTTGTCATATGACTATGAAAAAGTCCTATATGGTTAATAGCATGTCACCACAGAAATTATTCTTGTTATCATTTACCTACTCGAGGACGAGCAGGAATTAAGCTTCGGGATGTTGATACGTCCAAAACGTATCTATAATTTCTGCTTGCTCCATGCCTCTTTTGGGTGATATTGCTATGTTATTTATACACTTCCATACACTTTTGATCATATTTGGACTAATCTATTAACTCAGTGCACCCCAGTGCCAGTTTCTGTTTTCGGCTGTTTTTGTATTTCAGGTTTTCACATTACGAGAACTGCCAGAAAAAATCCAGAAAAATTATATAAAAAATCAGCGTTCCGGAAGCTTCCATGCGGCCAAAGTAGGGCCGGAGGGGACCCACAGGGGCTCCAGGCGGCCTGCCCATGCGGCCCCACCCTGGCCGTGCCGGGGGGGCGCCTGGGCACCCCTGACCCCCTCTGATGCCCCCCTTTGGCATATATTTACACCGGTGTCGCGGAAACCCTGATTCCAGACCCCTTTTCTCCAGACGCGATTCCGATCTCCGCCGCCATCGCCATCAAGCTTCGGGGGACCAGAATTCCTGTGCCGGCACCCTGCCGGGACGGGGAAGTGCCCCCGGATTCATCTCCATCGATGTTGCTTCCTCCCTCCATGATGCGGGAGTAGTTCCTCCTCGGGGCTGAGGTTTCTACCAGTAGCTATGTGGTCAATTCTCTCTCCCATGATGTGATCTTCGTTGTAATCATAGGCTATGTTAATCTAGGGTGATCCCATGATATTTCCCCTTCCTCTATGTATTGGATTGATGTACTCACTTGTCTTTATCTAGTATAATCCCCGAGATCAAGGTGACAGCGGTCTATTGGACATGGATTAGAACAATATTTTCATGAGTGATTTCCTCTCTTGTGTGTTGATTGAAGATTGAGAGTCTCTTGGTGCTTGTCTTTGACTATCCTTTAGATATGTTGTGGTGATTGTGGGACTCTCTTTGGATGGCCCCGGTGACATTGGGAAATCCTTAGATTGAGAACTACGAACTTTAAGGTGTGCTTTTGTAGCCCTACATAATTCTCGTCCTCTCTTGACCACGAAGGAATGACCTCCGAGTGTGTCCCCTTTGCATGTTTTATGAGAAATATCATGTGATTCGATTATGTTAATGTTGTTGGGAGTTGCCACTAGTGAAAGTATGAAGCCTAGGCCTTGTTTCCTCCATTGCAATACCATTTGTGCTCACGTTTACCACTTGTTTGCTTGCTGCACTTTTTATTACAGATTTATATTACTTTGCTTTGCCACTCCTATCATCCATATTTTACCATCTCTTCGCCGAACTAGTGCACCTATACAACTCCTAGTTGTATTAGGTGTGTTGGGGACACAAGAGACTTCTTGTATCTTAGTTGCAGGGTTGCTTGAGAGAGACCATCTTCAACCTCTACTTCCCTGAGTTCGATAAACCTTAGGTCATCCACTTGAGGGAAATTGCTGCTGTCCTACAAACCTCTGCGCTTGGAGGCCCAACATAGTCTACAAGAGTAGAAGCGTGTGTAGACATCAGCAACTCTGTAGAGAGGTCGTAGTTTCGATCTTAGTGCCCGAGGGGCTGTTCGAGAGTGCCTCCCGAAGCGTTGTCCAAGTGACGGTCCGAGTTCTGTGAATCCTCCCGAAGGGTTGTCCGAGTGACCGTCCGAGTTTTGAGGGTCCTCCAGAAGGGCTGTCCGCGACACCGTCTAAGGGACTGTTCGACCGCCTCCCGGAGGGCTGTCCGTGGGGCGGATGAGGGTATACATCCTCGCGGTTGGGAGGTTGTAAATCCTAGCTGCGGGGATCTGCACCGTCGTTCGTCATCGACTCTACTTCCGCTGCGCTACGAGTCGGTAAGGAAAATGAACAAACCTTGTATGCAGTCTCCATAGTGGTCCTGGGCTGGTGCGTAGGTCGGAAACTTTTTGTTTTCTGTCGCGTTCCCTTACACTCTGCTCTGATAAGACGTGTCAGTGGGGTTATACCTCGAAACGCAAAACTAGGACCAAGTAAAATGGTTCGGTATGTTAATGGAATGGACGCGACGCTTCACCAAAAAGTTGTCAGTAAAGACACATTATTCTTTTTTTATGCCTTTCCTTCGAGGCTAAGGGTTGTACTAACCATGCAAAGCCGAACACAATACACCTTTTTGCAGAAGATATATTCAGAAGAAGGAACCTGCCTTGGAATGCCGAAGACAATACGGAAGCCGAACTCATCGTCGTCGAAGACAGGTTCAGGGGCTACTGAGGGAGTACTACATTGAGGGGTCGTCAGGTGGTCGGATAACTCGTGGTGGACCGAACTAGTGGGCCATGAAGATCATTGTTGAAGATCGTCTCTCGTATCCGGATAGGACTCCTGTATTCGTATAATGGCAGGTTTTAGGTTCGGGTGTAATCTTTCCTTCCTCTGCAAGATGGTTATGTACAAACCCTAGGCTCCTCCGGTGCATATATAAACTGGAGGGTTTAGTACGTACAGGCTAGAGTATCATAACATCCTCATATGCTAGGCTTTAGGGTTTAGCTCTTACGATCTCGAGGTATATCAACTCTTGTAATCATATTCATCCAGATTAATATAGCAAGAAGTAGGGTATTACCTCGATCGAGAGGGCCTGAACCTGGATAAACATCATGTCCCCAGTCTCCTGTTACCATCGATCCTCAGACGCATAGTTCGAGACCCCCTACCCGAGATCCGCCGGTTTTGACACTGACACTAGGGCTAGGGAAAAACCTCATCTTGGTGACGCCGATTGCGTGAACTGGTGAGACCGATTTCAGCAAAGAGCAACTAGAGAGTTGGTCAGGCAAACTCGGTGAGATCGATCGCTCATTTCGGTGAGACCAAAATGTTACAAAAGGAAATAGAGAATTTGCAAGGCCATCTCGGTGAGACCGAGATTCGTATCGATGTGACCCGACTGTTAGGGTTTCTGGAAGTGGCTAGGTTAAGTGAACTCGATGGCGCCGGATAGATCATTTTGGTGAGGCCGAGTTTGACTTAGGGTTTTGGACATATTTGGAAATGAGAAAGTGGTTGAGGGTTTTGGAGCAATATCACTAAGCACTTGAGCATGTAGACCATTAAGCAACACCTCATCCCCTTTTAATAGTATTGTCTTTCCTATGGACTCAATGTGATCTTGGATCACTAAAATAGAAATGAAGAGTCTTGAGCTTTTGCCAATATGTGTCCTTAGCATTTTGAAGGGGGTCCACATCCTCTTGTCCATGCCACGCCATTGTTGAACTTGTCTAAAATACACTAGGTAAAGGCATTATTCCAACAAGAGATATGTTGACATTAATTACCAAAAATCCCTCATGGAGCACTTGTGTTTTCACTATTCCAACAATCCCATGAAGCAGCAATCCTAAAGTAGATGCAGTGAGGTTTCTTAGAACATGTGCCTCCCCATCTCCACTGAGGCAATTATACATCTTGATTGAGGAATGTCCACTGTTTGTCCATAACATTTCCATTTATCTTGTGCGTGAGCGTTGATATGTTGCAAGATCAAGGCGTGGAGATCAAAAGCTTGAGATGATATAGGTCTATGGAAGTGTACATCAATGGAAATAGAATAGAGCTGGAAATTTTGGATTAAGGGTTGATCTAACTAAGTACCTGATACGTCTCCAACGTATCTATAATTTTTTATTGTTCCATGCTATTATATTATCATTCTTGGATGTTTTACAATCATTTTATATCATTTTTTGGTACTAACCTATTGACATAGTGTTAGTTGTTGTTTTCTGCATGTTATTTTACATCGGGGAAATCTGTATCAAACGGAGTCCAAACGCAGCAAAACCTTTTGGAGAATTTTTTTGGACCAGAAGAACCCAATGGGCCAAGGCAACGCCTGGGGGGTGCTCCGAGGGGAGCACAACCCACCAGGGAGCGCCAAGAGGCCCAGGCGCGCCCTGGTGGGTTGTGCCTACCTCGGGTGCCCCTCAGACAGCCTCTTTGCTCTATAAATACCCCAATATTCCAGAAACCCTAGGGGAGCAGACATAATTTCGATCCAGCCGCCGTAGAGTCTAGAACCACCAGATTCAATCTAGACACCATCACAGAGGGGTTCACCACTTCCATTGGTGCATCTCCGATGATGTGTGAGTAGTTCCTTGTAGACCTTCGGGTCCGTAGTCAGAAGCTAGATGGCTTCATCTCTCTCTTTTGAATATCAATACAATGGTCTCTTGGAGATCCATATGATGTAACTCTTTTGCGGTGTGTTTGTTGGGATCCAGTGAACTTTGAGTTTATGATCAAATCTATCTTTTTATATCCACAAAAACTAATTGAGTCTTCTTTTGATCTCTTATATGTAGGATTGCTTATAGCCTCGTATTTCTTCTCCAATATTGGTTTTTGTTTGGCCAACTTGATCTCTTTATCTTGCAATGGGAAGAGGTGCTTTGTAGTGGGTTCAATCTTACGGTGCTTGATCCCAGTGACAGAAGGGGAACCGACACGTATGTATCGTTGCTACTAAGGATAAAACGATGGGGTCTATTTCCACATAAATAGATCTTGTCTACATCATGTCATTGTTCTTATTGCATTACTCTGTTTCTCCATGAACTTAATACACTAGATGCATGCTGGATAGCGGTCGATGTTTGGAGTAATAGTAGTAGATGCAGGCAGGAGTCGGTCTACTAATCTTGGACGTGATGCCTATATAATGATCATTGCCTGGATATCGTCATGATTATTTGAAGTTCTATCCATTGCCCAACAGTAATTGTTTTCCCACCGCTTGCTATTTTCTCGAGAGAAGCCACTAGTGAAATCTACGGCCCTCGGGTCTCTTTCTCATATTATTTGCCTTTGCGATCTATTTTCCTTTGCTTTTACTTTCAGATCTATTAAACCAAAAACCCCAAAATACCTTGCTGCAATTTATCTTATTTATCGTTCAATCTATCAATATTTATATCTCTCTCACGTCCGTTACCCGAAAGGGATTGACAACCCCTTTTACACGTCGGGCTGCGAGTATTTGTTATTTGTGTGCATGTGTTGTTTACATTGTGTTGCTTGGTTCTCCTACTGGTTCGATAACCTTGGTTTCATCACTGAGGGAAATACCTACCGCGGCTATACTGCATCATCCCTTCCTATTTGGAAAAAAACCGACGTAGCTTTAGCAGCCATCAGTACCATACCAAAGAAGAGTAGACAATCCATTCACAACTTTATAACCAACATTCAATTTGTGTGACAATAAAAGTTCAAGATGACCTTTCCACCATGGCGTACTGCAATCGCCCAGCTCATGAAACAACTCCCGGCTCATTTCCTCACATCAAGGCTACCATCAGTGTTAATCCTCACACATCATGCGTCTTGATAAACTAATACAATGCATATTTCACGTTGAAGACCCCTCTCGACCCATAGAAGCAAGCACAATATGCTTTGATCCATCCCCCTGCGACATGGCAAGTATTCCATCGGCCAAAAAATCCCACTTACCAACAGGACATCTCGACCACCATTCCCTCTAGCTCTAGGTGCGGTGTCACCGTCCATCAGAACGGACACCCAAAACATCCACGAACACGTCCGGACGTGTCCGCGGACAGTGCTAGCGGAGCCGGCCATCCAACCATATACATCAAATGTCTGGCAAACCAAAAGTCTGTTGTGTAACCTCACTCTGAATCACTGATCGATAGAAATTTAGGCATATATTTAAGGGATAATTGGTTTTATGCCCCTAGTTGGGCCACACTCGGGTAGTTTACCCCTAGTTTCTGAAAACACGTGTTCCTGCCCAAACAACTTTGCTCGTCTTATTCTTTTTCCCTTTGACTATTTGACCATCATTTTGTAAACTTCATAACAAATTCATGCTAACTCGGGAAAATGCAAATAATGTATCAAAATATTCAGCAAAACATCACCTATGTGTGCATGACATTTACATTCATGAGAAAGTGTTGGAAAGTCCCCATCTCAACTTTCCAACACTTTTGTCATGGATGCAAATGGCATGCACATATAGGTGATGTTTTTTGAACATTTTGATATCTTATTTGAATTTTTATGAGTTAGTATGATTTTTTTATGAAGTTTCCAAAATGATGGTCAAACGGTCAAAGGGCAAAAATATAAGACGAGCAAAGTGGTTTGGGCAGGAACGCGTATTTTTGGAAACTATGGGTAAACCAGCCGAGTGTGACCTATCTAGGGGCATAAAACCAATTATCCCTAAATTTAAATCCAAAATAAAAGTGTCGGATGTTCAACTTGCTTTTAAAATTCATTGATTCCAAATTCAAACATACACCTTGAAAGTGGCCTTCATCTCAAGCTTTCTTCTCTCCTTGAGCTTAACCTTCTTTATCGCAACATGTTCTCCCAACTGGGATGCGCCTTGAGCTTCATCCAATAATGAATCAATTTGAAGGGCTTTCCCTCCGTCCTATAGTAAATCGTGGTTGTACGTCTGGGCTATACAATGACGTGATCATCAAGTTGCACCATTGAGTGAATAAATGAATTGACTAACACCTAAGCAACAAGAGGCAGAACTTACAATCTCCATGATTGACGTATTTGGTAGCCACTTTGGTCTCCACTTGTGCAATCGCACTTCAAAACTTTATGACGGAGTTTGAAATGGTGTATCACCGATGGATTAGCAATTCGCATTGTGATCATCAATCACATCCAAATAGTAGGTCGTGAAAGTGCTTGTACTAATGAAACCAAAAATGCACATGTTGCCAAAATTTGTACCCGTTTTCTTCATGCCTACAAACCATGCACGTGTTGCCAACCACACGTCGCACAACAATGCATCATGTCGTGCTTACTCCATGTTCAACAGGAAGAGAGTCCAAAAATTCTCAATGGCATTTGGCCGAACACATGCCACGTAAGAAGGTGGTTTTAACGCCCCGGACACACCTCTCGGTTACTGGCCGTTACTCCTGGCGGGATCTAAGCTGGCCCCATAGATTAACACTAATCTTTCCTGTGCACATTGTCCTCATTTGTGCGCACCTGGGACAAATTTTCCAGTCGGTCATCCATTCTGAAATTGTTCCAAGCTGAGCACGCTTAACTTTGGAGTTCTTTCCAAGTGGATTATCAAAAAAAGGAATTCTTTGATGATATAACTAGTCTATCATCCCTATTAACCCAGCCTCTCACATACACCTCATTCAAAGAAATCGATGTCCTCATCGTCCCACATAAATGTTTCCTCTTGGTACATACGTCTATGTGTCTAGTTTGGCACATGTGCCATGCTGTGTGTCATGACGGGACTCAAACGTCATGCCTAACATGACCGTCCACCTGGCCCGCAAACATCTGTATAACTGTGAGGATCGGCTCTGATACCAACTTGTAACGCCCCAGACACACCCACCGGTTAGTGGATGTTACTCCTGGCGGGACCTAAATTGGCCCCACAGATCAAGCTAGTCTTTTCTATGCATTTTGTCCTCGTGCGCATCTGAGACCAACTTCTCAGTCGCGAACCCATCCCGAAATTGCTCCAAGCTGAGCACACTTGACTCTAGAGTTCTTTCCAAAATGGACTCTCGGAAAAGAAGAAGTTTTTTGATGATATAAATAGTCTATCATCCCTATTAAGTGAGGCTCTCACAGGGGCGCGCGATACCTGGGCTACGAACGGATAAGGGGGTTCAACAACGACAAAGTATGAGGTGTCTGGGTGGAGCAGCATTGGTCCGGCTAGAACTGGGCGGCAACCGGAGTAGTGTACTTGATGAGTGTCGATACAAAGAAGGGGAAGGGGCTGAGTGGATGGAAAGAGCTCTAAGAGCAACTCTAGCAGACCCTGCAAAAATTCAACCCGCAAAACGCGTTTGCGGGTTCACGACGATCGCTTTTGCGGTCGAAAACACGAGCGGCCGAACAAAACCCGTATCTAAACCTACATAATTTGAAAAAAACACTTTCGCGGGAGAAATTGCACAAACATAGTTCATCACATACTACATAGTTCATCACATGATCAACAAACTACAAGCATAGTTATACTACATACTACGTTAAACTAGTACTAGAGGGGTCGGATCTGACGGCGGCGAGGTCGCGGCAAATGGACGACGCCGTGGAGGAGCCGGACGCTCAATCCTCCTCGCCGGAGCTGCACAGGTCGACGTACTTCGCCGTCTACTCCGCTCGGATGCAGCGCCACTCCTCAGCCTTCTCGTTGGCGGCGACGTTGTCGGCGACCACCTGCCGCCACTCGAGGGCTTCGGGCTCCTCGGCGTGGCGCCGGCGCTCCTCCTCCTCGTGCACGCTCCTCTCGGCGATGGCGGCAGCAACGGCGACATAGTCCTCAGGCCCGACGACTCCACGGCGGCCGAGCGCAGCGGGCTCCTCGGGCTCCTCCTTCACCAGGACGAAGGCGAACGGCGCCGGCGGCTTCGGCTCCTCCTCGTCGTCCGACCACTCCCTCTTCACGGGGAGAAAGCCCGCGCCGGAGGACGAGGAGGATTCGGCGTAGGAAGACCTCGCGGAGGAGAAGGACGCGCGCCGACGGTCGTAATCCTCCGTCTCACGGCGGTTGAAGCTCGCCGGCGGCGACATCCCGCGGTTGGTCCACCTTCGGGCGCCGCACTTCCTCGCGCCGTCCGACCAGACGCGCCACTCGCGCTCCCGGTCCCTCTCACGGCCGGATCTGCTGCCGGAGCCGCGTCCGGAGCTCCACATTCGCCCCCACATGGCAGCTGGAGGCGAGGCGGGTGGTCGCTGGCGACGAGAAATTGGGAGAGGGGAAAGGGGAATCGGGTGGCTCGCGACGGCGGGGGGATAGGGTTTGGACCCGCAAAAGGATCGCGGAACCGCAGTTATAGTGCTCCGAGCGTGCGGTTTGCGGGCTGCGGCAAAAAAAATTGCGGGTCGAGCGAGTATGCGGATTCTGTTCTGACCAGAAAATTAGATCGAGCCCCGCATAATCGTCGGAATTTTTGCGGGCCGGCATTTTGCGGGGTCTGCTATAGTTTCTCTAAGAGGGGGGAGGGGTGCGTGCTGCGGGTGTTGAGAGTCCTGCGGGATGAATGTCTGGACTCCCCCAATCCTAAGGCTGGTGCCAACGCGGGCGGTAGTGGGGGCGGTACCGCCCGCGGTCGGGCGGTAGCGGGGCGAGAGAGGGGCGAGACGAGAGGGGCGGGCGGTGGATCCGTCGCCGGGCGAGAGCGGGCGCTATCGCCCCGCTCTCGCCCGCGTTGGCGGCGGCAGGCGGGCGGCAGTGGGGCGGCAGTGGGGCGGGAGGCGGGGCGGCGCGATGGCGTGGCGGGGCGGTAGTGAGGCGGTAGTGGGGGCGGCAACGGCTAGCTGACGTGGCGCGCTCTGATTCGTCCACGTCAGCTAGCCGTTGATGTATCCGTTGGAGCTCCAAAAAATTTGAAAACAAGAGCATGTGTGGGCAAATAATCATGCCTAGATTATGTAATTTTTTTAATTTTTTATGTAATTTTTTTATTTATTATGTAATTTTTTTATTTATTATGTAATCAGTACAATTTGTAGTTGAATAAAATTATTTTCTTACATTATTTTGAATGTCTAAAGAAATGCGAGTGAAATAACTAAATCTGAGGAGAGAGAAGATGACGTGGCGGTAGTCTGCCACTACAGCCCGTGCACTGGCACCGTGATGTGAGAGTGGGGTGAGAGTGAGGGTAAAAGCTGACGTGGCGGGGCGATAGTGGGACGGTGCATTATCACCAGCCTAAGTGTCTAACTGTGCGGTGGACATTTACGGGCGGTTTGATGGACTGCATTGGAATGCCCTCGTTGGCTTCCTCAACAACTTCCGTGGGACACACGGGTCGTTCTCAGATCATGGTCTCGTTTTGATTAAACCTTCATTCAGTAGGTCAAACTCTTTTATATTACTCCCTCCGTCCCATAATGTAAGACACTTTTTGACACTAGTGTAATGTTGAAAAACATCTTACATTATGGGACGGAGGGAGTAGAAAACACTTTGCCATGTGCACCAACTCTTGGCCTAGCCTCCCAGCACCGAACAACCCAGAAAGTACCTTCACATGGAAGCTGCCTAACAGATGAATATACAAATCCGCACTAAACTGCAGCTTGGTGTCTCGTCTTGCGTTTGAACAGGCTGACCAGCAAATTACTAGTGTGGTGTACGTATGTTATATGGTGGAAGGCCGGTTCAGCCAATGCGACAACGAGAGGACAAAATAAACACCCGCTCATTCTCAGATTACCTGCACGCGAACACAGCTCTTCATCAAACGCCGAATAAGAGAAACTGTCGCATACACGGACCAGTGACTAATTCGATGACCGTTCTGGACAAAAGAAAGAAAGATTTGCAGCAGCAAAATGACTGTTCTGGAACTAGCACGACAGACAGCAACATCTTCACACAGATTCTCGAGCTGTCACTTATTCGCTTCACAAAAGCAAAACAGAGCACCGATTAGCTCAGATTTGATCCAAGATCACCTCAGCACCAGAAACCTTGAAGTCAGAAGGGGCTTTCTCAACGTTCAAAGCCTTGATCTTCCCATCGTCGACAAAGGCTGACCACCTAAAATGGTACAGGTCAAAAAAATAATCAATCAGTTACCAAAGCACCAGTCTATATCATCATGAATAGTAAGTACTTCCACCGCCATTCTACTCATGAGAGGATATGTAGCACTCTAGCAACGGAGATAAACGTAACATCTCAGCACATGGTGGATCAACATTTCAACAAAATTCTCACTACCGAGAGGTCAAACAGCTGGATGCTGCTAAAGCATGTTACGTTTCTTTTCTTTTGTGGGCATGCTGAAGCACGTTCCAGTTTGCAAGAACCAAACAAATACCCCCTCCGTTCATAAATTGAACTAAAACCACGTCACTTATTTATGAACGGAGGTAATAACATATGGACCTTGGCACCTATCCATGTATGCAACTTACTGACTTGTTCTTTGTTTGCAACACTAACACAGTAAACAAGACAAGGAGTTACCACTGGCTTAGGAGATCATCAAAAGATGATGGAGTCTTACAACTGTGCATGGTTCACATTTAAAAAGAGAACGAAAATATAAGGAAGATTATGTTGCGGCGTTGAAGAATCTTAAATGACCATAGTAGATCCTTTGCAAGATTTATAGTGAGATAACAATTTGAATTTTGAGATAACGAGAAGTAAGTTGAATATACAACGAGTGTGGAATAGGTAGGAGGACAACGTCTATCGCCATGTTGAAATTGCAATTTGTTCGCTCTCTTCCGATATGAGATTAGAACTGGAAGAATTTTGGGAAGAGAAACTAAAATAAAGTCCATGATTCTGAGTTGGAGTCGCATACTTATATTTATAATTTACGTTTCTACAAAAGCATTATTTTCATACTAGCAAATGTGCCCGTGCGTTGCAACAGGAGAGTAAAAAAAAAATTATCTGAGCCACTATTTTCATTATGATTCAATTTTGACTCTGACTCCGTCATATTGATGGTGCGCACCTACGACCATACTCCGTCATATTGATGGTGCGCACCTACGACCGTACTCATGCAACATCTAGGTGATGCCGTTCGACATTGAGAAGGCTGCATCTATAAATTAACTTTATTTAAGAATGCCTATATGTATCACCGTCACATGCAACAGATATAACATAAATTAAGATCAATTTATCGGTTCCAATATTAACGTTGATGACTATCACACGAATAGTTCGAATATTTTCAAAATAAACCTTCATGTACTTATGATGTTCATGAATTTTATAAGTGTATGTACATCCTATAAAAATTGTTTGTTTACTCACTAAAAAAAATTGTATTGTCCATTGGTAAGTATGCGTGTGGATTTCACCAAGAAAAGATACATAAGTAGGGTCTTAGATCATGAAAACATGTACAAATAGAGAACACGTTGAAAGTATAGCAAGGATCATATTATTTTCCTTCGCTCGCCCCTTACCAACCAGCACAAAACATTGTATACGGCATGTTCATTTGCAATACGGATCCGCACCCGTACGAAATAAGAGACGGATCGTATGTCATTGATTAACATTGCACCCTAAAATGCATTTTAAAAATAATAAACATGTAAAATAATATCATTCAAATTCTACACATTTTTCTAATCAAATTCCATATGTAACATGTTAAACTTGGAGTTACGGTTTGAAAGATATGGTTATTTGGAAAAATTATTTATTATTAATAGACTGCGGGGTGATTAACAGAGACATCAGGGGGGTTTATGTGAAACTGAAAAAAAAACGATTCACTGCCAGTTAAATATGGATGGTGGGTTAATTAGCATAAAAGACAAGGGGTTTTACGTAAAATGCCGAAATAACGATTCATTCTGACTTAAAAAGGACTGCGGGTTAATTACTACGAAAGGGAGTTTTTTTTTTGCAAAACACCGCGACGGTGAGAGGGCAGGCAGAAGCACTATTCGCTTAAAAAGGACTGCGGGTTAATTATTGCGAAAGGGAGGTTTTTTTTTTTGCAAAACACCGCGACGGTGAGCGGGCGGGCAGAAGCACAATTCGCTTTATTATTATTAGGGAAAGATTAGGGTAGCAGTATTTTTTTTGGGGGGGGGGGGGGG
>LR738711.1:285122372-285154728 GCA_902687465.1 Secale cereale
ACCGAGTAAAAGTAACATTTGTTTATTTATGTCTCTTGGGAGGTTGCTAGTCCCAAATGTAGGTACAATTGCATTTGTTTATTTGTGTGGTCCCACACATGAACTCACCACCAACTCCAACCCCATCACTACAAGAGGAAATATAATATACATTAGCTATAGCAAGTTATGCTCCAAAAAGGTGTGGAAGTGATTCACCTAAGGTGTCCTGATTCACACTATTTGTTGGGATTGGCAGCCATGCAAATTTTAATGTTGGATTTTCTAGCCATGACAGTTCAACAGTGCTGGACAAGAGTAAATTAACAATTCTCAATGTCATGCTGAGACTATCCTATCATCAAACCATTCAAAATCCAGCATCTCCTTCTCCCCTCACTAAATGGGTGGTCACTAATTCACTAATGCCATCGAGACTAACAAAAACAAGAAGAAGAAAAAAACGACAGTCAATGCTACCTGACTAAGACAAGCTACCAAATACTGAAAAATATCTTCCAGAAATAGCTTAAAATCATTTCGCAGCGTGTATAGTTCTAAATTTAATCACATAATACCAAGCGCCAATATATCCAATTTTATAAACAAAGGCATAACTTATAAAACTACAGAACCACTAACCTAAGCTCAGCAGTAAGAGAGGTTGCACTGCACGTAACATAAACTAAAGTAGAGTTTTAAGTAGCTGACATCATTTACATCATGGCTTAATTCATTTTCAAGAATATTAGATGAGTCGGCAAAAGTATAATTACCTGTGGGAGCGGCGGCCAAGCAAAGCAGCAGAGAGATCTATTTCCAAATCCAAGCTTTTGTGGAAGCTCCCGTCAAGGTCGCCATAAAACTCAATCTGATAATAGTATAGAATCACAGCAGATGGTTAAAATAAATGTTCGCATGATCTTGATTCTTCACAAATGTCTAACATAGCATCCAACCGCATGGGCTAGAAATCTTGGAAATCTATTTGCAATAACCATCTAGGCTGGTATGCATACAATTCTAACACATTTCTGACCCTCATTACAACAAAATACAGACTGAAAACATTCAGCAGAACATATGGAAGTTAAACTAAAAAAAGACATGTGAGTTGACTTTGCACTCATAAAGTGGCTCGCAAGCAAACTAAAGCCCAGGACTGGCAAAATAAGCAAGAGAAAAAGGAGAAGAAAATTAACAGACAATGATTTTGTGCACGACTGTTATGAATCATTTACTATGACTGTGACAGGGAGTAGGGAGGGCGTATAGTAACATGAAGAATGTGTCATGGAGGAAAACCAAAAAGGTACCACCAAACTTGAAGGAAGATAGTCGTATCTCATGACAGTTGACAATACTTCAATATGCAATGCACACTACAATACCTGTATTTTCCTTTTTTTTGCGAGAAGTATTTCATTCCATTATTCTGTGCTAAATCTACATTGTATTCCATACAAAAATAGAGAGTAGTTACTCACTGCATCTTTTGCCTGTAATTTTTCTGCCCATCCATTCAGCACATAGGGATCATTTACAGCTACACAGATAACAGAGTCGATCCCTTTTGCTTTCAACTTATCAATGTTGTTCTTGTAACTAGGGACATGTGACTGCGAACATACTCCTGTGTATGCACCCTGAAATGTATCACAAAGATAGCTGTCAACAATATGAGCAATTAATCATTCCAGGAGAGAATGAGTCTACAATATACTTAGTTATCAATGAGATGGAAAAGGCAGAACACGGAACCATCATGGAGCAAGCTTACAATCCTAGTGGATGTAGCCAGAAATCATTTAGGGATATAGAGTTATCAATGAATTTGAACGGTGGGCACTAAAATGTCATTCAGCGCAAAGCTCAAGCACACTAATTCGCAGTCCAACGATAATGTTTCGGCATTCAATTTTCCTGATCTAGGCAATGGCCTGCCCACCTATTCGCAGTTTCTCATACTTCTAGTGGGAATGGAGCATGCAGAAACTCAATCCTTAAGCGTTTAATACTAATTCTGGACTAGTACCAACTAGTGTGAAAAATCCCCACTGAGACTCGTTAGGGTTTCGAAACGGTCGACCATACATGAACTGAAGCTAGCAGCAAGAAGAATTTGGTAGTCGAGGGCGGTGAGCTAGAGAGAGCTTACCGGCAATCCGAAGATTACGACTTTCTTCCCCTGCAAGCAAGCAGACACAAAGAAACACGAAGGGGTCAGACGACAGGGCGCGGTGGTGGCGGCGGGAGGAAACAGGGGGGAGAATAAAGAGCGTAGTACATGGAAGATGTCCTTGAGAGGGGTGGTGGAGAACTTGGTGGCGACTCCCTCGTCCCAGGACCGCGCCTTCTGCAGCGACACGCCGGGCGCCGCGGAGATGATGTCGGAGCCCACCGACGCGAATCCCCTGGCCGCGGCCCACAGCGCCGCCGCAGGGGAACCTCCCGCCCTCCTCGCCAGTGCTGACGCCATCGCCCTTCTGCTCTGACCTCTTACTCGCTCAAGCCGCCGAAAGCAACAGAAGGTTTTGTTGGATCGGGTTTCGCTGGCGAGCGGCGCTTGAGAGTTGAGACTTGAGACGACGGACGGAGGGGATGGGCGCTGCCTGCTCGTCTAAAACTCGGTAGGCGTTTGGTAGCCTGCACGGTCGTTGCATACAAAGGGAATATTTTGGTTTGCACGGTATTTGCTTGCTCAAATTGCATCAGATTCCTGCATCGCATGCTGTTTAAATCACTCATGGTCAGATTAAGAGCATCTCTAATACTCCCTCCGTTCGGAATTACTTGTCTTGGAAATGGATTTATCTAGAACTAAAATACATCTAGATACATCCATTTTTGCGACAAGTAATTCCGAACGGAGGGAGTAGATTCCTTAAAAGCTCGCCGCCCCGTTAAATTCTGACGGATATATAAGATGCGGGAAAAAAAGCATGTTCGCATACCATAACAATGGCCCGGCATGTAAAAGTTCTAAGAGTGCCCCATAGACCGCCCGCGTTTTCGCTATATAAAGGCCACGATTTAGGGTTGCATTCGGTATTTCACCTTTCCTCCTCCGCCACAAATCGCTTCCTCAAATTTTGACGAAATTACTATTCATGAGTGTTTAGGGGCACCCGAATTGTGTCACCATTCTCTTCTATAATTTGGTTTTGCTATCAACTATGATGACCATGCGAATAATTTGACATAGACCACACCGGACAAAGCACCGAGAAGTCGAGAACATTAAGTATGGGGAACCCTTCGAGTGATGAAAGAGGCATGTTATTCGTTCATGCCAATCAATCTCATTATTCCATTGTTTGGGTCATAGCTCATCTCGTTTGACTATTGATCCTTAGGTTTGTTTCTTTGGGTGAACATAATTTTTTGTGCAAGGTAACTTCATTTCTGTTTTTCTATTGCACATAATATGTTTGTTGATTGGAGATATGATCATCTCATTACCCATCCTTTCATAAGTTAGTTTTTTTTTCATTTGTCGTAGTCACTCTTATTCTTAGGAGTTCTACCCGAAGAAGTTGACATCCTTATTTATCAACCATAGTTGTGCCTCGGTGAATTTACTGGAGTTTCAGTACATTCATTGTTTGTAAAAAATAATTATTTATTAGCCTTGCAATTCACTGAGGTTCAATTCTAGCATCATGGGTTGCACTACAAGTGTATATGTCTTGCACGAATGATGAGTAACCAGATAAGTGAAGGCGATTCATGTTCTACCGCCAGCCTAATATGTAATGTCCAGGATGGGACTATATCTCCTACGTGTCGAGGCACGACTTAAAGATATAAGCCCATTCTGGAATGATCGCAAGTTTGGTACCTTTGCACATCTCATGTAAAAACAGGGATGAAAGCTGAAAATATAGTTGGCTTACACTCGTCACGTCATACAAATTCATTACATATCCAATCATCATCCAAAAAAACATCACAGCCCATCTAAGGGTAAAGATCCAAATGAAATATACCAAACATAACTTAAAACTACAGGTCTAGATCGAATCCTAGTAGAAGCTCTACTGATCAACCGGATAGTTTACATAGTAACGGCTACGCTCCTCGTCGTACTCCCAGTCTAGCTCAGTGCCATCGCCTGTGTAGCTCACCATCGTACCTGCATCTGGTGTGGTGAAGTAACTGTGAGCCACAGAGGACTCAGCAATCCCGTTCCCGGGTAACACGACTATTCAAGCCTTGGGTGTGGAACAAGGCTGAAGAAAGAACAAGAGTCTGCAGCAGCACTAGCCTAGCTTACGTAAAAGAGAGCGAGAAGAGAAGGTGCCTCGGTCGAGAGATGATCACGAAGTGATCCTAACTAAAGCAAGTCAAACATAACCCCACCGTGTTCACTTCCCGAATCCCTTTCGGAAAATGACCGTCACGGTACTCACGCTGTTAGTGTATTGGAATATGGTGTCAAGTTTTCCACAACCGGATATTAACAAATTCCCATCTGCCACATAACTGCGGGCACGGCTTTCGAAAGTTCATAACCCTGTAGGGGTGTTCCAACTTGGCCCATGACAAGCCCACGATCCGCGGAGTCGCAACTCCAAAGTGGGAAGGCCCGAGTATCCTCGGAATCTCGTGCTCAAGATACACCGACTAAGGTAAGGCTAATCCAGCAAATCCTCCCGGCGTGCCGACACCCTGACAATAGCCGCGCGTATCTAGTCTCATGCCACGACCGGATGGGCGATCCTACAGGTAAAACCAATCCTCGAGTTTCCTCGTGGTGGCCCCGCATAACCCCCAGTTTGGACCAACACTCATGAGGAGCACTGGCCCGAGTTGTTGATTAAGAACTCGGGTTTGCAAGACCCTATGCAAGTTTTAGTAATTAAGCGAATAGTACCAAAGTTGGGACTTGCTGGAAAAGACTTAGCACTTAGCGGTTTATCGAGGGGGTCCCATAACCCCAACCGTGTGAGGAACGCATAATCAAGGAACATAACACCGGTTTATACGGTTCCTAGCGGCATGAGTGGAACAAAACACCAAGCAAAAGGCTTAGCCTTCCACCCATTACCAATATATAGATGGTTTCATTTAATAATTAATATAGTGTGATATCTCAACAAGCTTCAACAAGAAGCAAGAATCTTCAATCTTCTCCTGCAACTAGCAATGCTATAAGAGGGGCTGAGCGAAGCCTACGTATAGCCAATCAATGGTTTGCATAGGTAGGGTGGTTAAACAGGTACATGGTTACAATAGGAGACTGACAGGAAAAACATGGGCATCGAGGCAAAACTATAGAGCGATACTTATAGCAATAGGCAAAGATAGTAATGGTATCCGGGTTCGGTCATCTTGCCTGAAGAGTTGTCGATGGGATCGTAAGAGAGCTCCTCGTTCTCAACCTCGGTAGTAACCTCGTTCTCGTACTCGTACTCAGCTTCCGGCTCTACTCAACACAAACACACAAGGCACGAAATCAAACAAGATGCAATGCGCAGAAAAATTACTGGATGCATGACTGATGCACTATGGAAGCAAAACAGATGCACTATGGAAGCACAGAAAGTCTACATAGGAAGCACAGTGTTACAGCACAAGGAGCATGGCAATTTGCATTCAATCAAAAATACTTCAAAACATGATAACAATAGGATAATATGAATCTACATGCAAAAACACACAAGTTACATATAGGACTTGCTCAAAACGGAGCAACGGGCTAAAAGATACACCCGAAACAATAAACATGCACAAGCTGAAATTAACAGCCACATAGCAACTTCGGAGCAAGAGATAAATAGCCTACAGCACTCAAACATCATGGCAAGGAGCATGGATATAAAGTAGACAACTCCTACAGCAAACAATTCAATTGGAGCATCTCCAAAGGAGGCATGGATCAATAGCAACAAGCTATGACATATTGAACTTGACAACAAAAACCTGACAGCAGTAATTTGTTGCAACTTGGGAGCAAGAGTTAAATATGCTACAGCCACCCAAATAAGCATGTGAGAGCATGAATGGATAGCCAACAACTTATACAACAAGGAATCATCAAGAGTCACCCCAAAACTAGCATGGATTTGCCTAGAACAACAAGCAAACATGGCATCTGGAAATTACAGATTCCAGACTTAGTGAAATTTCACTAAGTGTTAAAACAGTAGTAACATCATGGCATCTTTGTGAGCTAGTTTAAGTCATCTCAAAGCATATCATGGCAAGTGGTAAGCACCACAGCAAAGTACACATGATGGTGAATCCAAAACATCCAAACATGCATCAAGGGGACATCCACATCAATAGCAACGAGCTCCTCAACTAGGCATCTCGTAACAAGTTTAACAACATAACAGCCACATAGCACTTTGCAACGGAGATGAACATGGCAAGATGAAATCTATCATGCAAGCTAAAGCAACCAACATGTAGAGCATTTCATGATGAACACGCGGACATATCATTTGCTTCATTTGGATAAACATGCAACAAGTTATCACATTGCAAACATGGCATGAAAACAACTACAAACAGCAGTTTATAACAAGTAGCACTCTTCCCACAGATATTTAAGCATCTAGATGGCCTCAAACATGCATGGCACAATGGAATAAAACATAGTACAAGTCTCCACGATCATTTTGACATATCATTTGCTCAAATCGGACATGCACACAAAAAGTTATCATCAAAACAAAACAGCATCAGGAACTTAAAACTGCCAGGGACTTAGTGAAAAAAAACCACCTCGGGATCAATGGATCTGGTCAAAAGGGCTGGAGGTCAAACGGGTGGAGCGGGCGTGGCCCACCGGGCGCGGGTGGCGGAGCGGATCCGGGCGGCTAACGGGCTCCTGGCCGATCGGATCGGGATCGGGGAGATCCTCCCGATCTCCCTCAATCCCCAAGGCGGCGGCTGGCCTGAGGGGCGACGGGGACCGGCTGGAGAAGGGAGTCCCGCGGCGGCCGGCCGAAGGGGCGGCGACGGGAGGTGGCCCGGCGGCCTGGCCGGTGACCGGCGGCGGGTGGCGGTGGAGGCGCGGCCGGGGAGGCGCGAGGCGGCGGTGAGTGGCGGCGCCGGCCGACGGGAGGGCGCGCCGGCGCGGTGGCGAGGGAGGCGACGGTGAGGCGGAGGGACCGAGGCGGCGGCGACGGTGGCGAGCTCCGGCGGGGCGGCGGCCGGAGGCGGAGAAGATGAACGGCGGCGGCGGTTCGGAGGTTGAAGACGACCCCGCGGGGCCCACTCGTCGGACGGAAGCACGGCGCGTGCACTTCGGAAGCACGGACGGAGACCTCAGAAGCACGGCTCGCTGGGACGTCGGAAGCACGGCGGCTCAACGGTGGAAGCACCGCGGTGCAACGGTGGAAGCACCGGCGGCGAACTGTGGAAGCATTAGGGTTTCTGGACGCAAATTTTGGGGAAGGTGGACGTTTATATAGACACAAGGAGCTAGGGTTGTCCAAATGAGGTGAGGTTTTCGGCCATGCGATCACAATTGGATGGCCTAGATGAAAGGAGGGGTTTGGGTTGGTTTGGTGGGCTGTTGGAGGGGTGTCTTGGGCCTCAAAGAGGGGGTACTTTCAGCCCACGAGAATAACTGTTGGAGTAGCAAACGAACTCCAAACACGACGAGATTTGACAGGCGGGTTACACACACCAAAACGACATCGTACGACTCTCACGCTAAAACGGAAACGTTACACGGCCAAACACCAAAGTAGGCCTCGGGGATGCCACGGACACGTGAGAGAGCTCCGGAACTCGAAACGGACAACGAGACGGAACAAGTGGGACCGGATGCAAACGACAACACAAATGCAATGCAATGCACATGACTACATGGTATGGATGAATGAACACACACACACGACAAAAAGACGAAAACCCGAAAAGACGAAGAACCCGGAATGGAACTGATGAAGCCAAAGATATTATATATTGCCCAAAAGGGAAAGTATTACATCCGGGGCATTACAAACTCTCCTCCACTACAAAAAGATCTCGTTTCGAGATCTAGGACTGGAAGAAGGAAGGGTACTCGGAACGAAGGTGATCTTCTCGTTCCCACGTGGCTTCTCGTTCGGTATGGTGTGACCACTTGACTTTGAAGAATTTGATGGACTTGTTGCGGGTCTTTCGCTCGGTTGCTTCGAGAATAGCAACTGGGTGCTCTCGGTAAGACAAGTCTTGCTGAAGATCAATCTCTTCAAACGGAATCATGCGTTCAGGAGTCTTGAAGCACTTGCGGAGTTGAGACACATGAAACACATCATGAACATTGGCGAAATTGGAAGGGAGCTCAAGTTGATAGGCTAGATCGACTCTTTTGCCAAGGATCTTGAAAGGCCCGACGTATCTAGGAGCAAGCTTTCCTTTGATACCGAATCTTTGGGTGCCTTTCATCGGAGAAACACGGAGATAGACATGATCCCCAATGTTGAAGGCCAAATCACGATGCTTGCCGTCATAGTAGCTCTTCTGACGCGACTGAGCTGCCTTGAGATTCTCACGTATGACTTTGCACATCTCTTCAGCTTCTGAGATCAAGTCATTGCCAAGAAGTTGACGTTCACCCGTCTCGGACCAGTTGAGAGGGGTACGGCACTTTCTGCCATAGAGAATTCAAACGGAGCTTTGCCGGCACTTGCTTAAAAGCTGTTGTTGTAAGAGAACTCGGCAAATGGAAGGCAATCTTCCCATTTCATGCCAAAAGATATGACACAGGCTCTGAGCATGTCTTCTAGAATCTGATTCACTCTCTCGACTTGACCACTAGTCTGAGGGTGAAATGCAGTGCTGAAACGAATCTTAGTGCCCATGGCAGACTGAAAGGAGTCCCAGAACTTAGAAGTGAACAAACTTCCATGGTCTGAGGAGATAACTTGAGGAATGCCATGTAAGGACACAATTCTGGAAGTGTACAATTTTGTCAGTTGAGCTGCATTGATGGATTCTTTGACTGGAAGGAAGTGAGCGACTTTGGTAAGCTTGTCAATCACCACAAAGATAGAATCATTCCCTCTTTTGGACTTAGGAAAGCTAGTGACGAAATCCATTTCAATGTGGTCGAATTTCCACTCGGGAATAGGAAGAGGTTGGAGAAGACCGGCTGGACGTTGATGCTCTGCCTTCACTCTTCTGCAGACATCACATTCATTCACGAATTGGGCAATCTCCCTTTTCATGCGAGTCCACTAGTAAGATTGCTTGAGGTCTTGGTACATCTTGGAACTGCCAGGATGAATGGAAAGGAGGGAATCATGTGCTTCGTCCATTATGAGCTTCCTGAGATCACCTTTGGGAACGACGAGTCTGTCCTCAAAGAACAAGGTATCTCTTTCATCAACGCGATAGCACTTGTATTTAGGAGTACCCTTTGCAATACCATGTTTCACTTTCTGCACCATAGCATCACTGAGTTGGGCTTCACGGATCTGATCTTCCACGGTAGGAGCAACTTGAAGATTTGCAAGAAAACCTTGCGGAACAACTTAGAGGTTGAGCTTCCTGAATGCTTCACAAAGCTCAGGCTGAAACGGCTTGATAAGGAGGCTGTTGCAATATGCCTTTCTACTCAAAGCATCTGCAATCACATTCGCCTTGCCAGGTGTGTATTCAATGCTTGGATCATACTCTTGTATCATTTCAACCCAACGAGTCTGGCGGAGGTTCAGATTCGGCTGTGTGAAGATGTACTTCAAGCTCTTGTGATCGGTGAAGATGTCAACTTTTCTGCCCAACAGAAGGTGTCTCCGCGTAATCAAAGCATGTACCACAGCTGCTAGTTCGAGATCATGTGTGGGGTAGTTCTTCTCACTTGGCTTCAGCTGACGAGAAGTTTATGCCACAATTCTCTTGTCCTGCATAAGCACACCACCAAGTCCTTGAAGAGAAGCATCACAGAATACTTCGTAGGGCTTGGACTCATCTGGAGGAGTACGAACTGGAGCAGAGACGAGCTTTTCTTTGAGAGTTTTGAATGCCACTTCACAATCTGGAGACCAGTAGTACTTGACATTCTTCTGCAGCAAGTTGGAAAGAGGCTTGGTAATCTTGGAGAAGTTCTCAATGAACTGTGACGCCCGAGACCGACGTCTCAGAAGCTTCCAGAAGATTCCAGATGTTCCGGGTTGCCCGTGTGGTTCTTTGTGCTTGTGTTATTTATTTTTGCATTGCATCATGTCATCATGCCATCATGTCATATTTTATTTTTGCATCTCAACCTAAACAAACCGTGTGGGCCTTCGGTCCATTTAAATCGAGGGAAGGTGACTTCTCTTTATAACATATCCTCCAAATATTATGGAGCTATATTAATAAATATTCCATTGCTTCGGAATCACCATAACACACTTGCATAATTTCCCCATGTCTTTTCACTTCGAGTTTCACCTCCAAAATCTTGCCGGTAATTTCTTTCCGTTGTTTCGAGGCTCCTCCAAAAATCTAAACTCCTTTTGGTTTGCAAGCTAAATGTTTTAGTTTTGCACTTCCCTTTTGTTGGAACTATTTTTGTGGGGTTGGGTTTATTCCGTAAAGCCTTACAAAATGTCCATCATTTTTTCTTTTCTTTTCTGTGGCTCTTTCTTTTTTTTTTTGCTCTCTCTCTTTTTATTTCTGTTTAAGAAATAAATAAGAAGAGCTTCCCAGGCCTCTCCTCCTCCCCCTTTTGGCCCAGCACCTAGGCCAAGGCCCATCTGGCCGTTCCCCACCGAACCCTAATACTCCCAGCCTCTCCCGCATCGATCCCAACTCCCAGCCGCCGCCAGCCTCTCTCTGTCCCTCGTCCCGAACCCTCTCGACCCCGCTCTTCTTTCCCCTCGCAGAACCCTCTCCCTCCTCTCGATCTCCAGGCCGCCCCCCTTCGTTCCTCCCCGAGCGACGCAGCGCAGGAGCCCCGCGGCCCCCGAGCGCCTCCCTGGCCTCCTTCCTCGCCAGGCGCAGCAGGCCGCCCCCTGGCCCGAGCGCCTGCCTCGCCAAGGCCTCTGCCCGTCCCCGAGCGCTTCCTCTGCGCCGAGCCGCAGACCGCCGCGGGATCTCCTTGGCAGGCCTGCACCTCCCTCCGGCCGGCCAGCAGCGCTGCGCCCGCCGCTTCTTCTGCGCGCGCAGGCCTGCCTCCCGACGTCCGCCTTCGTCCCGCGCCCCAGCTGGCTCCGAGGCTCTCTCCTCCGCGGCCTCACCTCCGCCTCGCCGTCGCCGTTCCTCCCAGCGGGGCCATCCTCCTCTCGGCGCCCATCCGCCATGGCCCCTGCGCAAGAGGCCCGTGGCCTCCCTCCCTTCCCAGCAGCAGCGCCGAGCTCTTCCGTCCCGCTGCCTTCGACCGCTTCCAGCGCCCCTCCTCTCCAACGAGCAGATCGAGCAGCGCCGAGGCCGAGGCCCCGCCTCCGTGCACCACAGCAACCTGCTGCCTCCTTCCTTTGTCGCTGTTGTCCTTGCTGCGTTTTGCCTCGTTGCTGCAGTAGTGTTGTTTTGTTTTTGTGTGTGGTGTTGACCTTGACAGAGAGCGGAAACGTCTACCGCCAAAGACCGACGACTTGAACAACTACGGACGAGAACGACTTCATGGACAAGTTCCTCTACCGTCGCCCCGTGTACCTCTACGGGATGTGAACAACTACACGACGCGCAAGTACCACTACTACGACCCGAGTACATCTACAAAACGAACCGTGTACGAGACCGACGCCCGGAAAACGACCAAGTTCCACTACGTCCACGACGACTCGAACGAGTACCGATGACCGTGAACAACTACCGCCGTCGTGGAACCGCCAAGACGAACGGAACAACTACTTCCCACTACTTCCTCTACCGTCGCCCGAGTACAACTACCGCCACGTGAACGACTTCTTCCTCTTCGGCCGTGTACCACTACTTCCACTACTACGACTCCTTCCTCTACGTCTCGAACCGCCCCGTGAACGTTTGTTCCGAAGGTATAACCCCGTCGATGAACCGTGCATGCTTGTTGTGGTTGTATGAAATGTCTCCCGTGTGTGCTTCGTGCCCGTTCCACCTTTTGTCATGTTCCTCGGTTGCCTCGTCACCGACTCGTGGGAACCCGGCAACGGGATCGCCCCACCTTTCATCTCGTTTGACTCGCTCACGCCACCTTCATCTTTTGCACCGGTCCCTCGACGAGTTACCGGAACCGAGATGTTGCGTTGCATCATTTTCGGATCGTTGCCGTGGCACCCTTTTCTTCCACCACGGTGACAAATGCTTCATGTCTCTTTTTGTCAACCTTTTAATAAAATTGCATAAACTTGCTCATGTCATCCGCATCATTTAACAACATTGTATATGCTTAATTGTTGTTTGCTTATAATTATTAAACATGCTCATGGGGATTTTCCGGATATGTTGTTGTTATTCTCCGGCCTCATTTAAAATGCCTAAATAGTGTAGTTTCTTTATGCCTCACCTCTTGCCATGCTAAAAACATTTAACCTTGTCTTGTAAATAACGAGAGTCAACTAAATAATTATTATGTGGTGTTTCGTCAATATGCAACTCGTTGCATATTGATCTCCACTTAACTTGTAGTGTTGTTTGTGCACTTTGCCTTGCCATGCTTATTTAAACCGGACATGCATCATGCTTGCTTGTGCATTGTATGCCATGTTTATGATTTGTGTGTTTACCGAGTTGTTTGTTTTCTTTCCGGTTGCTTCTCTTGTTAGCTTCGGCTTCGTTCCGGAGTTGTGAGGTTTCTCTCGTCTGTGTTGCTTTGTCTTCTTCTTGGATCCGTTCTTCTCCTTTGTGGAATCCCAGGCAAGATGACCGAACCCGGATACCATTACTATCTTTGCCTATTGCTAGTAGTCTCGATCTTTAGTTTTGCCTCGATGCCCATGTCTTCTTGTCAGCCTCCTACTTGTAACCAATTGCCATGTTTAACCACCCTACCTATGCAAACCGTTGCTTGGCTAAGTACGCTTCGCTCAGCCCCTCTTATAGCATTGTTAGTTGCAGGTGAAGATTGAAGATGCTTGCTTCATGTTGAAGTTTGGTTGGGTTATATCACACTACATAATGCTAAATGAAATCATCTATATACTGGCAGGGTGGAAGGCTAAGCCTTTTGCTTGGTGTTTTGTTCCACTCATGCCGTTAGGAACCGTATAAACCGGTGTTATGTTCCTTGATTTTGCGTTCCTAACACGGTTGGGGTGTATGGGACCCCCTTGATAAACCGCTAAGTGCTAAGTCTTTTCCAGCAAGTCCCAACATTTGGTACTATTTGCCTCATAATAACAACTTAATTAATTAATTAAATTTGCATAGGGGGTCGCTCCCTCGAGGATCCTTTATTTCTACATAGCAGGGGGGGCCAGTGCCGATGGTGTTGGTCCCAAACGGGGAGTCTGCGGGAACCACCACGGGGAAACTCGAGGTTTGGGTCCTGTAGAATCGCCCATCCGGTCGTGTCCTGAGACCTAGATACGCGCGGCTACTATCAGGGTGTCGACACGCCGGGAGGATTTGCTGGATTAGCCTTACCTTAGTTCGGTTTAACTTGAGCACGGGATTCCGAGAATACTCGGGTCTTCCCAACTATGGAGTTGCGACTCCGCGGATCGTGGGCTTGTAATGGGTCAAGTTGGAACACCCCTGCAGGGTTTGAACTTTCGAAAGCCGTGCCCGCGGTTATGTGGCAGATGGGAGCTTGTTAATTCCGGTTGTAGATAACTTGACACAATGTTTCAATACACTACCAGCGTGTGTACCGTGACTGTCAATTTCCGAATAGGGATTCGGGAGTTGAACACGGTGGGGTTATGCTTGACCGGCTTTAGCTAGGATCACTTCGTGATCATCTTTCGACCGATGCTCTTCTCTTCTCGCTCTCTATTACGTAAGTTAGTGCTAGTTGCTGCTGCAGACTCTTGTTTTGTTTCCTTCACCTCTCGTTCTTTCTTCAGCCTTATCCTCACCCAAGGCTTAAATAGTCTTGTTACCCGGGAACGGGATTGCTGAGTCCTCTGTGGCTCACAGTTACTTCACCACACCAGATGCAGGTTCAGCCGAGTTTGAAGCAGGTGATGGATCAGTGCTTCACCAGGAGCTCGTTGAAGAGTGTGGCCGTTCGCTTGTGACGTTTCGATGTTCAGTAGTGGTTTCTACTAGGATTCGATCCTGACCTGTGGCTTTATGTTGTTTTGGTATCTTTCTTTTGGATCTTCACCCGTAGTCGGGTTGTGATGTTTTGTATGATGTTTGCTTATGTAATGTATTGTGTGAAGTGGCGAGTGTAAGCCAACTATCCCCTTTTGCATTTTAATCCCTCTTTTACATGAGTTGTGCAAAGATACCAAACTTGAGATCATTCTAGGATGGGCTTATACCTTTAAGTCGTGCCTCGACACGTAGGAGGTATAGTCCCATCCTGGGCATTACAAGTTGGTATTCAGAGCCTTCTCCGACCTAGAAGCCCCCACTGATTGATCGAATCGTTGACGGTTGAGTCTAGGCACACACTGAAAAATGTTTTGAGTCCTATATTTATATCGGAGAGTAGGATTTCTGTTTGCTCCTCTTCCCCTTTCTTTCTGGTGAGGACTCCTGATGATTACTCTTTTCTCTTCTACTTTCAAAAATTGCACCAAATTTTTTTTAGGATCCCGCGAGTATTCTGGGATTGTTTCGATGTTCTTGTGACAAGGATATTGTTCCCGATGCCTCCTGTTACCGAGGAGTTGAGCTTCGGGGTATCATTGTAACAAGCATATCGCGGCAGTACTAAATACTTAAGACGGCCGACATCGAAAATCTCTCCTATACGGCCAGTGGCAAGATAACCCCGACATCACCCAGTACTGGGGAGGTAGTTCGAGAGTATTGCCATAGCTTGTATAGTGGATGCTTTTCGAAGGTCCGAGGTAAACAGTTTCCGAGAAAGACTGGTTATGTGTTGAAGGATGGATACACCTGGATGTAGGTTTAGAGTTGATTGCGCGGTGCTTCCCGTGTATCCCCAACACCTGATTGCATAACTGGAAACTTTCGGAAATCTATAGGTGGGTTCATCAAGTAGTTCTAGGCATTCTTCCAACGGATGCTCGATATGAAGTTTGGGGTTCTACATTGAGTGAAGTGGTTTTATGGACTTGTTCTGATCGGGAGTTGCTTCTTAAAGGGTCCTTGGCTATGCTGATCCGGGGATTGCAAAACCTTTTTGTAACTCGTTCCATGAGCTTTCAGCACGAAGATGTCGAACGAAGCTTCTATCCTGTATTTGTTCTATCTGATCCTTGTTCCTTTTTATTTACTTTTGTTCTCCAAGTGGCTTCAAGTCGAGTTGATGTACCTGCAGAATTCATTCGTTCAATCCTCTGTTCGGATGATATTGTGAAGATCTTGTTGCTTATCTATCCTTGTTCTTGTTTTGATTCTGGTATTCGAGTTGCTTCGATGTCAAATGTAGATTCCATACCTTTCTTAATTGGTGTTCTCATATTTCTATGGGAGTGCAGATCCTTCTTGATCATCAAGATGGTCATGTTAATCCTTTTCAACCGGTGTGCCTTCTCTTCAAGTTATTCCATACGGACGTCGTTGAGAAATCTGACGATTTGTCTGTTTCTTTCATCCCAAGTTGTCTTTGTTTTTACCCACCCTCCCTCCCTTTTTCTTCTTGGAGCCAGATTTCTCAAATGAAGTATCCATTTTATTCGTGTGATATTTCTTCATTCTTTTCCTTCAATGTTCTTATCCGGTGATTTTATCATGAAGATGCTCAAGAGCTTCAAGTTCATCATTCTTTTGTTCTCAATTCTGTCGGTGGATGTAATTCAAGATTTCGGTGTTGATCTTATCCTTTTCCTCTTTTCACAATGCTTTCTTATTCCGGTGCACCAATTAATCATTCTCCTCTTGCTATTCATATCCGGAGTGCTGAAGATTCATAATTCCATTCTTAATCCATTCAAGCTATTTTTTTGAGATTGTTATCTTATTCAAGCCATTAAATTCAACCGGTGCAATATCTCTTAAGCAATCTTTTTCAACGGTGATTTTCTTTAGTGGGCCCTAACCCACAGGTCTTTTTCCAGGATCTTGCCTGACTCTTCTTTTTCCGGAGTTATACTCAAATTCTTTTCAAAGTGTGACGTAAGAATGATTTCCATCAGCCACATGCCTTCTCCAAGATCGCTTCCAATTCTTTTCATCGTTGGTTCAACCTTTTTAATTCTTCATTCCGGAGTGCTCAACAATTCTTCTTGGCATATCTCGTATTCATTCTCAACATTTGAAGACCGGAGAAGTGTTTCTCTTAAATCTTGGCCCGTTCTCTCAAGAGTTGTGGTTCTAGCTTCATGCCATCCTCATAATTGTTTTCGATGTGGGAATTGTTTTCATGCCCCTTCAAAGCAATTCTTGAATTCTTTTCTTTGTGATCCTCCGAAGGCCATCAATTCAGAAGATTCTTCGTTCTCAGTTTTCAACTTCGTCCTTCAAATATTCTTCATTGATGTCTCTTCGTTCGTCTCCATATTCTTACGGTGGTTCTTTCAAGATTACCCTTCCGTTGTTATCGTTTTAATTCACTTGTTCTTTTCACAATCCTACCGGTGGTTGGTTGAAGATTTACCCAAGCTTGTGCTAGATCTCTCTTTAATCCTTTCCAACGAGAATAAGTAGTATGCCAAATCTTTTGGTTGTCATCAATTTAAATTGGTGAAGGAGATGCATAGCATAATTCTTATTCTTGTTCCTTCAGGTGATTTAATTCTTTTGTCTGGAGCTTGTTCATCATATCATATCCTTGGTTCTAAATTCTTCATCTTGTTTCCGGAGCTTCAAGTTATTTTCAATTATATCATTTCAAAGCTCAATCTATTCATCGCAGTCCTTGATTCATATTCTTTTCATCTTTCACTTCTCATGCTTTCATTACCGGAGTTTTCATGGTGGTTCATCATGTTTTAATTCTTCCTCGAAGTCTTCTTCAAGATTCTTGTTGGAGTTCAAGCATTCTTCATCATGCTTCAAATTGCAATTCTTTCTACCTTATCTTTTCAGATGGTGTTATGTCATTCTTGTCAATTCATTCATGTTTCATGATTCACAAGTTGTCAAGAATGAGATAATTAAAACCATCATTTCTTTCTCTTTAGGAGATCCTTCCAACCCCTCCTTTTATCTCTTGGAGTTATCTTGGGTTGTATTTCACCTAAAAGCTTTCCTTGAGAATTGTTGCTATTATGGTGCTTATAAATGACCCAAGTTCTTCATTTATCATTCCGGTGAAATAAGTTTATCGTCTCCTTGTTGATCTCAATCCAATCAATTGTTTAAGTTAGTGGCTGGTTGTCACCTCTTAATTTTGAGATGTTTTCCATAAGCCCATATCAAGCTTATTCCTTTTCGTTGTTGATTTTTCCAACAACTCCGTTCAACCTTCTTCGTAAGGATGCTCTTTCAAATTCTATTTTGAGAGAAGTTGTCATATCTTTCTCCGTTCATTTCTTTCATTGATCTTTTTATGCTATTCTTTCATTCCGGAGGCATTGTGATGTTGCTCTCTTCATCCCATTATCTCGTTTCATCGAGATCGTGTTCTTTTCTTTTCTAGTCCATTTAACCGGAGTGTTCTATTCTTCATTCAAGTTCCGTCATCTTATCAAGTTTTAACTCTCTTTTAACCGGAGTGCTGTCCAAATTCTGTCATTCTTCTTCCTTGGTTATACCCTTGCAGTTTCATATTCTTTTCATCCGTGAGCTCTTGTTTAATGTCTTTCAACCTACAAGGTTCTTGTTATGTTCCTTGTTCCTCCTGCTTACCGGAGTGCTCTTAACTTCGTTCATCTCCGTTGCTTTCTTTCTTTCAACTTGTTTAACCTCTCAAGGTTCCTTGGTTTCACTCGTCTGTCAAAGAAGCAACTTTGTTTTACCTCTTCCTCTTCCGTTTTTACCCGGCGATATCTCTAGGATCTCGGGTCGAGATCCTCTGTTAGTGTGGGAGAGTTGTGACGCCCGAGACCGACGTCTCAGAAGCTTCCAGAAGATTCCAGATGTTCCGGGTTGCCCGTGTGGTTCTTTGTGCTTGTGTTATTTATTTTTGCATTGCATCATGTCATCATGCCATCATGTCATATTTTATTTTTGCATCTCAACCTAAACAAACCGTGTGGGCCTTCGGTCCATTTAAATCGAGGGAAGGTGACTTCTCTTTATAACATATCCTCCAAATATTATGGAGCTATATTAATAAATATTCCATTGCTTCGGAATCACCATAACACACTTGCATAATTTCCCCATGTCTTTTCACTTCGAGTTTCACCTCCAAAATCTTGCCGGTAATTTCTTTCCGTTGTTTCGAGGCTCCTCCAAAAATCTAAACTCCTTTTGGTTTGCAAGCTAAATGTTTTAGTTTTGCACTTCCCTTTTGTTGGAACTATTCTTGTGGGGTTGGGTTTATTCCGTAAAGCCTTACAAAATGTCCATCATTTTTTCTTTTCTTTTCTGTGGCTCTTTCTTTTTTTTTGCTCTCTCTCTTTTTATTTCTGTTTAAGAAATAAATAAGAAGAGCTTCCCAGGCCTCTCCTCCTCCCCCTTTTGGCCCAGCACCTAGGCCAAGGCCCATCTGGCCGTTCCCCACCGAACCCTAATACTCCCAGCCTCTCCCGCATCGATCCCAACTCCCAGCCGCCGCCAGCCTCTCTCTGTCCCTCGTCCCGAACCCTCTCGACCCCGCTCTTCTTTCCCCTCGCAGAACCCTCTCCCTCCTCTCGATCTCCAGGCCGCCCCCCTTCGTTCCTCCCCGAGCGACGCAGCGCAGGAGCCCCGCGGCCCCCGAGCGCCTCCCTGGCCTCCTTCCTCGCCAGGCGCAGCAGGCCGCCCCCTGGCCCGAGCGCCTGCCTCGCCAAGGCCTCTGCCCGTCCCCGAGCGCTTCCTCTGCGCCGAGCCGCAGACCGCCGCGGGATCTCCTCCGCAGGCCTGCACCTCCCTCCGGCCGGCCAGCAGCGCGGCGCCCGCCGCTTCTTCTGCGCGCGCAGGCCTGCCTCCCGACGTCCGCCTTCGTCCCGCGCCCCAGCTGGCTCCGAGGCTCTCTCCTCCGCGGCCTCACCTCCGCCTCGCCGTCGCCGTTCCTCCCAGCGGGGCCATCCTCCTCTCGGCGCCCATCCGCCATGGCCCCTGCGCAAGAGGCCCGTGGCCTCCCTCCCTTCCCAGCAGCAGCGCCGAGCTCTTCCGTCCCGCTGCCTTCGACCGCTTCCAGCGCCCCTCCTCTCCAACGAGCAGATCGAGCAGCGCCGAGGCCGAGGCCCCGCCTCCGTGCACCACAGCAACCTGCTGCCTCCTTCCTTTGTCGCTGCTGTCCTTGCTGCGTTTTGCCTCGTTGCTGCAGTAGTGTTGTTTTGTTTTTGTGTGTGGTGTTGACCTTGACAGAGAGCGGAAACGTCTACCGCCAAAGACCGACGACTTGAACAACTACGGACGAGAACGACTTCATGGACAAGTTCCTCTACCGTCGCCCCGTGTACCTCTACGGGATGTGAACAACTACACGACGCGCAAGTACCACTACTACGACCCGAGTACATCTACAAAACGAACCGTGTACGAGACCGACGCCCGGAAAATGACCAAGTTCCACTACGTCCACGACGACTCGAACGAGTACCGATGACCGTGAACAACTACCGCCGTCGTGGAACCGCCAAGACGAACGGAACAACTACTTCCCACTACTTCCTCTACCGTCGCCCGAGTACAACTACCGCCACGTGAACGACTTCTTCCTCTTCGGCCATGTACCACTACTTCCACTACTACGACTCCTTCCTCTACGTCTCGAACCGCCCCGTGAACGTTTGTTCCGAAGGTATAACCCCGTCGATGAACCGTGCATGCTTGTTGTGGTTGTATGAAATGTCTCCCGTGTGTGCTTCGTGCCCGTTCCACCTTTTGTCATGTTCCTCGGTTGCCTCGTCACCGACTCGTGGGAACCCGGCAACGGGATCGCCCCACCTTTCATCTCGTTTGACTCGCTCACGCCACCTTCATCTTTTGCACCGGTCCCTCGACGAGTTACCGGAACCGAGATGTTGCGTTGCATCATTTTCGGATCGTTGCCGTGGCACCCTTTTCTTCCACCACGGTGACAAATGCTTCATGTCTCTTTTTGTCAACCTTTTAATAAAATTGCATAAACTTGCTCATGTCATCCGCATCATTTAACAACATTGTATATGCTTAATTGTTGTTTGCTTATAATTATTAAACATGCTCATGGGGATTTTCCGGATATGTTGTTGTTATTCTCCGGCCTCATTTAAAATGCCTAAATAGTGTAGTTTCTTTATGCCTCACCTCTTGCCATGCTAAAAACATTTAACCTTGTCTTGTAAATAACGAGAGTCAACTAAATAATTATTATGTGGTGTTTCGTCAATATGCAACTCATTGCATATTGATCTCCACTTAACTTGTAGTGTTGTTTGTGCACTTTGCCTTGCCATGCTTATTTAAACCGGACATGCATCATGCTTGCTTGTGCATTGTATGCCATGTTTATGATTTGTGTGTTTACCGAGTTGTTTGTTTTCTTTCCGGTTGCTTCTCTTGTTAGCTTCGGCTTCGTTCCGGAGTTGTGAGGTTTCTCTCGTCTGTGTTGCTTCGTCTTCTTCTTGGATCCGTTCTTCTCCTTTGTGGAATCCCAGGCAAGATGACCGAACCCGGATACCATTACTATCTTTGCCTATTGCTAGTAGTCTCGATCTTTAGTTTTGCCTCGATGCCCATGTCTTCTTGTCAGCCTCCTACTTGTAACCAATTGCCATGTTTAACCACCCTACCTATGCAAACCGTTGCTTGGCTAAGTACGCTTCGCTCAGCCCCTCTTATAGCATTGTTAGTTACAGGTGAAGATTGAAGATGCTTGCTTCATGTTGAAGTTTGGTTGGGTTATATCACACTACATAATGCTAAATGAAATCATCTATATACTGGCAGGGTGGAAGGCTAAGCCTTTTGCTTGGTGTTTTGTTCCACTCATGCCGTTAGGAACCGTATAAACCGGTGTTATGTTCCTTGATTTTGCGTTCCTAACACGGTTGGGGTGTATGGGACCCCCTTGATAAACCGCTAAGTGCTAAGTCTTTTCCAGCAAGTCCCAACATTTGGTACTATTTGCCTCATAATAACAACTTAATTAATTAATTAATTAAATTTGCATAGGGGGTCGCTCCCTCGAGGATCCTTTATTTCTACATAGCAGGGGGGGCCAGTGCCGATGGTGTTGGTCCCAAACGGGGAGTCTGCGGGAACCACCACGGGGAAACTCGAGGTTTGGGTCCTGTAGAATCGCCCATCCGGTCGTGTCCTGAGACCTAGATACGCGCGGCTACTATCAGGGTGTCGACACGCCGGGAGGATTTGCTGGATTAGCCTTACCTTAGTTCGGTTTAACTTGAGCACGGGATTCCGAGAATACTCGGGTCTTCCCAACTATGGAGTTGCGACTCCGCGGATCGTGGGCTTGTAATGGGTCAAGTTGGAACACCCCTGCAGGGTTTGAACTTTCGAAAGCCGTGCCCGCGGTTATGTGGCAGATGGGAGCTTGTTAATTCCGGTTGTAGATAACTTGACACAATGTTTCAATACACTACCAGCGTGTGTACCGTGACTGTCAATTTCCGAATAGGGATTCGGGAGTTGAACACGGTGGGGTTATGCTTGACCGGCTTTAGCTAGGATCACTTCGTGATCATCTTTCGACCGATGCTCTTCTCTTCTCGCTCTCTATTACGTAAGTTAGTGCTAGTTGCTGCTGCAGACTCTTGTTTTGTTTCCTTCACCTCTCGTTCTTTCTTCAGCCTTATCCTCACCCAAGGCTTAAATAGTCTTGTTACCCGGGAACGGGATTGCTGAGTCCTCTGTGGCTCACAGTTACTTCACCACACCAGATGCAGGTTCAGCCGAGTTTGAAGCAGGTGATGGATCAGTGCTTCACCAGGAGCTCGTTGAAGAGTGTGGCCGTTCGCTTGTGACGTTTCGATGTTCAGTAGTGGTTTCTACTAGGATTCGATCCTGACCTGTGGCTTTATGTTGTTTTGGTATCTTTCTTTTGGATCTTCACCCGTAGTCGGGTTGTGATGTTTTGTATGATGTTTGCTTATGTAATGTATTGTGTGAAGTGGCGAGTGTAAGCCAACTATCCCCTTTTGCATTTTAATCCCTCTTTTACATGAGTTGTGCAAAGATACCAAACTTGAGATCATTCTAGGATGGGCTTATACCTTTAAGTCGTGCCTCGACACGTAGGAGGTATAGTCCCATCCTGGGCATTACATGAACCTTCTGCAATAGCTGGCAAGACCAAGAAAGCTTCGGAGTTGCTTGACGTTCTGAGGAGGTTCCCAGTTGACAATTGCTTCAACTTTCTCGGGGTTTACCGCAATACCGTCAGCGGAGATGATATGGCCCAGATACAAGACCTTATCGAGCCAAAATTCGCACTTGGAGAACTTGGCATAGAACTTATGTTCACGGAGTCTGTCGAGAACCAGACGGAGGTGCTTTTCGTGATCCTCTTCGTTTTTGGAGAAAACCAAAATGTCATCCAGATACACAAGCACAAACTCGCCGGTGTAGGGGTTGAAAATGTAGTGCATCATTTTCGAGAAGGTAGGTGGAGCATTGGCGAGACCAAAGGACATGATTGTATACTCATATGAGCCGTAGCTCATCCTGAAGGCAGTCTTGGGGATATCTTCTTCACGAATGCGAATTTGGTGATAGCCCATTCAGAGATCGAGCTTAGAGAACACTTTAGCTCCTTTGAGCTGCTCGAACAATTCATTGATGTTGGGGAGCGGATACTTGTTCTTTATTGTCTTCTTGTTCAATGGCCGGTAGTCGACGCAAAGGCGCTCCGTGCCATCCTTCTTCTTGACAAATAAGACACCACAGCCCCAAGGAGACGTACTAGGCCTGATCAAACCCATACGCACCTGTTCATCAAGTTGTTTCTTCAACTCCTTCAACTCTTTAGGAGAGAGCTTGTACGGACGCCGACATGCTGGCTCAGTACCAGGCTCGAGTTCAATGACGAATTCCACTTGACGGTGTGGAGGCATGCCTGGAAGTTCTTCAGGAAAGACGTCTTCGTATTCGTTAACCATCGGAATTTGAGATATGGCATTCATCTCGCCCTTGTCATTGAGAGAGAAAAGCCTGATTGTGTTATCCCGAGAGGCGAAGATAATCACATCATCATTGGAATGAGTAATCTTGACTTCCTTCTGTGCACAGTCAATTTGAGCATCATGCTGAGAAAGCCAATCCATTCCGAGGATAAGATCGATGTCAGAATTGCCAAGAACCACCGGAGAGGCCAGAAATCGATAATCACCCATGCGAATAGATACATCCGGAGCATATATACGAGAATGCATTAGTTTGCCTGGAGAAACAACTGACAATTCCCTTGGCAAACTTTTGGTGACAATGTTGTGCTTGGATGCAAATGGATATGACATGAAAGAACATGAAGCACCCGAATCAAACAAGACTTTTGCAGGAAAAGAGTTCACTGGAAGGTTACCTAAAATCACATCAGAAGAATTCTCCGCTTGCGCTGTATTCATCAGATTCACCCTTGCAGACTTTGGATCATGCTTGACAATAGCTGTGCTGACAGGTGGAGGACGCGGAAGGCGCCTTGGGTTGTTGCACTTGTTGGAATAATGACCCATCTGGCCACACTTGTAGCAAGTGACCTCAGAAAGAGGACAAGTAGGAGGAACACTTGGTCTTGGAGCTTGGAACTGCGACTTGGACTGCTTGCTTGGGTTGGGTGGGTGGGAGAAACCACGGCCACCAGAGTACTTGTTGTTGTTGTAGGGAGCTCGGATCACAGGAGGAGGTGGAAGCCAAAACTTCTGTTGCTTCGCGACCACTTGAGAAGATGAGGAGGAGTGAACAGCATCTCGAATCCTCTTTTTGGAAGCTTCCATCTTGAGCTGGGCTGCCTCTTGCTTAAGCGCCATGTTATAGAATTTGTCAAACTCATCAGGCTCGAACAAGGTGAGAGCAAGTTGAAGTTCATCCTTCAGACCTCCACGGAACTGATAGATCTTGCTCTTGGCATCTGGGATGTCTTGCTTAGCATAGCGGGCAAGGTTCTGAAACTTGACATTATACTGGTAGACAGACATAGAGCCTTGCTTCAGGTTGCGGAATTGCTCACGTCTACCTCGGACCTTCGAAACGCATCCACTATACAAGCTATGGCAATACTCCTGAACTACCTCCCCAGTACTGGGTGATGTCGGGGTTATCTTGCCACTAACCGTATAGGAGAGTTTTCGATGTCGGCCGTATTAAGTATTCTAGTACTGCCACGATATGTTTGTGACGACAATACCCCGAAGCTCAACTGCCCGGGACACTGCCACAACCCCTAATGTCAGGAGGCATCGAGAACAATATTCTCGTCACAAAGACATCGAAACAATCCAAACAATACTCGCGAGATTCCTAAAAAAAAATTGGTGCAATTTTCGAAAGTAGAAGAGGCAAGAGTAGTCGTCAGGAGTCCTCACCAGAATGAAAAGAGATGAGGAGCAAAAGAATTCCTACTCTCCGATATAAATATAGGACTCAAAACATTTTAAGTGTGTGCCTAGACTCAACCGTCAACGATTCGATCAAACAGTGGGGGCTTCTAGGTCGGAGAAGGCTCTGAATACCAACTTGTAATGCCCAGGATGGGACTATATCTCCTACGTGTCGAGGCACGACTTAAAGATATAAGCCCATTCTGGAATGATCGCAAGTTTGGTACCTTTGCACATCTCATGTAAAAACAGGGATGAAAGCTGAAAAGATAGTTGGCTTACACTCGCCACGTCACACAAATTCATTACATGTCCAATCATCATCCAAAAAAACATCACAACCCATCTAAGGGTAAAGATCCAAATGAAAGATACCAAACATAACTTAAAACCACAGGTCTAGATCGAATCCTAGTAGAAGCTCTACTGATCAACCGGATAGTTTACATAGTAACGGCAACGCTCCTCGTCGTACTCCCAGTCTAGCTCAGTTCCATCGCCTGTGTAGCTCACCTTCGTACCTGCATCTGGTGTGGTGAAGTAACTGTGAGCCACAGAGGACTCAGCAATCCCGTTCCCGGGTAACACGACTATTCAAGCCTTGGGTGTGGAACAAGGCTGAAGAAAGAACAAGAGTCTGCAGCAGCACTAGCCTAGCTTACGTAAAAGAGAGCGAGAAGAGAAGGTGCCTCGGTCGAGAGATGATCACGAAGTGATCCTAACTAAAGCAAGTCAAACATAACCCCACCGTGTTCACTTCCCGAATCCCTTTCGGAAAATGACCGTCACGGTACTCACGCTGGTAGTGTATTGGAACATGGTGTCAAGTTTTCTACAACCGGATATTAACAAATTCCCATCTGCCACATAACCGCGGGCTCAACTTTCGAAAGTTCATAACCCTGCAGGGGTGTTCCAACTTGGCCCATGACAAGCCCACGATCCGCGGAGTCGCAACTCCAAAGTGGGAAGGCCCGAGTATCCTCGTAATCCCGTGCTCAAGATACTCCGACTAAGGTAAGGCTAATCCAGCAAATCCTCCCGGCGTGCCGACACCCTAACAATAGCCGCGCGTATCTAGTCTCAGGCCACGACCGGATGGGCGATCCTACAGGTAAAACCAATCCTCGAGTTTCCTCGTGGTGGCCCCGCATAACCCCCAGTTTGGACCAACACTCATGAGGAGCACTGGCCCGGGTTGTTGATTAAGAACTCGGGTTTGCAAGACCCTATGCAAGTTTTAGTTATTAGGCGAATAGTACCAAAGTTGGGACTTGCTGGAAAAGACTTAGCACTTAGCGGTTTATCGAGGGGGTCCCATAACCCCAACCGTGTGAGGAACACATAATCAAGGAACATAACAACGGTTTATACGGTTCCTAGCGGCATGAGTGGAACAAAACACCAAGCAAAAGGCTTAGCCTTCCACCCATTACCAATATATAGATGATTTCATTTAATAATTAATATAGTGTGATATACCAACAAGCTTCAACAAGAAGCAAGAATCTTCAATCTTCTCCTGCAACTAGCAATGCTATAAGAGGGGCTGAGCGAAGCCTACGTATAGCCAATCAATGGTTTGCATAGGTAGGGTGGTTAAACAGGTACATGGTTACAATAGGAGGCTGACAGGAAAAACATGGGCATCGGGGCAAAACTATAGAGCGATACTTCTAGCAATAGGCAAAGATAGTAATGGTATCCGGGTTCGGTCATCTTGCCTGAAGAGTTGTCGATGGGATCGTAAGAGAGCTCCTCGTTCTCAACCTCGGTAGTAACCTCGTTCTCGTACTCGTACTCAGCTTCCGGCTCTACTCAACACAAACACACAAGGCACGAAATCAAACAAGATGCAATGCGCAGAAAAATTACTGGATGCATGACTGATGCACTATGGAAGCAAAACAGATGCACTATGGAAGCACAGAAAGTCTACATAGGAAGCATAGTGTTACAGCACAAGGAGCATGTCAATTTGCATTCAAGCAAAAATACTTCAAAACATGATAACAATAGGATAATATGAATCTACATGCAAAAACACACAAGTTACATATAGGACTTGCTCAAAACGGAGCAACGGGCTAAAAGATACACCCGAAACAATAAACATGCACAAGCTGAAATTAACAGCCACATAGCAACTTCGGAGCAAGAGATAAATAGCCTACAGCACTCAAACATCATGGCAAGGAGCATGGATATAAAGTAGACAACTCCTACAGCAAACAATTCAATTGGAGCATCTCCAAAGGAGGCATGGATCAATAGCAACAAGCTATGACATATTGAACTTGACAACAAAAACCTGACAACAGTAATTTGTTGCAACTTGGGAGCAAGAGTTAAATATGCTACAGCCACCCAAATAAGCATGTGAGAGCATGAATGGATAGCCAACAACTTATACAACAAGGAATCATCAAGAGTCACCCCAAAACTAGCATGGATTTGCCTAGAACAACAAGCAAACATGGCATCTGGAAATTACATATTCCAGACTTAGTGAAATTTCACGAAGTGTTAAAACGGTAGTAACATCATGGCATCTTTGTGAGCAAGTTTAAGTCATCTCAAAGCATATCATGGCAAGTGGTAAGCACCACAGCAAAGTACACATGATGGTGAATCCAAAACATCCAAACATGCATCAAGGGGACATCCACATCAATAGCAACGAGCTCCTCAACTAGGCATCTCGTAACAAGTTTAACAACATAACAGCCACATAGCACTTTGCAACGGAGATGAACATGGCAAGATGAAATCTATCATGCAAGCTAAAGCAACCAACATGTAGAGCATTTCATGATGAACACGTGGACATATCATTTGCTTCATTTGGATAAACATGCAACAAGTTATCACATTGCAAACATGGCATGAAAACAACTACAAACAGCAGTTTATAACAAGTAGCACTCTTCCCACAGATATTTAAGCATCTAGATGGCCTCAAACATGCATGGCACAATGGAATAAAACATAGTACAAGTCACCACGATCATTTTGACATATCATTTGCTCAAATCGGACATACACACAAAAAGTTATCATCAAAACAAAACAGCATCAGGAACTTAAAACTGCCAGGGACTTAGTGAAAAAAAACCACCTCGGGGTCAACGGATCTGGTCAAACGGGCTGGAGGTCAAACGGGCGGAGCGGGCGTGACCCATCGGGCGCGGGTGGCGGAGCGGATCCGGGCGGCTAACGGGCTCGGCCCGTTAGGTCTCCTGGCCGATCGGATCGGGATCGGGGAGATCCTCCCGATCTCCCTCGATCCACAAGGCGGCGGCTGGCCTGAGGGGCGACGGGGACCGACGGGAGGAGGGAGTCCCGCGGCGGCCGGCCGGTGGGGCGGCGACGGGAGGTGGCCCGGCGGCCTAGCCGGTGACCGACGGCGGGTGGCGGTGGAGGCGCGGCCGGGGAGGCGCGAGGCGGCGGTGAGTGGCGGCGCCGGCCGGCGGGAGGGCGCGCCGGCGCGGTGGCGAGGGAGGCGGCGGTGAGGCGGAGGGACCGAGGCGGCGGCGACGGTGGCGAGATCCGGCGGGGCGGCAGCCGGAGGCGGAGAAGATGAACGGCGGCGGCGGTTCGGAGGTTGAAGACGACCCCGCGGGGCCCACTCATCGGACGGAAGCACGGCGAGTGCACTTCGGAAGCACGGACGAAGACCTCGGAAGCACGGCTGGCTGGGACGTCGGAAGCATGGCGGCTCAACGGTGGAAGCACCGCGGTGCAACGGTGGAAGCACCGGCGGCGAACTGTGGAAGCATTAGGGTTTCTGGACGCAAATTTTGGGGAAGGTGGACGTTTATATAGGCACAAGGAGCTAGGGTTGTCCAAATGAGGTGAGGTTTTCGGCCACATGATCACAATTGGATGGCCTACATGAAAGGAGGGGTTTGGGTTGGTTTGGTGGGCTGTTGGAGGGGTGTCTTGAGCCTCAAAGAGGGGGTACTTTCAGCCCACGAGAATAACTGTTGGAGTAGCAAACGAACTCCAAACGCGACGAGATTTGACAGGCGGGTTACACACACCAAAACAACATCGCACGACAAGTCTCACGCTAAAACGGAAATGTTACACGGCCAAACACCAAAGTAGGCCTCGGGGATGCCACAGACACGTGAGAGAGCTCTGGAACTCGAAACGGACAACAGGACGGAACGAGTGGGACCGGATGCAAACGACAACACAAATGCAATGCAATGCACATGACTACATGGTATGGATGAATGAACACACGCAGACGACAAAAAGACGAAAACCCGAAAAGACGAAGAACCCGGAATGGAACTGATGAAGCCAAAGATATTATATATTGCCCAAAAGGGAAAGTATTACATCCAGGGCATTACATAATACTAGGCTATTCATGAGTCACGACACTCACGTTCTACATCTACTTCAAACTAATCATCGTGAGCTGAAATATGCTTGATGATAGACTCGTAGAGTATCAAACACATGTGATATGGCTACACAATTACCAAGTCTATTGCCCACTGTTATATCTCCTACCACCAATATGAGGAATAAGGACGGCCGCTTGTTGGTTACCAAAACATAGCGGGCTCACTAGTGTTTATGTTAGTATTTGTGATTTTGTGTGTGTAGCAATTGAAGATAAATCTGTGCAAGCACATTGTATCGAATAATACATGTACTTCCTTATCACGGGTACATTTATACTCTCATCCATTATTATCACGCGCATGTGCACATGCTTGATTACTACTACTAGCATATAGAGACATGAAAAGCGGCAGAATTACATCGACACATGTAGAACCAGTGGAATGAGCGCTCACGCTAATTCCGCTAATCGCTGGGACAGAGAGGAGAGCGAACTCACAGGCCACGGGTGCGTCCATCAAGGAAGAGCGGCAGCGGCGAGCGGGGCTTCTGTCGTCAGACGCTGGCAGCACTCGACGTGGTAGGTGCAGCATGCTTGAACTGACGCCACACCCACAGGCCTTCCTTGCACCTTCGCCGACCGGCCATCGTCAAGAACGGGCAGGCCTGCACGAGGAGGAAAACTAGGAAGGCACGGAGGTGACCGATCGCCATGGGTCGGTTGTTGTTGGCTAACACAGTTAATGCAAGACGGAAAGAAAGCACAATGGAGGACTCGGAGATGGCTCCCCCGCACTCGGGCGATTCACCATCGCCGCCGCTGGCTGGGCCGACCTCCCCTCCCTCGGCCATCGACTGCCCGTCGACGCCCTCCCCGTTCGCTTCGCCGCCTCCCCCCCTCCCGCCGCCTCGCCACGCGTCATCTGGGCCGACCTCACGGAGGCCGATGACCTTGCCGCGGGGCGCCCGGTCGTTTGTCGTGACCGCGTCCCCCCAAGGCTCCGGCCCGGCCGCCTCAGGCCGTTCCTGCCGGTGGCTCGACTCCCATGGGTGGGAGTCCAGCTGCCCGCGGGGATGGCCGGCGTCGGCGCCAGCGGGCGGGCTCGTCTCGGGCGGCGATGTCGAATGGCTCTGCCTTGGGCCCCGGCGCGCGCCCTCGTGGCCATCGCTCCAGCGGGTGGGGCGTCGCCGGCCGGGCTGACCGCGGCCCCGCGCGCGTCTCCTGGAGATCGTCCGCCCCTTCGCCACCCTTCGCTGTCCCCTCCCCTGCTCCGGTCACGCCCCGGCGACGCCCTCGACGGTGCTCGCGGCGGTGGTCTACCGGCGCTCCCCTTTCCGCCTATTCATCTCGTCTTTCGACGCCCCCGCTCCTCCGTGCCCCGGCGTCCTGCCCACCCCGGCTTGGCCCCACCGCCCCCGCCATGGCCCGCCGGCGTCCTCCTCCGCGGCGGCGCAGGAGGAAACCCTCGCTCCGCGACTGATTTCCCCTGGCTAGTCCTATCGGGCCGCACTTGTGGTGGGCCGCCCCATGGGCCGCCGTTGGCCCTGCAGGCTGTGGGCCTTGCGCTGTCTGGGCCCTCCAGGCCCCCTCCCCCCGCGCGGCCCAGTCCCGCCCCCGGGTAGGCCTCGGCCTGGCGAGGCAGTCCATCTGGCCGCCTCTAGGTTTCCCCCGCCAGCCCCCTCCTCCCGCATCGCCCGCCTCCCCCTCGACTCTGTCCCGCCCGCCGCCACCGCCTGTTCCGTCGCCCCAGCCGGCCCCCGATCGCCCTCTCCCCTCCTCGCCGGCCATGACCCGTGAGTGGGACGATGGGACGGGTCGCCCCAAGCGCCGGGTTGACGACCGCCGAGCTCCCCCGCGCCCGTCGCCGGATGCTCTCCGGAGGGAGGAGGACCTCCGTGTGGAGCTCGACTCCCGCCCCGTCCGCCGTTTTCCCGCACGTGCCGGCCGCCGCTCCCCCCCCCCGCTCCGCCCGCCGGTCTCCTGCTCGGGACGACCGCCGCTCCCGGTCCCCGGCGCGCCGTTCGCCTCCCCGGGCCGACTCGCAGGAGCGGGGCCGCTCTCCGGTCGGGGGGTCTCGGCACTCCTCCCGGCGGCGGTCTCCCTCCCCGCCGCGCCGTAGGGGCCGGTCTCCTTCGCCCCGGCAGCTGCCCCTCTCCTCCGCCACCGCCAACCCGACCGCCAACCCGAACTACAACCGCTACCAGCCCCCCCGGTCCCAAGCCTCGTTCCCGCCGACCAATGGGGGCAACGGGAACCGGGGGCGCTAGGGCGCAAAGAAGAAGAAGAAGAAGAAGAAGAAGGGTCCTCCCCGCCCCCCGGCCGCCACTCCCGCTGCTGGCACGGTCGCTCAACCTCCGGGCGTCGCTTCCGCCTCGGACGGTCCGCCGTGTTTCAACTGCGGACTGACCGGGCACTTCCAGGTGGCTTGTCCCAACCCTGCGCGGTGCTACCTCTGCAAGGACGCCGGCCACCCCGCGGTTCTCTGTCTGTACCGTCCGGTGACGGAGGAGCTCATGATGTACGGGCACGACATCGAGGACATGGGCTTCTTCCACATCGAGGTCCCGGAGCTGCCTCCTCCCTCCCCCTCGCTCTTGGCTCTCGTGTCTATCGTTGGTGAGGCCGTCGCCACCCCAGAGCTGATTGAGGCCGAGCTCAACAACTTGTGCGGATGCAAGTGGGATTGGTAGGTGACCCCCTCCGCGGCCAACTCCTTCACGGTGATCTTCCCCGACGCTCTGAGCATGTGCTTCTGTACCCGCAGCGACAACATCACCTTGGCCCTCAACCGGATTGTGGTGAACATCTCCGAGCCAAAGTGAGATCCCAAGGCCGTGGTGGTCCTCGACACGGCTTGGATCCTCATTGCCGGCCTATCGGATGTGGCCCGGTCCGAGCGTGTCATTCGCGGCATGTCCAAGCTCCTGGGCAAGGTGGTGGTGCTCGACGAGCTCTGTCTCCGCAAGGAGGAGGAGGTCCGGGTCAAGGTGAAATGCCTAGACTCCTCCAAGCTCCACGCAACGCTTCGGGTCTTCTTCAACGACGACGGCTACGACCTCAAGATCTACCCCGAGCCTCCGAACCACATCGGTCGTCCCCGCTTCTCCGATGACAGCCACTTGGGGGCGGCCCTGCTGACGACGAAGGCTCCTGCGGCCGCCGGTCCCGTCACCCATGCCTCGAGGATCCTGATGACGACGAGGACATGTCCGAGCGCTCCCACTCCCCATCCCGCGAGCCCGCCAACCCACCTCCAGGCCGTGGCGGCTCCGGGGCGGGACGCACCCGAGTGTCGGACACTGACCTCGCGGTGGCGCTTCGCCTGGCTTCTACGCCAGCCGCGCCTCCGTCCGAGTCAGCTAGTGACATCTCTAGTGTGGGCCTGCTCGTCATGCCGCTCGCCGCGCTCACCTTCCGTCGTCTCTGCCCTGCTCTCCTCGCCGTCGGCCCCGGACCCCCC
>LR738711.1:285156954-285187203 GCA_902687465.1 Secale cereale
AATATCTACTACTAATCATCCACCTTGAGATATCTATCCAGAACATCTCGCTGGTATTAAGTTGCGAGTCCCACCCATAGTGTAAACTCAATGCAATAGACAACTGCATTAAAAGAACTTTGCGTAAAGTAAACAATCCTTGCACCCGCGGGCACAAGCACCGTTGTTTTCCCCCTTGTGGCAACAGCACATCCCCTAGACTCATGTTTCTGTCACTCAAACTAGTCATCGAGGGGCATGAACCCACAATCAAGCATAACGTTCCCTCTTGGAGTCACTACCTATTACTTGGCCAAAGCAATAAATAACAACGGAGAACATGCAAGAATTACTTACGAACATAAATATAAAAGAGGTAGATCAAATATATTACTCAAGCACAATCTGAACATAATCTCATAATCCATCGGATCCCAGCAAACTCATCATAGCAACAGCATAAGGATTACATATGTGCCTCGATCATATAGGGCAGCTCACAAGGACTAATTAGTGAAGCACAAGAACGGGAGGAGAACATCACATAGCTACTGGTGATGGACTCATGGTCCAAGGGAGACTACTCACAACTCATCCGGGAGGCGTCCATGGTGGTGGAGAGGCTCCCGATGGTGATCCTCCCCTCCGGCAGGGTGCCGGGAAGAGTTCTCCTGGTGCTCCCGATCTTGGAAGCGGCGGCGGCGGCGGAACAGAGATGAGATCGCGAAAAAGAGTACCTCCCTCGAGGGTTTCGGGAGACGCTTTAAATATATGCCAAAGGGGGGCATCGGAGGAGCCTCGGGGGGCCCAGGCGCCCCCCCGGCGCGGCCCAGGGGGGGCACGCCGCCAGGGCACCTGGATCCCTGGGGCCCCCCCCGGCTGTCCTTCGGGCGCACGGTAGTTTCTGGAATGCTGATTTTTTATATAATTTTTCTGGATTTTTCCTCGCAGTTCTCGTAATGTGAAAACCTGAAATACAAAAACAGCCGAAAACAGAAACTGGCACTGGGGTGCACTGAGTTAATAGGTTAGTCCAAATATGATCAAAAGTGTATGGAAGTGTATAAATATCATAGCAATATCACCCAAAAGAGGCATGGAGCAAGCAGAAATTATAGATACGTTTTGGACGTATCATTGACTCGTGGCACTTCTGTGCCAAGCTTGCCCGCCAATTCATGAAAGGGTGGGGTGCAAACCTTGGCCGGGATCTCCGAGAGCGGAAAAAGTCCCTTCTGCTGGCGATCCAAGCTCTGGATGCCCGTGCTGACACGTCTGGAATCTCCCCAGATGAGTGGATGTTGCGATATGACCTTGAAGACCAGCTTTCAACCATCTACACCGATGAAGAGGCCTACTGGCGTCTGCGTGGTACCCAGCGGTGGGTACTTCGGGGAGATGCCAACACCGCCTATTTTCAGGCGGTGGCGAACGTTCGCCGGAGCCGCAACTCCATCCACTGCCTCTAAGATGGAGAGACCCCTCTCGTTCGCCCCACGGCCATCCGGTCCCATGTGGATGGCTTTTACAAAGCCCTATTTACCCCCACCCCTCGGGGTGGGGCTAGTCTCGCCCCCGACATTTGGTCGGGTGCTCAATTGGTCTCTGATGCGGCCAACGCTGCTTTAGTAGCCCCCTTTGCCGAGGATGAGGTTCTCGAGGCTATTAAAGGGATGAACCCCTCCTCGGCCCCGGGTCCGGATGGCCTGCCAGTAACGTTTTTTAAGACGTTCTGGCAGACCATCAAGACGGAGGTCATGGCACTATTCGAGGAATTCTTCTCTGGCACTATGGATCTTGGGCGCCTCAACTATGGCATCGTGACCCTCATCCCCAAGGTCCCGGGCGCCTCCGACATCCGCCAATTTTGATCGATCACTGTGATCAATGTGATTTTCCGGATCTTGGCCAAAGGGTACGCCAATAGGGTGACCCTGCTCGCAGACTCTATTACCCACCCGAATCAATCCGCCTTCATTCAAGGCCGATTTATTCTTGATGGGGTTCTGGTTTTCCACGAAGTCCTTCATGAGGTCCGGCTGAGACACCATCGGGCGGTGTTTCTGAAGCTCGACTTTCATAAGGCCTATGACACTGTCCACTGGCCCTTCTTGCGGGAGGTGTTGCTTCGCAAGAGCTTCGATGATCGTTGGGTGACTAGGGTCATGCAACTTGTCTCCTGCGGACGGACTGCTGTGAACATCAACGGGGACATCGGGCCCTACTTCCCCACCCTTTGTGGGGTTCGTCAGGGCGACCCTTTCTCGCCTTTTTTGTTCAACATGGTGGTTGATGCCCTGGCGTCCATCCTTGATAAGGCCAAGGATGTTGGCCATATTCATGGCATCGTCCCTCACCTCGTTGGAGGGGGAGGGGTCTCCCTCCTCCAATATGCGGACGATACCATTATTGTGGTGGAGGGCTCCGTCCAAGACATTGCTAACCTAATGTTCCTCCTCCTGTGCTTCCAACAGATGTCGGGCCTAACCGTTAACTTTGATAAGAGCGAAGTGATGGTGCTCAGGTTCCCCCCTGAGGAAGCACAGTCTATAGCGGACCGCCTTAATTGTCGGTTGGGCTCTTTCCCCACGACATACTTGGGGATCCCCATTAGTGACTCGCGCCTCACTGTGGCGGACCTCCGCCCCACGGTGACCTGTATGCAACATCGCGTTGAACCCTGGAAAGGGTGCTGGCTGTCAAAGGCTGCTCGGGTGATCCTTATCAACTCTTCGCTGGCTAGCCTCCTATGGTTCCTCATGAGCTTCTATAGCCTACATGAGACCCTCCATCGGGAGATCGCCAAGTACCAATCCAGATTCTTCTGGGCTGGAGAGGGAGATAAGTAGAAGTACCATATGGTTAGCTGGCCTGATATCTGCAAACCCAAGGACCAGGGAGGTCTTGGGATCTTGTCCTCCCGCCGCATGAACATAGCCCTCCTGACTCGCTGGATCTGGCGCATTGCCAATGGCGATGGAGGTCTCTGGCTCACCATCATCCAGAACAAATATCTTCGTGGACAACCCCTTGCCTTCTGTCAGCGCTCGGGCAGTTCTCAGTTCTGGCAGGCCGTCGTCTAGCTGCTTCCGGTGCTTCGAATTGGCACTTCCATAGCGGTTGGCACCGGATCTTCGACCCTGTTCTGGTTTGACCGATGGCTTGGGGACTCCCCCTTGGCCGCACGATTCCCTGCGCTCTTCACAATTGTTGTTGACCCGCGTATCTCTGTCGAGGCGGCCCTTATTGACTTAGGACGCCTCGCCTTCCGCCGCCCCTTCGGCCCTCCAGAAGTTGCTGCCTGGGACGCCCTTATGCAGGACATCGCCCTCCTCCCTATGGACGGCGTTGGCTCCCCGGATGTCACTTATTGGCGGCTTGAGCCCTCCTGCTGCTTCTCCACCAAATCCCTCTACTCGGCCATCACCCCCTCGACGCCCCCCGAGCCCTTTAGTTTGATTTGGGATATCCGCCTGCCCTTGAAGATCCGGATCTTCTTATGGCAATGGATTCGCGGCCGCCTCCCAACTGGCGTGGAGGTCCGTAAGCGTAATGGACCTGGGAACGGGGTGTGCCCCTTGTGCGACACGGTGGAGGATGCTAACCACATATTATTCGCGTGTCCTACGGTCCAGTTCCTCTGGTCCTGCTTCCGCGAGACGGTTGGGGGCCAGTGGTGTAACACCAACTTCCCTGACCTGCTTGCAGAAATCCATGCTTCCCCCCCTCGCTACCGCCATCTCAGATGGCTCAGCGTTGGGGTCCTCGCCTGGACACTCTGGACCATTCGCAATAAGCTTGTCATTCAGAAGGTCCCTCTTCGACGTGCTACTGACGCCATTTTTAAAATGTGTGGATACTTGTGGCTCTGGCGGTCGGTTAGCCGCCCCAAGGATCGGGACGTCATCAACAACCTCATCGCCGACCTTCGATCGATGGCCTTCAGCTTGGCGCCCCAGCTCCCTCTGCCACCCCCGGAACCAGACTAGATGATGTGCAGCACCCCATGTGTGCGTGCCTTTTTTTGCTTTTCAGGGCTTGTTGAGCTGTGCCCTCAGCATTAACCTGTAATGCCCCGGATGTAATACTTTCCCTTTTGGGCAATATATGTATCTTTGGCTTCATCAATTCCATTTCGGGTTCTCCGTCTTTTCGGTTTTTCGTCGTTTTGTCGTGTGCGTGTGTGCATTCATCCATGTCATGTTGTCATGTGCATTTCATTGCATTTGTGTTGTCGTTTGCATCCGGTCCCACTCGTTCCTTCCCGTTGTCCGTTTCGAGTTCCGGAGCTCTCTCACGTGTCCGTGGCATCCCCGAGGCCTACTTTGGTGTTTGATCGTGTAACGTTTCCGGTTTGGCGTGAGACTTGTCGTGCGATGTTGTTTTGGTGTGTGTAACCCGCGTGTCGAATCTCGTCGCGTTTGGAGTTCGTTTGGTGCCCCAACAGTTATTCTCGTGGCCTGAAAGTACCTCCTCTTTGAGGCACAAGACACCCCTCCAACAGCCCACCAACCCAACTCAAACCCTTCCCTTCATCTAGGCCATCCAATTGTGATCGCGTGGCCGAAAACCTCACCTCATTTGGACAACCCTAGCTCCTTGTGCCTATATAAACGTCCACCTCCCCCAATTTTCGCGTCTGAAACCCTAATGCTTCCACAGTTCGCCGCTGGTGCTTCCACCGTTGACGTGCGGTGCTTCCACCGTTGAGCCGCCGTGCTTCCGACGTCCCAGTGAGCCGTGCTTCCGAAGTTCGTCGCTCGTGCTTCCGAGGTGCCGAACCGTGCTTCCGAACTCCGGCGTGTGGGCCCGAGCCCGAGGCTCCTTCTTCTCCTACCTCGGTCCGCCGCCGCCAGGAGTTCCCGCCGCCGGCCGCTCCTCCTCGCCGCCCCGTCGTTCCCGCCGCCGGCCGCTCCTCCGCGCCGCCCTCACCGACCGCCGCCGGCGCCCTCACCGACCGCCGCCGGCCCCCTCACCCACCGCCGCCGCGGGCCTCCCACCCGCCGGCACGCCCCGCTGCTCCACCCCGCCGCCACTTCGCCGGCCGGAGCGCCGCCGCCTCCGACCGGTCCCGCTGCGCCCTCCCACCGCCGAAGTCCGATCGCCGCCTAGGAGATCGAAGGGATCGGTCGATCCCGATCCGATCGGCCAGGGACGCCCTAGCGGGCCGGGTCCCGCAGGCCCGTTAGTCTGCCACTCGCTTCGGCCCGGTGGATCCGCCCCGCGAGCCGCGCCCGATCCGCCAGCCCGCCGCCGCCGTTGACCCCGTTTGACCAGATCCGTTGACTGAGATAGTCTCGTTTTTTCACTAAGTCCTGGTAGTTTTTAGTTTCTGATGCAGTTTTGCATTGTGGATAACTTTTTGTGTGGTTGTCCGATTTGAGCAAATGATATGTCAAAATGATCGTGGTGACATGTACTATGTTTTGTTCCATTGTGCCATGCATGTTTGAGGTCATCTAGAGGTCTTAATCTTCATGAGAAGAGTGCTACTTGTTATAAACTGTTGTTAGTAGATGTTTTCATGACATGTTTGCAATGTGATATCTTGGTGCATGTTTATCCAAATGTAGCAAATGATATGTCCACATGTTCATCATGTCATGCTCTACATGTTGGTTGCTTTAGCTTGCATGATAGATTTCATCTTGCCATGTTTATCTCCTTTGCAAAAGTGCTAGTGGCTGTTATGTTGTTAAACTTGTTACGAGATGCCTAGTTGAGGAGCTCTTTGCTATTGATGTGGTTGTCCCCTTGTTGCATGCTTGGATGTTTTGGATTCACCATCATGTGTACTTTGCTGTGGTGCTTACCACTTGCCATGATATGCTTTGATATGACTTAAACTTGCTCACAAAGATGCCATGATGTTACTACTGTTTAACACTTAGTGAAATTTCACTAAGTCTGGAATCTGTAATTTCCAGATGCCATGTTTGCTTGTTGTTCTAGGAAAATCCATGCTAGTTTTGGGGTGACTCTTGATGATTCCTTGTTGTATAAGTTGTTGGCTATCCATTCATGCTCTCACATGCTTATTTGGGTGGCTGTAGCATATTTAACTCTTGCTCCCAAGTTGCAACAAATTATTGCTGTCAGGTTTTTGTTGTCAAGTTCAATATGTCATAGCTTGTCTATATTGATCCATGCCTCCTTTGGAGATGCTCCAATTGAATTGTTTGCTGTAGGAGTTGTCTACTTTATGTCCATGATCCTTGCCATGATGTTTGAGTGCTGTAGGCTATTTATCTCTTGCTCCGAAGTTGCTATGTGGCTGTTAATTTCAGCTTGTGCATGTTTATTGTTTCGGGTGTATCTTTTAGCCCGTTGCTCCATTTTGAGCAAGTCCTATATGTAACTTGTGTGATTTTGCATGTAGATTCATATTATCCTCTTGTTATCATGTTTTGAAGTATTTTTTTGCTTAATACAAATTGCCATGCTCCTTGTGCTGTAACACTGTGCTTCCTATGTAGACTTTTCTGTGCTTCCTAAGTGCATCTGCAGTGCTTCCATAGTGCATCAGCCATGCATCTAGTAGTTTTGTGCATTGCATCTTGTTGATTTCGTGTCTCGTGTGTTTTGTGTTGAGTAGAGCCGGGAGCTGAGTACGAGTACGAGAACGAGGTTACTACCGAGGTTGAGAACGAAGAGCCCGCTTACGATCCCATCGACGACTCAACAGGCAAGATGACCGAACCCGGATATCATTACTATCTTTGCCTATTGCTAGAGTATCGCTCTATAGTTTTGCCTCGATGCACATGTTTTTCCTGTCAGCCTCCTATTGTAACCATGAACCTGTTTAACCACCCTACCTATGCAAACCATTGATTGGCTATACGTAGGCTTCGCTCAGCCCCTCTTATAGCATTGTTAGTTGCAGGAGAAGATTGAAGATTCTTGCTTCTTGTTGAAGCTGGTTGGGATATCACACTATATTAATTACCAAATGAAATCATCTATATATTGGTAATGGGTGGAAGGCTAAGCCTTTTGCTTGGTGATTTGTTCCACTCATGCCGCCTAGGAACCGTATAAACCGGTGTTATGTTCCTTGATTATGCGTTCCTCACACGGTTGGGGTTATGGGACCCCCTCGATAAACCGCTAAGTGCTAAGTCTTTTCCAGCAAGTCCCAACATTGGTACTATTTGCCTAATAACTAAAAACTTGCATAGGGTCTTGCAAACCCGAGTTCTTAATCAACAACCCCCGGGCCAGTGCTCCACATGAGTGTTGGTCCGAACTGGGCAGAATGCGGGGCCACCACGAGGAAACTCGAGGATTGGTATATACCTGTAGGCTGACCTATCCGGTCGTGGCCTGCGACTAGATACGCGCGGCTATTGTCAGGGTGTCGGCACGCCGGGAGGATTTGCTGGATTAGCCTTACCTTAGTCGGAGTATCTTGAGCACGGGATTCCGAGGATACTCGGGCCTTTCCACCTTGGAGTTGCGACTCCGCGGATCGTGGGCTTGTCATGGGCCAAGTTGAAACACCCCTGCAGGGTTATGAACTTTCGAAAGCCGTGCCCGCGGTTATGTGGCAGATGGGAATTTTTAATATCCGGTTGTAGAAAACTTGACACCATGTTCCAATACACTACTAGCGTGAGTACCGTGACGGTCATTTTCCGAAAGGGATTCGGGAAGTGAACACGGTGGGGTTATGTTTGACTTGCTAGTCAGGATCACTTCGTGATCATCTCTCGACCGAGGCACCTTTCTCTTCTCGCTCTCTTTTACGTAAGCTAGGTTAGTGCTGCTGCAACCTCTTGTTCTTTCTTCAGCCTTGTTCGACACCCAAGGCTTGGATAGTCGTGTTACCCGGGAACGGGATTGCTGAGTCCTCTGTGGCTCACAGTTACTTCACCACACCAGATGCAGGTACTATGGTGAGCTACACAGGCGATGGCACCGAGCTAGACTGGGAGTACGACGAGGAGCGTAGCCGTTACTACGTGAACTATCCGGTTGATCAGTAGAGCTTCTACTAGGATTCGATTCAGACATGTGGTTTAATGTTATGTTTGGTATCTTTCATTTGGATCTTCACCCTTAGAGGGGTTGTGATGTTTATTTGAATGATGATTGGATATGTAATGAATTGTGTGACGTGGCGAGTGTAAGCCAACTATCTTTTCCGCTTTCATCCCCATTTTTTTACATGAGTTGTGCAAAGATACCGAACTTGCGATCATTCCAGAATGGGCTTATATCTTTAAGTCGTGCCTCGACACGTAGGAGATATAGTCCCATCCTGGGCATTACAAGTTGGTATTCAGAGCCTTCTCCGACCTAGAAGCCCCCACTGTTTGATCGAATCGTTGACAGTCGAGTCTAGGCACACACTTAAATGTTTTGATCCTATATTTATATCGGAGAGTAGGATTTCTTTTGCTCCTCATCTCTTTTCATTCTGGTGAGGACTCCTGACGATTACTCTTGCTTCTTCTACTTTCAAAAATTGCACCAAATTTTTTTAGGAATCTCGCGAGTATTGTTTGGATTGTTTCGATGTCTTTGTGACGAGAATATTGTTCTCGATGCCTCCTAACATTAGGGGTTGTGGCAGTGTCCCGGGGAGTTGAGCTTCAGGGTATTGTCGTCACAAGCATATCGTGGCAGTTCTAGAGTACTTAAGACGACCGACATCGAAAACTCTCCTATGCGGTTAGTGGCAAGATAACCCCGACATCACCCAGTACTGGGGAGGTAGTTCGGGAGTATTGCCATAGCTTGTATAGTAGATGCGTTTCGAAGGTCCGAGGTAGACGGTTTCCGAGAAGAACTGGTTATGTGTTGAAGGATGGATACAGCTGGATGTAGGATTAGAGTTGATTGCGCGATGCTTCCCCTGTATCCCCAACACCTGATTGCATAACTGGAAACTTTCGGAAATTAATAGGTGGGTTCATCTAGTAGCTTGTAGGCATTCTTCCAATGAATGCAGGTTACAGAGTTCGGGGTTCTACATTGAGTGAAGTGGTTTTATGGCCTATGTTCCAATCGGGAGTTGCATCTTAAAGGGTCCTTGGCTATGCTGATCCGGGGATTGCAAAACCCTTTCGTGACACGTTTCATAAGCTTACAGCACAAAGATGTCGAACGAAGCTCCTATCTTGTGTTTGTTCTATCCGCACCTTGTGTTTTCTTATTTACCTTTTGTCTCCCAGTGGCTTCTCGTGAAGATTGTTGTTATCATTAAACTGAGAATTCCATTCGTTCCTCTTGTTCGAATGATTCTTGTGAAGACTATGTTGCATTTCTATCCGTTGTTTCAGCTTATATCTTCTTGCAATCAAATTGCTGATTGGTGGTCATCTCTTTCAGGATGGCGCCGAAATGGGTTCCTAACGCTAAACCAGAGGGTGAAGAGGTTCCAGATCGTCCTCCTTCCCCTCCTCCTCCGTCTGAGGCCTGGAGAGCGATTATGCAGACTACAAACCAGAACACCCAGATGCTTATGTAGATGATGCAGCAGATGCAAGCAAAGCAAATCAGGGTGCTCCAGGGAACCAAGGCAATTTCTTCAACCAGCAGCACCATGCTACGCTCAACCAGTTCTTGGCTAATCAACCAAAGGCTTTCAGTTACTGTGTCGACCCTCTCGATGCTGAAGATTGGATTACCGATATCAAGAAGCATTTTGAGTGCAACAACGTAAGGCCTGAGGACTATGTGAAGTTTGCAGCCTTCCAACTCAAGGACCAAGCAGCTGATTGGTGGCAGCAGTACAAAGACTCCAGAGAAGGGCGTGTGATCTCTTGGGATGATTTCTGCAAGGACTTTCGCTCTCACCACATTCCAACAAGTGTCATCGAGGGTATGCGTGAGCAATTCCGCAATCTGAAGCAAGGCTCTATGTCTGTCTACCAGTATAATGTCAAGTTCCAAAACCTTGCCCGCTATGCCAAGCAAGACATACCAGATGCCAAGAGCAAGATCTATCAGTTTCGTGGTGGTATGAAGGATGAACTTCAACTTGCTCTCACCTTGTTCGAGCCTGATGAGTTTGACAAATTCTATAATATGGCGCTTAAGCAAGAGGCAGCCCAACTCAAGATGGAAGCTTCCAAAAAGAGGATCCGAGATGCTGTTCACTCCTCCTCATCTTCTCAAGTGGTCGCGAAGCAACAGAAGTTTTGGCTTCCACCTCCTCCTGTGATCCGAGCTCCCTACAACAACAACAACAACAACAACAACAACAACAACAACAACAACAACAACAAGAATGCTGGTGGCCGTGGTTTCTCCCACCCACACAACCAAGGCAATCAGTCCAAGTCGCAGTTCCAAGCTTCCAAGTCAAGTGTTCCTCCTGCTCGTCCGCTTTCTGAGGTCACTTGCTACAAATGTGGTCTGAAGGGTCATTATTCCAACAAGTGCACCAACCAGAGGCACCTTCCGCCTCCTCCACCTGTCAGCACAGCTATTGTCAAGCATAATCCCAAGCATGCAAGGGTGAATCTAATGAATGCAGCTGAAGCGGAAAATTCTTCTGATGTGATCATTGGTAACCTTTCAGTGAACTCTTTTCCTGCAAAAGTATTATTTGATTCTGGTGCATCTCTCAGTTTCATTTCAAGGCCATTCTTCACCAAGCATAATTTCACTTCGGTTTTTCTGGATAAGAAGTTGTCAATTATCTCTCCGGGCAAGCACATGACTTCCAATTTGAGGGCTCTGAATGTATCTATTCGCATGGGTGAATATCGCTTTCTGGCTAATCCGGTGGTTCTCGGCAATTCCGGGATTGACCTCATCCTCAGGATGGATTGGCTTTCTCAGCATGTTGCTCACATTGATTGTGCAAATAAGGAAGTCAAGATTACTCATCCTGATGAAGACGTGATTATCTTCGCCTCTCGGGATAACACAATCAGGCTTTTCTCTCTCAATGACAAGGGCGAGATTAATGCCATCTCTCAAATTCCGGTGGTAAACGAATACGAAGACGTCTTTCCTGAAGAACTTCCAGGCATGCCTCCACATCGCCAAGTGGAATTTGTCATTGAACTCGAGCCTGGTACTGAGCCAGCATGCCGGCATCCGTACAAGCTCTCTCCTAAAGAGTTGAAGGAGTTGAAGAAACAGCTTGATGAACAGGAGCGTATGGGTCTGATCAGGCCTAGTACGTCTCCTTGGGGTTGTGGTGTCTTATTTGTCAAGAAGAAGGATGGCACGGAGCGCCTTTGCGTCGATTACCAGCCATTGAACAAGAAGACAATAAAGAACAAGTATCCGCTCCCCAACATCAGCGAACTGTTCGAGCAGCTCAAAGGAGCTAAAGTGTTCTCAAAGCTCGATCTCCGAATGGGCTATCACCAAATTCGCATTCGCGAAGAAGATATCCCCAAGACTGCCTTCAGAACGAGCTACGGCTCATATGAGTATACAGTCATGTCCTTTGGTCTCGCTAATGCTCCACCTACCTTCTCGAGAATGATGCACTACATTTTCAACCCATACACCGGCGAGTTTGTGCTTGTGTATCTGGATGACATTTTGGTTTTCTCCAAAAATGAAGAAGATCACGAAAAGCACCTCCGTCTGGTTCTCGACAGACTCTGTGAACATAAGTTCTATGCCAAGTTCTCCAAGTGCAAATTTTGGCTCGATAAGGTCTTGTATCTGGGCCATATCATCTCCGCCGACGGTATTGCGGTAAACCCCGAGAAAGTTGAAGCAATTGTCAACTGGGAACCTCCTCAGAACGTCAAGCAACTCCGAAGCTTCCTTGGTCTTGCTAGCTATTGCAGAAGGTTCGTTGAGAACTTCTCCAAGATTGCCAAGCCTCTTTCCAACTTGCTGCAGAAGAATGTCAAGTACATTTGGTCTCCAGATTGTGATGTGGCTTTCAAAACTCTCAAAGAAAAGCTCATCTCTGCTCCAGTTCTCACTCCTCCAGATGAGTCCAAGCCCTATGAAGTATTCTGTGATGCTTCTCTTCAAGGACTTGGTGGTGTGCTAATGCAGGACAAGAAAATTGTGGCATACACTTCTCGTCAGCTGAAGCCAAGTGAGAAGAACTACCCCACACATGATCTTGAACTAGCAGCTGTGGTAAATGCTTTGATTACGTGGAGACACCTTCTGTTGGGCAGGAAAGTCGACATCTTCACCGATCACAAGAGCTTGAAGTACATCTTCACACAGCCGAATCTGAACCTCCGCCAGACTCGTTGGGTCGAAATGATCCAAGAGTATGATCCAAGCATTGAATACACACCTGGCAAGGCGAATGTGATTGCAGATGCTTTGAGCAGAAAGGCATATTGCAACAGCCTCCTTATCAAGCCGTTCCAGCCCGAGCTTTGTGAAGCATTCAGGAAGCTCAACCTCCAAGTTGTTCCGCAAGGTTTTCTTGCAAATCTTCAAGTTGCTCCTACCTTGGAAGATCAGATCCGTGAGGCCCAACTCAGTGATGCTATGGTGCAGAAAGTGAAACATGGTATTGCAAAGGGTACTCCCAAATACAAGTGCTATCGCGTTGATGAGAGATATACCTTGTTCTTTGAGGACAGACTTGTGGTTCCCAAAGGTGATCTCAAGGAGCTCATAATGGACGAAGCACATGATTCCCTCCTTTCCATCCATCCTGGCAGTTCCAAGATGTACCAAGACCTCAAGCAATCTTATTGGTGGACTCGCATGAATAGGGAGATTGCCCAATTCATGAATGAATGTGATGTCTGCAGAAGAGTGAAGGCAGAGCATCAACGTCCAGCCGGTCTTCTCCAACCTCTTCCTATTCCCGAGTGGAAATTCGACCACATTGAAATGGGTTTCGTCACTGGCTTTCCTAAGTCCAAGAGAGGGAATGATTCTATCTTTGTTGTGATTCACAAGCTTACCAAAGTCGCTCACTTCCTTCCAGTCAAAGAATCAATCAATGCAGCGCAACTGGCAGAATTGTACACTTCCAGAATTGTGTCCTTACATGGCATTCCTCAAGTTATCTCCTCGGACCATGGAAGTTTGTTCACTTCTAAGTTCTGGGACTCCTTTCAGTCTGCCATGGGCACTAAGATTCGTTTCAGCACTGCATTTCACCCTCAGACTAGTGGTCAAGTCGAGAGAGTGAATCAGATTCTAGAAGACATGCTCAGAGCCTGTGTCATATCATTTGGCATGAAATGGGAAGATTGCCTTCCGTTTGCCGAGTTCTCTTACAACAACAGCTTCCAAGCAAGTGCCGGCAAAGCTCCGTTTGAAATCCTCTATGGCAGAAAGTGTCGTACCCCTCTCAACTGGTCCGAGACTGGTGAACGTCAACTTCTTGGCAATGACTTGATCTCAGAAGCCGAAGAAATGTGCAAAGTCATACGTGAGAATCTCAAGGCCGCTCAGTCGCGTCAGAAGAGCTACTATGACGGCAAGCATCGTGATTTGGCCTTCAACATTGGGGATCATGTCTATCTCCGTGTTTCTCCTATGAAAAGCACCCAAAGATTCGGTATCAAAGGAAAGCTTGCTCCTAGATATGTCGGGCCTTTCAAGATCATTGGCAAAAGAGGCGATCTAGCCTATCAACTTGAGCTCCCCTCCAACTTCGCCAATGTTCATGATGTGTTTCATGTGTCTCAACTCCGCAAGTGCTTCAAGACGCCTGAACGCACCATTCCGTTTGAGGAGATTGATCTTCAACAAGACTTGTCTTACCGAGAGCACCCAGTTGCTATTCTCGAAGAAACAGAGCGCAAGACCCGCAACAAGTCCATCAAATTCTTGAAAGTCAAGTGGTCACACCATACCGACCGAGAAGCTACGTGGGAACGAGAAGATCACCTTCGTTCCGAGTACCCTTCCTTCTTCCAGTCCTAGATCTCGGGACGAGATCTTTTTGTAGTAGAGGAGAGTTTGTAATGCCCCGGATGTAATACTTTCCCTTTTGGGCAATATATGTATCTTTGGCTTCATCAATTCCATTCCGGGTTCTTCGTCTTTTCGGTTTTTCGTCGTTTTGTCGTGTGCGTGTGTGCATTCATCCATGTCATGTTGTCATGTGCATTGCATTGCATTTGTGTTGGCGTTTGCATCCGGTCCCACTCGTTCCTTCCCGTTGTCCGTTTCGAGTTTCGGAGCTCTCTCACGTGTCCGTGGCATCCCCGAGGCCTACTTTGGTGTTTGACCGTGTAACGTTTCTGGTTTGGCGTGAGACTTGTTGTGCGATGTTGTTTTGGTGTGTGTAACCCTCCTGTCAAATCTCGTCGCGTTTGGAGTTCGTTTGGTGCCCCAACAGTTATTCTCGTGGGCTGAAAGTACCTCCTCTTTGAGGCCCAAGACACCCCTCCAACAGCCCACCAACCCAACTCAAACCCCTCCCTTCATCTAGGCCATCCAATTGTGATCGCGTGGCCGAAAACCTCACCTCATTTGGACAACCCTAGCTCCTTGTGCCTATATAAACGTCCACCTCCCTCAATTTTCGCGTCTGAAACCCTAATGCTTCCACAGTTCGCCGCCGGTGCTTCCACCGTTGACGCGCGGTGCTTCCACCGTTGAGCCGCCGTGCTTCCGACGTCCCAACGAGCCGTGCTTCCGAAGTTCGTCGCTCGTGCTTCCGAGGTGCCGAACCGTGCTTCCGAACTCCGGCGTGTGGGCCCGAGCCCGAGGCTCCTTCTTCTCCTACCTCGGTCCGCCGCCGCAAGGAGTTCCCGCCGCCGGCCGCTCCACCTCGCCGCCCCGCCATTCCCGCCGCCGGCCGCTCCTCTGTGCCGTCCTCACCGACCGCCGTCGGCGCCCTCACCGACAGCCGCCGGCCCCCTCACCCACCGCCGCCGCGGGCCTCCCACCGGCCGGCGCGCCCCGCTGCTCCACCCCGCCGCCACTTCGCCGGCCGGAGCGCCGCCGCCTCCCACCGGTCCCACTGCACCCTCCCGCCGCCGAAGTCCGGTCGCCGCTTGGGAGATCGAAGGGATCGGTCGATCCCGATCCGATCGGCCAGGGACGCCCTAGCGGGCCGGGTCCCGCAGGCCCGTTAGTCTGCCACCCGCTTCGGCCCGGTGGATCCGCCCCGCGAGCCGCGCCCCATCCGCCAGCCCGATGCCACCGTTGACCCCATTTGACCAGATCCGTTGACTGAGGCAGTCTCGTTTTTTCACTAAGTCCTGATAGTTTTTAGTTTCTGATGCAGTTTTGCATTGTGGATAACTTTTTGTGTGGTTGTCCGATTTGAGCAAATGATATGTCAAAATGATCGTGGTGACATGTACTATGTTTTGTTCCATTGTGCCATGCATGTTTGAGGTCATCTAGAGGTCTTAATCTCCATGAGAAGAGTGCTACTTGTTATAAACTGCTGTTAGTAGATGTTTTCATGACATGTTTGCAATGTGATATCTTGGTGCATGTTTATCCAAATGTAGCAAATGATATGTCCACATGTTCATCATGTCATGCTCTACATGTTGGTTGCTTTAGCTTGCATGATAGATTTCATCTTGCCATGTTTATCTCCTTTGCAAAAGTGCTAGTGGTTGTTATGTTGTTAAACTTGTTACGAGATGCCTAGTTGAGGAGCTCGTTGCTATTGATGTGGTTGTCCCCTTGTTGCATGCTTAGATGTTTTGGATTCACCATCATGTGTACTTTGCTGTGGTGCTTACCACTTGCAATGTTATGCTTTGAGGTGACTTAAACTTGCTCACAAAGATGCCATGATGTTACTACTGTTTTAACACAGTGAAATTTCACTAAGTCTGGAATCTGTAATTTCCAGATGCCATGTTTGCTTGTTGTTCTAGGCAAATCCATGCTAGTTTCGGGGTGACTCTTGATGGTTCCTTGTTGTATATGTTGTTGGCTATCCATTCATGCTCTCACATGCTTATTTGGGTGGTTGTAGCATATTTAACTCTTGCTCCCAAGTTGCTATAAATTACTGCTGTCAGGTTTTTGTTGTCAAGTTCAAAATGTCATAGCTTGTTGCTATTGATCCATGGCTCCTTTGGAGATGCTCCAATGGATTTGGTTGCTGTAGGATATGTCTAGTTTATGTCCATGCTCCTTGCCATGATGTTTGAGTGCTGTAGACTATTTATCTCTTGCTCCGAAGTTGCTATGTGGCTGTTAATTTCAGCTTTTGCATGTTTATTGTTTTGGGTGTATCTTTTAGCCCGTTGCTCCGTTTTGAGAAAGTCCTATATGTAACTTGTGTGATTTTGCATGTAGATTCATATTATCCTCTTGTTATCATGTTTTGAAGTATTTTTTGCTTGATACAAATTGCCACGCTCCTTGTGCTGTAACACTGTGCTTCCTATGTAGACTTTCTGTGCTTCCTAAGTGCATCTGCAGTGCTTCCATAGTGCATCAGCCATGCATCCAGTAGTTTTGTGCATTGCATCTTGTTGAATTCGTGTCTCGTGTGTTTTGTGTTGAGTAGAGCCGGGAGCTGAGTACGAGTACGAGAACGAGGTTACTACCGAGGTTGAGAACAAGGAGCCCGCTTACGATCCCATCGACGACTCAACAGGCAAGATGACCGAACCCGGATATCATTACTATCTTTGCCTATTGCTAGAAGTATCGCTCTATAGTTTTGCCTCGATGCCCATGTTTTTCCTGTCAGCCTCCTATTGTAACCATGAACCTGTTTAACCACCCTACCTATGCAAACCATTGATTGGCTATACGTAGGCTTCGCTCAGCCCCTCTTATAGCATTGTTAGTTGCAGGAGAAGATTGAAGATTCTTGCTTCTTGTTGAAGCTGGTTGGGATATCACACTATATTAATTACCAAATGAAATCATCTATATATTGGTAATGGGTGGATGGCTAAGCCTTTTGCTTGGTGATTTGTTCCACTCATGCCGCCTAGGAACCGTATAAACCGGTGTTATGTTCCTTGATTATGCGTTCCTCACACGGTTGGGGTTATGGGACCCCCTCGATAAACCGCTAAGTGCTAAGTCTTTTCCAGCAAGTCCCAACATTGGTACTATTTTCCTAATAACTAAAAACATGCATAGGGTCTTGCAAACCCGAGTTCTTAATCAACAACCCCCGGGCCAGTGCTCCACATGAGTGTTGGTCCGAACTGGGCAGACTGCGGGGCCACCACGAGGAAACTCGAGGATTGGTATATACCTGTAGGCTGACCTATCCGGTCGTGGCCTGAGACTAGATACGCGCGGCTATTGTCAGGGTGTCGGCACGCCGGGAGGATTTGCTGGATTAGCCTTACCTTAGTCGGAGTATCTTGAGCACGGGATTCCTAGGATACTCGGGCCTTCCCACCTTGGAGTTGCGACTCGCGGATCGTGGGCTTGTCATGGGCCAAGTTGGAACACCCCTGCAGGGTTATGAACTTTCGAAAGCCGTGCCCGCGGTTATGTGGTAGATGGGAATTTGTTAATATCCGGTTGTAGAAAACTTGACACCATGTTTCAATACACTACCAGCGTGAGTACCGTGACAGTCATTTTCCGAAAGGGATTCGGGAAGTGAACACGGTGGGGTTATGTTTGACTTGCTAGTCAGGATCACTTCGTGATCATCTCTCGACCGAGGCACCTTTATCTTCTCGCTCTCTTTTACGTAAGCTAGGCTAGTGCTGCTGCAACCTCTTGTTCTTTCTTCAGCCTTGTTCCACACCCAAGGCTTGGATAGTCGTGTTACCCGGGAACGGGATTGCTGAGTCCTCTGTTGGCTCACAGTTACTTCACCACACCAGATGCAGGTACTATGGTGAGCTACACAGGCGATGGCACCGAGCTAGACTGGGAGTACGACGAGGAGCGTAGCCGTTACTACGTGAACTATCCGGTTGATCAGTAGAGCTTCTACTAGGATTCGATTCAGACCTGTGGTTTAATGTTATGTTTGGTATCTTTCATTTGGATCTTCACCCTTAGAGGGGTTGTGATGTTTATTTGAATGATGATTGGATATGTAATGAATTGTGTGACGTGGCGAGTGTAAGCCAACTATCTTTTCCGCTTTCATCCCCATTTTTTTACATGAGTTGTGCAAAGATACCGAACTTGCGATCATTCCAGAATGGGCTTATATCTTTAAGTCGTGCCTCGACACGTAGGAGATATAGTCCCATCCTGGGCATTACATAATGTTGGAGATATGCCCTAGAGGCAATAATAAAAGCATTATTATTATATCTCCTTGTTCATGATAATTGTCTGTTATTCATGCTTGAATTGTATTGTACGGAAACAGCGATACATGTGTGAATACACAGACCACAATGAGTCCCTGGTAGGCCTCTAGTAGCCAGCTCGTTGATCAACAGATGGACACGGTTTCCTGACCATGGACATAGGATGTCAGTGATAACGGGATCACATCATTAGGAGAATGATGTGATGGACAAGACCCAAACTTGAGCATAACACGAGATCGTATAGTTCGTAATGCATAAGCTTTTCAGTGTCAAGTATTTATTCCTTAGACCATGAGGTTGTACAACTCCCGGATACCGTAGGAGTGCTTTGGGTGTGCCAACCGTCACAACGTAACTGGGTGGCTATAAAGGTACGCATCGGGTATCTCCGAAAGTGTCTGTTGAGTTGGTACGAACCGAGACTGGGATGTTGTCACTCCGTATGACGGAGAGGTACCTCTGGGCCCACTCGGTAATACATCATCATAATGAGCTCAATGTGACTAAGTGGTTAGTCACGGGATGATGGATCACGGATCGAGTAAAGAGACTTGCCATAACGAGATTGAACAAGGTATCGGGGATACCGACGATCGAATCTCGGGCAAGTACCGTACCGATGGACAAAGGGAATAACATACGGGATTGAGTGAATCCTTGACACAGTGGTTCATCCGATGAAGATCATCGAGGAACACGTGGGAACCAACATGGGTATCCAGATCCCGCTGTTGGTTATTGACCGGAAAGTGGTCTCGGTCATGTCTACGTGTCTCCCGAACCCGTAGGGTCTACACACTTAAGGTTCGGTAACGCTAGGGTCGTAGAGATTAATGCACGTGGAAACCCGAAAGTTGTTCGGAGTCCCGGATGAGATCCCGGACGTCACGAGGAGTTCCGGAATAGTCCGGAGGTAAAGATTGATATATGGGAAGTCCAGTTTCGGCCAACGGGTGATCTCCGGGGGTCACCGGGAGCGTCCCGGGACCACCGGAGGGGCCCCGGGGGTCCACCGGGTGGGGCCACCCCTCCCGGTGGGGCCCCTAGGCCGCGAGGGGATGTGTCCAGCCCTCAGGGCTGGCGCACCACCAAGGGAGTCCCACCTCCCCTGCGCCTAGGGATAAACCCTAAGGGGAGGGGGGGCCACCACTTGCCTTGGGGGAGGGGGACTCCTCCCTGGCCGCCGCCCCCCCTTGCAGATTGGATCTGCAAGGGGCTGGCGCCCCCCTGGCCCCCTATATATATGTGGGGGGGAGAGGGCAGCCGCACCTCAGCCCTGGCGCCTCTCCCCCTCCCGTCACACCTCCCAACTCCTTTGCAGGGCAGCCCGGCGAAGCCCTGCTGCGATATCCACTGCATCCGTCATCACGCCGTCGTGCTGCCGGATCTCTGACGACTTCTCCTCCCCCCTTGCTGGATCAAGAAGGAGGTGACGTTGCTGCACCGTACGTGTGTTGAACGCGGAGGTGCCGTCCGTTCGGCGCTAGATCATCGGTGACGAAGAACGTGAAGAGTACGACTACTTCATCCTTGCTTCGTTGAAAGCTTCCGCACGCAATCTTCATAACGGTATGTAGATGCACTCTTAGTTGCTCGTTGCTAGATGTCTCCATACTTGGATCTTGGTGAAGACGTAGAAATTTTTTGATTTATGCTACGTTCCTCAACAGTGGCATCTGAGCCTAGGTTTTATGCGTAGCATCTTGGCACGAGTAGAACACAAAGCAGTTGTGGGCGTATGATCTTGTTCAACTTTCTTACCGTTACTAGTCAATCTTGATTCGGCGGTATTGTGGGATGAAGCGGCCCGGACCGACCTTACACGTACGCTTACGTGAGACTGGTTCCACCGACAGACATGCACTAGATGCATAAGGTGGCTAGCGGGTGTCTGTCTCTCCTACTTTAGTCGGATCGGATTCGATGAAAAGGGTCCTTATGAAGGGTAAATAGAAGTTGACAAATCACGTTGTGGTTTTGGCGTAGGTAAGAAACGTTCTTGCTAGAAATCCTATAGAAGCCACGTAAAACTTGCAACAACAATTAGAGGACGTCTAACTTGTTTTTGCAGCATGTGTTTTGTGACGTGGTATGGCCAAGAACGAAGATGTGATGAATGACATATGTGATGTATGAGATTGATCATGTTTTTGTAATAGGGAATCACGACTTGCATGTCGATGAACTTGACAACCGGCAGGAGCCATAGGAGTTGTCTTAATTATTGTATGACCTGCGTGTCACTGAATAACGCCATGTAATTACTTTACTTCATTGCTAAACGTTAGCTATAGTAGTAGAAGTAATAGTTGGCGTGACGACTTCTTCAAGACACGATGATGGAGATCATGATGATGAAGATCATGGTGTCGAGCCGGTGACAAGATGATCATGGTGCCCCGAAGATGGAGATCCAAGGAGCAAGATGATATTGGCCATATCATGTCACTATAATTGATTGCATGTGATGTTTATCATGTTTTTGCATCTTGTTTACTTAGAACGACGGTAGTAAATAAGATGATCTCTCACTAAAATTTCAAGTAATGTGTTTCCCCTAACTGTGCACCGTTGCTAAAGCTCGTTGTTCCGAAGCACCACGTGATGATCGGGTGTGATAGGTTCTAACGTTCACATACAACGGGTGTAAGACAGATTTACACACGCGATACACTTAGGGTTCACTTGACGATCCTAGCATGTACAGACATGGCCTCGGAACACGAAAGACCGAAAGGTCGAACACGAGTCGTATAGAAGATACGATCAACATGAAGATGTTCACCGTTTTTGACTAGTTCGTCTCACGTGATGATCGGACACGGACTACTCGATTCGGATCGTGTATCACTTAGATGACTAGAGAGATGTCATTCTGAGTGGGAGTTCATTAAAATTTGATTAAGATGAACTTAATTATCATGAACTTAGTCTAAATTCTTTACAATATCTCTTGTAGATCAAATGGCCCACGCTCCAGTTTCCCTCAACTTCAACGCGTTCCTAGAGAAAACCAAGCTGAAAGACGATGGTAGCAACTATACGGATTGGGTCCGTAACCTGAGGATTATCCTCATAGCTGCCAAGAGAACTTATGTCCTAGAAGCACCGCTAGGTGATGCACCTGCTCCCGATGCTGACCAAGACGTTTTGAACGTCTGGCAGTCGCGTAGTGATGATTACTCCCTGGTTCAGTGCGGCATGCTTTACAGTTTAGAATCGGGGCTCCAAAAACGTTTTGAGCACCACGGAGCATATGAGATGTTCGAAGAGCTGAAAATGGTTTTCCAAGCTCATGCCCGAGTCGAGAGATATGATGTCTCCGACGCATTCTACAGCTGTAAGATGGAGGAGAACAGTTCTGTCAGTGAGCACATCCTCAAGATTTCAGGATTGCACAACCGCTTGTCTCAGCTGGGAATGAATCTCCCAGATGAAGCGGTCGTTGACAGAATCCTCCAGTCGCTCCCACCAAGCTTCAAGAGCTTCGTGTTGAACTTCAATATGCAGGGGATGGAGAAGTCCATTCCCAGGTGTATTCGATGCTGAAATCAGCGGAAGTAGACATCAAGAAAGAACATCAAGTGTTGATGGTCAATAAAACCACTAAGTTCAAGAAAGGCAAGGGTAAGAAGAACTTCAAGAAGGACGGCAAGCAAGTTGCCGCGCCTGGCAAGCCTGTTGCCGGGAAGAAGCCAAAGTATGGACCCAAGCCAGAGACTGAGTGCTTTTATTGCAAGGGAACGGGTCACTGGAAGCAGAACTGTCCCAAATACTTAGCAGACAAGAAGGCCGGCAACGTCAAAGGTATATATGATATACATGTTATTGATGTGTACCTTACCAGCACTCGTAGTAGCTCCTGGGTATTCGATACCGGTGCAGTTGCTCACATTTGTAACTCAAAACAGGAGCTGCGGAATAAACGGAGACTGGCGAAGGATGAGGTGACGATGCGCGTCGGGAATGGTTCCAAGGTCGATGTGATCGCCGTCGGCACGCTGCCTCTACATCTACCCTCGGGATTAGTTTTAAACCTCAATAATTGTTATTTAGTACCAGCTTTGAGCATGAACATTGTTTCTGGATCTCGTCTTATGCGAGATGGATATTCTTTCAAATCGGAGAATAATGGTTGTTCTATTTATTTGAGAGATATGTTTTATGGTCATGCCCCGCTGGTCAATGGTTTATTTTTGATGAATCTCGAACGTAGTGATACACGTATTCATAGTGTAGATGCCAAAAGATGTAAAGTTGATAATGATAGTCCCACATACTTGTGGCATTGCCGACTTGGTCATATTGGTGTCAAACGTATGAAGAAGCTCCATTCAGATGGACTTCTAGAGTCTCTTGATTATGAATCATTTGACACGTGCGAACCATGCCTCTTGGGCAAGATGACCAAGACTCCGTTCTCCGGAACAATGGAGCGAGCAACCAACTTGCTGGAAATCATACATACCGATGTGTGCGGTCCAATGAGTGTTGAGGCTCGCGGAGGCTACCGTTATGTTCTCACCCTCACGGATGACTTGAGTAGATACGGGTATATCTATTTGATGAAACACAAGTCTGAGACCTTTGAAAAGTTCAAGGAATTTCATAATGAGGTTGAGAATCAACGTGACAGAAAAATAAAGTTCTTGCGATCGGATCGTGGGGGTGAATATTTGAGTCATGAATTTGGCACACACCTTAGAAGCTGTGGAATTGTTTCACAATTGACACCGCCCGGAACACCTCAACGTAACGGTGTGTCCGAACGTCGAAATCGTACTCTGTTGGACATGGTGCGATCTATGATGTCCCTCACCGATTTACCGCTATCTTTTTGGGGTTATGCTTTAGAGACTGCCGCATTCACTTTAAATAGGGCTCCGTCAAAATCCGTTGAGACGACTCCATATGAACTTTGGTTTGGCGAGAAACCGAAGCTGTCGTTTCTGAAAGTTTGGGGTTGCGATGCTTATGTCAAGAAACTTCAACCTGAAAAGCTCGAACCCAAATCGGAGAAATGCGTCTTCATAGGATACCCAAAGGAAACTATTGGGTACACCTTCTACCACAGATCCGAAGGCAAAGTCTTTGTTGCCAAGAATGGATGCTTTCTGGAGAAAGAGTTTCTCTCGAAAGAAGTGAGTGGGAGGAAAGTAGAACTTGATGAGGTGATAGTCACCACTCCTGTACCGGAGAGTAGCGCAACGCGGGAAACTGTTCCTGAGGTGCCTGCACCGACAAGGGAGGAAGATAATGATAATGATCATGAAGATACAGATCAAGTTACTACTGAACTTCGAAGGTCCACAAGGGTACGTTCCGCACCAGAGTGGTACGGCAACCCTGTACTGGAAATCATGTTGTTAGACAACGGTGAACCTTCGAACTATGAAGAAGCGATGGCGGGCCCAGATTCCAATAAATGGCTTGGAGCCATGAAATCCGAGATAGAATCCATGTATGAAAACAAAGTATGGACTTTGGTGGACTTGCCTGATGATAGGCACGCCATAGAAAATAAATGGATATTTAAGAAGAAGACAGACGCGGATGGTAATGTGACCATCTATAAGGCTCGGCTTGTCGCTAAGGGTTATCGACAAGTTCAAGGGATTGACTACGACGAGACTTTCTCTCCCGTAGCGATGCTAAAGTCAGTCAGAATCATGTTAGCTATTGCCGCATTCTATGATTATGAGATATGGAAAATGGATGTCAAAACAGCATTCCTTAATGGCTTCCTCAAGGAAGAGTTGTATATGATGCAACCGGAAGGTTTTGTCGATCCAGAGAACGCTAACAAGGTATGCAAGCTCCAGCGCTCGATTTACGGGCTGGTGCAAGCATCTCGGAGTTGGAATATTCGCTTTGATGAGGTGATCAAAGCGTTTGGATTTATACAGACTTATGGAGAAGCCTGTATTTACAAGAAAGTGAGTGGGAGCTCTGTAGCATTTCTCATATTATATGTGGATGACATATTGCTGATGGGAAATGATATAGAATTCTTGGAAAATGTAAAGGCCTATTTGAATAAAAGTTTTTCAATGAAGGACCTTGGAGAAGCTGCTTACATATTAGGCATCAAAATCTATAGAGATAGATCAAGACGCCTCATTGGTCTTTCACAAAGTACGTACCTTGACAAAATATTGAAGAAGTTCAATATGGATCAGTCAAAGAAAGGATTCTTGCCTGTTTTCCAAGGTATGAGATTGAGCAAGGCTCAGTCGCCGACCACGGCAGAAGATAGAGGAAAGATGAGTGTCATTCCCTATGCCTCGGCAATAGGTTCTATCATGTATGCCATGCTGTGTACCAGACCTGATGTGAACCTTTCCATAAGTTTGGTAGGGAGGTACCAAAGTGATCCCGGTACGGAACACTGGACAGCGGTCAAGAACATCCTGAAGTACCTGAAAAGGACTAAGGATATGTTTCTCGTTTATGGAGGTGACGAAGAGCTCGTCGTAAAGGGTTACGTCGATGCTAGCTTTGACACAGATCTGGATGACTCTAAGTCACAAATCGGATACGTGTATATTTTGAATGGAGGGGCAGTCAGCTGGTGCAGTTGCAAGCAAAGCGTGGTGGCAGCATCTACATGTGAAGCGGAGTACATAGCTGCTTCTAAAGCAGCGCAGGAAGGAGTCTGGATGAAGGAGTTCATCACCGACCTAGGAGTCATTCCAAGTGCGTCAAGCCCGATGACTCTCTTCTGTGACAACACTGGTGCTATTGCTATTACCAAGGAGCCCAGGTTTCACAAGAAGACCAAGCACATCAAGCGCCGTTTCAACTCCATCCGGAATTATGTTCAGGATGGAGACATAGATATTTGTAAAGTGCATACGGATCTGAATGTGGCAGACCCGTTGACTAAACCTCTTTCACAAGCAAAACATGATCAACACCAGAACTCTATGGGTGTTCGATTCATCACAATGTAACTAGATTATTGACTCTAGTGCAAGTGGGAGACTGTTGGAGATATGCCCTAGAGGCAATAATAAAAGCATTATTATTATATCTCCTTGTTCATGATAATTGTCTGTTATTCATGCTTGAATTGTATTGTACGGAAACAACGATACATGTGTGAATACACAGACCACAATGAGTCCCTGGTAGGCCTCTAGTAGCCAGCTCGTTGATCAACAGATGGTCACGGTTTCCTGACCATGGACATAGGATGTCAGTGATAACGGGATCACATCATTAGGAGAATGATGTGATGGACAAGACCCAAACTTGAGCATAACACGAGATCGTATAGTTCGTAATGCATAAGCTTTTCAGTGTCAAGTATTTATTCCTTAGACCATGAGGTTGTACAACTCCCGGATACCGTAGGAGTGCTTTGGGTGTGCCAACCGTCACAACGTAACTGGGTGGCTATAAAGGTACGCATCGGGTATCTCCGAAAGTGTCTGTTGAGTTGGTACGAACCGAGACTGGGATGTTGTCACTCCGTATGACGGAGAGGTACCTCTGGGCCCACTCGGTAATACATCATCATAATGAGCTCAATGTGACTAAGTGGTTAGTCACGGGATGATGGATCGCGGATCGAGTAAAGAGACTTGCCATAACGAGATTGAACAAGGTATCGGGGATACCGACGATCGAATCTCGGGCAAGTACCGTACCGATGGACAAAGGGAATAACATACGGGATTGAGTGAATCCTTGACACAGTGGTTCATCCGATGAAGATCATCGAGGAACACGTGGGAACCAACATGGGTATCCAGATCCCGCTGTTGGTTATTGACCGGAAAGTGGTCTCGGTCATGTCTACGTGTCTCCCGAACCCGTAGGGTCTACACACTTAAGGTTCGGTAACGCTAGGGTCGTAGAGATTAATGCACGTGGAAACCCGAAAGTTGTTCGGAGTCCCGGATGAGATCCCGGACGTCACGAGGAGTTCCGGAATAGTCCGGAGGTAAAGATTGATATATGGGAAGTCCAGTTTCGGCCAACGGGTGATCTCCGGGGGTCACCGGGAGCGTCCCGGGACCACCGGAGGGGCCCCGGGGGTCCACCGGGTGGGGCAACCCCTCCCGGTGGGGCCCCTAGGCCGCGAGGGGATGTGTCCAGCCCTCAGGGCTGGCGCACCACCAAGGAAGGCCCACCTCCCCTGCGCCTAGGGATAAACCCTAAGGGGAGGGGGGGCCACCACTTGCCTTGGGGGAGGGGGACTCCTCCCTGGCCGCCGCCCCCCCTTGCAGATTGGATCTGCAAGGGGCTGGCGCCCCCCCTGGCTCCCTATATATATGTGGGGGGGAGAGGGCAGCCGCACCTCAGCCCTGGCGCCTCTCCCCCTCCCGTCACACCTCCCAACTCCTTTGCAGGGCAGCCCGGCGAAGCCCTGCTGCGATATCCACTGCATCCGTCATCACGCCGTTGTGCTGCCGGATCTCTGACGACTTCTCCTCCCCCCTTGCTGGATCAAGAAGGAGGTGACGTTGCTGCACCGTACGTGTGTTGAACGCGGAGGTGCCGTCCGTTCGGCGCTAGATCATCGGTGACGAAGAACGTGAAGAGTACGACTACTTCATCCTTGCTTCGTTGAAAGCTTCCGCACGCAATCTTCATAACGGTATGTAGATGCACTCTTAGTTGCTTGTTGCTAGATGTCTCCATACTTGGATCTTGGTGAAGACGTAGAAATTTTTTGATTTATGCTACGTTCCCCAACACATAACCCTATCAACTTCTTGCCGTGTTGAGACTTGTGCGTGTGTGTGTGTTGTGGTCGAACTATGTTGATGTCGGGCTTTATCTATAAAGCGGGGCGAAAGCCTTTTTCGATAACGAAAGCACAATTTCCTACTTGCTGGAGAGATGCTTTTTGTTTTTTCACACTAGGTTTGAAGGAATGTTATGTATGTATGTATGTATAGAGCAATGCACGGGTGCATGTAGATTATGTTTATGTTTGTCCTTAAATCAATGTGTAATCAGAGGATTTAGGTGCAGTAATCGCCATACATGCAAAACGCGTGTGATGATAGGCAGTTTTCAAACACGAGAGATCCACATGGCGGTGCCTGCTTACCACCATGAGATTCATATGATAGTTAGAAAGTAATGCTCATTAGGACATTTTCAACACCAAACCTACAATAACTAGTCGTAAACGTGTGCATTCGCACGTGCTAGAAATTTTGAAAATGAAGCGGTTCGATTTTATGAAATTTATTAAACTGAGAATGATAAGGATACAAATACGCACTATGCAAGAATTATCCACATGCACATGATCCAGGTACACGGACATTGCAACTAGTGGGCAGTGCTCTACCATTTGATATAGTGTCATACCCAATATAAATAAAGTAAAAATATTTGTAGAAGCATCGAAATACATACGAATGATCGACGTATATCTTGGAAGGTCCATTAGATCGAACCCACTTGGACCTAGTATCCATCAGAAGTTGAAATGTTTTCTCTGGTTATCACCCTAATGTATCAACAACCGCAATAGGATTATTTTTCATGTTTCAACATTGGGGCACTTTTCAAAGCACTCATGCAGGACCGTTTGCATTCATATTTATAAATGTAAATCCATAGAGCTTTGGTCCATCCAAGTTAACAAATAAGAACAATGTGCCGAGGTAGAACATGTGTGCTTATATACAATAAATCTTTAGAGGAGCATACACATGATAAATAATAACTTAATAAAGAGAACACCTTTTGTTAGTGTGATGTTTTTACATATTATATGTGAAATGATGAAATGATAGAAAGCTTGAGAAGACAAAGATATAATTTAGCAACCTCAAACCGAACTAAGTTGCATATCCATACTATACATGGTTTCATAGGATTTATCCTTTGTCAACTTCGTCATGAGAAAAACTATCTGGTAAGAACAAAGAAAATATAAGAAAGAGTAAGCCTACAAAAAAAGTGAAAGAATACATAATACTTCTAGTTCTAAGAATATATTACATAGCTGAACACGTAGTAGTCTAAATCAAGTTGGTGTTGAAAGCATACCATTCTCTCCTAAACCACACATGTATCCCTATCTCAATCAACTAATTGCAATCCACCATGTCAGTGACCAAAGTAAAATGCAAACTTAGGACAGCTAGGGCACTAGAAATGAAATTAATGTAAACAACATAGACACCACAAATCAACTATTTGGAGGCGGAAGCTATGCAACCTAAAAGCTCTTGTAGTTACAAAGAAGAATCAGATCATTAGCAAGCATGAGGGCATCACGGTGCCGATAAACTGTAATAATGACTAAATATTAGAAAACGCTTGAGTAACTCTCAAGATATCAAGAGAGGATGAGGTCCGACTGAAACTTAAAAATGTTTATAGGATGTTATAGAACACTTGAGTAACCCTGCGTTTCTCCAAAATTTTGTGAAACCATTTTCTTTTAAGAGCTATGCAATTTACATAATGTTTATAGGTAATAACTCGAATATTGCTTGAGCTAAAAAAAGACCTCAAACTCAACTACAAAGCTGCAATTTTATACTCCATGTGGTTTCAGAGCATTTACCCTTTGGTAATTTAGTCATGAGCATAATTCCCTATCGGAGAAGAAAGCTGGGAGTGAGCCCTAAAAAATTGACAAATAAATAGTACTTTTCCGAATATCTTATATTATTATCTTACATAGTTAAGCAGTTATAGTAGCATAAATAGCACTCTTGTCAATGACCCTGGACAGCTTACCATTCTAGTCACCCAAAGGAGACTAAAAAAATAGATAACACAAAAATAATGTAGTTCGTAGTTAGATTCTAGTGTAAGTGCATCAAGTGCCTCCTTAGTGGTTTTGGAGTATTGAAAACAAATGGGTTGAGGGATTAATGTCTTTGTGAGTGAGCACAGGAGTTATAGTCGCTGAAGATTTGGTTTAACCCATGAAAGATCACCCCTAAAAATGTTTTTTTTCAAGTGAAGAATTTGGTGATGAAATTGGTACGACCTTTGAAGAAATTGATGTGAAGACTTTGAAGCTTGAAGACTTATATTTTCATAGTTTCTTTCTTCTTACTTTGAGTCATAGGAAAAATCGTACTATTAAAGGGGGTCTAGGTGAATCATAGTTCACATTTCCAAAGTGATCTCAAACCTATGCATACACAAGCCACTTCGAGTGAAGCCTTTGGAAAATCTCCGGTACAGCTGGCGAATTTGCTAGCGACAGCGATGAAGTTCATCTGGTCGCTGATGAATTTGGTCAGGTTGGGGAGTTAGGATTTCGCGAGTGCGGTCTGCCTATCGTGTGGAAATTGTGTGCCCCGACGAAATTGAGAGTTTAATTTTTTGACCGTTGTTGCGCTGTGTGCCAGCTGTCGAGTGGATCCTTATCCTGTCATGCCCGAGAAGGGCATTTATGACAATTCATGTTGGATTGCCCCTGGCTATAAATAGCTCCCCCCCCAAACCACTTGTTGGTGGGTTGCTCCAGAGAGAACTTGGCACTTGTCATTTGAGAGCAACTCATTCTCTGACGACTTTGAGAGAATCCTAAGTGAGGAAAAACCCAATCAGAGCCAAAGTGATTGAGCATCACTAAAGAGATTGATCTATGAGATCCGACGTCTGTTGCCTTTGAAGACTGTCATTCTTCCAGATGGTTAGGCGTCATGTTTTGAGCACCCAAGAGTCATTGTGGTGTGAACAAGTATGTGAAGGTTTTGAAATTCTACCTTGAAGACTTACCACGAGTGATTGGCGAGGTCTAAGTGACCTTGGCTCAAGAGGAATACGGTGAGGACTAAGTGTCCTCTGAGTTCGTCTCAGCCGCCTCAACCAGACGTACGGTTGATACAACAATTGGAACTGGTCTACCAAATCATTGTGTCTTCATCGAGCCTACATGGTTTCAAATTCCTCACCCTTACCTTACGTATTCCCGTCGTTGAATATTTTGTGATCTACCTTCTTACGAATTTGAACCGAAGACTTTCATCATGAAGTCTTTCATTTCTTCGTGTTCATCTTCATCATGCTTGTATGCTTGTATGATCGCATGTTCTTCTCTTATATGTATCGCTACTATGATGAATTAGTTGCATCGTGTTTCTATTTCTTCACTTTGATCTTCGTCAAATTCATCAGAGTTTTGACAAATTTCTAAAAATCCCCATCC
>LR738711.1:285187285-285216752 GCA_902687465.1 Secale cereale
CCCCCCACCCCCCAGTAAACCCGTGCTTTCATCCGCAAACCATATGTTCTCTATACTCTTCCAATGAAGAAATTCTGACCCTATATCGTTCAAAATGTTCATTCTTATTCATTAGGCACACATAAGTACACTACAGATAAACCACACATTCAATTAGATTTAATTAATTTCTTTGTCCATACTTTCAATCTTGCTTTACTACTTCAAGAAACATTTGAGTGGTAAATGACTTTTTAGATTTCAAAGCATTATGTTGCACCCGTTGCAAAGCATGGGCATGTATGCTAGTGCCTTCCAATGAAAGTTGAATCGTGCTTAAATGAGTCAACTAGAGACATAGGATGTCCATGATACACTAAGTAACATTGACACGGTTATTTAAGTTGACACTTTGATCATTCTCCATTACGAGTATCTATAGATGAGAATTAGCAAACCCATTACTTTATTGTGCTCTTCAGTCCTCACTTGTAAACATCATTGTGCGCGGCTCTTGTGATGAACACTTGGATAAAATCAGGCGAGTTCACACAAGAAAAACAAGTAGATGAGTAAGGAAAAAACTATCCTTCAGCCGACGGATGCACGCGCAGCGTCCGCCGCCCGCGTAGCCGTCGGATCAATCTTGATCGAGCGCTCACGTTGGCCACAAGTCCTGTGCAGTCAATTTTTTGCAACAACCGTATTGTTTTAGAAAATTTCAGCAACAGAGATCTTATTTTCAGAAATAAAAAAATGATTCGGTGGTGAAGTTCTTTTTTCAGCAACAGGGTCTTGTTTTATAAGTTTCTGCAACAAAGGTCTTGTTTCAAAAAAAAAAGGTTCAAAATCAAAGATTTTTTTCTTCTGCAACATGGGTCTTGCTTTAGAAACAAATCCCCGGTTGCAGAAAGCGTGGAGAAGCACACGACGTTAGAATGTACAAGGCCAAACATTGCAACACAACACATGTTTCAGAAACATAGCTTCAGTTACAGAAATGGTCAAAGGAGTGACCGGCGTGAGAGCTTGTCGCCGTCGTGCTGGAGTAGAGGTCGCACCTGTTCTCCAAGCAGGGGCCCCTCGCTGAGCTCAATTTCCGTCTGATCCAATCCGGCGGCAAGCTGATTTTGGGGGCGGGTTGGCGACGGCACCGCGTTGGGCGCAACTCTGTCGAGGCCGGAGGAAAGTTTGATGTCTTGTTTCTGCAACAACACGCATGTTGCATGAATAATGAGGGGACATGCGCGACGCACACACTAGACCGGACGGCCAACAACTCAGAGATCCAACGACTATCCAGGCGACGGATAATTTCAATACATCAGTCGGCAGAAGCGTAGCAACGTCCAATGAGTAATGCATAACCATATTTAGAGTCAGGATGGGGCCTCGACGCATATTTGAGTCTGAGCATCCGACGACAATGGCCACATCATACACAAGACGGCACCACTACAAAAATAGAGATAGCATGAAGAACTGCAAATCACCATACGATGTACAGATATAGCATGACCCCGAGTACATGACACATTTTTGGTATTTTAACACAGCAGACTGCTGCATCTATCCCGTAACAGATTTCATCCCTTAACCATACGGCACCGCAGCTCATTCACCGCAAATTAAGCGTGTGAACCTTGTCTCTGCAGTTATGCACGGGGAGTGGCTATTGCGCAGCTTTCCAGGCAAAATGCACAATCCCCACGCAGGTGGTAGCTCCATGTCTGAAAAAACAGAAACATTGAGAAATGGTTAGAAGGATGTTCTGGCTCCAGTCCATAGAAGGTTAAAAGAGAAGCCGCAACAGAGAATGCCCGAGCCAACCATCCGGCTGGGGTCGGCGTTCCTATTTCTAAGCAAGAATTCATAGCGAGATGTTTCAAAAATGTAAAGAGTGTCTAACAATCTGGCTCACAGATTCTCTAGTACAGGGGCTTGAGCACTGTTTTGTCTTATTTTGCAGGTTTCCTTTTTCTTTTATCTTACCACACATAAAACAGGCACTGCAAAGCGATAAATTGCCATTCAATTATATATAACGGACAAACACGAGAGCGGCACACCAACCTTTTCCATTGAAGAAGAGAAATGAAGTACTTTGTTCGCTGTGCATTAGGCTTTATCCAAATTGTCAAGTTCATCACGTCCACTTTGCTTCCGGTAATGAAAATAAAGGAACTGGAGAATAATCTGCAGACATGGTTAAGGCTTCTTCCAATGCAACAACTGATTGAAATCTGCTATGACTTGTGATATGGCATATCATGGTATCACCGACCAGATTCTAAAACATAGGTCTCCGCCATTTTGGGCAACTCACGACCACCAACCAGATTCTAAAACATAGGTCTCGGCCATTTTGGGCAACTCACGTATATGATCCTAAAGACGCAGTCATACTCAACTACATCATGGTAATATTTCTACTCATAGATCCGGAGCCTTATTTGAGATGATAGATAGAAAGGCAACTCAATAATGATTCTAAAACAAAGGCATCTGAAAACAAAGTCAGTTCAAACCTCTCTTCGACACAGAAGTTTGCACAAAAACTATTTTGAGTTGCAGAACAAAGAAAAGAATGCAAGTAACTGTAGGGACCAATGGTCCTCAAGGATACGAAAGAATCAAGAAAAACACATCCTCCAGCATCTACAAGCCACGGCAGATTTGGTCTAAGTCTTGCCCAGTCCAAACTATTCACAAGGATACTGCAATGGAAAACAAATGAATATGAGAACCATAAAACGCGGCCAACTAAAGCTGGTTTCAAGAAAAAAGAAACAAAACATGGTCTGTCCTTGCATTTTATATATGGTAAATGTTTGGCAACGGCGCGCAGGCCGAACACCGCGCCGGTCGCGTCCACGCGCGCTCCGCCCCAGCCATCCACCAAGCGACACGTAGGATGTGGGCCATCCAAATAGCTGCTTTTCTTCAACCTCCCGCGGATCCCATCCCATCCCCATCTTGCAGCTCCGCGGATCTCGCCCCATCATCGTCTCCTGCCTCCGTCGTTGCAGCACGCCGCGCCGACGCCCGCATCTCTTGCCTCCATCGCTGCAGTGCGTGAGTAGCTCGCCGTCGGCCATGGAAGATCGAATCTCCGCTGGCCATGGATGTAGATCTCGCCCCACCACGCTTGCAGCCCCGCTCGCCATTGGATGCACCAAGGTCGTTGACCAATCACATTCCCGTCGGTTGCAACTCCCACGCGCCTCGTGCTTCTGCCTCGCCACTGACGAGCCGGGCGGCCATGGACGACACCGAAGCTTCTGCAGAACCGTCGCACCCCCTCATGTTGCAACCGTTTTAAAAAAAGCTTCATCCCCTAGATGAAAAGCTTCAACCGGATGTAGAGAAAGTTACAAGCAGTCAGTGCCATCGCCGGAAAGCTACAACCGTTGACATGAAATGCTACAACCTTCGATGAAAAAAGCTTCAACCGAAACGACACAAAAAGCCTTGATCAAACGCTGCTAAAAAGAAAATAGCTACAACTTTTGGTAGAAAAGCTTCAACGGTTGTTGGAAAAAGCTCCAACCATTGAGAGAGAAAGCTACAACTAGACACTATGAAAATAAGAAAGCTTCAACCAACGATGGCTGGAGGTGGAAGAAGATGATAAAACGCTGCAGTTTTGCTACATGCTTCAACCGGCATAGATTTTGCTACAACCGGCATAGCATTTTGCTACAACCGGCGTCACGTTTTGCTACAACACACAGCCGGCATTGCGTTTTGCTACAACTAGCATCGCTTTTTTGCTACAACCGGCATAACGTTTTGCGACATCCATCACGGCTGAGCTGCGAGGCTCGACGGTGACGAGGACATTTTTGCTGCAACCGTCGTAGGTTTTTACTATGTCCGGCAACGACTTTTGTTACATCCGTTCAACTTTTGGATGCAAATGTTGCTACCTGCAACGGCGAGCTACAGCCAGCGACGACGGCGACGTTTTTTTTTTTGCTGCAACCGTGTCTCCATTTTGCTACGACCGACAACGAAAATGCTACAATGGGTAATTCTATTTGCTGCAACAGTCAATCGCCGGCGAGACGGAGCTGCATCCATGGCGTGCGCGGGCGGCGAGGGCGAGATCCATCCATGGCGAACGCGGGGGGCAGCGAAGTTGCATCCATGGCAAGCACGGGCGGCGGAGCTGCATCTAGGGGGTGCGAGACACGTTGAGATGCAAAGGCAGAGCTGCATCTGGTGAGTGCCCCCGGCAAGCTGCGGCGGCCCGACGAGCGGCCCCGGCGACAAGGACGGCCGGTGAGGGCGCCAACCGGCGACGGGGACGCCGCGGTGGTTCTTCAAGCTTGGTCGCTGGGGATGGCGGGGTGTCGAACGTAGCTGTGGGCGTTGCATTTTTTTTCTAGAGAGAATAACTGGGAGGAAGACAAATCAGAGATCAGATCTAACGGCGCTTAGTTGTTTTATCGGGTGGCTGGGGCTGGACCGGCCGAACAGTTCGGCCGGCGCGCCGGCGCCTATAAGCGCCCTTTATATATGGTACCCTAAAAGGAAGTGACAAGGGATGCACTTGCTTGGTATGGAACATGACAGTTCGTTGCAATGTCAGAAAATTTACAGGTTTCTAGGCTACATAGCTACTCCCTCCGTTTCTAAATATAAGTCTTTTTAGAGATTTCAATATAGACTACGTATGGATGTATGTAGGACATATTTTAGAGTGTAGATACAATCATTTTGCTCCGTGTGTAGTCCGTAGTGAATGAAATCTCTAAAAAGACATATTTAGGAAAGGAGGGAGTACTATACTAACAAACATAACACACCAAAGGACATCTTTTACTATACAAATGCATATAAAGTAACTGAATACGATTAAACAAAGGAAGTTAGGTGCATGGTTACCTCCCTACATATGTCGTATTCCCCACTAAAGCAAAGGTAAACATTAGCGGGCTGAGCCCCTGAACAAAGTTGCAGACAGGTCAGATAAGTTACCAGCATCAGAAAATATTTTAAACAAAACCCAAAACAACAGAGATCAATGCAGTTAATGTGAACCTACATATATTTGATTTCCTACATAAATAAAATGCGACAGTGTCTCTCCTGTCAGAAAAATAAGATGGGCTTAAAATGGCTTTGTTTAGTGAAAATTTGACATCGTATATGACATCTAAGACGAAGTGGGCTACTAATTACTCTTAGGTTAAATTGAATATTTATCAATTTTCATAGGGTCCATGTCGGAGACAGCGGGGCCGTCATTACACCATTCATGCAGTCGCTAATTATGCAACAAGGAATGCAAAAAATGATGACAAATGAGAAAAGTGGAAGTGTCTCCTGTAGTAAAAGAACTTATTGATGAAGATGGAGATGAACTTGCCTCGGCATGGCCTCTTTGCATCTGCAGAGTAGTAGAGAAAAATTAGAAATACCAAAAAGATGACATATTGCACTACTACGGTTTTAAAGAATTTCTCGAGATTAACTAATGCTATTATTCAACACCATCAGATGCGCATTTGCAATAGAAACGAGTAGGAACAGGAGTGACTGAAACTGAAAGTATAATAGATGTTCCCTCGTGTGCCATGCCTTTTACTGACACCTTTTTAGCTTTCACAAATGACCTCACCCCACTATAGATATTTGTACCGTATCCAGCACCAGGACTAAGTATCGGAGAAGAATTTCCATTGACAACAAGAGTAATAAGAAAAAAGAACATTCAACTGTTTACTGTCTTACATTTAAGAAGATCTGGGGTAGTCGTCCGCCCATATAGATAACTGCCATGGCCCAACCAAGAAAGCTTCCAATTCCACTTCCACTGCCATGGCTCAGAGATGAACCTGCATGGTGATCCTATGGTGCAAGAAGAAACTAATCGGATATGCAAATTGAAAACATAGTTCATTGTTCATGCAAATTGCCTGGTAAACCAGATGCTCTGCCGAAGGTCTGAAACTTGAGAGCAGCTACAACTTACCGCTACAACTAAGAGCTTTCTGCCGACAGGGATGATAATTTCATTGGAAGCATTCCTGTGTGCGGTTCCAACCAAAATATGCAACACACACATGCCCAAGACAACAGAAATCCATGGTACCTGAATTCAAACAATATAAGTTTTTGTACAGTCCCAACCCTAATAGACAAGTATCAATGGGATCAAAGTTAACGTACCACCGAAAGGGAATTTTTGGTTATAGCAGCTGGTGCAGACTGTGCTGGAACAAACTCGCGAAATAAAGATTCACCTTCGTCATTCATTTGTGGAGGAACTTTTGTTGTCTGGCGATTATTCCCCAACCATGTACCTGTAGGCACTGGGCTCCTCGATAGAGATCTTGCTGACCTGTAAAACCAACCAGAGAGTTAGATGCTCCTGGAATATTATCTGATAGCTTGAGCGCTCTGTCAGCAGGTGATAATAAAACTGCAACATCCAGAAGTAACCGTCAAGAGTGCAATCCCATTGCCTTATTCCATGTAACAGAGCAAACAAACAATATTCAAATTTATCCAAAAAGGTGGACAATAATTTGCTTTAAGGAATGAAATAAATTTTGAAAAAAAATGTGAAATATGATGTAACATTAACAAGCTCAAGAACATTACGCATAGTAGTAGTCTGAGCCGGGGCTGACTGGACCATGACATTGCCGGAATACTTCTGTGTTCACCTGGATTGGTGAGCTCGGGATAGGAATAGTAGGACCTGCCTGAATATTATTTTTGAATGCTTCGTTCCTATGTCCCAAAAGCTTTTCGCGTAATGAAGCATCCCCTCGTTGATGTTTCTGAGACTGAAATCATAAATTGTAGTCCAACGGTAGTGAGAGGATAGTTTAGGAGATGGTAGGAGTCAAAAGGTGTAAACAATTTTAAGTGAATCTAGCTTGTGGTAACACTAAACTACTTTGCAAAGCCAAGACCAGCTACATCATCAGTTCATGAATCCAGAAATAGAAGTATTGTTCATATACAGAGGTTGCTTCTCTACAATTGTTAACCACATTAAGTATCTATTTTGCTAATATTCAGAGAAATGTGATTCCTTGCAAACATAATGATAATCTTCAATATTACGGAGTGATCACCTTGGCAGTTGTCCCAGTTTTCTTTACTTTAAGATGGTAGATGTGGCTATAGTATATTGTCTGTCCAGTGAGAATCACAGTTGTGAAGGTATATAGCTGCATTGCAAAAATTAAGTTCTCAGATGACAGAAACCACACAGAATTGAAGTAACGAGAGTAAAAAAATATGGTGTCCTTACCAATGCCATGTAAAACTGTGTCGGCAGCTGCATTATAAACAAAAAATATTAATTTGAAATGTTCAAAATAAAAGGTAATTATTTAATCTCATGCATACTTTCTACATCACAACTGTAACTTTAAACTCTCTCTTTTCAATGAAATGAAACACAAAGGTCCTTTGCGTTTTCTCCAAAAAAACATCTGAACATGAAGAGATTGTACACATTAAATGCAAGAGGGCTGTATTGACAAGCATAATCAGGTTTATTGCAGCAGATGTAAATCATTTATATAACTTGTCTAGATTGTTAGGAAATCTCCCATTTTGAGATACTAATATATGCTTGGAACTACTCCCTCCTTCCCAAATTAAGTGACTCAAGTTTGCACTAACTTTGTACTGAAGTTAGTATAAAGTTGAGTCACTTATTTTGGGACGGAGGGAGTATTATATTAATGTTCATATTCAGTTACTCTCCACTCCAAAAAAAAAATGCATGAGTGCATCCAGCATAATTATACTAGCTCTTGCTGGTTCCAGGAACAGTGCAGGCAAACAGAAATGATTTGGTTGCTTTTCATACTCATGAATAACACGTTATTATATTGTCCAAATGAAACCGCAGTCAGATAGTTCATTAAATCAGACAGAAAACTACTAGTGTCCTATAGGATATTAACACGTGTAACTGGTGCATGTGCCTCGCGGAAGAAAAATGTCGTATCTGATGGAATTTGAGAAAAGAAAAGGAAACTGTGGCAGTAGTAGATCTTACAGTAGCAGGTTCCAGGAAACAGCCGACAAGGTTAAACAAATCCCTGCGTGAGTGCAGAAGAATGGCATACACCATTAGATAGAGCGTTGCGCAAGATATGCAAGTACAATAAGGATGATACAACATCAATATGCGAGGAAGGTGAGAAATAAGAAGCAACATACCCAACTATCCAGGTCATCAGAAAGGCAATAGAAAGGCCTTCTGTTGACTTCTGTTTGTAATTTGTTATGATCTGCGGGACCTCGGCGATACCCCAACTGAGGACACTAGCCAGTCCAAGACCCAGGGCAACACTATCCTTTGTACTGCACAGGCAGTACTTCAAATAGACTTTAGCCCATTCCGCGCAATGCGGAGCTGATGGGCAGCTCGGAGGAGGCGTTCCACTGAAGATACCCATTGCTCAAACCTGAGGAACAATTGTTGAGAAAATAACATAGCACGAGTATATTTGTCTACCCTCTAATTCCTCCGCCAAGTCCGTGGTGCAGCTCACAATGCGTGTATGAGGCTAGAGGGTAGGGACATATTTATACTCAAGTTTCCTGGAAATTCAAATCCGTATCCGGATAGAATTCAGTTAGACTCCTAATCGAATTAACCAACCACGATCATAACCGATTATTTTCCGAGTCAAATTCCTTTTATCCCTAAGCACATATATGTGAGATATATGTCACGTTTAAATAATCTGGTCCTATTTAAGCGTGTAGACTTATCAATCTACAGAGCTGATCCTGTAAATAGCCTAGCCAATTCCAAACCTATACTGTGCCCAGGCGAATAATTCCGGTGTACGTATACACACTGTATTCCAGTATAGTTTGTACCCAGCTCCTTGAGTATATTTCCTCAAGTTCCATTGCAAATATTTGTACCAATCATTCATACACCAATTCCGTATGATTTCATTCATCAACCAAATAAATGTAGTATATAATGTTTTGGAAGACACCAAAAAATTCCTACAACAATTGCACAAAACATGGGCGTTATTAAAAGGATGTGCTGTCAATTTGATCTTCTCATTTGAACAAGGAAGGAAACATATTACTCTAATTAGCAACTTCTTATTTCCGTTATGAAATAGTACCATACAGGCATATGTGAAGAAAATGTTTTCCTTTTTTACTTGAAATGCCTGAAGCAAAATTGACTAGTTGTCTAAATTTTAGCTCAAAATATGGGGGAAAGGGAACTGTTCCATCACTAAAAAAAAAAGAAACAGATATGATGAAAGTTGAGGGACAGCCGTAAAAGAGAAGAATGGAGAAGAATCTAAAAGGGAATAGTATGGAAAGAATATTCATCAAAAAGTAAAAGGAAGAGGATGTAAGAAAAGATTGAGAAGAGAGAAGATCCACTCCCCGTATACTGCAGTTTGTTTGTATAAGCATGCAACATTACTGTAGAAAACTGAATTTTGAAAATTCTATTGACAAGGACTCGAAGATGCAAGTGGCCTTCATTCTCTTCTCCCATGTCCACACGAACCACCTACGCAAACAGCCAAAAACACGAACGAAATTGAACAGAATCTCTGCGTCCGTTCTTTCTCTCTCCATCTATCAGTTTATCCACCCCCTTGCTCTCCGACACCAACCAAAAAACGCTGCGGATCCATAGTTCAGACAGTCGGGTCAAGAAACATAAAAACTTGAAAGTGGAACGCCGGACGCGTCACCCCATCGGCCCAGCCTAATCGAGAAATCTCTGAAAATTGCATCGATTCCCTAGCGAATCCGCGTCCCCGTTCCAGCAGCCAAACGGCAACGGGTGTCCGCCAAGAACAACCTTAAAAGCGCCGCAAGAAAGAAGAAGAAACCCTTGAAAGAATCTAAAGCATGCGCGACGTACAGGCGGGAAGAGAGAGATGGTTGAATCGGGAGTAGGGCTACTCAATCTCGTCAGACCGATGGACGCAGCCGCCAAGAAGCCAAACCCCGGCCGGAACACGGCATTGTCGGACATTCACGAGGCGGCGGCGCGAGAAGAAGAAAAGGAAAAGGCGTCGCGAGGGGAGGTAGTTCGTACCAGAGTCGTTCGGCGTGTTGCCGAAGAAGCGAACGAGAGAGAGAGAGTTGGAGTTGGCGAGGGGAAGATGGGAATCGAAGCCGAGAGAGGCCGCGAGATTTTATCGCCCGCTCGCCCTCGCCGCCGCTTCTTGGCTGTGGTGTGGGTGGCTGGCTGGTTCTCGCGAGACCAAGATGCCTATTTTGGCGGGTTGCCACCGTGCCCTGCCGCGGCCGCGTGGCACCGCTCGCTCGCTCGGGCTAGGAAGACTCCCTGCTGGACCGGGACCGGGACTCGCGACTCGTGGGCCGTACGTTCGCAGTTTCTTCTTGCCTCTTGTCGAAACGGAAACGGAAACGGAAACGTGCAGTCGTCCAGACAGGTTACAGGCTGGGTAGCCCGGGCGCGTACGTCTCGGTCGCCGTCGACACGATCAACAGGTGAAAACGTGGGGTACTTCTGTTGGTCACATGGTTCATACATGGTACTCCCTTTGTACCTTTCTTTTTGAACAAGTTATAAGAGCATCTCCACTCGCGCCTCCAACAATCCCACAGAGCGAGTTTTTTAACGCCGGCGCCGGAAAAAAAACTTAGTCGGACTCTCGGGACGCCGAATTCCGCTGGCTAGGTCCTTTTTTGGCCTGGCGACCTCAGGCCGTACCCAGCGCACTGGTGGCGCTTGGGGGCTCCGGCGGAAGGGAAAACGGCGCATGGGCCATCACTGTCAGGAGAAAAACGATTTTTGCTCGTCCAGCTACGCCCCCGCGCGCACCACCCCTTTCCGCCGTCATGCTGATCCCGGCGAAGCTCCACCGTAGGAAGGCCATTTTCCCGCCGGAAAAGAAAGTGCTCACCGCCACATCCACCATCCCCGCTCCATGGGCGAGCTTTCCGGCGCTCCGGCTACGCAGGCGGGGATACCGGCGGCTGCGCGCCTACCATGCCCGCCAGGTGTTCGGCGGTTTGTCTGCTCGGCGATGGACTCGGATGACGAGGAGGCGTTCGCTTCGTTGCTAGAGGAGGAAGCTGAAGCCGACGCCCAGGACGAAGAGCACCTCATGGTCCTCTCCGCTCTGGCCGGCCTGTTCGCGAGCAATGCAAAGCCACGACGAGGTGGCTCGGCGCCGGGCCGCCGTAAGAGCAAGCAGAGTCATCGTTTGGAGGGCTATTGCTTGTTCTACGTCGACTACTTCGTCGACGCTCCACTTCACGGCGAGAAAGTATTTCGGCGCCCGAAAACTCTTCCTCGGGATTGTGAATTCCATTCGGGAGTTTGACAGCTACCAAGTGCAAGAAGGATTGCACCGGCACACTTGGATTCACCTCACTCTAGAATTGCACGACATCTATGAGGATGCTTACATGCAGAGCTCCTGATGATGTACTGGAAAACTATGGACGCATGGCCGAGTCCACCATCATTGAGTGTTTGTACAAGTTCTGCAGGGAAGTGGTGACAGTGTTTAGACCATAATACTTGCGATCACCTGATGTTGAAATCACTACTCGGATCCTAGCACAGAATGCAGCAAGAGGCTTTACTAGGACGCTTGGAAGCATCGACTGCATGCACCGGGCATGGAAAAAATGTATGTTTGCTTGGCAGGGGATGTACAAAGGTGCCAAAGGAGCTTGCAGTATGGTACTTTAGGCAGTGGCCACACTGGACCTCTGGATTTGGCACTCCTTCTTTGGTATGCCAGGAACTCACAATGACATCAATGTTCTGCACTGCTAGAATGTCTTTGCTAAGCTTGTTGAAGGTCATGGTCCTCCAGTGAACTTCGAGGTCAAGGGGCGCCACTACAACAAGGGATACTATCTAGCAGATGGCATCTATTCGAGATGGCCCACATTTGTGAAGACTATCTCAAACCCTATGCCGGGAGGCAATAATTCCTACTTTGCCAAGTGTCAGGAGGCTTGCAGGAAGGATGTCGATCGGGCATTTGGTGTGCTCCAATCTCGATTTGCTGTTGTCCGGTACCCCGCTCAGGCCTGGTCGAAAGATCAAATGTGGGAAGTCATGACTTGCTATGTCATCTTACACGACATGATCATTGAGAGTGAGCATGAAGAGTTGGTGTTTGACACTGAACCATATTATAGGCAGGGTCCTCTTGCCCAAGTTGATCACCAGCTACCAGCAACCTGGGTTGCCTTCCTCAATATGCGTCAAGAGATCCGAGACACACAGGTGCATCAAGAACTGCAGCATGATCTGGTGGAGCACCTATGGAGGCTCAAGGGCAACACATAGCTCGACATGTGATGAAATATGAGCTTCTATTTGTGTTTGAATTATGACTTTGATTCGTTGAACTATTTGATTTGTATTGATTTCTGTAATGAACTATGTGATTTGTATTGATTTGTGCTTTTATGTTGAGTTTGTGCCGAAACATGCCGCATGTGGGCCGCATTTGGGCCAAATTGCGCTGAAATCGGCGGTTGGGGGCGAACTTGGGGGTCGGCTAGGAACCGAGCTCACACGTCGATTTTACCGCCGGTTGGCCTCCACGCGGAGCTATTTCAAGCCCCTGGGGGGCGAACGGCTGGAGATGCTCTAAGGCGCCAAATTTCATTCAAATAGTGCTCAAGTACATGTTACAACATGGATTACAAACCGGTGTCATCTCAGCTCCGAGATAGCTTGAATATAAGGACAACTAAGATGCATATGAGCCTGCTTGATACATGCATAAGTAGGTTCTACTCTTAGAGTTTAGAACCTGATGAGCCGCATCATGAGCAATACCATTTAAGTTCCTACAATATGAAAAACTACAAATATGATATTCTTAAAGAAGTTAAAAAATCTTGCCAAGTGTTATCTGCTAGTCCAGTTAGATGAATATGAAGATATACCATCAACAGTAGCTGCTTTTGCCAGGGACGAATTGTCAACAAGGAAGGTGACACCCTGCAGGTTGAGTTTGTACGCAATGACCGTCGCGAGGTGAAGATCACCTGCCTCGCCCACCAAGGGAGAAGAGGCAAGCTCCATGGAAGCTTGGATCATGAGTGAATAGGAACCAACACCATCTACAACTTGAACACAAATCCCTAGACTTGTCGATAGAATAGTGCTTCTACCCGGAATTCTATTCTTCTTCCAAGAAGCATCTGCAATCAAAAGATCAAAAGCAATAGTATGACATGGAGGAGGAAGAGTAGTCGGCCCAACAGCTAGTGGACGGACACCTTTGTTTGCATGATCATCACGTAGTAAATTGGAAACTGAGGCTGAGATAGCCTTCTCCTTTTGATGGATGTGATGAGGTGATGATTCTTTCCTGTTAAACAATTTATTGTTCCTAGCTTTCCAAAGAGACCACATAAATATGAGAATATTTTGCATGGAAGCATATGGTTGATTCATGGAAAGAAGAAGCAGGATGGTAGCATGCAAAGAATCCTCTTCGGTAGTTAAAATTTCAGAGTTTAGAAACCAAGGTGAAGAGAACGAGGCAGCTTTAGCGAATGGACATATGAAGAAGGGGTGCATATCATTTTCAAAGAGGTCACACCTTCAACAATATTGGCCGATAAGGTCAAAAAATCTACCTGCCCTTGCACCGGTGGGAAGCGCCTTTCTTAGTAGCCTCCGAGTAAAGGTTGGAATTCTTGGAGCCAAGGATTTAATTTTCCACACTTGCTTGAGAATGTTCTTGATTGCTATGGGGACCTGAGAAGGTTGATTGTTTGGAGCTTGATGTACAGCCTGCAAACACAAGTTATATGCACTCTTAGAGTTATACTTGTCATTTGGTCTCAAATCCCAACAGAGAATGTCTTCATTGTCATCCTGGATAATAGAAGTTCGGAGAATAGTAGATTCTCGAAGAAAAGTTGGGTTACAAGATTAGTACTCCACTGTTTTCTATTGGCAACCCAAAGATCTTGAACAGAAGCGGGATAAATAAAATGGGATGGTTGGTTACAAAGATGAAAGTACACATAGCTCCAAGCTGGACACCATGGAGTGTTCCTTTTTATTTTACTCCGCGTATAGGATTTCATTGATGACCAAATTCATATTAAATCCACTGCTTTTGCTTTCCTAAAAGACACCGATTTGCTAAAATTGGTGCTAAGATTTTGGCCTCTAGGTTGCAGCCTAAGATGAACCAGCTGACTTCCCAATGTCAAAATGAATTTATTAAAGGAAGAAGTATTCATGACAGCTTTGTTTATGTTCAAGCTATAACCAAGGCGTTGAGGCAGAAAAATCCATTCTACCATGTTCAAGCTTACCTGGCGAAAGCATTTGATTATGTCTCAGAATTCCTTCTTGGGTCGCATGAATACAGAGGATTTGGGCCTAAATGGAGGGAATTGATTGTTGCATTATTCCTCACCTCATCTACTAAGGTGTTTTTTATTCCTCTCTCACTGAGCAGATTCACCACTGACCGATGAGGTCTCTAGCAAGGGGACCCCCTGCCCCTCCCTCCTCTTTGTCCTCGTTGTCAACTGCCACAGTCATCTTACGGATGTTGCGCAAGAGCATGGAGTGTTGGCTCCTTTGGGTCGTCAGGTTGTGAAACATATGTCGGGGAACGTTGCATGGAAAACAAAAAATATTCTACGCACACGCAAGATCTATCCATGGAAATGCATAGCCACGAGAGGGGGAGATCATCTTCATACCCTTGAAGATTGCTAAGCGGAAGTATTTATCAACGCGACTGATGTAGTCGTACACCTTCACAATCTGTCCCGGTCAAGTACCGAACGTACGGCACCTCCGTGTTCAGCACACGTTCAGTTCGATGACGTCCTCGCCTTCTCGATCTAGCAAGAGAGACGAAGTAGTAGATGAGTTCCGCCAGCACGACGGCGTGATGACGGTGGTGGTGAATCTTTCCGCGGGGCCTTGCCAAGCACAACGGATGTGGACGGAGGAGGAACTAGAACTAGAGGGAGATGGGGCACCGCACACGGCTTGGGGATCGTGGTTTGTGTTTCCCCTCTCCCTCCCCACATATATATAGGTGGAGGGGGAGAGGAGGCATCCCTAGGCGCGCCCCTCCCTTTCCTTCCCTTAGGCGTGGAGGAAAAAGGGTAGGAGGGGGCCGGCGGCTTGTCGTGCCTGAGACGCCTCCCCCCTTCCATGCATGGAGCATGGGGGGAAGGAAAGGGGGGTCAGCTGCCCTAGGGCGCCCCCTCCTTCCTTCTGGCGTGCAGGCCACGGGAGGTGGAGTGCGTCCAGCCCCCTTGTGGGCTGGTGCGCCTCCCTCCTTGGCCCATGAGGCCCACCAAGTAGGTATAACCTACCGGTGGCCTCCCGGAACCCTTTCTGGCACTCTGATGCATTCCGAAACCTTTCTGAAACCCGAATACCTTCATCCCATATGTCAATCATTACCTCTAGACCTTTCTGGAGCTCCTTGTCATGTCCCTGATCTCATCTGGGACTCTGAACAACATTCGGTCACCAACTCACATAACTCATATAATACTATATCATCAACGAACGTTAAGCGTGCGGACCCTACGGGTTCGAGAATGATGTAGACATGACCGAGATGACTCACTACAAAAAAAGACACATCCATGACATTTTGGGCCGAATGAAAAAAAATATGTCATACTTATGACACTTCTATGACGATAATTGTGACAAAACCCGGTATCATCATATATGTGGTGGGGTCCTACTTCTATGACAAAAAATCATGACAGAAAATGGGCTTTTCGTCCTGGGCGGGCCGGAGACGCAGCGGCATGACATTCTTTGGGCCGTCCATGACGGAAAAAATCGTGGTAGAAGCGAGGGCGAGGAAAATATCGGGGTGTTCCCAGTTACGGTGGGTGGTCGGGGTCGAGCGATGCGCGTTTCTCTCATACACGAACGCACGTGGGTGCGAGGCATTGGTCTCTAACTGAACCCGAGCGAGGCGTTGGGCTCTAACTGAACCCGAGCGATTGCACTGCAGGCTACGCGTTACTGAACTCGAGCGATCGATCGATGGCTGTTAACTGAACCCGATCGAGCGATTCCTTTGCTACTGCTGCTAACTGAAGCCGATCGATGTTGCCTCTGGATGAACAGTGAGCGTTGCTGTGGCGGTTTGGATGAACAATTCCCGGTGGGGGTGGATGAACAGGACCTCGTGGTGTTGCCTTTGGATGAACAGGACCCCGATCGATCGAGCCAGTTGGGGCTGGATGAATAGGACCCCGTGGAGGGCTGGATGAACAGGACCACCCCGTGGAGGGCAGGATGAACAGTGGACGGTGGAGGGTTGGATGAACAGTAGCTCGTGGAGGGGTGGTTGAACAGGAGCCCGTGGAGAGGGTTGGTTGAACAGTAGCCGGTGGAGTAGCGCGCGGTGGAGGCTGGAGGAATAGGAGCCCGTGGATGAACAGTCGCGGGTGGAGGCTGGAGGAGGTCGACGGTGGATGAACAGTAGCCCGTGGAGGCTGGAGGGGGTCGACGGTGGAGATGAACAATATCCTATGGAGTCCCGTTTTGCGATACGCCACACTCCTCCCGATGAACAGGACCCCCGTTTCGACTGTAGCGCTCCAACACAAGTTCGTTTCCTCCATTTTGCGGTACGCCACTGAAGGAAATATGCCCTAGAGGCAATAATAAAGTTATTATTTATTTCCGTATATCATGATAAATGTTTATTATTAATGCTAGAATTGTATAAACCAGAAACTTAGTACATGTGTGAATACATAGACAAAATAGAGTGTCCCTAGTATGCCTCTACTATACTAGCTCATTGATAAAAAATGGTTATGTTTCCTAGCCATAGACATGAGCTGTCATTTGATCAACGAGATCACATCATTAGGAGAATGATGTGATGGACAAGACCCATCCGTTAGCTTAGCACTATGATCGTTTAGTTTTACTGCAATTACTTTCTTCATGACTTATACATGCTCCTATGACTATGAGATTATGCAACTTCCGAATACCGGAGGAACACCTTGTGTGCTATCAAATGTCACAACGTAACTAGGTAATTATAAAGATGCTCTATAGATGTCTCCGAAGGTGTTCGTGGTGTTGGCATAGATCAAGAATAGGATTTGTCACTCCGAGTGTCAGAGAGGTATCTCTGGGCCCTCTCTGTAATACACATCATAATTAGCCTTGCAAGCAAATGACTAATGAGTTAGTCACGGGATGATGTATTACGGAACAAGTAAAGAGACTTGCCGGTAATGAGATTGAACTAGGTATTGAGATACCGACGATCGAATCTCGGGCAAGTAACATACCGATGACAAAGGGAACAACGTATGTTGTTATGCGGTTTGACCGATAAAGATCTTCGTAGAATATGTATGAGCCAATATGAGCATCCAGGTTCCGCTATTGGTTATTGACCGGAGCTGTGTCTCGGTCATGTCTACATAGTTCTCGAACCCGTAGGGTCCGCACGCTTAACCCTCGACGACGATTTGTATTATGAGTTATGTGATTTGAAGACCGACGTTTGTTCCGAGTCCCCGATGAGATCACGGACATGACAAACAATCTTGAAATGGTCGAGACGTAAAGATCGATATATTGGAAGGCTATATTCGGACATCGGAAAGGTTCCGAGTGATTCGGGTATTTTTCGGAGTACCGGAGAGTTACGGGAATTCGTATTGGGCCTTAATGGGCCATACGAGAAAGGAGAGAAAGGCCTCATGGGTGGCCGCACCCCTTCCCCATGGACTGGTCCGAATTGGACTTGGGAAAGGGGGCGCCCCCTTCCTTCCTTGTCCTTCTCCCTTCCCCTTTTCCTATTTCATGTGGGAGGTGGAATCCTACTAGGACTCCTACTAGGACTAGGGAGTCCTAGTAGGATTCCACACTTTGGCACGCCCTATGAGGGCCAACCTCCTCCTCCTTCCATCCTTTATATACGTGGCTAGGGGGCACCCCATGGACACACTAGTTGATTTTATCCGTGTGCGGTGCCCCTCTCCACAGATACACACCTCGGTCGTATCATTGCAGTGCTTAGACGAAGCCCCGTGCCAGTAGCTTCATCATCACCGTCACCACGCCGTCGTGCTGATGAAACTCTCCCGTGGCGCTCAACTGGATCAAGAGCTCGTGGAACATTATCGAGCTGAACGTGTGCTGAACGCGGAGGTGCCGTACGTTTGGTACTTGGATCGGTTGGATCGCGAAGACGTTCGACTACATCAACCGCGTCACTAGACACTTCCGCTTTCGGTCTACGAGGGTACGTAGACACACTCTCCCCGCTCGTTGCTATGCTTCTCCTAGAAAGATCTTGCATGATCGTAGGATTTTTTTTTGAAATACTACGTTCCCCAACAGTGGCATCATGAGCCATGTCTATGCGTAGATGATATGCACGAGTAGAACACAATGAGTTGTGGGCGATAATAGTCATACTGCTTACCAGCATGTCATACTTTGATTCGGCGGTATTGTGAGATGAAGCGACCCGGACCGACATTACGCATACGCTTACGCGAGATTGGTTTCACCGTTACGAGCACTCGTTGCTTAAAGGTGACCGGCGGGTGTCTGTCTCTCTCACTTTAGTTGAATCAAGTATGGCTATGACCGGTCCTTGTGAAGGTTAAAACAACACATACTTGACAAAAAAACATTGTGGTTTTGTATGCGTAGGTAAGAACGGTTGTTGCTAAGCCCGTAGTAGCAACATAAAACTTGCAAACAACAAAGTAGAGGATGTCTAACTTGTTTTTGCAGGGCATGTTGTGATGTGATATGGTCAAGACATGATTAGTTATACGTTATTGTATGAGATGATCATGTTTTGTAAAGTTATCGGCAACTGGCGGGAGCCATATGGTTGTCGTTTTATTATATGAAATACAATCGCCATGTGATTGCTTTACATTATCACTAAGCGGTAGCGATAGTCGTGGAAGCAATAGTTGGCGAGACGACAACGATGCTATGATGGAGATAAAGGTGTTGCGCCGGTAACGATGGTGATCATGACGGTGCGTTGGAGATGGAGACCAAAAGCACAAGATGATGATGGCCATATCATGTCACATATTTTGATTGCATGTGATGTTTATCTTATTTTGCTTAGTACGGCGGTAGCATTATAAGATGATCCCTTACAAATTTCAAGGTACAAGTGTTCTCCCTGAGCATGCACCGTTGCGAAAGTTCGTCGTGCCAAGACACCACATGATGATCGGGTGTGATAAGCTCTACGTTCAAATACAACGGGTGTAAGACAGTTTTGCACATGCAGAATACTCGGGTTAAACTTGACGAGCCTAGCATGTACATACATGGCCTCGGAACACTAGAGACCGAAAGGTCGAGCATGAATCATATAGTAGATATGATCAACAAGATGTTCACCATTGAAAACTACTCCATCTCACGTGATGATCAGACATGGTTTAGTAGATTTGGACCACGTGATGCTTGGACATGGTTTAGTTGATTTGTATCACGTGATCATTTAGATGACTAGAGGGGTGTCTATCTAAGTGGGAGTTCTTTAGTAATATGATTAATTGAACATTAATTTATCATGAACTTAGTCCTTGTAGTATTAGCATGTCTATGTTGTAGATCAATAGCTCGCGATGTAGCTCCTCGTTTATTTTATATGTTCCTAGAGAAATATAAGTTGAAAGATGATAGTAGAAATGATGCGGACTTGTTCCGTGATCTGAGGATTATCCTCATTGATGCACAGAAGTATTATGTCCGTGATGCACCGCTAGGTGACAGATCTATTGCAGGAGCAGATGCAGACGTTATGAACGTTTGACAAGCTCGGTATGATGACTACTTGATAGTTTAGTGCGCCATGCTTTACGGCTTATAACCGGGACATCAAAAACGTTTTGAACGCCACTGAGCATATAAGATGTTCCAAGAGTTGAAAATAGTATTTCATACTCATGCTCGCGTCGAGAGGTATGAGACCTCTGACAGTACTTTGCCTACAAGATGGAGGAGAATAGCTCAACCAGTGAGCATGTGCTCAAATTGTCTGGGTACTACAATTGCTTAAATCAAGTGGGAGTTAATCTTCCAGATAAGATAGTAATTGAAAAGGTTCTCTAGTCACTATCACCAAGTTAGTAGAACTTCGTGATGAACTATAATATGCAAGGGATGACGAAAGTAATTCCCGAGCTCTTCGCGATGCTGAAATCGATGAAGGTAGAAATCAAGAAAGAGCATCAAGTGTTGATGGTTAACAAGACCACTTGTTTCAAGTAAAGGGCAAAGGGATAGAAGGGGAACTTCAAGAAGAATGACAAGCAAGTTTTCACTCCCGTGAAGAAACCCAAAGCTAAACTCAAGCCTGAAACTAAGCGCTTTTACTACAAAGGAAATGGTCATTGGAAGTGGAACTGCCCTAGATACTTGGCGGATAAGAAGGATGGCAAAGTGAACAAATGTATATTTGATATACAGATTATTGATGTGTACTTTACTAGTGTTCATAGCAACCCCTGGGTATTTGATACCGGTTCAGTTGCTAAAATTAGTAACTCGAAACGAGAGTTGAAGAATGAACATAGACTAGTTAAAGGTGAAGTGACGATGTGTGTTGGAAGTGGTTCCAAGATTGATATGATCATCATCGCACACTCCCTATACTTTCGGGATTTGTGTAGAACCTAAATAAATGTTATTTGGCATTTGCACTGAGCATGAATATGATTTGATCATATTTGTTGCAATACGGTTATTCATTTAAAGTCATGGAATAATTGTTGTTCTGTTTACATGAATAAAACCTTTGATGGTCATACACCCAATGAAAATAGTTTGTTGGATCTCGATCGTAGTAATACACATGTTCATAATATTGAAGCCAAAACAGACAAAGTTAATAATGATAGTGCTACTTATTTGTGGCACTGCCGTTTAGGTCATATTGGTGTAAAGCGCATGAAGAAACTCAATAGTAATCGGCTTTTGGAATCACTTGATTATGAATCACTTGGTGCTTGCGAACCATGCCTCATGGGTAAGATGACTAAAACTCCGTTCTCCGGAACAATGGAGCGAGCAACAGATTTGTTGGAAATCATACATACTGATGTATGTGGACCGATGAGTGTTGAGGCTCGCGGCGAGTATCGTTATTTTCTGACCTTCACTGATGATTTGAGCAGATATGGGTATATCTACTTGATGAAACACAAGTCTAAAACATTGGAAAAGTTCAAAGAATTTCAGAGTGAAGTAGAGAATCATCGTAACAAGAAAATAAAGTTTTTACGATCTGATCGTGGAGGCGAATATTTGAGTTACGAGTTTGGTCTTCATTTGAAACAATGTGGAATAGTTTCACAACTCACGCCACCCGGAACACCACAGCGTAATGGTGTGTCCGAACGTCGTAACCATACTTTATTAGATATGGTGCGATCTATCATGTCTCTTACCGATTTACCACTATCATTTTGGGGTTATGCTTTAGAGACAGCTCCATTCACATTAAATAGGGCACCATCAAAATCCGTTGAGACGACGCCTAATGAACCGTGGTTTGGCAAGAAACCAAACTCGTCGTTTCTTAAAGTTTGGGGCTGCGCTGCTTATGTGAAAAAGCTTCAACCTGATAAGCTCGAACCCAAGTCGGAGAAATGTGTCTTCATAGGATACCCAAAGGAGACTGTTGGGTACACCTTCTATCACAGATCCGAAGGCAAGATATTCGTTGCTAAGAATGGATCCTTTCTAGAGATGGAGTTTCTCTCGAAAGAAGTGAGTGGGAGGAAAGTGGAACTTGATGAGGTAATTGTACATTCTCCTGAATTGGAAAGTAGTATATCACATAAACTAGTTCCAGTGATTCCTACACCAATTAGTGAGGAAGCTAATGATGATCATCATGACACTTTAGATCAAGTTACTGCTGAACTTCGTAGATCAACCAGAGTACGTTCCGCGCCAGAGTGGTATGGCAACCCGGTTCTGGAAGTCATGTTACTAGACCATGATGAACCTACGAACTATGAGGAAGCGATGATGAGCCCAGATTCCGCAAAATGGCTTGAGGCCATGATATCTGAGATGGGATCCATGTATGAGAACAAAGTGTGGAATTTGGTTGACTTTCCCGATGATCGGCAAGCCATCGAAAATTAATGGATCTTCAAGAGGAAGACCGACGCTGACGGTAATTTTACTGTTTACAAAGCTCGACTTGTTGCAAAAGATTTTCGACAAGTTCAAGGAGTTGACTACGATGAGACTTTCTCACCCGTAACGATGCTTAAATCTGTCCGAATCATGTTAGCAATTGCCGCATTTTTTGATTATGAAATCTGGCAAATGGATGTCAAAAAATGCATTCCTTAATGGATATCTTAAAGAAGAGTTGTATATGATGCAACCAGAAGGTTTTTGTCGATCCTAAAGGAGCTAACAAAATGTGCAAGCTCCAGCGATCCATCCATGGACTGGTGCAAGCATCTCTGAGTTGGAATGTACGCTTTGATAAGTTTATTAAAGCATATAGTTTTATATAGACTTACGGCGAAGCCTGTATTTACAAGAAAGTGAGTGGCAGCACTACCGCCTTTCTGATAAGTATATATGAATGACATATTGTCGATCGGAAAGGATGTAGAATTTTCTAGAAAGCATAAATGAGTGTTTGAAAGGAGTTTTTTCAAAGAAAGACCTCAGTGAAGCTGCTTACATATTGAGCATCAAGATACATATAGAGATATATCAAGACGCTTGATAAGTTTTTTTTCAATGAGTACATACCTTGACAAGTTTTTGAAGTAGTTCAAAATGGAACAGTCAAAGAAAGAGTTCTTGCCTATGTTGCAAGGTGTGAAGTTGAGTAAGAGTCAATGCCTGGGCACTGTAGAAGATAGAGAGAGAATGAAAGTCATTCCCTATGCCTCAACAATAGGTTCTATAAAGTATGCCATGCTGTATACCAGACTTATTGTATCCATTGCCCTGTGTTTGGCAAGGGAGTACAATTTTGATCTAGGAGTAGATCACTGGACAGCGGTCAAAATTATCCTTAGAGGACTAAGGAAATATTTCTCGGTTATGGAGGTGATAAAGAGTTCATCGTAAAGAGTTACGTCAATGCAAGCATTGACACCGATCTGGATGACTCTGAGTCTCGATCTGGATACATATTGAAAGTGGGAGCATTTAGCTAGAGTAGCTCCATGCAGAGCATTGTAGACATAGAAATTTGCAAAATACATATGGATCTGAATGTGGCAGACCCATTGACTAAACCTCTCTCACAAGCAAAACATGATCACACCTTAGTACGCTTTGGGTATTAATCACATAGCGATGTGAACTAGATTATTGACTCTAGTAACCTTTTGGGTATTGGTCACATGGCGATGTGAACTATGGGTGTTAAATCACATGGAGATGTGAACTAGATTATTGACTCTAGTGCAAGTGGGAGACTGAAGGAAATATGCCCTAGAGGCAATAATAAAGTTATTATTTATTTCCTTATATCATGATAAATGTTTATTATTCATGCTAGAATTGTATTAACCGGAAACTTAGTACATGTGTGAATACATAGACAAAGCAGAGTGTCCCTAGTATGCCTCTACTAGACTAGCTCATTGATCAAAGATGGTTATGTTTCCTAGCCATAGACATGAGTTGTCATTTGCTCAACGGGATCACATCATTAGGAGAATGATGTGATGGACAAGACCCTTCCATTAGCTTAGCACTATGATCGTTTAGTTTTACTGCTATTGCTTTCTTCATGACTTATACATGCTCCTATGACTATGAGATTAGGCAACTCCCGAATACAGGAGGAACACCTTGTGTGCTATCAAACGTCACAACATAACTAGGTAATTATAAAGATGCTCTACAGATGTCTCCGAAGGTGTTCGTGGTGTCGGCATAGATCAAGAATAGTATTTGTCACTCCGAGTGTCGGAGAGGTATCTCTGGGCCCTCTCTGTAATACACATCATAATTAGCCTTGCAAGCAAATGACTAATGAGTTAGTCACGGGATGATGTATTACGGAACAAGTAAAGAGACTTGCCGGTAATGATATTGACCTAGGTATTGAGATACCGACGATCGAATCTCGGGCAAGTAACATACCGATGACAAAGGGAACAACGAATGTTGTTATGCAGTTTGACCGATAAAGATCTTCGTAGAATATGTAGGAGCCAATATGAGCATCCAGGTTCCGCTATTGGTTATTGACCGGAGATGTGTCTCGGTCATGTCTACATAGTTCTCGAACCCGTAGGTCCGCACGCTTAACGCTCGATGATGATTTGTATTATGAGTTATGTGATTTGATGACCGACGTTTGTTCGGAGTCCCGGATGAGATCACAGACATGACGAACAGTCTTGAAATGGCTGAGACGTAAAGATCGATATATTAGAAGGCTATATTCGGACATCGGAAAGGTTCCGAGTGATTCAGGTATTTTTTGGAGTACCCGAGAGTTACAGGAATTCGTATTGGGCCTTAATGGGCCATACGGGAAAGGAGAGAAAGGCCTCATGGGTGGCCGCGCCCCTTCCCCATGGACTGGTCCGAATTGGACTAGAGAAAGGGGGCGCCCCCTTCCTTCCTTCTCCTTCTCCCTTCCCCTTTTCCTATTCCATGTGGGAGGTGGAATCCTACTAGGACTCCTACTAGGACTAGGGAGTCCTAGTAGGATTCCTCACTTTCGCGCGCCCTATGAGGTCCGGCCTCCTCCTCCCTCCATCCTTTATATACGTGGCCAGGGGGCACTCCATGGACACATAAGTTGATTTTATCCGTGCGCAGTGCCCCTCTCCATAGATACACACCTCGGTCGTATCGTTCCAGTGCTTAGGCGAAGCCCTGTGCCGGTAGCTTCATCATCACCGTCACCACGCCATCGTGCTGATGAAACTCTCCCGTGACGCTCAACTGGATCAAGAGATCATGGAACGTTATCGACCTGAACGTGTGATGAACGCGGAGGTGTCGTACGTTTGATGCTTGGATCGGTTGGATCGCGAAGACGTTCGACTACATCAACCGCATCACTAGACGCTTCTACTTTCAGTCTACGAGGGTACGTAGACTCACTCTCCCCACTTGTTGCTATGCTTGTCCTAGATAGATTTGGCGTGATCGTAGGATTTTTTTTGAAATACTACATTCCCCAACAGTGGCATCATGAGCCAGGTCTATGCGTATATGATATGCACGAGTAGAACATAATGAGTTGTGGGCGATAATGACCATACTCCTTACTAGCATGTCATACCTTGATTCGGCGGTATTGTGGGATGAAGCGGCCCGGACCGACATTAAGCGTACGCTTACGCCAGACTGGTTTCACCGTGACGAGCACTCGTTTCTTAAAGGTGACCGGCGGGTGTCTGTATCTCTCACTTTAGTTGAATCGAGTATGGCTACGCCCGGTCCTTGTGAAGGTTAAAACATTACATACTTGACCAAAAACCGTTGTGGTTTTGTATGCGTAGGTAAGAACGGTTCTTGCTAAGCCCGTAGCAGCCACATAAAACTTGCAAACAACAAAGTAGAGGATGTATAACTTGTTTTTGCAGGGCATGTTGTGATGTGATATGGTGAAGACATGATGAGTTATACGTTATTTTATGAGATGATCATGTTTTGTAAAGTTATCGGCAACTGGCAGGAGACATATGGTTGTCGCTTTATTGTATGAAATACAATTGCCATGTAATTGCTTTACTTTATCACTAAGCGGTAGCGATAGTCGTGGAAGCAATAGTTGGCTAGACGACAATGATGCTACGATGGAGATCAAGGTGTCGCGCCGGTGACGATGGTGATCATGACGGTGCCTTGGAGATGGAGATCAAAAGCACAAGATGATGATGGCCATATCATGTCACATATTTTGATTGCGTGTGATGTTTATCTTATTATGCTTCTTATTTTGCTTAGTACGGCGGTAGCATTATAAGATGATCCCTTACAAATTTCAAGGTACAAGTGTTCTCCCTGAGTATGCACTGTTGGGAAATTCGTCGTGCCGAGACACCACGTGATGATCGGGTGTGATAAGCTCTACGTTCAAATACAATGGGTGTAAGACAGTTTTGCACATGCAGAATACTCGGGTTAAACTTGACGAGCCTAGCATGTACATACATGGCCTCAAAACACTAGAGACCGAAAGGTCGAGCATGAATCATGTAGTCGATATGATCAACATAAGATGTTCACCATTGTGACGCCCCCGATTTGTCTGTACACTAATCATGCACGCAAATGTGTACGACCAAGATTAGGGACTCACTGGTAGATATCACAACACAACTCTAAAAGTAAAGTAAATCATACAAGCTTCATATTACAAGCCAGGGGCCTCGAGGGCTCGAATACAAGTGTTCGATCATAGACAAGTCAGCGGAAGCAACAAATATCTGAGTACAGACATAAAGTTAGCAAGGTGCCATAAGATGGCTAGCACGAACTGGGATACAGATCGAAAGAGGAGCAGGCCTCCTGCCTGGGATCCTCCTAAACTACTCCTGGTCGTCGTCGGCAGACTGCACGTAGTAGTAGGCGCCTCTGGTGTAGTAGGAGTCGTCGTAGGTGGTGTCTGGCTCCTGGGCTCCACCATCTGGTTGCATCATCCGAGAAGAAGGAACAGAAGGGGGAAAAGAGGGAGCAAAGCAACCGTGAGTACTCATCCAAAGTAATTGCAAGCAAGGATCTATACTACATATGCAATGGTAACAAAGATATGGTCAGTATCGGTGGACTGAACTGCAGCAAGCCAGAATAAGAGGGGGATAGCTAATCCAAACGAAGACTACGCTTCCGGCAGCCTCCATCTTGCAGCAGTAGAAGAGAATAGATGGTAAGTTCACCAAGTAACATCGAATAGCATAATCCTACTCGGCGATCCTCCCGCACATCACACTGTGAGAGAGCAATCACCGAGTTATATCTAGAACTCATCTGGGTGTGTTTTAACAAGTATCCGGTTCTAGTTGTCATGAGGTCAGAATACAACTCCGGGTCATCCTTTTACCGAGGGACACGACTATTCGAATAGATTAACTTCCCTGCAGGGGTGCACCACATAACCCAGCACGCTCGATCCCATTTGGCCGAACACACTTTCCAGGGTCATGCCCGGCCTCGGAAGATCAATACGTCGCAGCCCTACCTAAGCACAACAGAGAGGTCAACACGCCGGTCTAAGTCCTAGGCGCGCAGGGGTCCGGGCCCATCGCCCAACGCACACCTGCACGTTGCGTACGCGTCCGGTGAGCAGACCTAGCAACCTCCATTACTAAGGAAGTTGAGTTACGCGGTCCAACCCGGCGCGCGCTGCTCAGTCGCCGACGTCAAGAAGGCTTCGGCTGATACCACGACGTCTAGTGCCCAAAAACTATTCCCACGTAGCTAGTTAGTGCATATAGGCCAATGGCCAGACTCAGATCAAATATCCAAACTCGTTAAGCGTGTTATTAAGAAATAACCGCGGACAATGACCAGGGCCAGGCCACCTCTCCTCTGGGTGTCTCAACCTACCCTGTCGCTCCGCCACCAAGATCCACACAGGGGGCCATCGGGAAACTATGTCCTTTCAGCCCCCAATCCGTGAATCAACCGCGGGTACTCAACGAGCCGACCCGACTTTAGTCACAACATGTATCATGTATATGTGTATGTAGTATATACCTGTGATCACCCCCAAGTGATCACGGCCCGATAGAATAGCAGGGCAGACGGACAAGGGTGTAGGGGCACTGATGGAATACTAGCATCCTATACTAAGCATTTAGGATTGCAGGTAAAGTATCAACAGTGGTAGCAACAATGACAGGCTATGCAGCAGAATAGGATTATCAAAAGTAGCAACATGCTACACTACTCTAGTGCAAGCAGTAGAGAGAAGAGTAGGCGATATCAGGTTGATCAAGGGGGGGGGGCGCTTGCCTGGAAGCTCGGCAGCCAAGGTGGGGTCGTCAACACCGTAGTCGATCGGGGCAGCAGCAGCGTCGGTCTCGTAGTCTACCAGAGAGAAGGGGGGAAGAAACAGTGAATACAATGCAAACAGATGCATGACGATGCATGACATGACATGTAACGGTGCTAGGTGTGCCCTAACGTAGTATCGGGTGATACTGACGAAGGGGGGGAAACATCCGGGAAAGTATTCCCGGTGTTTCGCGTTTTCGGGCGGATGAAACGGAGGGGGCAAGTTGCCGGTTCTGTATGCTAGGGATGTGTGGTTGACGAACGGTCGGCGTATTCGGATGCGTCTCGAAATTCTGAGCAACTTTCATATATAAAGTATTTTCATCCGAGTTACGGTTTATTTTATATTAATTGTTAAAGTTTTAAATCATTTTCCAATTTAATAATTATTAAATAAATCAACATTATCCAGAATAGTGCATGCTGACGTCAGCATGACGTCATCATGACGTCAGCAGTCAACAGCGTTGTTGACTGGTCAAGCTGACGCGTGGGTCCCGCATGTCATTGACTGTTTAGTTTAACTAACAATTTAATTAGGTTAATTAGTGATTTAGTTAAGCTAATTATAGTTAATTAACTTAATTAATATTTTAATTAATTAATTAATTAATTAGTATATTTTTTGTTCTTTTCTTAAAAAAAAACGTCCTGGGGGCCGTGGGGCCCCCCTGTCATCGGCCCAGAGGGCCTAACGGGTTCAGGTGCCCAACGAGGCGGTTGGGGCAGCGGGCGTGGCCAATGCCCGAGCGGGGCTGCGGGCGCCTCCGGGCGAGGCCACGGCGAGGCGCGGCGGGGCGAGGCCCGCCGGCCGGCCGCAGGCGCCGACTGTGGTCCGGGGCGGCGGGGCGCCGGCGCAGAGGGCGTCATGCCAACGCCAGAGGGGGAACGGGGCGGGGCCCGGGGAGGGGCGCCGGGCGAGCGCCGCGGCGGAGCAGGACAGCAAGTGCGGCGGCGGTTGCCGCGGGGCGAGGAGGAGGCGAGCGAGGCGGAGGCGAGCGAGGCATGGCGCGCGCGCACACAGCAGGGAGCGCGGCGGGTCAGCAGTGGGGCCGCGGCGGTCGGCTGGCTGGCCGGAGCAGCACCGCACGAGGAGGCTGCGGGCGCGGACCAGGGGCGCGCGCAGGCGGCCGCGGATGCGCGCAGGGGAGGAAGGGCGGCGAGTAGCAGCAGAGCATCGGGAGCGGGGCCACGGCGTTCGGCCAGCCGGCCGGAGCGGCGGCTGCGGGGCGAGGTCGCGCGGTGCCTGCGAGCTGTGCGTGAGAGGGCAGAGAGAAGGAAGGGAGGGGCTCACGGGCGTCGTGAGGAGGGGGTCGACGAGGCTCGATGGAGCCGATGGGGAGGGAGACGGGGACGACGTCCGACGCAGGGGAAGGAGGTAGTCCGGCGGTGATAGCGTCCTCCTCCTCTCGATCCCGATTCAATCGGGGGAGAGGGGGAGGAGATATTTTGTGTGGGGGGGAGTGTCGGTGGGGGGTGATATTT
>LR738711.1:285242175-285255183 GCA_902687465.1 Secale cereale
GGTGCGGTGTGCGGCGGCGGGGTTGGCGTCGCGGCGGTGGGGCGGTGGCTGGCGGCATCGCGGCGGCGGTGGCTTGCGGCGTCGTGGCGGGAGTGTGGTGGTTGGAGTGGGGGATGCGGCTATATATATAGGGGGGGAGCAGAAGCTTGGGGGAGGGGGCAAGCTTCGGCGGCGGCGGTCGGAGTCCGATGCGGCCACGGGCGGCGGCGCGGGGAAGGCAGCGCGGCGGGCGATGGGCCTGGCTCGGCTGGGCTTCGGCCCAGTCGGGTCGGATTCCCCTATATATATATATTTTATATATACGCCGGCGCTAAAATAACTCTAGAAAAATAAAATAAAATCTAGAAATTGCCAAAACAAATTTTCACCGTCTAAATAGAATATTTAGAACAAGATGAACATTTTCTTGGCACTAAAATGCATTTTTGAAAACATGCAATTTTTCCTGATTCAAATAAAATCCAAATAAAACTCCAAATAAAACTTGTTTGATTTTTCTTATTAAACCCTCCGTATTTCTTATTTTTGGGAGAGTCATTTTACTCCCTCTCTCATATATTTATGATAGAAATACTTGAAGATGAAATAAATAAAATCAAACGATCCTATTTTCAGAATTTGAGAAACCTCAAATATGAAAATTTAGAAATCCCCAACTCTCTCCGAGGGTCCTTGAGTTGCTTAGGATTTTCTCGGATCGCCAAAAGCAAGAAAATATGATATGCATGATGATATAATTTATAACATTCCAAATTGAAAATTTGGGATGTTACATGAGGTGTTAAAGAGTTCGTCGTAAAGAGTTATATCGATCCAAGCTTTAACACCGATCTGGATGACTCTGAGTCTCGATTTGGATGCATATTGGAAGTGGGAGCAATTAGCTAGAGTAGCTCCATGCAGAGCATTGTAGACATAGAAATTTGCGAAATACATACGGATTTGAATGTGTTAGACCCGTTGACTAAATTTCTCTCACAAGAGAAACATGATCATACCTTATTACTCTTGGGTGTTAATCACATAGCGATGTGAACTAGATTATTGACTCTAGTAAACCCTTTGGGTGTTGGTCACATGGCGATGTTAACTATGGGTGTTATTCACATAACGATGTGAACTATCGATATTAAATCACATGGAGATGTGAACTAGATTATTGACTCTAGTGCAAGTGAGAGACTGAAGGAAATATGCCCTAGAGGCAATAATAAAGTTATTATTTATTTCCTTATATCATGATAAATGTTTATTATTCATGCTAGAATTGTATTAAATAGAAACTTAGTACATGTGTGAATACATAGACAAAACAGAGTCTCCCTAGTACGCCTCTACTAGACTAGCTGATTGATCAAAGATGGTTATGTTTCCTAGCCATAGACATGAGTTGTCATTTGATATGTGAGGCTGCCGTCGTCGCAGAATAACAGGGGGTGTGGGTGAGTAGAGGGATGACCTGGCCAGCGGTGGGAGTAGTAGGGGGTGGTGAGGCCTCCGTGACATCGCAGCCGGCCACGGGAGGCATGAGCACGAGGCACGACCGGCGCTGGTTTGGGCGGCTGGAGCAAGAAGACCAGAGGTTGAAGAAGCACTACGGCCGTTGGATGGACATCGTACGGTCACTCGAGCTATAATCGTGCATATTGACTAAGTTGACAAAGCCCTCTGTCCCCATCAACTTAGTTGGCCCACAAGTCAGCCTCCCACTATACTGGGTCCCAGCTAGCAGGGGGAGTATTTATTTTTTTGTTCGTAATAAGGAGGCACTTCCTTGCGTGCAAAGATATAGCTGGTGGGTCCGAGCTGTCAGCGGCGGTAACATTTTTTCGCGAAATACAGAGGCCCTTTCGGTGGGTCCCAGATGTCAAGTGGAGGAATCATTATTTTGCGCGTAATAAGGAGGCATTTCCTTGCTTGCGACCGTGGACCCAGCTCTCAGCCTCTCCATGTACAGTGCACTTCAGATGCATGTCGGTCATTGACCACGTTGACCAGGCCGCATCGAGAGCACCAGGGCGGTGGACGACGGTGAGGCCTAGGAAGGGAACGACATGAAGCCAGGGAAGACTCGGCATTTTTTCCCACGCGGAGGGGAGTACGTCTGTATGAGGGTTTACTGGTTTGTCTGCCGTTGCCGGAGAATAACAGCAGGTGTGGGTGAGTAGAGGGATGGCTAGGCCAGCGATGGGAGTACGGTTGGGCGGTGAGGCCTGCGCGGCAGCACAGCCGGCCGCGGGGAGGAGAGAGCAGGCAGTCCCGCCGGCGCTTCTTTGAGCGCCTGGAGCAGGAAGAGTAGAGATTGAAGAAGCACGACGGCCGTTGGATGGACATCCAACAGTCACTGCTTGTGCGTCAACCTTTGTTTTAGGAAAGCCTCAAATCTGTGGGAAACATCATACAACCCAGCTGCCATTATTTCTAATAATTTACAGCCCATTTGCTAATTCTTAAGGTTTTTTGGAGCCCATATTCTTTTTGTTAGCATTACAACCCATGTTGTGGCCACGGTTAAAAAACTATACAAAATTTTGCATATTTCGGTGCGGTCCGAACTGTTTTTAATCCCGAAATTTCGAGTCACGTTCAAACTGATTTAAAAAATAAATATATATCAATATAAAATCCAACAAATTGTCCACACATAAAAATCAATGCAATTTAAAATCTTGAAATGAAAAAAGGAAATTTGAAACTAATTGCCGGTTTGATGTGTTTTAAAAATGTACAACCCATTTCTCATTACTGTTAGACCATTTTCTCGGCCAGCCGAATGAAAGCTCTCCTCGTCTTGAAAATTGCAGCCCAACAGGCCTGAGAAAGCAACTTACTTGGCAAATCACAAAAAAAACTGGGCTGTGGCAGTGGACCCAGCTGTCAGCCTCTCCACATATAGTTCTCTTCCGATGGAAGTCGGTCGTTGACCACATTGACTACGCTGTGCCAAGAGCACCAAGGCGGTGGACGACGACGAGGCCTAGGAAGGGGACGACGCGGAGCCGGGGAAGACGCGACAGTGGATACCCACCGGAGAGGAGTACGAGTGTTCACTGGTTCGGCTGCGGAGTGAGGCTGTCGTCGCCGCAGGGCCTGGCTAGCGGTGGGAGTAGTAGGGGCGATGAGGCCTCAACGGTAGCACAACTGGCCACTGAAGGCAGGAGCAGGCGGTCTCGCCGGCGCTGGTTTGGGCGGCTGGTGCAAAAAGAGCAGCGATTGAAGAAGCAGCAGGACCATTCGATTCAAATCCAACGGTTACTGCTGCTAGAATCGTTTGTTGACTAAGTTGACAAGCCATGCGTACGCGTCAACTTAGTAGGCCCACAGCTCAGCCTCCCAACCGGTGCGCCCTAGATGTCAGTGGGAGGAATCATTTTTTCGCGTAATAAGGAGGCAGTTCATTGCGTGCGGCCAGGCCAGCGGAGGGAGTAGGGTGGGCCGGGGAAGCCGGCGCGGCATCACAGCGGGCCACAAGAGGTGGGAGCAGGCAGTCTCGCCGGCGCTAGTTTAGGCGGCTGGAGCAGGGAGATCAGAGATTGAAGAAGCACGTCGGCCGTTGGATGGACATCCAACATTCACTACTGCTAGAATCGTGTGTTGACTGACAAAGCCTTGCGTAAACAAGCTAGCCTCGAAATCTGTGGGGTGTACAACCCATTTGCTATTATTTTTATATTTTTTACTCATTTTCTAATTCATATGGAATTTATTTTAGCCCGTTTTCCATTTTTATAATTGCTGCCCATTTTCTGGTCAGTACCAGGGTTAAAAAAATTAACTAAATATGTGGGAAATTTTGAAAATTCGCAATTTTTTGCTAGGGATCAAAATATTCTTAATCCAAAAATTAGTAGCCATACTAAAACAAATTTAAAAATAAACTAGTACTATGTCATGTTAAATCTAATGAAATGCGTATAAGATATCAGTGAAGAACAAAAACAAAAAAAGAAACTAATATCCCATTTGCTATATTTTTTTTTGGAATTTTCAACCCCTTTTGATATTAATTTTAACAGACACTGACCATACTCTTTGGCCAGGCCGGAATGCATCCCTCCTCGTCTTGAAAGAATTGCAGCCTAGTAAGTCGGAGAAAACAAATAGGCCTAGCTTGGGTATTCTTCAAAAAGAAATACTGGGCTACCTATTTTCCCAAAGAAAAAACTACTCGGCTGGTCATGTTGTTAGACGGGCCACAGAGACCGCACAACCCAGTTTATAGCCTGCTCCTCTGAATTACTTATTTATGTTTAGGGGACCATGAGCATGTACCTGGGCCGAATTCATGTGAGAGCCTCCCTTCCAGTTAATTACGGGCTTCTCTATTGGACCTTCATCAGTGGGCTGCATGTTATCAGCAAGTGGAAAATGTGTTCCGTACGAAAAATAGTATGCGCTACGTACGGTACGGGGCACTAAAGGATCGAACCGTGCAACGACTTCCAAAACATTGTGTTTGTCGTTCTAACAACACATTTGTTCAACCAACAGACGAAATATTCTACTGATTGTACATTGAAAACAGCAGCAGCAGCAACCAGGGCTGGGGGTGCAACAGAAGCAGTAAGCAGGCCAGAAGAGTGAAGACGCAGCTCTCTCTTCTAAACCAAACATCAGCAGTCATTACAAAAGGGCTACCAAAAAAAGAACAAGTGTATGCATCAAACTAAATAAAGATCCTACTACACAAGTGTACGCATCTAACTAATTGGCTCAGTTAGACGTTACTATTTATTAAGCTGTAGAGATTGGCTGACGGCTTGAACCAGATGGGTGCCTAACGGGGGAAACTCCAGCCAGCAGGTCGAAGTCTGATACTTGCGACCCTCTCTCCTACTTTGGGCTGCAGAGCGTGGCGGCAAATATCAGGGTATGGTGCATGCAGAGATGCATGGTATGCTGTGTACACATAGTTTTGCCTGATGAACAAAACCGGGCTACCATCATGATCCTTGCCGTCGGTTATCTCCTGGTTAATCGGATAATTCAGTCTGACAAACAGAGAGTGTGTACCAAGGCTACTTACCAACCTCCAGACAAAAAATCTTGAAGGCCCAAAGAAGCTGGGATCCTAGTCAAAGACCTTGCAGTGACTGTGATTGTATTCCGCGAAACAACACGTCCGGTACGTGCGAATGATCATCAATCGTTCGCCATCGTCTGATCGAGCTAGGAACCACCTGCAACTACCATGTCGCTTTTCTTTGAAAGATTCTGGGATTAGGAAGAGTAGGGACACCAGGCGGCGTACAACATCATATCAAGTTGGAGTCAAATAACCCTCAAAAAAAGTTGGAGTCAAATGAAAAAGGGCTCTTGATGTAGTCAATCTTAAGAACAACATGTTATGAGCATGAATATTTTTTCAGTAAATGTTGACAGTAATATAAGCAAGCCATCATGATATCATAGGAAAGTAACATACTACTGTAACAACCATTTGTAGCGATGACTAGAGTAGGCCAGCAATATGTCCAGCCATAGAAGGAGTCGACAACGTAAATGAAGCCCTTGTGTTCAATGGCATCAGAGAACCATGGAGGATGTATGATCCTGCGATGGACGTGCAGATTTATCCACTTACCGCAGTGACTTGTCAGATAGGCGAGACCGCGGTTGAAGAACACAATTAGCCTGAAGTCTTTATAATTCGCAGATCACTACTGGCCCTTGGAGAATAACATCAAGTACGAGACGTGCTACCCGTTCACCGTGCCGGAGTCACTGGAGGATCAGCGCCGCCTGCTAGTCTCGAAGGAGGACGGCAGTGTCTTCCTCTTGATCATGGGCACCGGCGAGGCCCGCGCAGGCCACCGCCACATCTCTGTAGTGTGCGTCAGGGGCGACGCCGCTGACCCTGGCACTGACACGAGGCCGATGTATGGGTGCGTGCTCACTATTACTACCCCTCGGAGGTACGTGGGTGGTGACACTGGCTACGTCAAGCTGGCTTGGACTCTGCCGAGCTGGGACCTTCCCGCATGGAGGACGCACGGTATTATTTGACCCCCCAACAATGTGCACGGGGACTCCAAGGAGGTTCACCTGGACATCTGCATTATCAAGTTAAATGTTGCTCATTAGTCTTCGCTCAATGTAATCCACTATCTAAGCATGTGGAGACTTCCATGCATGATCTTGCTCTATTGGAGTATCGCGCATGAATAAAAGTGCATCCATGTATGGTTTAGTATAGAATCTTCCATGTATGAATTTTTACTACAGTACTGGTGAAAGACTTATGATCAACCATTTCTTACATATCCTCTGCCCCCTTCCAAGTCATCCTGATTTAATCCCCCCATCTAGGTGTATAAGGGCATGGTTAATACTTAAATAGTATAGCCAACTGTTGACTATAAGAAAGTGCCATGTCATCTGTAGCCAACATGTATAATAATGGATAATCAAAAACTAATTCTTGAAGATCATTTCCTGCAAAGCACAATAAGAGTTATTTCTTCAGAAGTTTTGGATGCAGGTTGAACAGTTGAACGCTTTTGTTTGCAAAAGATACATTTTTATCTATTTCACCCGTATGTTTGTGAGCTCTAGAGATGAAATAATATGCGAACAAACCTATCGATACTGTTACACATGAGATGACCCCCACATCCTTTGTCAAAATAAACAACTCCCCGATCAATGCATTTCACTCTTCCGTGCAACGCATGGGCACCTTACTATAGATTAGTACGACCAAAAATTGAAGTAACATTATATATAGTATGATAAATGATGATGCATGTCACCTAAAATTATATCATTGAAAACTATGTTCAAATACAAATCCAACGATATTGTTTTTGTTGACATGCACTAACATTTTGTCAGTTAAATCTCCAGTCAAATTCAATGGGGGATAAACCACGACCGATGTAGTAGTACTAGTGTAGAGGGCGGCGCTGCACGGGAGTCTCACCCCGCTCGTGGCGCAGTAGTAAAGCCGTCATATCACAAAACCCAACCACTCCTAGTAATAAGTGACCTGGTAAAATAAACGGACAAGCAACCATCACATCCCTCCGTCTTTTTTGCATTTCATCTCTCTGCATTTACTTTCTCCGGTTCATCTCGCATGCTCGATCCCTAGCTACTACTCCTAGTATCCCTAGCCACTACTCCTAGGGCCAGTTCTTTTGGCGGCTTCCCGAGCTTTTCCCATAAGACTAGTCACAGTGGAGAGTAACATTAAGGCGCCTCACTCATTTATTTGGGCTTCTAAACTAGTGCTACTAGTAGTACCTCCGTCCTGGTTTATTCCTCACCATTGTAATTTGTGCTAAATTTTGACCAAAGATTTAACTGATAAAATGTTAGTGCATGTGGCATGCACTAACATTTCATTAGTTAAATTTATGATCAAAATTTGACATAGATTACAATGGGGACCAATAAACCAGGACGGATGTACTTAGTAGTTATGGGATTACTAATCTAGAAGCCTAAAAGAACTGGCCTCTGGTACTCCTACTAGTAGTACTCCCTCCGTCTAGGTGTGTAAGTCACCTAAGGTTGAGCAGCGTGAACTAGGTGGCTGCCGATTGGAAGAGGCCAAAGAATCAGACCGAAAATTCATCCAATCACCGCGCCACTTTTTTCCTCCTAAACCAAACGGAGATTAGCAATGAATCCCTAATTAATAGGGCTGCCGTTTCAGCCAACCAATGCAGGCCCATTGACGTGCATGCAAACTGGGGTCAATCCCTCCCCTAATCAACATATTCCTTCTCTACATGCATAGGTCGCTCATTCTCTCCCGCATTAACTTCCTCCCCCGCGTGGTTCAGCCAAAAAATTGCTCGCTGATGAACGAGGTAGTGAGGGGAACGAGGACATAATTTAATACATTGCACCTAAGTGTTTTGGGAATATCTATTTTTCGTAAGGTGATTTACACACCTAGACGGAGGGAGTAGTACTCAAGTTGGAATTCCAATTTCACGGCACAACTTGTTAGGCAAAAAATTCGATACAGGGTGTAGGAAGCGGTTTGGGAATTTGCATGCCTTTCTGACTAGTGAGATACTCCGTACAAAGTACGACAGAGAAATAACCACAGAGAAGGAAGCTAAAAGTAAACAATCGAACAAGCATTTTTGCATTTGTTTTGCATTTAATCGTTTCACAAGCTTGACTAGTGCTGTTTTTCTACTTTTACAAAAACCGCACCGTAGTGTTAAAACATGCATTTGCATGTACATAAGTAATAGTAGTACTCCCTCCGTCTAGGTGTATAAGTCTTCCCTCTTTCTTGGTCACGGTGCACAACCAAAGATGACTTATTGACCTGGACGGAGGGAGTAGCACAGTCTGCAAGCATATATAGAGAGACGTGTAGTGCGATAGTATATAGTAAAGTTTGTGCTATATGCACGTACTTACAAAATGCGTACGAATACACAAGATTTCCAAACTTTCCCTTTTACATACTTAATTAAGGACGCTAATAATTCCTGAACGTTCGGGATTTATCATTTGCTTCCCAAAACTAATGAGATCGCCTTACGAAACAAAAATTATACTCCTACTAAAAGCTACGGTGCTCGTAGGAGCACTTGCGGCGCGCCACGAGTGCCCTGGTGCGAGGCCGTTTCCCAGCGTGCCAACACAATGCCTCTTCCTTAGCCTCGCAACTCGTGAGGTGCTGATTGACAGCTTGCCGGCGGGCAAGCGCGATCTCACCGGTGTGGTGATTCGGCGCCAACAGGTACTCCTCCTGGCTGGAAGCGTGCACCCGATCCACATACCGCCAAGCGTAGATGAGGCGCTTGGGCCCGACTGCACTCAGGGCTTTGGCACGGGCGTCCTCCGCCACCCTCACGGCCCTCGCATGAGCCTTCTGACAAAGAGCCAATTGCCTGACTCTCGCGGACACGACATAGGCATGCCAGGCAGCTTGTCCCGCGGTGCGCTTCTCTTCCTCGGCCTTCTTCTCCGCCTCTATTTGGGCGCGCTCTACTAGAGGCAAAGCCTCCCACAAGGCGACATCCATTTCTTTCCAAATCTCCTCAAGGCAGGGGGCTCGGCGGGCGGCGCGTCATTCTCCTCGTAGCGGGAAGCCGACGCGTCCTCCAACGCGCGTGCTGGCGAGATTGGGAATGCCGACGCGTCCACCTCGACGCGTTGCGGCGAGGAGCGGAATGCCGACGCGTCCCCCTCGACTAGTGGCGGCGAGGAGCGGAACGCCGATGCGTCCTCCGTGACTAGTGGCGGCGAGGAACGGAATGGCGACGCGTGACCATCCGCGTGGTGCAGCGAGGGGCGCCTAAGGCTTGGGAGGGGCGATGCCATGGTGGTCGACGTGAGAGGGAGGGGAAGGAAATAGCGATGAACGTGAGCGTTCTTCCGAATGTCGTGGGAGGCGCAGTATTTATAGCGAGCAATGGCACACCTACGTAATATATGGACTGAGCTGCACTGACTTAATTGCAGGTCCAGTTGCTTCACTGACATGTGGGCCAGACCCCTGTTGGGCCCATATGTCAGTGACCCAATGCACCTGAAGTTAAGTAACTGAAGCAGCGTCCCGGGTGGAGTGGTGGGACCGCCGAAGGGAGAAGGAGAGTCTGGCAGGCATATTGTTTCCACACATGGAGAGGAAAAGATTTGGAGACGAACGGGCACCCTGCAGGTATGGGGAACGGTGCATAAAGTCTCATCTTGCATGCCGGGCTAGGTATAGTCTCAAGTCATTAAAAACATACACCCCCACACATGTTCATCTTTCAAGGTGCATTAAATTATTGCATGCGATGGTTAAGGCTGGCCATAATGATGGTATCTTAGCTGGTACTCCCTCCGATCCTTTATACTCCGTGCATAACTTTTTTTTCTTTTTTCAAATGCTCTGTGCGATCCCCTTGAGTAGCACACCTTTCCCAGCCTGCCCCTGCCTTTCCGCTTCGCTAGCAATTAATCTCCTTAATTGGCGCAACTTCCTAGTTTGCATGCAGAGACATAAGCGGAGGAGAGAGAGATTACGTGTGACATGCATGGAGGGATTCGAGGCGACTAGTACTCTAATCCACACAAAAGCAGGGGCAAACTTGTCCAGAAAATTTCAAACGGTCCTCTCCTTGGTATGCGAGCTACGAGTTATGCGTAAAGTAAAAAGAAACGGAGGGAGTATCATGCACACGGGAATAGCAAATAAGCCGGCATGGTGTGCGAACATGCCGAAGGTTGTGGGAGGCGCGACGGTTGACGGAATTAATTGAAGTTACACACAAGTCGGCATGGCGTGCGAACAGGCAGAAGCTATACCGTCAGGCCTACGATATGGGTCTAGTAGACATTACATCTAGTGGGTCCCGCATAGTTCTCGAGAACTCTTTGGGGGCTTGCAGCCGTTTATCCACCGGGCAAGCCAGCAACCCCATGCCGTTCACACACCCTACTCATCCCCGTCTTCTACTAGTACAATACCTTACAACAGTTCGCTCCCAGTCGTCCCGTCAATTCTAACCCTCCTCCCAAATCCATGGCGTTCCAAATCTCCATGATCGGCGGTGAGTACAAGGTTAGAACCACCACCGGCGATGAGTTCGACGTCATCTACGCCCGTTCTTCTGCAATGATGAAAGAATGCCTTGCTCGCTTCAAACGCATGTTCAAAAACTCAAATGATGAGTGGGTCACTGGGCTAGATATTGAGTACACCACAGTCCTGGGAAGCGAGAAGAAACTAAATGAGGCAAAGAAGAAGAAGAAGCCCGCCGTGATCCAGGTTTGCGTGCATGACTTATGCTTGGTCTACCACATATGCCATGCCGACATTGAGTGCGAGGAATTTAAGAAGTTCCTCAAGGGCGACTGAGTCAAATTCGTTACTGTAGACTTTAGGAACGACAAGGAAATCATGGGTCGGATATGCCTCGTTGTAGGCCAGCCCTTCGATCTCTATAAGGAGAGCCTGGTGTCCTCCTCTCAGCCTTCAATGCTGACCCTGGCAACAACCATGATTGATCGTTCGTATGCTAAACTGAAGAAACCTCACCACAAGTTTCATCATGCATGGGAGTCGAAGACATTAGATGAAGATCACATCCTGTATGCAGCAATGGATGCCTACCTTTGTTTAAATATCTACAAGGGTTGGATGAAGAAGCAGAGCCTAGTGTCCGGTTCAAGCAAAGAAGCGTCGGTGAAGAGGAAGAGGAAGAGGACGAGGACGAAGTCGAGGACGTGGACTCGGACTCCGAGTAGGTGGCAGTGCCGTCGCTCATGCTGGTTCTACTGCAGTGTCAAGCGGACTAGTTGCTTAGTTTATTTTCAAGGGTGTGTTGTGCCGAGGCCCCAGCAGTACTATGTTTATGTTCTTTCTCGTTATTTGAACTCTTTAGTACGTACAGTAGTACTAGTACTATGTCTTACTACTGTTCTTCTTGCAGTTGGTACTACTGCTCGTATCTTCGTGTTCCTGCTATAGTTAATACGGTCGTACTAGTAGTATAATTTGGGTCAGTCGATTTGTGAAAGAAGTTCGATGGAGTGAAGGAAGAAGACGACAGGGTGCCCATGATCTATCTTATGAGTGTTGGGTGTGGAATGCAGTTCACCGGAAAAAAATGGATCATGCCCGGGGTTAAACGGATGGCGGGGGTGGGTGGGGGGGGAGCATGGCGGTGGCAGGCGGTTCAGGGGAGGGCGCGGCGGCGGCGGCAGGCGGTTAGGCGTGTGGCGGGCGGAGAAGATGAACCGTGCATCTATTTCGGAGGTTGAAGAAGCCCTTCTAGACATCCATGTTGCATCAAACGGCTCACAAGAGTCGACTGACCCAAATTGCTCCTTCAGATTACAGGATCCACATGACCTTCAAGGTCTCGAAGGTAGATTCCGCGTCCGCACCCAGTTTGCGGGCTCGACGCACGCGCGACCAGCTTCCGCCGCGACGGCCACCATGCGCGCCTCCTCCGCGCGGGCGGAGACGACAATGACACGCTAGTTCCTCCTCGCCAGCGTGCTGGAGCACGTGCTCGTCCCCCTCTTCGTACGCTGCGTGCATAGACGTGGCTCCACTAGCTGCTCGCGTGCTTGGCAGCGCGGCGGCATTGCAAGGAGGGACTGCAGATGACGTGAGCGGGCGAGCCTTCGGCTTGGCGGCGACAGAGCGGTGATGGGCGAGAAATTGTTGGCCGGAGCAGGCGGGCACCGTCATGCGCAACAGCGGCGGCGGCATATTAATGAGTGCGCGTATGGGAGCTTAGTTTAGTTTTATACAAGGTTTGTCAAACTTAAAAGAAAATTGTACTAGTACACGTAAACATTAGACTTAGGCAGCACTTTTATTAGTTACCACAACCACGATACGGAATCCCGTGCAAGCGCGTGAACCGCGGCTGCGCGGTCGATCGAACGGTGCGTCACCGTGTCGCGCTCGAAGGACATCCATCGAACCTTTTTGTGTGTGTGAAAACAATCCTCGATATTACTCAATTTTTTTCGGGAAAAGTTATTGATGCTACAATATTTCCATATATTTGAATTTAGGTCAAGTTCGTGTTTATTTGGATTTGGACGTTTTAGGTGCGCCCTAGTTTTTTTTAATACTGATTTTGTGTGTGTGTGACTGAGAGAGAACGTGTGTATGTGTCCATATGTGTGTTGTGGCGGAATGGCAATGGGGAGACGGTGTGCGTGTGATAGAGACATACAGAGGTGTGAATGTGCAAATGATCATGCATGAGTGAGACATAGACAGATGCCGGTGCGTTGTGTATACATGAGAGAACGGTCTTCCATTTTACTTCTGTGTGAGAGAGAGAGAGGGAGAGAGGGGAGCATTCGTAACACAACAACCATCTCTCTCGATTCGTCTGTCCCTCACACAATCGCATGTAACACATGCATCAACGTGCACATTTTGACACCCTCACCCGGCCCCTGCCCATCTCAAGGCCCGCACATTGCTCTCTATCTCGCACGCACAATCTCTTCATGAATACCCTGTTTAGCAAGTAGTTTTCCATCACATACACACACATTTATCTCCTTAGGTTTGTTTTC
>LR738711.1:285255262-285286724 GCA_902687465.1 Secale cereale
CACACACACACACACACCCGAGCACACAATTCATCCCCATCCAAGGTTATATGGTGACCACTATTGCTTTTGCTTCTCTGCACCCCCAGCATGCACAACACCTCAATCTTCAAAGAGGGCATCGAGGAGATCGAAGACGGCGACCACACTGCACTAGAGAATGCGGGGCCATTTGGAAGCAGGATGATGTGACGACGGCTGACTGACTCCTCCCCCCACCCTCTCTCCCCCGCACAAATTTATCAATCCCTCAACCCATGAGTTCCCCCTCTCGTCCATGTTTTTCTAGCTCTCTCATCAAACCTGTTGTCTCTTCTCCTTCCACGTGTACAGAATCTGGATGCACACGCATCTCACGTATATTACATGTCTCCATATTTCTCACAGACGTAACTTCTTCCTCTCTCTTCCTCTCTCTAGCTATCTCCCTCTCTCTATTTCGTTAGGTTTGTCTCCTACTCTCTCGTCCACATACATACAATCTTTCCCGCCCTATCTGCTCCATCTTCGCAAGCTCTCTCTGCACGTTTCATTCACACATTGGGATATGTTGAAAATGTTGCTTTTATAATGGCTGATGTAGAGTTATTGTTGGTTTTGTTGCATCCTAAAAAGTAATAACTATGAAATGCATTTTGATTGTCATTTGACTGGGATTATGCGAGTTTGAGCATGTTGTGAAGTACTATAGACCTCGTATACATCTTGGATTTCTACAATGATTGTAACTATTGAATTGTATAGACCATTACATTCGAAGTCAGTAGCCTAATATATTTATTTCACAATTTCAACAAATGATTAATTCACTACATACTAGGAAAACAAATGTGTACACCCTCCGTTTTTATTTATGTCTGCGTATTAGCATTGGTCAAAGTCAAGTTTTGTAAACTCTCAACAAGTTTATAACAAAAAATATTAACATATACAATAACAAATAAATACCATTAGATTCATTATTGAATGTACTTTCACATCATACATATCTGTTATTTTCGTAGGGGGCTATTTTCGTAGCTTCAGGTTCACCCTACCCAGCAAACCCCACCCCGGCACCCAGAGTAGTACACTTGAATACTCCCCATTTTCTATCCCCACTGCAAAATAGACTTCTCCACGGCACCACAGCCTTCGTGCTCCTCCCCTTCTACATCGGCGCACTCGTCCACCGCAGCGCATCTGCCTCATCGACGACCTCGTACGCCGCACTGGAGCTGGTCCACCATCATCGTCGTACACGGAGCCTCTTCCCTGGTGCCGTCTTCCACGGTCTCGGATCTGCTTCCCGGAAGCCGACGCCAAGTCCAGAAGCACCACCGTTTTGGACAATGAACAGACTCCCGTTGCCAACCATGACTCACAGAGGCCGCCACGACCATCGTTCTCCTCCTCGATTGGTAATGTGTGTATTGAATCACTTTGCAGTATATGTGCAGTTCCAATTTTGTTCATACCTACCCTTCAAATTTCATGGGTGCTATTGTTCCCGTATAAGTAATTGGTTATAGTCTCCATTGTCCAACAGAATATCAGCTTGTAATTGTGCGTCGCTCCTGTATCGTGCTATGCTTGGGTAGGTATTTCATCTGCAACCAGTAGTGTGGCAAATGATGGATAGTTTTTTAGAAGTAGCAAGATGCCCATGCGTTGCACGCATCAAGATGCATTTGTATGAGTATTTTAGCTTGTGGGAGAAAAGGATGAACAAGGGAATACCTTATTTGCAAATGCGGAGAGGGGTGTGGGTATCTTTTTGTAAAATTGCCACAGTTTTCTTCCTATCCGTCGGATATAAATCGGATGGCCTATATTGCAGGATGGCAGGAACACCATCATCACCAACTCTGTTTTTATAGAAGATTAGGGAAAAAGTAGAGAAAAAATAGAGAGTAGAGAAGTAGAGATAAATATTAAATATAAAATAAATAAAACAGTAGAGAAGAGAGTAGAGATAGCAGAGACGTCGGGAAAGGATTGCGCGCGCGCGGGAAAAAGCGGCCGGGCGTGCGCTAGTTTTGGCGCGCGGCGTCTGGCGTGCTTTATAAAATCCAACACCCTCCCACCGCTCTGTGCCTTGCAACCGCTCTCTCCCCGCTCTGTGCCTCGCCACCGCTCTCTCCCCGCTCTTTCTCGCCTCGTCGCCGCAGCGCCACCATTCCGCCGCGTCGCCGGGAAACTTGGGGATACCGCGGCGTCCACGCACGCCCCTCCGGCAGCTTCTCCGCCAAGATCCGGTTCCGCGGGATGCACCTCGGCCTCGGCAATTTTGACACCGCCAATGAGCCCCCTGCGCATACGACGCGGCGGCGTGACGCCTCCGGTGGCCTCATAGAACATTGAACTTCCCCAACGCGCCGACGCGCGAGCGGGCACAGGAGCTTGCACCTCTGCCGCGGCTTATCACCGACGAGGATCGTCGTGACAACTGGAGGCAGGAGCACCGTCTCGGCATCGCCGAGATGGACGAGGAAGCCATGGCGCCGTGGCGCCAACGCTTCCCGCATGACATCATCAACGAGCGCGAGTTCTACGAGCAAAAAGAGGGCGGAGAGGGATAAGAGGAGGGCGGAGCGAGCCGCCTATCGCGAGGACAAGCGTAGGCGAAAAGCGGACGCTCAATTCAACATGAGGCTAGGAGCAGCGTCACCCTGGGAATCCGACGACGATCGGTATCTTCAGGCCTACAGTCAGACGTCGGAGGAGGACATCACCGAGGAGGAGTCGGACGACGAGGAGTAGTTGAATAATCTATTTTTTATCTACCTATGCTGAGAACTATCCTCTACTCGCTATCTCTACTTCTCGACTGTCACACCCTCCATTCTGTGACATTTTATTTGCATCAATGAAGCATGAAAATTTGGACCAGCAAAATTTATTTGGCATAATTTGGCTTTTATTTGGAATTGAGTTTTTCTTCATGTGCTGTTTATGTGCTCATTAAAGTCAACTATTCCCTCTTGTAGAATTCATCTCCATACCCAAAACTTTTGCCCAATGATCATGCCAAGTGTTATATAGTAGTATAGCATTTTCTTACAAAATTAATTTGGCCAAAATGTATTTTATAAATTTAGTTTTCCAAAAACCCCTGAATTGAGACTTGCACTGCAAGTGCTTGCTTTAGGGTGAGAAAATTATTTCAAAAAGCATATTTGAGACCTAGTAGTCATAGGACTCCCAAAAAACCACAAAAGTATAATTTTAAAAGTTATTTTCCTATTTTATTTAAAAGCTTTTTCTTAAGGCCAGAAATGGTCTTTAATAGGGAAAAATTATTTAAGTGTTTCAAAAATATTTGCCAAAATTCAGGGAGACTCATAGGACATATATTGTCCATATATAGGAGTTTCAACACTTGGTCATGTTCAAAACAATGGGCTAATCCCTCTAAAACCCTTTCCGGATATTTCAAGCTTTTGAAATATTTACAAAGGTAATATTCTCCAAAAATTCCAGGGAAATTCTATCATGTCATATATGGCATATTTGATGATCTTGCCAAGTCCCATGCCTTGGGAAGCAAGAAACCATCATCAAAACCCTTCATAACCATTCTGTCCATATTTGAAGTTTGAGCAACTTTACATTGCCAAACTTGTCCAAATGCTCTCAAATTTGGTGCACATGCTAGAATGGCCTAATAAGGCATCTAGACCAAATGGCATAAGATTTGGAGTAGAGAAACTTGATCAGAACACCCCAAAACCCTTTCTGTTCAAATGCAAATTTGAACAACTTTACATTACCAACTTTTTACCTAGAGCTTCAAACTTTGTGGGCATGATCAATACCCCAAATGAGGAAACTACACCAAGTGGTGCATCAAGGGGAGATGATTAGCTTGACTCAAACAAGATGAAGCCATTTCTGTTGATTTCTAGGGTTCACCAAAGTTACATTGGCTAGTTTCTTCAAATAAGCCCAAATTTGGTGAAGCACCCTGTTTTCACATGTAATTCAATCCTGTTAAGTGTCATGGCAAGTGGAGATCATTTGCTTGACCAAACATTGATCAAACACCTTCTGCCAAATTACTAAAACCCTCTTCTTGATCACTTTTACTATTTACCTTGGCCTCAACTTTTTACCACAACTTCATCTGGTTACTAGCTACCTCCAGTAACTCCCCCATGTCCCCAGCTCCATGATTGAGGGGTAAAAACCCTAGTTCACCCTGCTGGACAACCATTTTCTACCAAGTCACCAGCTCCTCTTCTCTCTCACAGCATCTCCAGAGCATCCCAAGCCTTAACCGTAGTGCTTGCATCACCCTGGACCCCCCAGACACGGTGGACGCGTCCAGAGGGCCAATGGCATGCCATGGCATGCGATAAGGGCGCTCCAGAGCGCGCTACAGTGCGCCCACGCACTGTAGCTTCGCCCAATCGCCTGCCCCCGACAGCCTCGAGCTCTCCCCTCGCGCCTCCCAATGCGCCTCGACGTCCGCAGCCTCCACCGATGCTGCCCCCTCCTCCTACGCCCTCTAGTGGCCGTCGCCACACGCGCACCGGCCGCCCGCGACATCCACTCCTCGGCTTCACACGCGCGCGTCGTCTGGAAGCCTCCCCGCTCCTCCTCTCTCCTCTAATGGGCGTAGGGCTCGTCTAGCAACGCCGCAGACACACTCCCGTCGCCTCTCGTGCGCTGTGGCGTCGAGCAGCAGCTCGCCGGCGCACAGGTCCACGGGACCTCGCCGTTCCCCTATATATAGGACCCCCCGAGCCCTCCACTCAGCACCAACGGCCTCTCCTCATCCCCAGCAACACCCCAGCACCACTTGTTCCTCCCCGAAGAGCTTCAGTGCTCGGGATCGACCGGAGCTCCGCCGCGTCGGGCAGCCGGCGATCTCGCAGTACGGGCCTCCTCTGCCCCTCCTTTAGCTCGATTTAGAACCGCCACAGCTCACTGATACTTTCCCCTCCTTTTTCCCCTTCTGCAGCTGCCGGAAATAGGCTAGCCAGCAGCTTCCCGACGACCCTCCGCCGTCCCACCTCGCTGCCGACGAACCCGACCTCCCCGGCGAGCCGCACCACCACCACTACCTCCGCAACTCATCGCTGAACCCATCCCCGCCCTCCGTTGCCGTCGCCATGGCCGGAATCGTCGCCGTGGCCGTGAGGTTGAAGATGACAGGCGGGCCCCGCCTGTCATCCTCACCCCTCTCTCCCTCCCCTCACAGCCGCTGACCGCCGGGCCCCGCCCGTCAGGTTTGAAAGCCTGACGTGCGCGCGCTCGCGCCCGAGTGGCTGGGCTAGATGCCCTGGGCCGTGCACTGTGGCCACTCTGGCCGAGTAGCACATGGCCGTTTCTTTTTGTTCTTTCTGTAATTATTTCAAATAATTTTACAGAAATGAATATTAGTCCAAATGAAATAATTCCAACTCCTAAAATCTTGTAATATTCCAACCTATTTAATGGTGTCACTTTCACACATATCTATGCAACTTTTCTGTTCTGTTCAAATTTAAATTCAAATTTGAGCATTAAACTCCTGTTCAAAAATCCCTAGATTCCATTCTGTTACTCCAAAACTCCAACTAAGAATTTTCTCCATCTTAGTTTTCCCTCTAGTATTTTACAAAAATAAGTTGACATTTTCTGAGCACTTTGATTTTTCTGTTTTATTTGTGGTCTTATTTTTCCGTTGTTATTATGCGGCGTATAGATACCGTATTTGACGAAGTTGCTGAAGAAGGAGAAGGAGAAGGATTTGAAGACTTTGAAGACCAAGCCAATCCAGGCAAGCAGCCCTTTGACCATGATACACTTGTTCTTGGGAACCCGTTTGTTTCTGATGCATGATGGTAGAGTTATGGCGGTGACCTAGTTGGATCACCACATGATGCATGCCTTGCTCTTAATCTTGCTATGTGCTAGATGATGTGCAAATAGTAAGTAGTGATACTTAGTGGTGCATGTGTGATATGAACCTTCGTGGTTGAAATCTTTGCATAAAACCCATCGGGTGCCCCTAATGCCCGAGGGTGATGTTGAGTTAGGTCATCACTTGAGGAAGAAGTGATGTGCCGGTAAATCTTCTGCATGGGTGAAATAATGGATTAGATTTATGTGTGACTACCGTCCCAACCAAATAGGTGCAACCACACTACCCCTTATGGGACGGGGCTTTATTGATTACTTAGGTCGATACTAGCATGGTGACCGCATTACTAGTGACGGGAAGACTTGAGGTCTTTCCCGGGACAGGGTCGTGCTTGGATAGACGACCATGACTGTTTTCACAGGGCACCGGACACACCGTTGGTCCCTTCGGATACGCATGACATTGAAATTAGGGTAAGTCCCATGATCTATTGTTTGTACCCGAGGGCCGTGTACCAACGAGTGGACTCTATGTTAGTGTCGTCTAAGGAAAGATAATGACCGGGTGCTTCCCCCGAGTACTTGAGGTACTGCGGGATCGTGGATGACACGAAGGCTTCCCGGATCTTGTGGGTAAAGTGCGCAACCTCTGCAGAGTGTAAAACTATTCGAATAGCCGTGTCCACGGTCATGGACAGTTGGGTGGTGCTACTTAAACTATGTCCAGAATTTTACTTCATCAGTGAAAGTGTGTGAATGATGAGTCAAGGTGGTGACTTGACTCGATGAGTTGAATCATATTCATGTTGATATCGGTAACCTGTTTTCAAGGTTACATGAACTCGTTGATGCATACACTTGATGGTAGAATATTTATTCTAGCCCATTGCTAGATTGCTCATTATTGTTCAGTTTGCATTGTTATTTTGAACCACATCATGGGTTGCTTGCGAGTACATTCAAAGTACTCATTGGCTTGCCACTGGTTATTTAATTGGCCAGACATGGAGGAACAGGAATTTGAGGAAGAGTTCTTTGGAGATGAACATGCGAACTAGGACGCTATCCCAATCAGAATGCCTGTAGGGTTAAGGCAGATGGCATGGGTTCTACCTATCATCGAAGACTGCCGCTATTTGAGTTATTTGCTATTCAGCCCGTGAGGCTTTATCTATGTAAGACCTGGCCATAATGGCCTTAATTTGTGTAAGACGACATGTATGGATGTAAGACTCTTGTTATTCAGCTTCTGTGTGTTCAGTGAGCATTGATCTCTGGGATCACTGTACACGTGCACTCGGTGATCTCGGCTTCTAAGTCGGGGTCCCGGGAGAGCTGGTATCAGAGCCATCCTGACTGTAGGAAGCCTTAGTTAGCATGGGCGTTAGTTAGATGAGACCCTTTTTCAAAAAAACCTTCTGAACCTCTCTTCTTTTCTAAACCTGAGATTTCATCAGCTTATTAACCCCTCCTATTCCACCTTTGTAGATGGCCGCTGTACCCGAAGAGCACCTGACCACTGGGTTTCCCTTGCTTCTCGAGGATAGCCTCCAGGAGTGTCAGTTCCACCGAGCGCCCATCCTCACCTACCTTGAGCATTGGGTTAGCGACACTGAGGTGGAGTACCATGTGTAAGTGATCGTGAAGGCAAACGATCCTCCCACAAGTTGGTTCTTCGAGGGACCCCAGATGGCAACACTACCACTCGCTGTCGAGGCTGCTGCACTCAAGGCACTAACCCGTCTCCGCGAGCTTCTTCCGGAGATGGCAGCCAAGATGACAACCCGCTTCTTACCTTACCGGAAGGAAGGTGAAGATGAAAGCAACACACTAGCCCCTCCACTGAAGGAAGGACTCTCGCTTCGGTTCCAGACCTACTTCAGTCTATGTGCCGACAGCTTGGTACAAGACTTGGCCTCGGAATCGATGAAGCTTCGAGAAGAACTTCACAAGACCAAGGCACTTCTTCGTCGAGCTCAAGAGAAGACAAATAGGATCAAGAAGGAAGGAGCACCTTCCGGACAGTCCGCTATCGCATATCGAGGCGGAAGGCCCTCCGAGGATGTATCTTCCAAGAATGAAGAACCACCTCGGCGACGCCGGATGACGGCAAGGGAATATCGCAAGCTTTTCCCTGCACCACCGACGAAGCACCGTCGTATCCAACTCCTCCACTCCTCCACACCCTCAAGTGACAAGGGGGCCCAGACGGATGAAGACAAGGAGGAAGACCCAGAAGAGCCGGAATACGCGACCGAGCATTCCGCCGCTTAGGCATTATTCGCTACTCGGATATGCCAGTTGTGATCTCTACGGTAGGATAGGTCGTGTAACCCCCATGCGCAGTCGAGTCCTTGTATGGTTCATATGAAACCATCTAGTATTTGCTTTTGTTGTGTCTGGATGTATGTCGTATTCTTCCTTCGGGAATGTGTAAACGACTGCATCACCCATTTGGATTTTAATAGAGGTGTTTTGGCCTTTCGGCCTTTGCATGGTTTGATTAGTGTCACACCCACCCCCTTACTAGGCACCCATCTATCTTTCTTTACCTCTTCCAAGTCATGAGACCTTTTACAGCTCCAACAGGATGCCTGTTGTAACTCGTACTGGTACCTCTACCCAGCAGACTGAAGCCAGAGCATCCGCTTAGTCAGAGGCAGGCCACGACCAAACCAACGACCAAGCTCCACCACCACCACCTCCTCCGAACATGGACATGGCTCAGCTTCTCCAAGCCTTCCGAGAGGAACGCCAAGCCAACACTGCAGCCCTGCAGCTGATTGCTCAAGCTGTCACCAACAACTGCCAGCCGGCGGGGAATGGCAATGGATGTTCCATGTTGGCAGAGTTCAAGAAGCATGCACCGCCAACTTTCATCGAGACTGCTAAACCCCTGGATGCAGACGACTGGGTCCGCTCCATTGAGGACATACTGGAACTAGTCGGATGCACCGAAGACCGCGAGAAGGTGGCTTATGCAGCCCACTGCCTCGGGGGGACTGCTAGAGCTTGGTGGGATGGATTCAAGGTCATGCATGCTGAACAAGACATCACTTGGGTCAACTTCAAGGCAGAATTCCGCAAGTCCCACATTCCTTCCGGAATCATGGCTATCAAAAAGCGTGAGTTCCGAGCCCTGAAGCAAGGAAGTAGCACCGTCAAGGAGTACATGCAGAAATTCAGTGTTCTGTCAAGGTATACCCCTGAAGATGTCAGCACTGATGCTGCAAAAAGGGAGCGCTTCATGGATGGCCTCAATCAGACTCTGCAATACTCGCTTGTCGTGTGCGACTGCCCAACCTTCCCTGACCTGGTGAACAAAGCACTTATGCTTGAAGACAAGCGGCATGCTTTGGAAGACACTCGCAAGCGCAAGATGGTCAGTAAGGGAAGTTCCAGCAACCAGAAGCCTCGTCCGTGGTAGTCAGCCCCGGCCAAGCCAACCTATCAGCAACCAAGAGCTCCTGCACCTCGCACCAACTATCAGCCTCAGCAGTATGCCAACCCAAGGCGAGCTTTCAACCCCAATACCAGTGGTGGCAACAAGATCAACAATCCAAACCAAGTCACTTGCTTTGGATGTGGTCAGTCCGGACACATCTCAAGGGTGTGCCCCAACAAGAAGCCAGATGCCCCGCGCCCCAATGCGCAGAACCAAGGACAAGGCCGCGGGATGCCACCAAGGAACCCAGCTCCTCGCAATCCACCTAACCATGGGAAAGGGCGTGTAAATCACGTCACTGCTGAAGAAGCCCAAGAAGACCCGGACGTCGTGCTGGGTACGTTCCTTGTCAACTCAGCACCTGCAACTGTCTTGTTTGATTCTGGAGCAACGCATTCATTTGTCACTCAAAGATTTGCATTAAAAAGTGGCATGACCCCTACACCCCTGAATAACCCTATGGTGGTACAAACCCCCGGAGCAGAGATGAGAGCCAAGATAGGCTATAAGGGAGTCAGTATTACCATTAACGGTGTAGATTTCCTAGCAGACCTCATCATCCTAAGATCGCAAGGCTTGGATGTGATCTTAGGGATGGATTGGCTCAGTAAGCACCAAGGCTTGTTAGACTGTGCCAATCGGACAGTCACTGTGACCAATGACCAAGGAGTCGAAGTCAAGTTTGCTCCCAACTCCTCTTCCGCTCAAGCCGTTCAAGTCAACTGTCTGTCTGAAGTTGGGCTAGAGCAAGTACCGGTGGTATGTGAGTATCCTGATGTCTTTCCGGATGAACTACCGGGAATGCCCCCTGACCGTGACATTGAGTTCATCATCGAGCTCGTGCTCGGAGCAGGACCCATCTATAAGAAGCCTTATAGAATGGGGACGGAAGAATTAGCCGAGTTGAAGAAGCAACTGGAAGAGCAGCTAAGGAAGGGATTTATCCGCCCAAGTGCCTCCCCTTGGGGATCTCCTGTTCTGTTTGTGGCAAAGAGGGACGGTACCATCCGCTTATGCATTGACTATCGTTCCCTCAATGAAGTTACAATCAAGAACAAATATCCACTCCCCAAGATCGAAGACCTGTTTGATCAGCTCAGCGGAGCCAAGGTGTTCTCCAAGATCGACCTCAGATCTGGGTACTACTAGCTGAAGATCAGACCTCAAGATATTCCGAAGACGGCATTCGTAACCAGATATGGCCTGTACGAGTGCACAGTCATGTCCTTTGGGTTAACCAATGCCCCAGCTTACTTCATGTATCTCATGAATAAAGTCTTCATGGAATATTTGGACAAGTTCATTGTTGTCTTCATCGATGACATTCTTGTCTTCTCGAAGTCGGAGGAAGAGCACGAGCAACATCTAAGGATGGTCCTAGATAAGCTTCGGGAGCACCAACTGTATGCCAAATTCAGCAAGTGTGAGTTCTGGCTGCATAAAGTTGGATTCTTAGGTCACGTCTTGACCAAAGAAGGATTGTCAGTTGATCCCGCAAAGATCGAAGCTGTGACCCAATGGCAATCTCCAACGACCGTCAAGGAAGTCAGAAGCTTCCTCAGACTCACGGGGTATTACCGCAAATTCGTGGAAGGATTCTCTAGCATTGCACGGCCAATGACTCAGCTCCTCAAGAAGGACAAGAAGTTCGAGTGGACGCCAAAATGCGAAGAGAGCTTCCAAGAGCTCAAGAAGAGATTGACCACCGCCCCAGTTCTGGCAACACCTGATATTCACAAGGAGTTCGTGATATATTGTGATGCCTCTCGAACCGGATTGGGAAGCGTTCTGATGCAAGAAGGCCGAGTCATAGCATACCTCTCCAGGCAGCTACGACCTCATGAGGAGAACTATGCTACTCACGATCTTGAGTTAGCAGCAGTGGTTCATGCCTTGAAGACATGGCGGCATTACCTCCTAGGGAAACGGTGTGAGATATACACAGACCACAAAAGTCTGAAGTACATTTTCACCCAAAAGGAATTGAACATGAGGCAGCGAAGATGGTTGGAACCCATCAAAGACTATGACCTTAATGTTCAATATCACCCCGGGAAGGCTAACGTGGTGGCTGATGCCTTAAGCAGGACGGCTTGCTCTTTGAATGCAGTTATTCAAGAAAGACAGCCAGCCTTGTTTAAGGAGCTCGAACAATTCAGTTTGGAATTGGTCACCCCTGGATTTCTGGATCATTTGGAAGTCAGACCGACCCTGATGGACGAAGTCAAGAAGGCACAAGATGGACACGCAAGCATTGAAGGCATCAAGAAGAAGATGAAACTAGGCAAGGCTCCAGGATTCTCTGAAGACGAGCACGTGATTGTTTGGTACAAAGGCCGCATCTGCGTACCAAACAACACAGAGCTGAAGAACCTGATCCTGCAAGAAGCCCACGACACTCCGTATTCCATCCACCCCGGAGGAACCAAGATGTATCAAGACTTGAAGGCACGATTCTGGTGGCACGGGATGAAAAGAGAGATTGCAACCTATGTTGCAAAGTGTGATGTGTGCCAAAGGGTCAAGGCTGAATATCAGCGACCCGCTAGATTGCTTCAACCACTCAAGGTTCTTGAGTGGAAGTGGGATAAATTCGGAATGGACTTCATCACTGGATTACCAAGGTCGGATAGAGGACATGACTCTATCTGGGTCATAGTCGATCATTTGACCAAGGTGGCCCATTTCATTCCTGTCAAGACCACTTATGATGGCAACCGGCTGGCAGCTCTCTACATCGACCGAATCGTAAGTCTTCATGGCATTCCCAAGGAGATTGTGTCAGATCGAGGAACCCAGTTCACCTCAAGGTTCTGGAAGAAGTTCCAAGAAGCCTTGGGAACCAAGTTATCCTTCAGCACGGCTTTCCACCCACAGACCGGAGGTCAGACAGAACGAGTCAATAAGATTCTCGAAGATATGCTCCGAGCCTGTGTCTTGGCATATGGAGCCAAGTGGGAAGATTGTCTCCCTTTTGCCGAGTTCTCCTATAACAACAATTACCAGTCGAGCCTTCAGATGGCACCATTTGAGGTGTTGTACGGAGGCAGGTGCCGCACACCCCTCAACTAGTCAGAGACTGGAGAAGGACTAGTCTTTGGACCAGATATTCTCCGCGCAGCAGAAGAGCAAGTCCAACTAGTCAGAGAACGTTTGAAGGCAGCCAAGTCAAGGCAAAAGAGCTATGCTGACACTCACCGTCGGGACATGAGTTTCCATGTCGGGAACCATGTGTACCTGCGGGTAACTCCTCTGAAGGGAACCAAGCGTTTCCACGTCAAGGGGAAGCTCGCACCAAGGTTCATTGGACCCTTTGAGATCACTGCACGACGAGGAGAAGTGGCTTACCAGTTGGAACTACCACCCGAGCTATCCGGTGTGCACAATGTATTCCATGTGTCACAACTTCGGAAATGCCTCCAAGTTCCGGACAAGCCCAATCTCTACAAGGATGTTGATCACCGAGCCATTGATCTGCAGCCTGATTTGACCTACCGCGAGAAGCCCATTTGCATTCTGGACGAAGCAGAACGACGGACGCGAAGCCGTACCATCAAGTAGTTCAAGGTCCAGTGGAGCAACCACACGGAAGCAGAAGCGACCTGGGAACGTGAAGACTATCTTAGATCCGAGTTTCCCGATCTCTTTTAAGACCTAGTTTAGGAATCTCGGGGACGAGATTCTTGTAAGGGGGGTAGGTCTGTCACACCCTCCATTCTGTGACATTTTATTTGCATCAATGAAGCATGAAAATTTGGACCAACAAAATTTATTTGGCATCATTTGGCTTTTATTTGGAATTGAGTTTTTCTTCATGTGCTGTTTATGTGCTCATTAAAGTCAACTATCCCCTCTTGTAGAATTCATCTCCATACCCAAAACTTCTGCCCAATGATCATGCCAAGTGTTATATAGTAGTATAGTATTTTCTTACAAAATTAATTTGGCCAAAATGTATTTTATAAATTTAGTTTTCCAAAAACCTCTGAATTGAGACTTGCACTGCAAGTGCTTGATTTAGGGTGAGAAAATTATTTCAAAAAGCATATTTGAGACCTAGTAGTCATAGGACTCCCAAAAAACCACAAAAGTATAATTTTAAAAGTTATTTTCCTATTTTATTTAAAAGCTTTTTCTTAAGGCCAGAAATGGTCTTTAATAGGGAAAAATTATTTAAGTGTTTCAAAAATATTTGCCAAAATTCAGGGAGACTCATAGGACATATATTGTCCATATATAAGAGTTTCAACATTTGGTCATGTTCAAAATAATGGGCTAATCCCTCTAAAACCCTTTCTGGATATTTCAAGCTTTTGAAATATTTACAAAGGTAATATTCTCCAAAAATTCCAGGGAAATTCGATCATGTCATATATGGCATATTTGATGATCTTGCCAAGTCCCATGCCTTGGGAAGCAAGAAACCATCATCAAAACCCTTCATAACCATTCTGTCCATATTTTAAGTTTGATCAACTTTACATTGCCAAACTTGTCCAAATGCTCTCAAATTTGGTGCACATGCTAGAATGGCCTAATAAGGCATCTAGACCAAATGGCATTAGATTTGGAGTAGAGCAACTTGATCAGAACACCCCAAAACCCTTTCTGTTCAAATGCAAATTTGAACAACTTTACATTACCAACTTTTTACCCGGAGCTTCAAACTTTGTGGGCATGATCAATACCCCAAATGAGAAAACTACACCAAGTGGTGCATCAAGGGGAGATGATTAGCTTGACTCAAACAAGATGAAGCCATTTCTGTTGATTTCTAGGGTTCACCAAAGTTACATTGGCTAGTTTCTTCAAATAAGCCCAAATTTGGTGAAGCACCCTGTTTTCACATGTAATTCAATCCTGTTAAGTGTCATGGCAAGTGGAGATCATTTTCTTGACCAAACATTGATCAAACACCTTCTGCCAAATTACTAAAACCCTCTTCTTGATCACTTTTACTATTTACCTTGGCCTCAACTTTTTACCACAACTTCATCTGGTTACTAGCTACCTCCAGTAACCCCCCCATGTCCCCAGCTCCATGATTGAGGGGTAAAAACCCTAGTTCACCCTGCTGGACAACCATTTTCTACCAAGTCACCAGCTCCTCTTCTCTCTCACAGCATCTCCAGAGCATCCAAAGCCTTAACCGTAGTGCTTGCATCACCCTGGACCCCCCAGACACGGTGGACGCGTCCAGAGGGCCAATGGCATGCCATGGCATGCGATAAGGGCGCTCCAGAGCGCGCTACAGTGCGCCCACGCACTGTAGCTTCGCCCAATCGCCTGCCCCCGATAGCCTCGAGCTCTCCCCTCGCGCCTCCCAACGCGCCTCGACGTCCGCAGCCTCCACCGGTGCTGTCCCCCTCCTCCTGCGCCCTCCAGTGGCCGTCGCCACACGCGCACCGGCCGCCCGCGACGTCCACTCCTCGGCTTCACATGCGCGCGTCGGTTGGAAGCCTCCCCGCTGCTGCTCTCTCCTCTAATGGGCGTAGGGCTCGTCCAGCAACGCCGCAGACACACTCCCGTCGCCTCTCGTGCGCTGTGGCGTCGAGCAGCAGCTCGCCGGCGAACAGGTCCACGGGACCTCGCCGTTCCCCTATATATAGGACCCCCCGAGCCCTCCACTCAGCACCAACGGCCTCTCCTCATCCCCAGCAACACCCCAACACCACTTGTTCCTCCCCGAAGAGCTTCAGTGCTCGGGATCGACCGGAGCTCCGCCGCGTCAGGCAGCCGGCGATCTCGCAGTACGGGCCTCCTCTGCCCCTCCTTTAGCTCGATTTAGAACCGCCACAGCTCACTGATACTTTCCCCTCCTTTTCCCCTTCTGCAGCTGCCGGAAACAGGCTAGCCAGCAGCTTCCCGACGACCCTCCGCCGTCCCACCTCGCTGCCGACGAACCCGACCTCCCCGACGAGCCGCACCACCACCACTACCTCCGCAACTCATCGCTGAACCCATCCCCGCCCTCCGTTGCCGTCGCCGTGGCCGGAATCGTCGCCGGTGAGCTCGCCGTCGCCGTGGCCGTGAGGTTGAAGATGACAGGCGGGCCCCGCCTATCATCCTCACCCCTCTCTCGCTCCCGTCACAGCCGCTGACCGCCGGGCCCCGCCCATCAGGTTTGAAAGCCTGACTTGCGCGCGCTGGCGCCCGAGCGACTGGGCTGGATGCCCTGGGCCGTGCACTGTGGCCACTCTGGCCGAGTAGCACAGGGCCGTTTCTTTTTATTCTTTCTGTAATTATTTCAAATAATTTTATAGAAATGAATATTAGTCCAAATGAAATAATTCCAACTCCTAAAATCTTGTAATATTCCAACCTATTTAGTGGTGTCACTTTCACACATATCTATGAAACTTTTCTGTTATGTTCAAATTTAAATTCAAATTTGAGCATTAAACTCCTGTTCAAAAATCCCTAGATTCCATTCTGTTACTCCAAAACTCCAACTAAGAATTTTCTCCATCTTAGTTTTCCCTCTAGTATTTTACAAAAATAAGTTGACATTTTCTGAGCACTTTGATTTTTCTGTTTTATTTGTGGTCTTATTTTTCCGTTGTTATTATGCGGCGTATAGATACCGTATTTGACGAAGTTGCTGAAGAAGGAGAAGGAGAAGGATTTGAAGACTTTGAAGACCAAGCCAATCCAGGCAAGCAGCCCTTTGACCATGATACACTTGTTCTTCGGAACCCGTTTGTTTCCGATGCTTGATGGTAGAGTTGTGGCGGTGACCTAGTTGGATCACCACATGATGCATGCCTTGCTCTTAATCTTGCTATGTGCTAGATGACGTGCAAATAGTAAGTAGTGATACTTAGTGGTGCATGTGTGATATGAACCTTCGTGGTTGAAATCTTTGCATAAAACCCATCGGGTGCCCCTAATGCCCGAGGGTGATGTTGAGTTAGGTCATCACTTGAGGAAGAAGTGATGTGCCGGTAAATCTTGTGCATGGGTGAAATAATGGATTAGATTTATGTGTGACTACCGTCCCAACCAAACAGGTGCAACCACACTACCCCTTATGGGACGGGGCTTTATTGATTACTTAGGTCGATACTAGCATGGTGCTCGCATTACTAGTGACGGGAAGACTTGAGGTCTTTCCCGGGACGGGGTCGTGCTTGGATAGACGACCATGACTGTTTTCACAGGGCACCGGACACACCGTTGGTCCCTTCGGATACGCGTGACATTGAAATTAGGGCAAGTCCCGTGATCTATTGTTTGTACCCGAGGGCCGTGTACCAACGAGTGGACTCTATGTTAGTGTCGTCTAAGGAAAGATAATGACCGGGTGCTTCCCCCGAGTACTTGAGGTACTGCGGGATCGTGGATGACACGAAGGCTTCTCGGATCTTGTGGGTAAAGTGCGCAACCTCTGCAGAGTGTAAAACTATTCGAATAGCCGTGTCCACGGTCATGGACAGTTGGGTGGTGCTACTTAAACTATGTCCAGAATTTTACTTCATCAGTGAAAGTGTGTGAATGATGAGTCAAGGTGGTGACTTGACTCGATGAGTTGAATCATATTCATGTTGATATCGGTAACCTGTTTTCAAGGTTACATGAACTCGTTGATGCATACACTTGATGGTAGAATATTTATTCTAGCCCATTGCTAGATTGCTCATTATTGTTCAGCTTGCATTGTTATTTTGAACCACATCATGGGTTGCTTGCGAGTACATTCAAAGTACTCATTGGCTTGCCACTGGTTATTTAATTGGCCAGGCATGGAGGAACATGAATTTGAGGAAGAGTTCTTTGGAGACGAACATGCGAACTAGGATGCTATCCCAGTCAGAATGCCTGTAGGGTTAAGGCAGATGGCATGGGTTCTACCTATCATCGAAGACTTCCGCTATTTGAGTTATTTGCTATTCAGCCCGTGAGGCTTTATCTATGTAAGACCTAGCCATAATGGCCTTAATTTTTGTAAGACGACATGTATGGATGTAAGACTCTTGTTATTTAGCTTCTGTGTGTTCATTGAGCATTGATCTCTGGGATCACTGTACACGTGCACTCGGTGATCTCGGCTTCTAAGTCGGGGTCCCGGCATCGACCTCAGCACTGTAAACGCTTTTTTAAAGCGCCGCGCGTTGCGATTCTGTTGGAGATGCTCTAACATGGAAGACGAGTGCTTTAATGTTGCCCACAAGATGCGCGAGTATTACTAGTAGTATATTTTTCTTGCCATGTTGAGATTTTAAAACCACGAGTGCGAACATGCAGAGGAGCAATGAAGACCAAACACGGGATATTGGGGACATCCTCAAGGAGCGTGGCAAGTTAAAGAGGAGCTGCATCGAACCTGTAAAACGAGCTTTGGTAAGTAACACCCTTTCAATTACTTTCGTTTAGCCTCATGTTCTTCGATGTGTATATGTTGTAGTTTCTGTTTCTCTTAAGCCTCGCGTTCTTCGATGTGTCATAAGAAGAGTCTTAATCGTCCTAATGCTTTCGTTTTTAGCTTGATGTAGGAAGTGGGTGTTCTCACCTTGTAGTCTGTTTTTATTTTTTTCCTTTTGAATTCACTTCTCCCAGTTCTGTTTATCTGGCTTCTACTAAATGGATCTGGGTTGCTCTGAGTAATTATCTAAAAAAAAGAAGTAACTTCATGTCAGGATGCAGTTCCTGCGAGGAGGGAAGTATGGTCAACCTTGAGATCATGTTTCGAGACTGAGGCTGGATTACACACAAGGTGCCAGTTCCCTAATAATGTTGGATTAGACACAAGGTGCAAATTCCCAGATGATGTGGATTACACATAAGCCAGGTGGAGTCGTCAGCTGTTCGTGTCCTCGTGGCTCTAGTAAAGGTTGAAATAAAGTGTGCAGCAGCCCTTGAGAATGTAGCTGAGTTCCTGAAGAAGCGAAAAGAGGAATCAGATGCTCTCTTCACCCATGCCAAAGAAGAGATGGAAGAAGCCAGAAATAAGCTAGCAGAGGCAGAGGAGGCTAGGCGTCTCCTGCTATCTAAAACTGTTGTCAATACAAAATTTCCATCATAGTAGATAGGTTCAAATGTTTATCCAGTCAGCATGCCTGTTGTGATGTCCGTGCATCTACTGATGTGGCACAATTTTTTTTCGGGTCATGTAATAAGAGCAATTACTTTCCAAACAATAACAGACGAAGCATTGGACATGGTATAGTTCACGCGCAAGCCCGACCTTCCAAGTTCAACTTCCACGTCAAACTCATATTCACATATATCTCCACATTCATACATAATGTCCACATCCATGATTCACTTAAAAGCCAATTTTTTTTTAGGAGAGTTATGAATAAAGAAAAACCTCTAGTTCCTGCTACAAGTGCGAGCGCAACAAGTCAAGACCATGCGTAATTAATTATATTTTGGTCATTTTTTGTGTTCTAAAATGCCGGCCGGCTCGCGGAAGGACGTGTTGCCGGCACACGCGCGGATTCAATGAAGGCAGGCGGGACAGTCTGAAGCCGGTTGCATGCGGCGAGGAGGCGTGTTCAGCCGAGCCTGCAGCGAGTGGGGCCCTCTTGTCCGATGCGCTGGTTCAATGCCTGCTCTATGAGAGGTCGCATCCGTGTCAGAGCAATCACTCCCTCCAGTCCTTTTTTGTTTGCGTATAAAAAAATCTCGTTTTCCATTCACATTTTACAAGTAAAATTCGTGGACAAACTTTGACCCAAAATAGGATGGGGACTAGTAAACCAGAATGGAGGTAGTAGTTTTTTTTCTAATCAAAGAAGGGTTTCCCCCTTCCGATTTTCATTACTGAAAACCAACATCTAAATCTAAACATAGTATTTGCCCTAGAACTACCAGGTTCAACATCTCGCAACATAAACCCATACAACCATACGCCAAGGAGGTACGTAGTACTATGAATTCCATTTTCGCTCCATACCAATCGTTCTAAAAACTACTTAGTACTTATAACGCGCCATTGAAAATCGGAACTCTTAACCCCGCTAAAAAAATGAAATTTTAAACATGGCTACTCGATCTGTGGCAACTGACGAGCCACCGCCTCCAAGTCGTTCACCTGTGGTCCCGACCATCAACTCCTACGGATGAAATTATCACGTGAGCTGACTATTCCTAGAAAGGTGGGCTCCACCACGTACCCAGTACCCGCGAATGCAGCAATTGTGCATGTCGGCGTCCTGGGAACCAGGGTACCCAGACTTGCCTGTCTACGGGCCGCGACGCGCTCCTACTACGGCCTGGTACGGCCCAACTGATCGACCAGCTGCTCAAGACCCTCGCGAGGGGGCTAGACCTCGCAAGGAGAATGCCATCAAGACCCCCTCAGGAGCAGCCTCGGCTAGGTTGCTCCGGAGGAGCGGAGATCCAAGGCCAAGCCTGCCTCAGGAGGAGGAAGTGACGCGAGTAGTGACGCACCACACCAGCGGGTGCCAGCGCGTGCCAGTGGTGCAGTTGCCGCTTTGGTGCAAAGGAGACAGCGCAGGTGCAGGTTCCCGAGGAGCGGGACAAAGGTTTCCCCTTCGGTGCAACAAGACCGAAGATCGCAAGGACGACAGGGAGGATGTCACCACCGAGCCCACCACCTCGTCACCGCCTGATCCCTTTGCAGGCAAAGGCCACTTTTGTCAGGATAGGAACGTCCTTGTGTTCCTGCTCAAACTGGCCATTGTGGGATCCCTTCCCGCCTAAACATTTCGAGGGAAGAGGACCCTGGCTGCCTATATAAGTAGCTAGGGTCTCCACTATGGAGGCATTCAGATCAGATCGAGAGACTCCGCCCTCACACAATAGAGCAAGAATGCTTGCCTCCTGACCCTCCTAAGCTCTCCTCCTGAGCTCAGGAACCACTGTACTCGTTCATACTGAAGCCCTCCCGAGGCTAATCCACCAAAGCAGGAAGTAGGGTTTTACACCGCAAGGTGGCCTGAACCTGGGTAAATTCGTGTGTGTTTTACTTGTTGTTCGCTTGAATCTCTTCATCAGACGAGGGCGAGACGCTAGGTAGACGTGAGTGGGAGAGATCTTCGTTCACGCCCCTGTCTTCGAACTTCTTGGGTTTGCGGAGCCCGTAATCCGACATTTGGCGCGCCAGGTAGGTGGCGTGTCGAAATCTCGCCTCTCCGACGACCTCGTCCCTCTCTCGTCGTCGACCTCGCTTCGCTGCAATGGTGGACACACGCCGAGCACGCGCCGCCCGCCGCGCCGCCAACGTCGCTCAGACAGCGCCCGCGGGCAACGGTGCACCGCTCCGCCCCAACTCGCCGGTCGCCAACGTCGCCACAGACCCGGCCATCCACGAGCAGTAGGACTCGTCGCTGCCGCTGTCCGTGCGGCGCAATGGCCGCACGGTGACGCCGTCACCCTCGCCGGCCGCGGAGTCGTCCTCACTGATCCGCCGCGGGCCGGTCTACCAGCAGCCCGCGCTACTGATGGAGCGGGAGCTCCTGTGCTACCGCCCGGCGGACGACCTCTACGACGAGTGCTCCACGACATCACCGAGCTCGTCAACGCCGCCGGGGAGGTACCTGCGCCAACTCACTCCTCCCGTCCTCCGTCCCTCATGGCGGGGAACGAGGGCCACGGTGTCCCGGCTCCACCTCCGCTCTACGGCGCCGGCCAGGGGGTCAGGCGCGAGGCTCCGCGGTGTGACCCGCCCCGCAGGGCCCCTGCGCGCAACGAGGAGAGCTGTCAGGTGATTCCGCATCCCCAGGCAGAAGCTCGCGGCCCCCCCGTCCCGTAGCACCAGAACCGCGCACCACAGGAGGTGGTGGCGCCTGCGCCCCAAGAACCAGCACCGTAGGCGTAGGGGCACCTGCAATCATGAGCATGGCTGGATGTCGCGCCTTAGCTCCCGAGCTGTGATGCCTCGTCTGGCCCGGCAAGTTCAAGCCGGACCTACCTCCGCACTATGATGGCACCACCGACCCCACAGAGTTCCTCCAACTCTATGAGCTGAGCATCGAGGCGTCCAACGGCATCGAGCAGGTCATGGCGAACTGGTTCCACATGGCCCTCAAGGATGGCGCCCGCTCCTGGCTCCTGAACCTCCCTGTGGGATCCATCCCCTCCTGGGGGGAGCTTAGTGAGCGTTTTGTCGCCAACTTCCAGGGTACCCGCGACCGAGCCGTGGCGGCCGCAGATCTGCGCCGCGTGAAACAACAGCCTGGGGAGACCCTACAGAAGTACATCCAGCGTTTCAACACCATGCGCCTCAGGATCCCTAGGGTCTCGGACGAGGCCATCATCTCGGCGTTCTCCGACGGTGTCCGCGACATCAGGATGAGGGAGGAGCTCGCCATCCACGAGGATCTGTGCACAACCCTCGAGATGTTCAAGCTCGCGGCAAAGTGCGCCAGGGCGGAGGAAGGACGCCTCTCCCTCCTGGAGCTGCCTGAAGCGGAGGCCGACGACAAAAAGGCCAAGGCCAAGGAAGCAAAACGAAAGGGACCCACCGTGCTGGCTGCGGAGCTAGAAGTAAAGCGTGGTTGCAGCTACAACGACCCCCCCCCCCCAGAGACAACCGTCCATACTGCGTCTTCCATGATGTTCACAACCACAACACCAACGACTGTCAAGAGCTCAGAGCGATCCGCGGCGGGCGCGTCGGGCAGCGCCCTAAGCACCACAACCGTGGCTACGGCCGCGGAGGGGGCCGTGGTGGAGGACGCTAGGACGGGAGGAACTCGTGCCAAGGATGGCATGACCAACCTCATGAAGACCACTGGCAGGAGCAACCTCGTGACGCCCCCTGGCGCGACCAGCCTCGTGAAGGTCTCCCTCAGGGCAACGCAGGTCTGCCTCCGCTGCCACCACCGTCAAGAAAGAACGATGACGACCGCCAGGGAGATGGAGCAGGGGGCTTTTAGGAGCCACATGCGGTTGCATGCATCTTTGGAGGAGCCCATGCTCCGGCTTCCCACCGCATCTTCAAGCAGTTCGCTCGCCAGGTGAATGCGGCGCTTCCCAGGCCTGACGCCGCACGCAACCTAAGGTGGACCAAGCATGTCATCGCCTTCGACCCCAAGGACCAGCTCAAGTGCACCGCAGCCCCAGGCGCTCTCCCGATGCTTTGCACCTCGACCATCAGCAACGTCCTCGTGACTAAGACCCTCATCAACGGCAGAGCAGGGCTCAATGTCCTCTCTCTCCAGACCTTCGAGACGCTCCAGGTCCCCTACGATCAGCTCCACCCGAGCAAGCCATTCCACGGAGTCACGGATGGCTCCACACTCCCGATGGGGCAGGTCCGCCTCCCCATCACCTTCGGTGATCGCGACAACTATCACACGGAGCTCATTGACTTCGACATCGCCAACATCCACCTCCGTACAATGCCATCCTTGGGTATCCTGCCCTCGCCAAGTTCATGGCAGCGACCCATAATGGCTACAACGTCCTCAAGATGCCTGGGAGTGGCGGAGTCATCACAATCGCCTCCGACGAGAAGGTGGAGCCGTCTTCGCCCTGCAGACCGACCCCAAGAAGAAGAAAAACCTGCCCGCCGATGGACCTCAGGACACGGAGGCTCCTGACGGCCCCGTCTCAGGACTCGCGCCTGACAACGAGGCGCCCTCCACCCTCGCATAGGGAGGCGCGCCCGACGCCTCTCTCAGGACGGGCTCGGGGGCTCTCCTCTGGAGCGTCTCTAGTCTGACCAGCGTCTCGAGAGAGGTGTTTGGGCACCACCTACAGGCGTGTCTCGACGCGCATTTTGTGAGCCCAGCGTGGGCCGTATAGCGCCGGGGGCTCAGGACTTCATCGACCAGGTTACCGAGGAACTTCAGTACGCAAGGCTCATATGCGGTGGGCGCAACCGCACGATACCAAGCTCACCTACCCGCAACCCAAGCAACCACTTCCGCGTCCGCATCGACGTCGCAGGCCTCAACCGAGCCGCTTCTTTGGAGCCCTTCTAGCCGATGGCAGTCAGCTGGAGGAGGGCTCTCCCCTGCAGCTAAATTCACATGCTCTTCGGCTTCCGCAATGCAGCCACCATGTTCCAGCGCCTCGCACGACAGGCTTTGGGGGCTCGGGAGGCTCAGTGGCGGGCGGTCCAGACGGAGCGGGAGCCGGACCCCCGTGACCACTGAGGGCCTCCGGAGCCCCTAGGCCTCAGGAGCCCGACGATCCTCAGGGGCGACCCGCACGACTCGCGTCTTCAGCTGCCCCAACTCTTCTTCAACAAGTGTCAGGTGATGTCTCAGGTATTCAATCGAGGGTGCCCCCCGGGCTGCATCATCCTCGAGCTGCTGGGGGCTCACCCCCCGCAGCTATCTCTTTTGCGCATAAATCAAGGCTAGTTGTTTCTTCCTATTTGCATTATCTATATGCTCGGTGTTATCACCGCCACTAAGGTCATGAGCCCTTGCGAGGCCACTCGCGACCGCCCCATGATTAAGGACTGGCACGGCTTTTGTGCTCGGGTCCGTCCCTGCAGAGTCGCTAAATCCAAGGGCTAAGCTTTGTCTCGCGAGCCATTCCCGTGACATCACCTCCCATGGTCCTTGGTGCCTTGTTCTCGCATGGGCTAATCGTGGATGGGTAAGTGGGGGCCCGTGGCATGTGCCTCGCTCACGCGGGAACCGTGCGCCGATTGTTTTTCTTTTGGACTGTTGGATGAGAAGACTGGGCACGGCGTCTGTGCTCGGGTCCGTCCCTGCAACATCGATAAATCCAGCGGCTGAGCTCTGTCTTACGGGACGGTCCCGCTAACGTCACCTCTTGGGGTCGTTGGTGCTGCGGCCTTCTCATGTGATGCCCTCTAGAGATGCACCCGGCGCAGGTCGACACAACGCATCTCTTTTCACATTTTGTAGAAGAAGACTCAGTCGCAACCCGCCAAAGGATAGGGTCTCGTGAGTGATGCGTAAGCTCATGAGAACTTCCTCAGAGTCGTTCAGCTCGTCCTGAGGAGGGCCCATATACACCTGGGCTGTCCTGCCGTGCAAGCCATGTGTCAGGGCGAGGCTGTACACGCCCCGGAGTCTCTCAACGGCGGTCGAGGTATGCGTGGGGCTGGGCCCTGCCGATGCAGAACGTAAAAGGGATCACTTGAACGTCAAGGGGACCCCTGGGCATCGCGACCCAGGGGCCTCACTAGCCACGTAGCCCCTCATTCCTTGAGTCTAGTTATTACGATAACCCCGGTCGCCCGGAGGGCTCAATGGCAATCGAGGTATGCGCGGGGTTGGGCCCTGCCGACGGAGAGCACCTAAGCAAACATGAAAGGAAGCAATCACGGAAATCATCAAGCTCAAGTTATTACAATAATACCAAGTTCTTCAAATTCAAGCGAGTCCTTATGACTCCCCAAGGCACTTGCATTTCTCTCATCTGGACATGAACAGGTCAGGCATCACCATGTGCGTCATCACTAGCCTCTGCCTCATCGGCCGCGGCAGCAGCGACCCGGAGAAAAGCCTCCACCAGTTCCTTGACCTTCGCCTCCAGGACCTCAGCAGCCGTGCCCTCTATGCTCGCGGTCACGGGCTCGAATAGCGAGGCCATGTCAAGAGTGGGATCACGGAGACATAGGTGGCCGCACACCTGCGTCAGGGCCAAGGTAAGGAGCGTGCGACTTTCGACATCTGCTAACTTGCCGATCGCGGTCGTAACCTCGCGCAGGGACTTCCCAAGTGCGGCGAGGAGCCCGGCGGGGCCATCCTCCGGGGTGGCCAGTGGCTTCTCGAACCCTTCCCCGTAAGCAATCTGCAGCGCCGTACGGGTCTCGAGATCGAAGGCGGCGAGGGCCTCGCAGATCACCGCTGCCGAGGCCGCAAGGGCGTCTTCCTTGTCGCGCGCAGCTTGGGTCGCCTTAGCCTGCTCGGCCTCGGGCTTCACCTTCTCCAGGCTCGCGCGATCAGCGAGCTGCTCCTGCTGCAGCCGGGACGTCTCAGCCTTCTGTGCCTTGAGATCCTTCTCCAATCTTTCGAGCTCCAGGGCACGCCTGGTGCCTTCCTCGCGAAGGGCCTCTAGATCGCTCTCCACCTCGTGGCAGCGCTTCTCGAAGGACGCTGCATCGGCCCGCGCGGCGTCGTGTGCCCGCGTGGCTGCCGCGGCTTCCTCTTGACCCTTGGCGGTGACCGCTGAGGCCTGGCTCCAGGAGGCCCGCGCAGACTCATCTGCCAGGAGCCACCCAGAGATCAGGCCTAGGCGTCCTTCCATCACGCGGCCATCACCACCCTGAAGTTTGGCACGAAGCCTACCCAGCGTAGCGGAAGTGGCTTCCAAGGTCTCAGGGCCAGGCTGCATCAGCTTGCGGATGGGTGCCATCGAGATCGGCTGCTTGACCAAGGGCTCAGGGTCTCCAGCTCCCCTCGCTGGAGCAGCCGGACCAGGAGCCGCTGCGGCCTCGCAAACAACAACAATGCTCTCAGGTGACGCCACCACCGCGCGCTCGGTGGCCCGACTGGCCGAGGCGCGCAAAGCTGTGGCACCCTTCTCTGCGGCGACATCAGTGGCAAGTGGAGCGGGGTACCGTGACGTGACCTCCCCCTTCGCCTTCTTCATCACGCCACCCAGGCTGCTGCGCCAAGAGAAGTACGTTAGGAACACAATGACCAAGGAATAATGGGAGATTGCACACTTACTCATCGGAGGCGAGGCACGCCCTCCTCTTCATCAGCAGGTCAGCCGCGACTGCTGGTGCTATGGGCATGCCGGCAGTCCGGATGCTGGCAAGGCGCGAAGCCACGGACTTGGGCGCGGATGCGGTCACCGGTTTCGCTGGCACGACGCTCCTCGGCGGGGTTGCCAAATTGCTCCCTCCGGACGCAACACGCCCGGATCGACACGGAGTGGTTGCCTGGGGCCGTCCGACAGCACCTCCGCCTGGCGCCACTTCCTCAGCGGACACCTCGGAGGTGTCCTCTTCGTCAGCCCGGTCCTCGTCGCCCAGGGTTTCCTCCGAGTCCTCCTCCCCGTCGCTCCCCTCCTCGACACCGGATGACACGTCGACCGTGGGCGGAGCAGCCATGGGCACCCCGAAACTTGACACGGCCTTCAGTAGCTCGGCCTTGTCAGGACGGCTGTACAGCGGCAGGTGGGCCCCCGAGAGGTCCTCAGGAACTATTCCCAGGAGAGTGATCGAGACGAGGTCCAGGTCGGCCTCAGCCAGCGTCCCCGAGCGCAGTCGAAGCCTGTCGTCATCCCCCATCAACTCCCACATGGGGCGCGAGTGTGCCTGGAGCGGCGCCAGCCGCTGCTTCAGGAACTCCTTCACGATCTGGGCCCCTTCAAGCCTCGAGCCCAAGTCGACTTTGATCCTTGCCATGACAGGCTCGACAAGGGGGTCGTTGAGCTTCGCGTAGCTCCAGCCGACACGTTCCTCCGGACGGGCGGTAGGCAGCGCCAGCAGCGGGTGAATGCGCTGGGCATCCAGATAGACCCACCTCTTCTAGTGGGTGTCTATCATCTTCCCGGCTGTCATCAGCCTGCAGCCCTGGCGCTGGAAGACGAAGGAGACACAGCCCAGGCACAGACCCTCGTCGTACCACCGCATGGAGAATAAGTGGCGGAAGAGGGCGACAGTCGGTTTCACCCCCCACACGCCTCGTAGTAAAAGGCTAAGAGAGACATGACGAATATGGAGCGAGGCTGGATGTGGAGGGCGTGCACCTGGTAGTGGTTCAGGATGGCGTAGAAGAACTCCAAGAAGGGCGGCACGAGCCCGACGAAGATGCTGTGGAGGAAGAAGGGGTAGCAAGACTTCGGCAAGATCCGCGCCACGGTGGACCCAACCCTAATCTTTGTTTGGCCATGCTTGTTGTGGACGCTCAACAAGAAAGACTGGACCTCCGAGTAGTCCCCCTCCTCGGTGATGGTGGACTCCTCGAGCGCCGGCTCGAGGGAGGAAGCAGATCCGGACACCTGCGCGGCACCCTTGCCTTTCTCCATTACTGGAGGTGCTGGAGGATGCAGGCGATTTGGGGAGGCCAGAGGCGAAGGAGAAGGGGATCTGAGCAGGAAGGAAAAGAGGCGATAACCCCTCTGTAGCAAAGACAACCCCTTTTGTCAAGTTACACGGTTGCCGAGAAGCGGAGTTGCCCACGTCCCATCCAACCGTCACACGCCAGCCTGGCCCGCAGCCTTTTGGGGCCCGCGGCGCTTCATCCTCGACTAAGGCTTCGCCCCGAAGCCAACTCCGCGCGCGCCTTGGGCCCGGGGGCTACTGTCGGCGTCCAGGGAACCAGGGTACCCAGACTTGCCTATCTGCGGGCCGCGACGCGCTCCTACTACGGCCTGGTGCGGCCCAGCTGATCGACCAGCTGCTCAAGACCCTCGCGAGGGGGCTAGACCTCGCGAGGAGAACGATATCAAGACCCCCTCAGGTGCGGCCTCGGCTAGGTTGCTCTGGAGGAGCGGAAAATCCAAGGCTAAGCCTGCCTTAGGAGGAGGCAATGACACGAGCAGTGACGCACCCCGCCAGCGGGTGCCAGTGGCGCAGTTGCTGTTTTGGTGCAAAGGAGACAGCGCAGACGTAGGTTCCCGAGGAGCGGGACAAAGGTTTCCCCTTCGGTGCAACAAGACCGAAGACCGCAAGGACGACAGCGAGGATGTCACCACTGAGCCCACCACCGCGTCACCGCCTGATCCCTTTGCATGCGAAGACCGCTTTTGTCAGGATAAGAACGTCCTTGTGTTCCCGCTCAAACTGGCCGTTGTGGGATCCCTTCCCGCCTAAACATTTCGGGGGAAGAGGACCTTGGCCGCCTATATAAGTAGCTAGGGTCTCCACTATGGAGGCATTCAGATTAGATCCAGAGACTCTACCCTCGCACAAAGGAGCAAGAACCCTTGCCTCCTGACCCTCCTGAGCTCAGGAATTACTGTACTCGTTCATACTCAAGCCCTCCCGAGGCTAATCCACCAAAGCAGGAAGTAGGGTTTTACACCGCAAGGTGGCCTGAACCTGGGTATATTCGTGTGTGTTTTACTTGTTGTTCGCTCGAATCTCTTCATCGGACGAGGGCGAGACGCTAGGTAGACGTGAGTGGGAGAGATCTTCGTTCACGCCCCTGTGTTCGAACTTCTTGGGTTTGCGGAGCCCGTGATCCGACAGTGCACCTAGTGTTTTAGGGTTTATTTGTTAACGTTGCCTTTACGTAACACTCGTGTGTGCGAGACATCGAGAGACCGACTGCGTGCGTGCGCCTCTTCTCTTCGTATATGTACTCCACCATTTGTCTGGTGTCCAAAAAATTATACTAATAACTACTAGCAATGTGCCAATGCATTGCCACACGATCTGAATATATTAATACATATTCACCGATTTGATAGAAAAAAAGTATAGTTTTGAAATACACATATCACTAAAAAAATTGTTATGTTTCACTCAAAATATATTCCTTTGGTGGTTTTGATGAGATAAGGGAGGAATGTTGTTGGTTTCAAGATTCGAGAAGTGGTATATGTCCAATTTCTACTCTTACCAGCAAGATGCCCGTGCGTTGCACGGAACATCAAGATCTTGTGGGAGAAAAGGATGAAAGAGGGAAGGCCTTATCTGCAAATGTGGAGAGGAGTGCGGGTAAATTGCCATAGTTTCGTTCCTATCCGTCAGATATAAATCGGATGGCATATGTTGCAGGATGGCGGGCCCACCATCATCACCAACTCCGTTTTTTATCCCTACTCTTATAAAAAGCATAGTCGGTGATGATCGTGTGCCTGCCATCCTGCAATATAGGCCATCCGATCTATATCTGACGGATAAGAAGGAAACTATGGTAATTTTGCAAAAAGATACCCACACCCCTCTCCACACTTGCAAATAAGGCCTTCCCTTGTTCATCCTTTTCTCCCACAAGATAAACTACTCATACAAATGCATCTTGATGTTCCGTGCAACGCATGGGCATCTTGCTAGTTGTTGCAAAAAGCCCATGTGTGTGAGAGAGAGAGGGAGAGGGGAGGAGGACGGAGTGCATGTGTGACAAAGACACAAAGAGTGTGTGTGCGAGAGGTATCAACTTAAAATGAGGCGATAGTGTGTGTGTGCACGATCGAGAAGGCGTGTCTCAAGAAGGGAAGAAAAATCTACATAGATACAAGGAGCGGGAGAGAGACATGTATGCGATAGTGGAAGCACGAGTGTGCGGGTGTATAAACCTATCTAGAGGCTAGTCGATAAATGTTTGTGAGAGAAATAAGAGGCGGGGGTGCGAAAGTGAGAGTTTTGTGTGTGTGAGAGAGACGATAGTCGGGAAGGGGAGTGGAAGCAGGAGTTGTGTGTGTGTGTGAGAGAGAGAGAGAGAGAGGGGGAGTTTGTCTAATCGATAAACAAATGAATAATGTCAGTCTGGGATGGAGACGAAAAGGAGACCGCAACAAATGTTGTGTCTACAGGAGAGAGAGAGAGTAATTTTAGTGGTATGATTCATATCTAGAGACATATAGGGTGTGTGAGAGAATCCCATAGATATAAAGACAAAGTGAAAGACGAGTGGAGACTGTGTGTGTGGCGGTGAAAAAGAAAGCTTAGGTACCTAGTGATACGAGAGAATGGTAGAGACGCGAGAGATAATGAAAACCGTGTAATGTATAATGATAGGGAGAGTGTGACACTTCTCAAAGGAGACGTCGAGAGACCATGTTTGCGAGGATAGGAGAAACATGAAGTGAGCGTGCGAGTGAGCTCGAGAAAAGAGAGTGATAGCTACATGAAGGAGCATGCATGCGAGAGAGATGAGCATGAAAGGAGTGAACATAAAAGGGATTCAAATATTTGAATTCGAGATGATGATACATGTAATCCATACTCGAACCAAAATTGATCTATCAAACATGCATACTCATATGAATTCACGCGCATCTATGTTATTTAATATGTAGATATTACTGATCCATACATTTTAGTAGAACATAGTTTGCTTTAATTTTTTGATTTCAACCTTATGATTTTGAGATCATTGTATTTGTAAATCATATTATACATATAAAGGAGCAGAATTTGTTGTTGTGCTTTTCAAAGTATATATATAAAAATGATGTATATAGAACTTTATTCCAATCAAAAATGGATCCCGCCCAAAAAAAATAGAATACAAACGGGATTCGAATTGAGTTGGCACGGTAAACGTGCACTCTGCAAAATTTGAACGAAGCGGGGAAAGTCGCAGTAACCACCCGAAACCAAAATCTGCGAGATGGAAATTACTACTGCCTATCCCTGCCATGCAAAGCCTATCTGCTCGATATCTATAGATTTCAATAGGGGTAGGTTTGTAATTTCACTCAAACATGACATAACCGCCTCTCACCCGGATTCATACATGGTGGGCGCCAAAACATAGTGTGTCCTCGGCCGAAATCGACTCCCTCCCGGATTCATACACGGTGGGCGCCAAAAACAAACTCTCATCGGCAAATATTCAGTGTATGCGAGATTACCGTCCTATCCCCAACCAACTAATATTGTTGTGATGCCGGAAATTTGAAATGAGGGCTAAGTTTGTAAATATCCTCGCATTTGAGACAAGCGCGCCCTGAAGACATGGTTCCCCCTCCCTCTTCACCTCCATTTCCCCATTCGTACTCCGTGGGCGCCAAAACACCCTCTCCACCCCAGCCTCCTACGTCCGCCACCCCATCCACCGCCGTCCTCCTCCACCATGCCGGAGCTGATACCCCGACGCCGCCGTCCATTACAAGAGATCGACCTTTCTCATCCATGGCTTCGGACCGGGATCCTTGCATCCCGTCCTCTCGCTTCATCCCCGCCGTCATCCACCTTGTCGGTGCCGCTCCTACGGCCGTCTCGTCCACCGTGCCCCGCTGCCACCGTCTACCCTCCTAGATATGCTTCCACGCCGCCGACAGCCATTGCTACCGCAGTACCGTCAAATTCTTAGTAGATGCATACACGGCGCTGCACCAGAGGCGGTACTCTTTCGTATCTGCTCAACTTATTTATCGCAGCAAGAAAATAGATCGCCACTGCTTTACTCATATTTCTTGTCCATCACTTACTTGCTAGTTGAAAGCAAACATTGGTTGCGAAGTTGTCTTTGTCCGGTTTGCACCTTCAGATCCGCCATGGCATGCTCAACACTATACTCCCAATGCTTATGGTTTTCGCCTTTTATATTCCAAACTAGTTAAATCACAGTAGACTAAATTTGAAAATTGGGTCAGTCGATTTTTCAGAGCTCGCCGGAGTTCGCCGGTGTGAACGAAGGGGCTCGGGTGGGGACTTTGGTTGTGGGG
>LR738711.1:285286849-285337480 GCA_902687465.1 Secale cereale
GGGGTGGGGGTGGGGTGGCGGAGGAACACAGGCGGTGGGGGCCGATGGTCAGGCTGGCGGACCGTGCGGTGTTCTGTATGGGAAGAATTAGAGACGAGGAAGAAGAAGGGTTAGGAGACGTAGGATCATTATCCAACAGCCTGAAATGGTCGATTGACCCAAATGACAGAAGTCACACAACCTGCATGCAGACATGCCTTTATATTCAGTACCATCATCGTACCTGCTTAGCACTGCCCCTGAATCCATCAAGCAAAACAACGTGCCACTCATAATTCCAAACTTGTTGCTCAAGTACGAATCTGATATGATGCTGATATTACTAAAACAGATACCATTTAATTGGTCAGCTAATGTTCCTACTTTACTTTCGAAAAAGCACATGCACCACATATAGTGAGACAACAGGGAGTTGCTTTCTTAACGCGCTCTGGTTCATCATGTGTGGGCACTGCGCAACGGACATTTTATTATCCAAAATCTGCTTGCTCTTCTTTAGGATGTTCCTCTAACGTTCTTCTTTAATAAGTAATCTCTCCATTCCTAAATACAAGTCTTTGTATAGATTCCACCATGGACTACATATGGAGCAAAATGAGTGAATCTACACTCTAAAATGTATCTGGATACATCTGTATGTGATTCATAGTGGAAACCTCTACCAAGACCTATATTTTGGAACGGTGGGAGTATGATAGTAGTACACTATGTTCCTTGTAGTGAAGACGAGCAGGGACATTTGCAGCGTAGAGGTCTATACGGTCGGTTGGTATGGACACTTTGAACTCTTCGGGCCTCTTTGATTCGTAGGATTTTGTAAACATGGGAATAGGATTTGTAGTGGCCCGCCCACTTGAATCCTATAAGAATAGCAAGGAAATGCGGGGAGCTGTGTTGCCTTTGAGAGTTACACTGATATTAACAGTACTGCACCTTCAGTTGAAGAGAGATGGTATCCGAAGCCTTTCTAGCCATACCGGCAATACTAGCACATATATTCTAGCAAGTTCCACTTTGCTGATTTTACTCTGATGCTTACGGTTTTTCCGTTATATCTACACTATGATATGTGTAGCTGCTTTGTGTCGCACTAGCAGCAGTCCACTCTTGAAGCTAAACACCGCAGTGACTTACAAAATTGGCACCAAGGCATTGAGTGCCATTCTGGATGCAATGAAACTCATACGCTCCCCACCTGTTGATTCTTGCTCAGAATATGATCCTAATGACTATTCTAACCTCGAGGAGTCAAAGGCAGATGGCCTGCCTGTTCACCCATCAAGGTGCCTGTTCTAATTTGGCAAGGTTTTATTGATTGCGCGTATCTTGCATATGTTGTCTTGCATTTCTTCTACTTTGTTGCACCACCATCTGCTTAGTTTACTCATCATATATGTTGAGATGCCATGCCCACCCATTATCAATACATATTCCATCTGTCATCCTACCATGTTTTTCCACTCAAATGCTGTTCTTGTGCATCAGACATCAAAAAGGAAGAGGGTGATTGCCGAACCTGAAGGAGCACCAGTAAAGTCCTTGAAAAACGTGGTTGTGCCGGAGAAATCAGACAGCACCCCACTTATATTGGTTGTACAACCAGTGACACAAAACGTAGGACCAACTCCAGTAGACTGTACCCATACTTCATTGGCCACACCACTAGACGCACCACACAGGACCTGCACTCCAGCAAAGGTATGCCGATTTCAGTTGCCATAGCACCAGCCGTACCACAGAAAAATCCCACTCCAGCAAAAAGTACAGCAAGTCCACCGGCCGATGACCTATCCCAACTGCAGAGACGGCCAATTCTTGCAGATTGGAACCCCATTCCAGTTATTCCCAGTTTAAAAGACAATGCTTTCAATGTTGTTAGAGACTACGTGCATATATTCCCATCATGGGAAGATTATAGTGAAGACAAACACCATTTTCACATCTTCCTGTCCCACTTACGTGTAATTGCTATTATTCATGGTGATTATTTTCCTATTTTCTGCTGATTGAACACATCAATGATTGACATTACATTTTTGTAAGTAGGCGAGGGTCAATCTAGATAGTCAGGACGGGCAAAGCTTGCTTGCGCTTTTCAAGGAAGCATTGAACCAGTATTGGTGTTACCTGAGGAAACCACACTTTGATGGCAAGTCTATAAACGAATTTCTGGTGAAGTCTCCTGTGCTAAAATTAGAAGACACTGAATGGAAAAACCTTATTATGCACTCGTCTCGTTCCGAGGATGAGGTACTATCTATGATATCGCATGACAATTTGAATTTCTACTTTTCTGCATGTGCCTTACGGATCTTTTTTGCAGGAAATCTGCTCGAAAAAGAATTCCGGTTTGAAAAGAACGACATGATATCACAAATATGCTGCCCGCTGCTTTGCTCTTGTTAGTACCTATTGTCCTGTATCACTATACTTGCATACATACCTGGTTCATTATGTGACAGCAGTATGCATGATAGCTTGCTTATCAATTGTTCGCTCCAAATTATCTGATTTGTATGAATGGTTACATTAGTGTAGAATATATCCAATGCCAATGAATTTTTTTAGCTCTGCTTGTTCTTGTAAGTACCCGCTGTCCTTTATCACTGTACTTATATTGACAGGTAGTTGTTCATCTACCATCACTCTGCAACTTATTTTCCTTTGCCCTCCATTTTCTACACATAAGATCTATATTTACTCTTACCATAAGGTTGGATAACACCGATGGTACTGAAGAAGTTTAGCTCTGCGTTGCTCTTGGCTGTACCTTTTGCCTGTATCGCTGTACTTACATTTATAGCTACTTGGTTATGTCACATCACTCTTCATATTATCTTAAATATTCTCCATTTTTTCTTATATTGTCACATCTATATTTACTCTTAACAAAATGTAGAATAAAGGCAATGCTTATGAAGAAGATTCCATGGTAAACTTCTTGAATTGCCCCCTCATCAGCATGGACAAGGGCTTTATAGAGCCTGCCTTCACCAATAATGTAAGTTTGTCCTTCTCAAGCCTTCAAACTTTGTTGTGTATATTTGGTTAGGCATGACTGCAACAACTGTTTATTTTTGGTGTTTGCATTAAATTGCATGTTTAAAGTTTATTGAAAGAGCTGTATATCGACTAGAGGGGGGGGGGTGAATAGGCGATTTTTATGAAAGACTTCAAAACATGGAAGTTTCAAAGACAAACAATAGAACCGATCCTATTTATATGCAGCGGAAGGTAGACTACACTAGACAAGCCATAGTCAAGTATTCAATGAAGTGAAAGCATGAAGACTAATAGTAGCTAGGCAGTAAGGATCATGATGGAAGGTTGTATGAAGCTAGTCAGAACAAGTAGTCACACAGTGAAGTCAAATAGATAAGGCAAGAAGGCAATAACCTCACAAAGATAGACAATGAGTAAAGAGAAGGAAATGATAGAACCAGTAGCTTGGGGAAGACAGTGATTTGTTAGACCAGTTCCAATTGCTGTGACAACTGTACGTCTGGTTAGGGAGGCTGAGATTTAACTCAGAAGACCGCGTCTTCACCTTATTCCCCTTGAGCTAAGGACACCTAGTCCTCGCCAATCACTCTGGTAAGTCTTCAAGGTAGACTTCCAAACCTTCACAGACTTCATTCACCGGTGATCCACAATGACTCTTGGATGCTCAGAACGCGACGCCTAACCGGCTGGTGGATTCACAGTCCTCAATTGTAACAAGTCTTTAGATCACGCGAACATAAAGACTTCAGTGATGCCTAAAACTCTTTGGCTCTAGGTGTTTGGGCTTTGTCCTCGCAAGGATCTCTCTCTCAAATGCTTCGGAGGTGGGTTGCTCTCAAACGACAAAATCCGTGTACTAACTCTAAGCAGCCACCAATTTATGGTGTAGGGGGTGGGCTATTTATAGCCCTGGGCAACCCAACCTAATTTGTCCGAAGTGACCCTGGGTCACTAAGGAACTGACACGTGTTCCAATGGTCAGATTTCAAACACACGCGACAAATTTACTTGGGCTACAAGTAAAGCTGACTCATCCAGCTCTGGATAAGATTTGCTCTCATTGTCTTCGCTCGAAGACATAGGATTTGGTTGATCATCACTTCAGTCACTCTGACTTTGTTCACTTGAACCCCACTTAACAGTACGGTGGTTCCTATGACTCAACAAAGAAGAAAAGGAAACAATGAAACGTCTAAGTCTTCGCGCTCCATAGTCTTCACACAATGTCTTCTCTCGTCATAGTCTTCAAGATGAATATCTTCATATACCACCATTGTCGTCAATGTCTTCATACATTTTTAGGGGCCATCTCCGGTAGGTGAACCGAATCAATGAGGGACTACTACCTGTGTTATCATGCAATTCTCACAAACACATTAGTCCCTCAACAAGGTTTGTCGTCAATACTCCAAAACCAACTAGGGGTGGCACTAGATGCACTTACAATATCCCCCTTTTTGGTGATTGATGACAAACTGGTTGAAGTTTTCAACGGGGATAAAAGTATGTGAAATTGTAAATGATAAATGTATTGTCGTCATAAGTAGTAAAAGGCTCCCCCTGAAGATGTGCATATAAGTAATTTGCTTTTGGATGCAAATGCACATAGCAGGTTGTACTTGTGGAGATCCTCTTCAACTTATGAAGACAATTCATCATGCACAATTGATATGTCGAATATAATGATATGCATAATGAGAAATGGACGTCTGCAGAATGAATAAGTGCGGAATTTATCGTCGCACATGCGGAATTTATCATCGCATTACAGAGTACCAGAAAACGTAGCAGACGACCATCAAGTTCAAGTGTTACAACTCAAAGAACCAAGTGTAACAAAAGCGAGAGTTGTAAACACTAGGCAAAATATAAAGCACCCGCCCATATGGACCCACTTGAAGACTATCAACTCATATGCTTCTCCCCCTTTTGTCAGTAAGAACCAAAAAGGTTTGAAGACATAGAGCCTCTACTCGTTCCTAGTTGGAGTAGGAGAAGATGCAGGGTCGGCGTTGGTGTTTGGCGGTGCAGTAGTACTTGGAGCGGTGTCGACACGCGCTGAAGGAGGAGGTGGTGAGGTAGCATCATCTTGATCATCGATCACTCTGGCATCCACCGTTACAGCGGAGGAGGAATAATCCGAGTCTTCAAGAGACAGAGTTCGACGCAAGACATCATTCCTTGGGGGAGTGTTGTCAAACTTGAATCTTTTAGTGAAGCCATCGTCTTGAAGATCTGCTTCAGCACTCAGCAGTGTCAAACTCTTCCATGACCTCCGACAGGTTTCATGAGCAACAAAGGCATTCTTGGTGGCAAGGTTGCGAATACGATTGACGTCCACCAAGAGGCTTTGCATCTGGTGCTTCAGCCAGTAGTGATGCTTATCCTGTTTCTGATGTAAGGCAACGAGAAGTTCTCGGTCATTGAGAACACGAGATCGCTTCCGAGGCCTTTGGGAAATGGTGCTCTCAGTAGCTTCAGTCTCTGCATGGTGAGGTAAGCGAGTATGTCCAGCCAGAGGATAAACACGAGTGACTGCTGGAACTCCTTCAATGGGCTGAGTGAAGCTTTGGTGTTCAGCATTGTGAAGACAAACATGCTCTTTGGCAGGCTCTTGGTATATGGCTTCAACTGACATATCAACCTCTCGCAAGAATTTGAGATGGTTGCAAGCAGAAGGCTGATAGTTGATGGCTGAATGAAGCTTGATGAGACGCATGACCCATGGATCATAGAACTTAAGTCCAAAGAGATCAGAGCCTGATACAGCCAACTGCCTGATAAAGAAGTCTTGAGCGTTGAAGCTGATGCCATTGAAGATATAGAACACCAATGTCTTCACTGTTCCTTCAAGTTTGGCTGATGAAGAGTGTCCTTTGACAGGCCATAAAGTTCGCCTGATGATATGATATATAGTGTGTGGCAGATACTCAAGGTCTTCAACAAAGAACTCCTTTGGGTACTCAGCATCGAGTGGCAAGGGCTTCATCATGCTCAGCATTTGGCTCATGTTGGGCTTTGGCTTCTGAAAGATACTCTCCAAAGCTTCGCAGTGTCGCTGACAACCAGGTTCATATAGTTCTCCTGGAGTGGGCAGGCCAGTTAGCTAAATGATGTCAAAGGCTTTGGCTTCATGATGGACATTTCCCGTCATCCACTCAAGGACCCATGTCTTCGGATCCCTGTTGTAGCCGCGAATGTGGAGGGTTGCATAGAATTGCAGAAGCAGCTCTTCATTCCAATGCTCTTTATCAGTCATGAAGTTCAGTAATCCAACATCACGGAAGCAATCAAGGGCTTCTTCATGGCAAGGCAACCCAGTTATGGCTTCAGTGTCAAGACGCATATGTGGGAAGATGCAGCCTTGATCATAGAGAACACGTGAATAATAGCTGCGCTGTTGATAGCTCCAGAACCTATCTGATGAAATCCTTGGTTTGGAATAGGGGTTCTTGGTGCTATCAAAGAAAGTGTTGTGCGTAATGAAGCCATTAGCATTGAAGGACCCTGGCGAAGTGGCAGTACCTGGAAACCTGGGCAGTCTTGGCTTTGGCTTCTGAACCTGAGGCCTGTGCTCAATGTGGTAATCAAATTGAGGACCAGCAGCAGGCAGAGGAACCAGAAGAGGCCATTTGACAGAGATGAGCTGGTCATCATTGTCGTATGCTTGCTCAATAGTATGTGGCCTTGGAGGCGGAACAGGAGCAGTGGCATTGACTTCAGGCTGCTGATTTGCGTCAGGTGCAGCATTGGCTTCAGGTGCTATCACTTCAGGCACCACATTGAATTCAGGCGCCACATTAGCGTCAGCCATGACAACGTCATTGGCTTCAGTGGTGGTGTTTGTGGCCGCCTCAGAATGTGTAACCTCCACTTCAGGAGCTGGAGGGTCGGACACGTTCTCCTCCAGAACAACTTGGTCGGCAGGGGGTGTGGCAACACATGCTTCTTCTTCTCTTGTTGCTTCTTCATCGGCTGATGCAGCCGAAATATCTTCAGCCGCTTTGGCTTCAGACTCAGGGATGTTCGAAGTAGGAGAGGCTTCAGGAAACACTTGGCATGAAACAGATTGGCGCTCATCTCCTTTTGGAACACTTGATGGATCGACTTGAGGCCTTGGTCCTTTCCGAAGCCTGCGGAATGCTGGCGACGCTTGTGGAGATGGAGTTGGTTGGGCCTCAAAGTCTTCGTCTTCAAGCACCGAACTGGTGACTTGAGTTGGGGGAGTTACTGGTGATGCTGCCTGACGGTGGGAGTCTTGTGGGTGATCAGCCCACGAATCATCCTGAGCAATTGGCGTCAAAGGACGACCAATGCTTTCGCTGTTCGTGAGAACAGGCGATGATACCACATTATGCTCGCTCTGAGGAAGGACTTCATCATCTTCAACATTGTCGTGGTGACCAATGTCTTCAGCTGCGGTGGGGTGAATAGCTGGCATATCTTCAGGAGCCTCTGTGGAAGCAGGCTCATGAACAATCATGCGACGTTCTTGTTGTGCAGATGCAGGACGAGCAAAAGAAATTGGCTCAACGACAAGGGGCTCTGTGGGAGCAGCCCAGACTTTCTTTGTCTTGCGTTTCTTGGTGGGTGGAGCATCTTTAGTGTTGTTCTTGGTTTTGCGCTTGCGGGCTTCAGCTTCAGCGACCTTTGTCTTCTTGAGTTCTAAAGCAACTGTGGGGACCTTAGGCTTCGAGCTTGTCATGCTGGCAGGGAAGACAATGCGAGGTTCTTCCTGCCTTGATGCTTCAGCTGGGGCCACAGTTGGCTTCTTCTTCTTGGCAGCCATCCTGGGGTCGATGCCAGGACGCCCAAGTACCTTGCACTTCTCAGCTTCATTCTATGCTTGAACACACTTGGCAGCCAAAGCCTTTATGCGCTCACGAGAACCTTTAGCTTCTTCACGCTTCTTGTGAAAGGCTTCCTTCAGCTCATGCATCATGACTTTGAAATTCTGGACATCTTTGACGTTGAGCTTGGCCATATGCTTCTTGAACTGAGCCTTTTCATAATCAATCTTGTGCTTCAGCTCAACAATATTCTGAGCAAGAGCTAGCTCAGAAGTAATGGCGCCGTTGAATGAGACGCTCAGGCCAATTGGAAGTTGCAGATCATCGAAGATGAGATTGGGGGTGTCAAACCACTCATCAATGAAGTTGTTGATGACTGCCACGTCAAAGAGAGGCAAGTCATTGAAGATTTTTGCATCTTGCTTGCTCTTTATCAATTGCTCAAGAGCGTCATCAGCAAGATCATCATCACTTGACAGATCAATGGCGTCATTCTCGTTCCTCAGAACTGCAGCAGGAGTCAGAGCATAACTGGGGTTGTGCATGGGCTTCTTCTTTAGCTTCTTCGGCTTGGAGATGCGAGAGTGATCTTTAGACTGCACACTTGGTGCAGGTGGAGCAATGGCCAAAGGCTTCACTCTCAAAGCTGTTGGTGGAGTGGAAGGCTTCGAAGCCTTGAGTTTCTTCTTCTTCTCCAGCTTCGGAGGTGCAGGCGCTTCATCAGACTCAGCGTCGTCTGCAGGTTGATCCACATCCGCCCCTTGAACCCTTATGTGAGAGATGAGACCTTCTAAGTTGTAGAAGGGCCCAACCAGATTTGGTTCAGCTTCGCGTGTGCCATCGGCACAAGGCGCAGAGGGGCCAGGGTTGAAGTCTAATCCCCAAGTTTTCTTGTTCTCCTTGGCCGAGTTCTTGGCATACTGGAGGTTGCGCTTGAACAGATTGTCGTCAGGACACCATAGCAATGATGAGGGGTCAACATCAGCTGGTTGTGGCCCTTGGACCATGCAAGGATAGAAGCCTTGCGCAATGGCTTCAGCTCTGGACCTGGGTGGAAGATTTTTGTACAAAATGTCTCCCCATGGTCGCTTGATGGCATTCTTCTCAGCATACTCCTGGGTCACAAACCTGTACTTGAACCACTGTTCTGCCCAATATCTTCGAATCCATTGGATTCGAGTTTTTCTCTGATTATAGTCCTCCTCTGGATCAGTCTTGTATATCTCATAGAGGTCTGGAGGCAAATCTCGGGAGGTGTTTCCACGGCGCTGTCTACCACCCTTCCTAACAGATTTCTCAGTTGCCATGAGGTTCAAACTAAAAGGCTTCAACGCTGTCAAAGGCTTCCGTCTGCTGGTCAGACAGGAACTGGCTTCGGGAGAGTGAATGTGACGCTGCAAGAATTCTGCAAATGAATGCAGACTATGAGAACCAAGGGATTCTCCCACGGACATGTACCTGTGACAACATTAGAGATGCGAGGGAAGGGGAAGAGGTCATATGCATTCTCAAAAGATTTTGAAGATAAACCAGTTTAGAAGACATTGACCTCATAGCGCGAAGACATTCACTTATATGTTGAGAGTTGGTTCCAGATTTGTACGAATCCAAGAATAGGTACAAGTGAGGAATCTAACTACGTGTGAAGCATAAGTGAATATACTAGGCAAAGTATGAGATGGAGACAGGACAAATCCAAATATGTGGAGGCATACACTTCTTTTGGTAGAAAGGATGAATCTATCGGATCAAAAAGACGGTAAAAGGAGGGTTTTAATTTACCACACGATGAACTGCTAGACGGAGAAGAAGTGGAGGCCGAGCAGTTCGATCTTCCGTGCCCTAACTTGGCGACGGAGGACACCTACGGCGGCGACGGAGAAGGCGATGTCCGCGGTCGGCGTGAAGACGGCGTCGACGAGGTTGCGGCAGCTAAGCGCTTCGTCGCCAGCGTCGTCGAGAGCTAGCGGTGGCGCTAGGGTTTGTCGAGGTGGAGAGGTGGTAGAAGAGTTTTGACCGTGATGGGACGGGCATTTATAAGGATGGGAGACGGCACAATGCAATTACGCAGGTGCCCCTGGCGGTTCACATCTGAGGGACACGTGGCGGACATGTAACACATAGGGAGTTGTTCCATGATCCCACACACGCCTGGACTGTCGGGGTGGTCGTTCCGGCTTCTCCGGGTTTCAGGCAATAAGGATTGAGCATTAAAAACAGATTTAATGTTTGTCTCTGTATCTTCTGCCGACAAGGACGCAGAGAAGACAATCGACGGTTCCAACAGAATGCATATGATTTGGATAGATAGAGCTTGAGGTAGAAAGCATGGAGAGGTTAGGATCCGATCACATTCACTTAGTTCGAAAGATTCAAATAAGAAGACATAGCTATAAGTGAATGCTGTAGAGGACAGAACACAAGTCTATATATGTATATATCTGAGTAAGATCAATTTGACAAAGAGAAGACATATATGAAGATAAATCAAATGCGAAGATTTTGCAAATGTAACGCCAAGAGAAACACTTCATGCAAAGATTTGGTGGTGGCGTTACCCACCGTATAGGAAGTATTAGACCCAGACACAGCGCACAATTATCGTGGCGCTCTAAAGTCAAATTCCGCGTTAATGTATTCACACTCAGAATGTAAGTCTTCATTGATTGAAGATATACTTTACTTCGTGAGTTGCACATCTAAGTCATCAACATGCATAGGTGTTAGGATGTGTGCCTGATTACAGGACATTCGAGGATTCCAAGATATTTAGCTCACACCGCAACTTGCAAAACCTTTTCTCATCCAAGGGCTTTGTGAAGATATCTGCCAGCTGCTCTTCAGTGTTGACGTGTATGATATCAATATCTTCCTTCATGACATGATCTCTGAGAAAGTGATGACGAATTTCAATGTGCTTTGTCTTCGAGTGCTGAACTGGGTTGTTGGCAATCTTGATGGCGCTTTCATTGTCGCAATAGAGTGGCACATGCTTCAGATGGACACCATAGTCCTTGCGAGTTTGCTTCATCCAGAGAAGCTGAGAGCAGCAAGATCCAGCAGCAATGTATTCAGATTCAGCAGTGGAGAGTGATACACAGTTCTGCTTCTTTGAAGACCAACAGACAAGTGATCGTCTCAGAAAGTGACATGTCCCAGATGTAGACTTGCGATCAACTTTCTCACCAGCATAATCAGCATCTGAGAATCCAACTAGATCAAACTCTGAGCCCTTTGGATACCGTAATCCTAGTGTTGGGGTGTAAACCAAATATCGAAGAATTCGTTTCACAGCTAAGTGTTGCGATTCCTTTGGTGCCGCTTGGAATCAAGCACACATGCAAACACTAAGCATAATATCTGGCCTAGATGCACATAAATAAAGTAAAGAACCAATCATGGAGCGGTATACCTTTTTATCGAAATCTTTACCATTGGCGTTGGGACTCAGATGACTTTTAGTTGGCATAGGCGTCGTGTATCCTTTGCAGTCTTTCATTCCAAACTTCTTCAGGCAATCTTTGAGGTATTTCTCTTGAGATATGAAGATGCCTTTGCTTTGCTGATGAATTTGGAGACCAAGGATGAACTTCAGCTCACCCATCATGGACATCTGATATTTCTCTTGCATCATGTGAGCGAACTCATCACTGTATCTTTTGTGAGTGCAGCCAAAGATAATGTCATCTACATAGATTTGGCAAACAAACAATTCACCATCATATGTCTTCGTGAAGAGTGTGGGTTCCAGGGAACCAGGTTTGAAGCCGTTGCTCTTCAGGAAGTCTTTGAGAGTGTCATACCAAGCACGAGGGGCTTGTTCGAGGCCATACAGTGCCTTGTTGAGCTTGTATACCATATCAGGATGTTTTGGATCTTCAAAGCCAGGTGGTTGTGCAACATACACTTGTTCTTCAATCTTGCCATTGAGAAAGGCACTCTTCACATCCATTTGATATAGTAGGATGTTGTGATGGTTTGCATAGGCTAGCAGTATGCGAATAGCTTCAAGCCTAGCCACTGGAGCAAATGTTTCATCGAAGTCAATCCCTTCAATTTGAGTGTATCCTTGAGCAACGAGACGAGCTTTGTTTCTGAAAACTTGACCATGCTCATCTTGCTTGTTGCGATATATCCATTTTGTGCCTATTATGTTGTGCTTGCGGGGGTCAGGACGCTTGTCAAGTTCCCATACGTTGTTCAGCTCAAACTGTTGAAGATCTTCTTGCATATCTTGAATCCATTCAGGTTCCATGAAGGATTCATCAACTTTCTTGGGTTCAGATATCGAGACAAATGCAAAGTGCCCACATAAATTTGCTAGCTGTGTTGCTCTTGAACGAGTGAGTGGAACAGGAGCATTGATGCTGTCAATTATCTTCTCAACTTGTACTTCATTTGCAACACGAGGATGAAATGGACGAAGATTTTGCTCTTGCTGGACATTTTCATCATCAGGAGGATTGTCTTTAGGCTGAGCATTGTCTTCAGGTTGATTGGGAGCAGAAATGATGAGTTCCTCGTCAGGCTGTGCTTCAGAAGGCATGATTTCACCTGTTCCCATTAGCTTGATAGTTTCACTAGGTGGAGCTTCATCCAGCACATTTGGCAGGGACTCTCTTTGTGAGCCATTCGTTTCATCAAACCACACATCCATAGTTTCAACGACTTTATAGAGAAAGAGGTTGAAGACTCTGTAGGAGTGTGAGTCCTTTCCGTAGCCAAGCATGAAACCTTCATGTGCTTTTGGTGCAAATTTTGATTTGTGATGTGGATCCTTGATCCAGCACCTAGCTCCAAATACCTTGAAGTAATTGACATTTGGCTTCTTGCCAGTAAGGAGTTCATAGGAAGTTTTCTTCAGAAGCTTGTGAAGATAAACACGGTTGATGACATGGCATGCTGTATCAATAGCTTCGGGCCAGAACCTTCTTGGTGTCTTGTATTCATCGAGCATCGCTCGAGCCATCTCAATTAGAGTTCTGTTCTTGCGCTCCACGATGCCATTCTGCTGAGGTGTGTGCGGAGCTGAGAACTCATGAGTGACTCCCATTGAATCCAGATAAAGATCAAGGCCGGTATTCTTGAACTCAGTGCCATTGTCACTTCCGATGTGCTTGATCTTGACGCCATAGTTGTTCATGGCACGGTTGGCGAAGCATTTGAAGACATCCTGCACTTCAGTCTTGTAGAGAATTATGTGCACCCATGTGTATCCTGAATAATCATCAACAATGACGAAGCCATAGAGACAAGCTGTAGTAGTGAACGTGGAGTAGTGAGTAGGGCCAAATAAGTCTATGTGAAGCAGCTTGAAGGGTTGGGATGTCGTCATGATTGTCTTAGAGGGATGCTTGGCCCTAGTCATCTTCCCAGCTTCGCAGGCGCCGCACAGATGATCTTTCTTGAACTTGACGCCCTCGATGCCTACGACGTGCTTCTTCTTCACGAGAGTGTGCAAGTTCCTCATGCCGGCATGTCCTAGCCTCCGATGCCAGAGCCATCACTCTGAAGCTTTTGCTAGAAGACAAACGGCCATCTGTGGTCCTGCTGAAAAATCTACCATATACAGATCATCTTTTCGATATCCTTCAAAGACTAGAGACTTGTCAGATTCCATTAGTACAAGGCAACGATATTTTCCAAATATCACAATCATGTTTAAGTCACAAAGCATTGAGACAAACATTAAGTTGAAATCAAGGGATTCAACAAGCATGACTTTATCCATGTGCTGATCTTTTGAGATTGCAACTCTACCTAGATCCAATACCTTGCTTTTACCAGTGTCAGCAAATGTGACGTGACTCTTGTCAGATGGACGTAAGGTTGAGTCCATAAGAATACTTCGATCACCAGTCATATGATTAGTGCATCCGCTGTCCATAATCCATTCTGAAGTCTTTGGTGTCATACCCTACAATGCAGTTAGGGGGATAGGCTTCACGAAGAGTATGTGAAGCATAAACATTTGACAAGCAAGCAGATTATGAAAGCTTAGATCCAAGTTAGGACTAATAGGATGATTGGCAAGTGATTCAAGAACAAAATACATAGTAAGACCATTTGGGCATTTGATCTTGCACCCTACAAGATGTTTTAGGTCCCCAGGAATAGCATCAGACTCATTTGATTTTCGGCTGGAGACCTTTCCCTGCAAGAGAAAGTTAATTCTTCTTAACCACCCACATCTTTAGGGGTGCCTTAGAAGCAATGAGTCTAAGTGCAGCATCTGAGAATTTTGGCTTTGGAGCCGTAGCAAATAGCCTTGCAGGAGGAGAATAATACTCATAAGAATAAGCAGAAAAGTTCTTCGTTTTGTGAACATAGCGGTTTGAGGAACCACGCTCATATTCATGGGTCTGAGTACAATTTCCCTGCAAAACATTGGCGTTAGGGTGACTCAGGTGAGTCCTCTGTCTGTATGAAGCCTTAGGGCCGTATGAAGCCTTTGGTCTGGGGTTTGTCTTCTTCCCAGGTGGTGTCATGATGACATTTACTGGAAGCTTCTCAAGACAACCTTTGCGAACCCAGATCTTCTTCATAGGTGGCCCGTTCCTGCAGTTAGTACCAATATACCTGGCAAACACTTCACCATTCTGATTCTTAAACAGTTTATAGTTTGCATCAAAGGATTCATCAATGATAATAGAATTAGCACAAGTGAAGCTAGATAAGGTAGACGGATCCACTGAAGGTTCCTTTGCAGCAACCCATGTGGTTTTGGGGTACGGCTCAGGCTTCCAGTATGAACGATCAACATTCATTTTCCTCTCGAATCTGCTTTTTGAGGACATCACATAACGTCTGATGCCCTTTGAGGCTTTTATACATCCCTGTTTCAAGCAAAGTCTTCAACCTAGCATTTTCATCAGCAATAGTAGTGGTATCCTCAGCAGAGGGGTTAGTTACCACATCAGCAGTTGAAGATATTGCAACAGTAGCAGTAGTAGAACATTCAGCAACAGATGTCTCGTTATCACGCTCAATGCATTTTAGACATGGTGGTTCAAATCCTTCCTGAGCGGAACTGATGTGTTGATCGCGGAGTGACTCATTTTCTTTTTGAAGATCTTCATGAGCCGCTTTCAATTTCTGAAGTTCTTGCTTCCTTTGAAGATAATCGTAGGAAAGCCTTTCATGAGTTTTTGAGAGCAATTCATGAAGACTCTCAAGTTCCTCGTACTTAACATGAAGATTTTTTATGTCTTCAATTCAGGACTGAGAACGGGTCATTTCCGCGTCCAACATGTCATCGCTTTTGTCTACCAATTTTTGAATATGTTCCATAGCTTTCTATTGTTCAGTGGCAATTTTAGCAAGTGTTTTGTAGCTAGGTTTGGATTCACAATCTGAGTCATCTTCACTGGATGTTTGAAAGTAAGCATCGCGTGATTTTACCTTGGTGCCGCGTGCCATGAAGCTGTAGGTGGGAGCAGAGTCGTCGTTCTCATCATCAACAGTGTTGGTGACGGAGCCATTGTCTTCAGTGTTGAAGATGGACTTGGCAACGTAGGCTGTGGCTAGAGCCAGACTTGCAACCCCAGAATCAGACTCCTCCTCAGACTCCACGTCCGCTTCTTCTGAAGCAGACTCCTCCTCTGAATCCATCTCCTTGCCAACAAACACACGAGCCTTGCCAGATGAATTCTTCTTGTGTGATGAATACTTCGATGAAGACTTGGAAGAAGACTTTGAGTATTTCTTCTTTTTCTTGTCATGAGAATCATATTCCTTGCTCTTCTTCTTCTTCTTCTTCTTCTCATTGTCCCATTGAGGACACTCAGAGATGTAGTGACCAGGTTTCTTGCACTTATGACATGTTCTCTTCTTGTGGTCCTGGGTAGAAGATTCATCATTTCTTGAGCTGGATCGTGAAGACTTTCTGAAGCCTTTCTTCTTAGTGATTTTCTGGAACTTCTTCACAAGCATGGCAAGCTCCTTTCCAATGTTTTCAGGATCACCAGAACTGCAGTCAGATTCTTCTTCAGATGAGGAAACAACCTTTGCCTTCAAAGCGCAAGTTCGGCCATAGTTGGTACCATAGATGTCACGTTTCTCAGATAGCTGGAACTCATGTGTGTTGAGCTTCTCAAGTATGTCAGACGGATCGAGAGTCTTGAAGTCAGGGCGTTCTTGAATCATCAGGGCAAGGATGTCAAATGATCTGTCAAGTGATCTCAGGAGTGTCTTGACGATTTCATGCTTGGTGATCTCAGTGGTGCCAAGTTCCTGAAGCTCATTTGTGATGTCAGTGAGGCGATCGAATGTGAGCTAGACATTCTCATTGTCGTGTCTCTTGAAGCGATTGACGAGGTTGCAAAGGACACTAATCCTTTGATCCCTCTGGGTTGAGACGCCTTCGTTGACCTTAGAGAGCCAGTCCCACACTTGCTTCGACGTTTCCAGAGCACTCACACGACCATACTGTCCTTTGGTCAGATGACCACAGATGATGTTTTTGGCCGTGGAATCCAGTTGAATGAGCTTCTTGACATCAGCAGGGGTGAGACCTTCACCAGTCTTGGGAACGCCGTTCTTGACGACATACCAGAGGTCCACATCAATGGCTTCAAGATGCATGCGCATCTTGTTCTTCCAATAGGGGTATTCAGTGCCATCGAAGACGGGGCACGCAACGAAGACTTTGATTATCCTTGCAGTCGACATAGCTAAAACTCCAGGTGGTTAAACCAAATCACACAGAACAAGGGAGTACCTTGCTCTGATACCAATTGAAAGATCTGTATATCGACTAGAGGGGGGTGAATAGGCGATTTTTATTAAAGACTTCAAAACATGGAAGTTTCAAAGACAAACAATTGAACCGATCCTATTTATATGCAGCGGAAGGTAGACTACACTAGACAAGCCATAGTCAAGTATTCAATGAAGTGAAAGCATGAAGACTAATAGCAGCTAGGCAGTATGGATCATGATGGAAGATTGTATGAAGCCAGTCAGAACAAGTAGTCACACAGTGAAGTCAAACAGATAAGGCAAGCAGGCAATGACCTCACAAAGATAGACAGTGAGTAAAGAGAAGGAAAGGATAGAACCAATAGCTTGGAGAAGACAGTGATTTGTTAGAACAGTTCCAGTTGTTGTGACAACTGTATTTCTGGTTAGGGAGGCTGAGATTTAACTCAGAAGACCGCGTCTTCACCTTATTCCCCTTGAGATAAGGACACCTAGTCCTCGCCCAATCACTCTAATAAGTCTTCAAGGTAGACTTCCAAACCTTCACAGACTTCGTTCACCAGCGATCCATAATGACTCTTGGATGCTCAGAACGCGACGCCTAACCGACTGGAGGATTCACAATCCTCAAGTGTAACAAGTCTTTAGATCACACGGACATAAAGACTTCAGTGATGCCTAACACTCTTTGGCTCTGGGTGTTTGGGCTTTGTCCTCGCAAGGATCTCTCTCTCAAATGCTTCGGAGGTGGGTTGCTCTCAAACGACAAAATCCGTGTACTAACTCTGAGCAACCACCAATTTATGGTGTAGGGGGTGGGCTATTTATAGCCACTAGGCAACCCAACCAGATTTGTCCGAAGTGACCCTGGGTCACTAAGGAACTGACACGTGTTCCAATGGTCAGATTTCAAACACACGCGACAACTTTACTTGGGCTACAAGTAAAGCTGACTCATCCAACTCTGGATAAGATTTGCTCTCATTGTCTTCGCTCGAAGACATATGATTTGGTTGAGCATCACTTCAGTCACTCTGACTTTGTTCACTTCAACCCCACTTAACAGTACGGTGGTTCCTATGACTCAACAAAGAAGAAAAGGAAACAACAAAACGTCTAAGCCTTCGCGCTCCATAGTCTTCACACAATGTCTTCTCTCGTCATAGTCTTCAATATGAATATCTTCATATACCACCATTGTCGTCAATGTCTTCATACATTTTTAGGGGTCATCTCCGGTAGGTAAACCGAATCAATAAGGGATTACTACCTGTGTTATCCTGCAATTCTCACAAACACATTAGTCCCTCAATCAGGTTTGTCGTCAATACTCCAAAACCAACTAGGGGTGGCACTAGATGCACTTACAATTATGTAGTTCATAAACAAAAGTTTGTCCTTCTCAATTTAAGTTTTCAGTTGTACAACCAAGTTCCTTCTTCATACCATGTAAATTAAACTATACAAAGCAAGTGATCTTCTTTTGCACTGCATGTATGCTTCTGTTCTTGTTCCGTAATCTAGTGGTGTGGTGAACCTACCCACTACAGCACAATGTCACATTCTGCAATGTCTTAACTATGAAAAATGTCATATCATTCTACTATTATTTAAACCGTCTCTTTATTTGCCAATCTGAAATGGGATAAATTGACAGCACAATAACCATTGATACTTATGAGTTCTTGATCTGTAATCGAGTGGTGTCGTGAAGCTGCCAACTCCTTCACAATGTCATTTCCTGCCATGTCTTGACCTGAATAATACCATATTGTGTTAATGCAATTTTAAACTGTGTCACTTTATTCGTCAGTAAGAAATGTGATGAATTGTCAACACTGATACTTTTATGTGCAAAACCTGTCATCTATCTGCTTGTTTATCTTTCAGAGTGAGGATGATATAAGTGTTAAACAAGCGCAGTCTCATCAGCTTGCTCAGCTGCTTGCACTGCAGCTCCCCAGCAGGGCTAACCTTTCTTGAACTCTATTGAAGTGCTGTTGTTTTATATATTATTTTGTCGACGTGTTTAGTTGCATCGGTGGCAATCTTTGATGCCCGTGTATGTAATCTGCTGTCTGCTTGTGCTTTATTATCATAGTGGCGAACTTTGATGCCTAGTGGATGTAATATGCCATAATTTCTTTATTGTATAGTCTAGGTTTTTTCTTATTCACGATGTTGCAGTTATTTTACTGTATATATATCATGTCTTCGCAGTAAACTGGCCAAACCGTAAAATTACGGTACATAATCGGGCCGTCATGCAATCATGATGTATGATCCACATCATGGGCCCCGTCATCTTGGTCCGTTAGAAGGCCTAAATGTAAACTGGCCCACTAGTAGAGTCATGCCTTTAATAGGCCGAGTAAACCACCGACCCTCTTTTTGCAAGAAAACTCAATGGGCTTTTAGGAGGCTGAGAAATAGGTTGGGCCTGAAACGTGCCGAACAGCTCACGGGCCGACAGAAGCCCGAAGTGGACCCGACCCATGATTGTGCCAATAAAATCACAGGCTTTTAATAGGCCAAAATTGTCTTGGTCCTTGTTTGGCCCAATCAGATTATCGGCTGCGAGCAGGCCGGATGCAAACCGGGCCGTAGTTAGGCCCAACTATATGACGGGCTTTTAACAGGCTGAAATTAATATAGGGCCGAAATGTTAAACGGGCCCTTAACAGGCCGAAACTAATATTAGGCCGAATTACTAAATGGGCCTTTAGCAAGTGTGCCCAAAAGCATAGTGTCCAGTTGGCGGGCCGAATTTGATATGGGCCATAATTTAGCCCAAAGCCTCTTAAAGGGCCGGACCTGATCTGGGCCGTAATTTGGCCCAGAACATGGTAGGCTTTTAACGGGTCGGATCTTATATGGGCCATTGTTAGGCCCGGAATGTGGCAGGCCATTAATGGACCGGATCAAATATGGGCCGACATTTGGCCCAAAACATGGCAGCCAGTTAATGGGCCGGCCTACTCGGGTCCTCAAAATCTTGTGGGCCTACAGCTGGGCTGGCCCATTAATGTCGGCGAAATCACGTGGGCCTTTAGCTGGGCTGGCCCATTACGGTCCACAAAAATGTTGTGGGCCTTCACCTGGTCCGGCCTATTATGTCCCACAAAAATCTTGTGGGCCTTTTACCTGGGCCAGCCCATTATGGCCCACAAAATCTAGTGGGCCTTTAGCTGGACCAGCCCATTATGGTCCGCAAAATCTCGTGGGCCTTTAGCTGGGCCGGCCCATTATGGTTCGCAAAATCTTGCGGGCCTTTAGTTGGGCCGACCCATTTAAACTTTATGGGCCACTTTTGGGCCGGTCCACGTGTCAACATATCATAGGCGCATCTCACCCACTGGATGAGCGACACCTGTGCCAACGCGGAGCTGACACGTGTTTCCGTCAGCCAATCAGAATTTTACACGTGGAAAATCCCCATTGGTCTGGGCTGTTAACGGGTTATCGGATCCAAAACTGGACCTGATAGCTTAACGGCGTTCCGTTATGGTGGATGCCACGTGTTGGTCACCCTTGACGAAAGCACTTCTATGACGCGTGATTTATCGTCATGGAAGTGGACACTTCCGTGATGATAATTTTGGTAATGTCATGGAACACTTCTACGATAGCACATGTATGACTATCTTGATTCTATCATAAAATTGTCATGGATGTACATGCATGACAAAAAACGTGACCTACTGTGACAAACACGTATCATCATGAAACTGTATTTTTTTGTAGTGACTCTCTGGTCAATAACCAATAGCGGGACCTGGATGCCAATATTGGTTCCTACATATTCTACGAAGATCTTTATCGGTCGAACCTTTATGACAACATATCACTACTGCAGGATGCTGCTAACATGACACTACGATCAGAGACCCTTTGACTAAACTGTGTGCGATGCATTAATCGCAAACAGTGATGTAAAATAACCATAAAAAAAGATGCAAAACGTTTGCGATGAAGGATACATGAAACACGGTTCAAATTTTGTTACGTGTGCGATGCGGGGCATACGGTTCAGTTCAATAAACTGTTTGCGATGAGGCGGAACAAAAGAAACGGGCAGCCAGATGAAGGCTGTGCGATATACGACATACAATTCACTCGGATAAATTGTTTGTGATGAGGCGGAACAACACAAACGGGCAGCCTGATGAAGGTGTGTGTGATATACGACATACAGTTCACTCAGATGAACTGTTTGTGATCAGGTAACACAAAAGAAACGGTCAACCCGATCAAGGTGTGTGTGATATAAAGCATACGGTTCACTCAGATGAACTGTTTTCGATTAGGCAACACAACTGAAACGGTTCAGCCAGATCAAGGTGTGTGCAATGGAGGGCACACAGTTCATTACGATAAACTATTTGTGTTGAGCCAAGAGAACATAAATGTTTCACATAAACAAGATGTGTGTATTAGGCGACAAACATCCAATTACATAGGTGGCTAGTACACATATGACATTTCCACACACCAAAGTAAACTATTACATGCATAATTAACAAGGATAAATGATCACCGTACCATCATCTACTTTTTGTGCTATCTCGTTGTTCCTTCTATGCTAAGTTTCCACTAATTCATAGCATTTTATGAAGACGCCACCGTTTCCCGCCATTTCCTCACCGGTTTTATGCCACCCAGCGATATTGCGCATAAGCTAGGCGACGCGCGATGCATGGAGGCAACAAGCACAACTTGTAGCACATCCACCTTTTCCAAGCATGCCAACCCACCAAAGCGCTGCCTCTGCCATCAACCTTGTCGACAAGGAAAACGAGAAGGCGCCACGGCCCGTCGAGGCCAAGGCACTCCTGGGCAATGCGATGGACGACGCCGTGATGCACGTCATTGCCAGGGTTGAGCAGACCCTTGGTGTATGGTGCTTCAGCGCCGCGGATCAAGATAGGCGAGCCAGCACCGAGAGGATGCAGCTCGCGCATAGCATGATCGATGGCGCGCCGAAGAGCAAGATAGGTGCATCCGCGCTGGTAGGTTGCAGCTCGCCACACGGCGAGACCATTGGAGCGCCACAGAGCGAGAGGCGTGGCGCGCGGCACCGCAAGAACGAATCCGTCGATGCTTGCCTGCTATCGACTGGGCGTCGTAGTTGGGTACACGTCTCGTCAGTACCCCCATTCCTCGTCAGGAGTGGGAAGAGGCCCCCCCGCGCCGTACTTGCACCAGAGGTCGGCCGCGCCGTACTTGCACCGGATGCCCTCCGCGCCATTTGCATGGGTCGAGCCATTCGCCTTGTCCGCGGCCCGCTCGATGCCAACGCGCTGGTCGCTAGGCTCGACCGCCTCCTTGGCCCAGGTGTCCACCTGGGTGTAGTAGAGGAACATGGCCATCACATCCTCGAGCTGGTGATCTCTGATGAAATGGCCAACTTGGAGCTCGAGATCGCGCTCCAGATGTACCACGAGTGTGTCGACCGGTTGGACAAACGCCTGCACGAGTTTCGGCAGAGCTAAGAGCTATCGTAGGCAAGGGCTGCTTGTCATGGTCTCATGGATGCATTTTATTTTGTTGAGTTGTTTCGACGTGTATCACTATGTATTCACGATAGTCATAATATTGCTCTATTTATTGCCCTGTTTCAATGTGTGTACTCTATTTTCCGTTCTTATATGTTCTGTTTCAATGCGTGTATGTATGCTTTCCATTCTGTATGTGTGGATGATAACAGCTAGATACAAATTAGTATACAAAAATAGATAGAAAATGGAATTCATAATATATATATATTAATTGTTCATTAGTTCATCACATAATATATATAGTATCATCACATATACGTGATGATACTTAACTACTAGGTACAATGCATAAAATTGAAAACGAACAATACTAAAACTAATAATCCCTCCTGGGAGCAGTATTCCGGCAGCCCCTCGCCAGCAGCTCCCAGGTGCGCGGCGTCTTCCCAGCGCGGAGGCAGTACTCCGCCTCCTCCGCCTCGCAGTGCTTAACGTACTGATCTGCCTCTTGCTGGCGGACGAGTGCGAACGATCTTGCCATTTCGTTGGGTGCCCACCGGAGCTCCTCGACTGTGGCACGCTGGAGCTTATATATCGGCCCACTTCCACATAGCGACGAGGCACCTAGCTCCTTTGACCTTCCTCGCGAGGTACTCGTCTTTGTACACCTCCTCTGCACAACGACGCGCCCGCCCACAAAGCTCCACCGCCTCCTTTTTCCAGGCGGCATCACGGGCTTCACAGGCCGCCTGGTACCTGGCTTCCTCCTCCGCCATCTCATTCTTGAACGCCACTTGCCTGACTTTCTCAGCCGGCGACAGCAACTTCCACAGACAAAGATTGTACTGGCCTCAAAACCAATCCAAAGTTGGGGGTTCCGGCGCAACCTCGTCCGGCGGCGCGTACGGGTTCTCCTCGTCGCGGCTCTTTGACTGAGCGTCCTCGGGGGGTGGGGGCAGCGACTCCTCGTCAGTGCGTGGGCAGATCAGCGATGCCATGGCAGAGATTCGAGAGAGAGAGAGAGAGAGGGCAAGCAAGGGGAGGTTGTATATGAGAATGCAGGCGGGACGACGTGAGCTAGGTAGTATTTATTGGCGGCTGGAATCTAGATCGACGTGAACAGTACACACGCCGGTCGCCGAAATTTACGAGTATTGTAGTTTGAATTACACATGATTCTCGTAGCAAAATCCGTGTGTGAACTTATAGCTGACAGTTTCCTATATAGAACCGTGTCTGATTAATAACCCGCGCCTTTCACCTTTCGAACCTCGAGGCGCGAAATATAGTGCTAGTCGTGTGGGGGCCGTTGTCTTGCCATATCTTTACATTTTCTTTTTTGGACACTAGATATTTGCCTCGGCTGATGATTTTTTAATTTTTTGGAACTTAAATGCCATGGCACTCCATGCATGTGCCCAACCCGTGACACCAATATGTTTGAAAATTCATTCCAATTTAATTCACATGGAATTAACTCACACACAAGTACACAATTTTTTTCAAACCGTTATGGTTAGCCGCAGCATGTAGATATAGTTCAAATTTGGATTACGATCATTAAATGGCTAGAAAAACACTGAAATGTCTTAAAAAGGTCACCCCTAAAATTTTCCAAATTTTGACATGACAGTTGTATTATTGCACAATAACTGTTGAATTTTTTTGAAGCCCATAAGAGGAAGCTATCGTCCGTTCGTCATCAAACATGTATTATTCCCTCTCGGAACCACAAGCCTTCTAGTGAGTTACTCCGGTTTATGAGTGGTGTGTGTCCAAACTTTCGTCAAACATGCCAATTATTTTACCACATCATCTTGGTGGCATGACATTACATCAAGCAAGGTTTCATGTGTTTCTGATCATTTTTATTATTTTTAGGAATTTCAATGGCATGGCGCTCCATGCATGTTTGTCGAGACCGTGACACCAATATGTTTCCAGATTCCTTCCAATTTACTGCACATGGAATTAACTAACTCGCACACAAGTACACAAAAATATGATTTTTCAAACCTATATGGTTAGCCGCTGCATGTAGATGTAGTTCGAAATTGGATTACGGTCATTAAATGGCTAAAAATCCCTTAAATGTCTTAAAAAGGTCAAATTACCCCTGAATTGTTCCAAATTTTGACACGATAGTTTTATAAGTGCACATTAACTATAGATTTTTTTGAAGCCCGTAAGAGGAAGCTATCGCCCGTTCGTCATCAAACATGCATTGTTCCCTCTCGGAACCACGAGCCTTCTAGTGAGTTGCTTCGGTTTGTGAGGGGTGTGTGTCCAAACTTTCGTCAAACATGCCAATTTTTTTACAACATCATCTTAATGGCATGACATTACATCAAGCAAGGTTTCATGTGTTCCTGATCTTTTTATTTTTTATTTTTTGGAATTTAAATGCCATGGCACTCCATGCTTAATTGTGTCACAGCCGTGTGACCAATATGTTTGAAAATTCCTTCCAATTTACTGCACATGGAATTAACTCGCACACAAGTACACAAATATGATTTTTTTTCAAACCGTTATGGTTAGCCGTTGCATGTAGATGTAGTTCAAATTTGGATTACACCCATTAAATGGCTAGAAAATCACTTAAATGTTTTTAAAAGGTCAAATGACCCCTGAAATTTTTCCAAATTTTGACACGATAGTTATATTAGTGCACGTTAATTATAGAATTTTGTGAAGCCCGTTAGAGGAAGCTATCGCCTGTTCATTATCAAACATGCATTGTTCCCTACCACGAGCCTTCTAGTGAGTTGCTTCGGTTTGTGAGGGGTGTGTGTCCAAACTTTCGTCAAACATGCCAATTTTTTTACCACATTATCTTGGTGGCATGACATTACATAAAACAAGGTTTCATATGTTTCTGATCTTTTTTTTAATTTTTTTGGAATTTAAATGCCATGGCACTCCATGCTTAATTGTGGCATAGCCATTAGACCAATATGTTTGAAAATTCCTTCCAATTTACTGCACATGGAATTAACTCGCACACAAGTACACTAAATATGAATTTCAAACTGTTATGGTTAGCCGTCGCATGTAGATGGAGTTCAAATTTGGATTACGGTCATTAAATGGCTAGAAAATCACTTAAATGACTTAAAAGGTAACATGACCCCTGAAAATTTCTAAAATTGGACACGACAGTTGTATTAGTGCATGTTAACTGTAGAATTATTTTGAAGCCCGTAAGAGGAAGCTATCGCCCATTCGTCATCAAACATGCATTGTTCCCTCTCGGAATCACGAGCCTTCTAGTGAGTTGCTTCGGTTTGTGAGGGATGTGTTCCAAATTTTCGTCAAACATGCCAAATTTTTTAGCACATCATCTTGGTGGCATGACATTACATCAAGCAAGGTTTCATGTGTTTATGATCTTTTTTTAATTTTTTGGAATTTAAATGCCATGGCACTCCATGCTTAATTGTGTCATAGCCGTGAGACCAATATGTTTGAAAATTCCTTAAAATTATTGCACATGGAATTAACTCGCACACAAGCACACACATATATGACTTTTCAAACCGTTATGGTTGGCTGTTGCATGTACATGTAGTTCAAATTTTAATTATGGTCATTAAATGGCTAGAAAATCACTTAAACGTCTTAAAAGGTTAAATGACCCCTGAAATTTTCCAAAATTGGACATGACAGTTGTATTAGTACTACAATTTTTTTCGTACATTTAAAACACCATCCGTTGCCACTTTACTCCAAATTCATCTTTCATAGCTAATAAAAAAATATCAACAACATCACACACATTTTTTTGTAGGAACCGTTTGCGATGAAAATTCCTGGCTCTATTTAAGTCTTCCTCCTTAAGCTTCGCCAACTCATCTGCTCTAGTGCCGACAATCCCCGAATCCATGAATCCCGATCCCCATTCCCGCAACCCCTTCTTGCAAAGATGACGCCGTGGAAACGCTTCGTTAAGGCCCGAACGGTGGTCGTGTCCTCCTCGTGCGCCGCCGCCCGCGTCGAGGGCGCGACCGCCTATGCCGAGAGGGCCCCCCGCGTTCGCATTGAGCACGGCCGCATCCGCCGAGAGGGCGTCTACGGCAGTCGACAGGGCAGCTGCAGCAGCTACCGCGATGGCGGCTACAAACGTAGAGAGCGCTCGAGCTGTCGTCCGTGCCGTCGATGTCGCCCTAGCCCGGGTCGAGGCCACCACACCAAGATCGAGGACGCACACGCCAATATATTCCAGGCCACCTCGGAATCCAGCATCCAATCCACATCAGAAAAGACGGCAGTGGCCATGGATCACCTGCTTCCTCATGAGATCGCTGAGCTGGAGCTGGAGATGCAGGAGGCGGCGGAGATCGAGGAGCGCCGGGAGGAGGAGTTGCGCGTGGCCGAGGTCGAGGTAGAGAAGAGTCTGTCCATCGAGGAATCAGCGGTGGAGTAACAATGCGAGCTCTGGCACAGCCACTACTACGAGTACTACAACCTTGAGGGCGGCGACGAGGACGAGGAGCAGGACGCGGTCGACTTCAGCAGGGGGACACAGAGTCCACCAACGACGGCATGTCGCTAGGACAAGTCATTGATGTCTCATCTCACACCGGCGATGCATAGGCCAGTGCGGCAACGACTAAGTTAAAATTATGCGTACTTAGGCTTTGTTTTCAATGCTGGTCTTTTGTTAGAGAAGTGTTTAGGTCAACTGGCTCTATTTAATTACTAAAATTGCTCGATCCAGTAAGCGTAGTCTGTGTGCTATAGAATTTTTTGTGTGCCCAAATTAGCAAGCGATGTTAAATTATGCAATGACATGGATGAGAACAATACCCAGGGAAATTTTCACCAAAATTTGAATTATCAAACTCATCCCATGCACGTAAAGCACAAGAATTGTTTGCGATGCGCACAATCGTTCAAAGTGAATGGTGTCCGGCGGCACCGCGCACAAAGTTTCCCTCCACATTTAGAAATTTTTGGCCTACCACCGAAATATCTACCCCCGCCCCCTTCCCCACCCCCTTTTCTCCCCGAGCACACGACACATTTCCCATGTTTCCTCCTTCCTTCCTTCATAAGATATAGCCGCTTCCTTGCTTGCCTCCTCGCTCTCGTCGTCTCGCATCCTATCGCTGGGGTCGCCATGGTCTTCTTCAGTGACCTCTCCAGCGGTTCCTCCTCTGACGATGACTCCTTCACCACCCGGGTATGCCTCTCTTCTATCTCTCGGGCTATGACTTTGAATGAAGGATTTTGACCCGGCTGTCAATTTGAGTCATTTCTTCCTCTTATAGCTCCCTAGCACCATCAGTTGCAACGAATGGAGCACGGTGGCTGAAGATCTGTCTGCTCATTGTCACCATCAATCTCCATGCGTGAAGCTAGTTGCGTTTGAATCTATGGACAGTGATAGGAGTTTCTGGCATGTGCAGAGAAGGTTAGCCCCACTTTCGTTATTACAAATCATTTGTTAGATGTGATTCAGACGTTGTCACGGTCCCAACCCATTCATAACACACCTTCAACCAAACGCATCCTAAGACAGTGTCATAGTATCTAGTACCTAAAAATGTTGCCATCTCATTAGCGGTGCCATTCGAAAATTAGTTGGCACCGCTTCAGCAGTTTGTACAACCAACTTTGGTCCACACATCCGAGGAGCCAAGCAGTAAAATACTAAATCTTTATGGCACAAGGGAGCTAGGCATCAGAACAACTAGGTGCTCCGGAGTCTGGGTCCCTGATTTTTTCCGCTGCATCGGCTCCCCAGTGCAGGGCACCGGTGCAGAATGTAGCAACAGTTGTCTTTACACCGGTTTTGGCATACATAGTGGATGGCTTTAGTGCTATTAGTTCTATGTTACTAAATTTGTGCATATACACACCTGTTAGTATCAATTTGTTGTCATCCAAACACTATCGCTATGCTGTTGCGGCTATATTTAGCTTCCTCATAAAATGTTCAATTTGTTATTTATAGTACATGAGTAAGAACTTGTAGCATTGTTGTAGTTAATTATAGCTTCTGATGTTTCAAAATTTGGTTGTTGTCTCGGTAGCAATTAATTCATTTACACATTGATATTTTTGAGAAGACATGTCATAATTAACCCGTTTCTTCAGTTTTTCAAAATAAGTGTTGGTGATTTTCTATGTTGCTATAAACTCACTTCCCCTACAATTGTTACTGATCTAGTTTCAAATATTATAGGATGAAAGAAAGTGTTCTTACCTGGAGTGGGTTGATCAAGAGTGGCCACAGTCTTTGAAGATATGCCTAGCAAAGCTCTGGAGCATGTATGAGGAAGAGAACAGAGGTAGGCTTAGAGAAAGTGTTGTTAACGCTGAAGAATGTTTGAAGATGCGGGATAAAAAGAGGAGGTGGAGAATGAGCTCAGATTTTTTAAATCAGACTTTGCTAAGATGGTGTTGGCAAAGGAGGAGGCACTTTCTCAGTTTGCCAATGCAAAACAGGATCTTACTGAACTGAAAGCAGAGGTGGATAAGACGAGCTTGGATGATCTAGATTAGGGAAATGAATATTTTGTTCTAATATTGTTCTTATGAAGCTAAACTTGCTATATGATGTATTGTGCTATTTTCAGGTAGCTATCGTACTGTGATGTTAAAATATATCTATGTGCCTGATGTGAAATTGGCAAACATTTGTTCGATATGAAATTTGAATTTGCGTAATACTGGAATTATTAATTGTAAACTAATAAGCCTGCTAATTGGGTCATGGGACTTTGCAAACGGTTCTAGCTGTAAAAGCGCTTGTGATGGATAGCCCAATGCACACAGTTTTCTTCATCAAATCATGTGTGATGTAGTTGAATAAAAGTAAACGGTTAACCGAGGCAAAGCGTGTGTGATAGTTACACCTATCACACACGAGCCTATACATAAAAATGTGTGGGATGTACATACGAACGATTTTTTTTCTCTGGATTGACTGTGTGGGATGTACATACGAAGGAAACATTTTCCCTGATTGACTGTGTGGGATGTACATAAGAACGGAAACGTATACTTTGGATTGACTATGTGGAATGTACAGAACAAACGGAAATGTTTGTTTGGGACTGACTCTGTGGGATGTACTTACAACCGAAACCGGTTGGGCATGTATAATCGTATTTGATCACTCGCTCATTGCACACGACCTCATTTTTCCGAGCGTGTGTGTGCCAGGAGAGCCTATCCCTGACGGTTTCTCGGTCGTGTGGGAATGACCCCCCTATTGCAGTCACTCACTAGGCGATGGTTCAGAACACCGTCGCGGAAAGGGGTTAAAAACCGTTTGTATAGCACCACGTTGTACCAGTGTATGTTGCTCCATTTGTCTGTCGGTATATTACTTGCCCGAGTTTCGATCGTCGGTATCTCCATACCTAGTTCAATCTCGTTACAGAAAAGTCTCTTTACTCGTTCTGTAATACATCATCTTGCAACTAACTACTTAGTGACTTTGCTTGCAAGCTTCTTGTGATGCCGTATTACCGAGAGGGCCCAAAGACACTTCTCCGTCACACAGAGTGACAAATCCCATTCTTGATCCATGCCAACCCAACAAACACCTTTGGAGATACATGTAGAGCATCTTTATGATCACTCAGTTATGTTGTGACGTTTGATAGCACACAAGGTATTCCTCGGTATCCGGGAGTTGCATGATCCCAGGGTCGAAGAAACATGTATTTGATATTAAGAAATCAATAGCAATAAACTGAACAATCATATGATATGCTAACGGTTGGGTCTTGTCCATCACATCATTCTCCTAATGATGTGATCCCGTTATCAAATGACAACTCATGTTTATGGTTAGGAAACCTTAACCATCTGTTGATCAACGAGCTAGTCTAGTAGAGGCTCACTAGGGACACAATATTTGTGTATGTATCCACACATGTATTTAAGTTTCTGGTCAATACAATTCTAGCATGAATAATAAACCTTTATCATGAATAACAAAATATAATAATAAGAACTTTATTATTGCATCTAGGGCATATTTCCATCAGGCTCCCACTTGCACTAGAGCCAATAATCTAGTTCACATCGTCATGTGATTAACACCCCTAATTCACACTACTATGTGACTAACACCCAAAGAGTTTACTAGAGGCAATAATCTAGTTCACATCGCCATGTGATTATCATCAAAGAGTTCTAAGGTGTGATCATGTTTTGCTTGTGAGAGAGGTTTTAGTCAACGGGTCTGCAACATTCAGAACCGTGTGTACTTTGCAAATTTCTATGTCTACAATGCTCTACATATAACTACTCTAGCTAATTGCTCCCACGTTCAATACGTATCTAGATTGAGACTCGGAGTCATCTGGATTAGTGTCAAAGCTTGCATCGACGTAACCCTTTACGACAAACTCTTTATCACCTCCATAACCGAGAAACATTTCCTTAGTCCTTTCTAGGTACCGAAGGATAATTTTGACCGCTGTCCAGTGACCCAGTCTTGGATCACTATTGTACCTCCCTGCCAAAATTATGGAAAGGCACACATCTGGTATGGTACATAGCATGGCATACTTTATAGAACCTATGGCTGATGCATAGGGAATGACTTTCATTCTCTCTCTACCTTATGTCGTGGTCGGGATTTGCATCTTACTCAATTTCACACCTTGCAAAACAGGCAAGAACCCTTTCTTAGACTGATCCATTTTGAACTTCTTCAAAACTTTAGCAAGGTATGTGCTTTGTGAAAGTCCTATTAAGCATCTCGATCTATCCCTATACATCTTGATGCCCAATATATAAGCAACTTCACCGAGGTCTTTCATTGGAAAATTCTTACTCAAGTATCCTTTTATGCTATCCAAAAATTCTATATCATTTCCTATCAACAATATGTCATCCACATATAATATCAGAAATGCTATAGAGCTCCCACTCACTTTCTTGTAAATACAGGCTTCATCGTAAGTTTGTATAAAACCATATGCTTTGATCGCCTCATCAAAGCGTATATTCCACCTCCAAGATGCTTGCACCAGTCCATAGATGGATTGCTAGAGTTTGCACACTTTGTTAGCACCTTTAGGATCGACAAAACCTGCTGGTTGCATCATATACAACTCTTCTTTAAGAAACTCTTTAAGTAATGCAGTTTTCACATCCATTTGCCTGATTTCATAATCATAAAATGTGGCAATTGCTAACATGATTTGGACAGACTTAAGCATCGCTACAGGTGAGAAAGTCTCATCGTAGTCAACCCCTTGAACTTGTCAAGTCTAGCTTTGTAGACCGTGATATTACCATCAGCTTCCGTCTTCCTCTTGAAGATCCATTTATTCTCAATGGCTTACCGATCATCGGGCAAGTCCACCAAAGTCCACACTTTGTTCTCATACATGAATCCTATCTTAGATTTCATGGCCTCAAGCCATTTGTCGGAATCTGGGATCATCCTAGCTTCTTGATAGTTCGAAGGTTTGCCGTTGTCTAACAACAAGACTTCCAGGACAGGGTTACCATACCACTCTGGTGCGGTACGTGTTCTGGTCGACCTTCGAGGTTCAGTAGTAACTTGATCCGAAGTTTCATGATAATCGTCATTAGCTTTTTCTCAAGTTGGTGTAGGCATCACGGGAACGGTTTTCTCTAATGTGCTACTTTCCAATTCGAGAGAAGGTACAACAACCTCATCAAGTTTTACTTTGCTCCCACTCACTTCTTTCGAGAGAATCTCCTTCTCTAGAAACGACCCATTCTTAGTAACAAAGATCTTGCCTTCGGATCTGTGGTAAAAGGTATACCCAATAGTTTCTTTTGGGTATCCTATGAAGACGCACTTCTCCGCTTTGGGTTCGAGCTTATCAAGTTGAAGCCTTTTAACATACACTACAAAAAAGAACCACTTCCGTGATGATATGTGTTTGTCACAGTAGGCCACGTTTTCTGCCATGCATGTACATCCATGACAATTTCATGACAGAATCAAGATAGTCATACGTGTGTTGTCGTAGAAGTGTTCCATGACAAATAATGAAATTATCATCACGGAAGTGTCCACTTCCATGATGATAAAGTCCGCGTCATGAAACTTTTTTCGTCAATGGTAACCAACACATGACATCCATCATAACGGGTCGCTGTTAAGCTATTGGGTTCCGGTTTGGATCTGATAACCAATTAATAGCCCGGACCAACAGGGATTTCCATGTGTAAAATTCTCATTCGCCGGAGGAACCATGTGTCAGCTCGTCATTGGGACAGAGAGGCGGCTATGATATCTTGACACGTGGAATGGCCCAATAGTGGCCCATTTATCTTACAAAGGTCGACCCATTTGACTTGGTCAAAAGCTAGCGGGCCGGCCCATGAAAAGCCTATTAACGGTATGTTCGCATATAGCCCATTTTACGGCCCGGTAACTCATGACCCATTATGGCGTTCCCAAATTCGGCCCAACAGCGTCATGTGGGCCGTCCAGTATAACACCAGCCCGTTTCACTTTTGGCCCATGTATGGCCCACGACGTCTTTCGGCCCATATGAGGCCTTTCATATCTTTAGGCCCTTTAGTGGCCCGAGGTGACTCTGGCCCATAACAAACAGTAAATTAATTTATACCCATTAACAACCCATGATTCAAAACGGCTATTTCCAGCCCATGTTAGCTTTCGGCCTACTGACGGTGCATACACTCTTCGGCTCCTTTCTGGGCCATTACATGCCTATTTTCCTAATGGGCCAAATTTAGCGAGTTGTTAGAATCAGCCTGTTTGTGGCCTGTTAACCAGCTACGCCATTTCCAACCCGTCATGTAGTCTGGCCCATTAACAACCCATTATGCTTGTCATAGAACTAAGCCTATGCTGTCTTACGACGTGTTAACGACCTATTTATGGCCCATGTCGGCCCATTTATCTGACGACCCATAGGAGGCCCATTGATTCTAAGGCCCATTGGAGGCCCATTCATCTGACGGCCCTTAGGAGGCCCATTCATCCGATGGCCCATAGGAGGCCCATTCATCCAATGGCCCATAGCAGGATCAAGGTTACCATAGTACGTATCTGGCTCATGGTTGTTGCGGCCACTAGCAAACCAAGGAAAAAGAAGACTGCGAAATAAATAAGCCAGAAACCAACGAAGACTATTAAGGCAATTGCATAGATTACATCCACTGGGCATCAAAGTTCGCCACCAGTGAAAATATAGGGAACACCCTACACTATACAAAAATGGCTTGCTGTTTTCTTCAGCTAGCCGCTGCATGTTAAGAACAAATTTTGTATCGCAACAAAACGAGCTACAACCATAAAACAAAAGGAAGGTTGGTATAAAAGTTAATAGTCCGACAGATAAATGCACCACCAGAAGTTCAGAAGCTCAGTTCATTTGATCTAACTGTTAAGGTTTCATGTTGTACTGTCCAATGGAGCACCATAACCTTCACCTTCATTTCTCCTAGGCTCCTGAACAACATAGCAAATGTTTGACAGTCTGGTTTCAAAACCATGCATATCTTGATGACATCGAACAATGGTTGTCCTTATTTTCACAAAGGGTCTCTGTTAGGGATTGGACTTGTGTCTAGAGCGCAGATATAATATTGTTTTGAGCTTGCATATCTTGATCATGAGGAAGTTTGGACGAGATTGCCTTAACAACCAACCCAACATTACGCAGGAACATGCTTTTGGCACTGTTAGTGGACAGGTACTGACCCACTACAGCAAGAGATGACATTGCGATTATGGTTTCCTCGTCACCTTCAGGAAGTGGCGGTTCCACCATTTTCTCCATAGCTTGCTGAAAATTTGAGTTTGTACATTAGTAGTACCAGAACAGAAGATATTAAGGAGGCAACAAAACCAAGCAGAATGGATTTGGTCTATATACATAACTTATTCTGGTGAACCCGTGTAAAATATTAGTTGTATTTTACTACAAAGTACATAATAAAACCAGGTTCCAAACATATGACCATGTACATGGGTAATGTATTGTCTATTTCTTCACATTGTATTGACAGCTAAGGATAAAGAAACAAAGTTTATAATACGGTAAGCATAGTATGACATCATTCATTCACGAAACAACTGTGAACAAACAAACATGCAATTGTAACATTGTGTGGGCAAGTCCAACACGGAACTAGATTGCATATCAAGATCAAAGGAACATCACTCTTCTCTTTTAAACCTTGTAAGGTGCAATGATACACTAAGAAAATTGTGTATAAAATTGAAAAGAGTAATAGACATTGGCTGCAAACCGTGGAGTTCAATGCACAAGTAAGAGTAAGTAGTAGTTAAAAGGGATGAGGATTAAGGACTTACAACAGCGGTTTTGACTAGTGTAGTCATGCCCTTCGTCTTGCTGGTGTGACAGTCCTTGAAGATTTCCACAGGATTTGGTTCAGGTACTTTTTGATCCTTGCGGGAATACCTCTGCATTTGAAACAAGTCAATATAGATATGATAATATGGGACAACGAAAAGAGTGAAACAACAGCTAGTTACAAGAGCCTCGCAGTGTGCAATATAGCTACGAGATCCTGTCGTCCGTTGGAATTTCACTTTCGTACGATTGGCCTTGTTCTTTGAATAGTTTACCTACAAGAAGATAGATTTGCGAGGCACATGCGTAAATAGGAGTTCAACATGTGATGGGATCACATATATATAACGTACTTGATACTTTGGATCAGACCAATGTTTAACAAGGCCTCTCTAGTCTTCATCCAATATATTTTCCACTGGAGATGTTTGGGCAAGTTCACCGTTAACCTTGCCTTCAAAGTGAGTTTTCCTCAAGTTATACTAATACTGCCGCAGAGCAGACTTGAAAACATGGGTGCATGCTTGTCTAGTTGCATCATCTTGTCCATCCAACTTGAACCTTGCTACTTCTCGTGCTTGCATTGTTTTCCCTCGAAGAGGAAAGGGTGATGCAACATAGTAGCGTAAGTACCCGCAGTTTTTGAGAACCAAGGTATCAATCCAGTAGGAGACCATGCGCGAGTCCCTCGTACCTGCACAAACAAATAAGAACCTTGCAACCAACGCGATAAAGGGGTTGTCAATCCCTTCACGGCCACTTGCAAAAGTGATATCTGATAGAGATGATAAGATAATATTTTTGGTATTTTTGATATGTAAACTGAAAGTAAAGAAAGCAAAATAAAACAACGGCGATAGAAATTGGCAAGTTGACGGGAAACTAATATGATGGAAGATAGACTCGGGGGCCATAGGTTTCACTAGTGGCTTCTCTCATGATAGCAGATTTCTACGGTGGGTGAATGAATTACTGTTGAGCAATTGATAGAAAAGCTCATAGTTATGAGAATATCTAGGCATGATCATTGTATATAGGCATCATGTCCGTGACAAGTAGACCGAAACGATTCTGCATCTACTACTATTACTCCACACATCGACCGCTATCCAACATGCATCTAGAGTATTAAGTTCATAAGAACAGAGTAACGCCTTAAGCAAGATGACATGATGTAGAGGGATAAACTCAAGCAATATGATATAAACCCCATCTTTTTATCCTCAATGGCAACAATGCCTTGCTACCCCTGCTGTCACTGGGAAAGGACACCGCAAGATTGAACCCAAAGCCAAGCACTTCTCCCATTGCAAGAACTAACGATCTAGTAGGCCAAACCAAACCGGTAATTCAAAGAGACTTGCAAGGATATTTAAATCATGCATAAAAGATTTCAGAAAAGAATCCAATATTGTTCATAGATAGTCTTGATCATAAACCCACAATTCATCAGATCTCGACAAACACAGCGCAAAAAGAATTACATCGAATAGATCTCCAAGAAGATCGAGGAGAACTTGGTATTGAGATCCAAAGAGAGAGAAGAGGCCATCTAGCTAATAACTATGGACCCGAAGGTCTGTGGTAAACTACTCACAACTCATCGGAGGGGCTATGGTGTTGATGTAGAAGCCCTCCGTGATCGATGCCCCTTCGGTGGAGCTCCGGAACAGGCCCCAAATGGGATCTCACGGGTACAGAAGGTTGCGGCGGTGGAATTAGGGTTTCGTGGTGCTCTCCGATGGTTTCAGGGTACGTAGGTATATATAGGAGGAAAAGGGACATTGGTGGAGCAACACGTGGCCCACGAGGGTGGGGGGCGCGCCGCCTACCCTCGTGGCCGCCTCGTTCGCTTCCTAGCGTGTACTCCAAGTCTTCTGCGTCGATATTGTTCCAAAAAATGACTCTCCCGAAGGTTTCATTCCGTTTGGACTCCGTGTGATATTCCTTTTCTGCAAAACACTGAAATAGGTAAAAAAAAACAGCAATTTGCACTGGGCCTTGGGTTAGTAGGTTAGTCCCAAAAATATTATAGAAGTGTACAATAAAGCTCATTAAACATCCAAAACAGATAATACAATAGCATGGAACAATAAAAAATTATAGATACGTTGGAGACGCATCAAGCATCCCCAAACTTAATTCCTGCTCGTCCTCGAGTAGGTAAATGATGAAAACAATTTTTTTGATGTGGAATGCTACCCAACATAATTCTCAATGAAATTTTCTTTATTGTAGCATGAATGTTCATATCCAAAAGATTCAAGACAAAAGTCTATATTGGCATAAGAATAATAATACTTCAAGCATATTAACAAAACAATCATGTCTTCTCAAAATAACATGGCCAAATAAAGTTCATCCCTACAAAATCATATAGTTTGGCTATGCTCCATCTTCGTCACACAAAATACTCAAATCATGCACAACCCCGATTTCTGCCAAGCAATTGTTTCATACTTAATTTTTTCAAACCTTTTCAACTTTCACGCAATACATGAGCGTGAGCCATGGATATAGCACTATAGGTGGAATAGAGTGGTGGTTATGGAGAAGACAAAAGAGGAAAATGGTCTCACATCAACTAGGCATGTCAATGGGCTATGGAGATGCCCATCAATAGATATCAATGTGAGTGAGTAGGGATTGCCTTGCAACGGATGCACTAGAGCTATAAATGTATGAAAGCTCAACAAAATAAACTAAGTGGGTGTGCATCCAACTTATTTGCTCACGAAAACCTAGGGCATTTGAGGAAGCCCATCGTTGGAATATACAAGCCAAGTTCTATAATGAAAATTCCCACTAGTATATGAAAGTGACTAAACAAGAGACTCTCTATCATGAAGATCATGGTGCTACTTTGAAGCACAAGTGTGGAAAAAGATAGTAACATTGTCCCCTTTTTTTCTTTTCTTTTTTTCTTTTCTCTTTTTTTGGGCCTCTTTTTTTTCTTTGGCCTTTACTTTCTTTTTTATTTTTTCTTTGGGACAATGCTCTAATAATGATGATCATCACACTTTTATTGATTTACAACTCAATATTACAACTCGATACTAGAACAAAGTATGACTATATACGAATGCCTCCGGCGGTGTACCGGGATGTGCAATGAATCAAGAGTGACATGTATGAAAAATTATGCTTGGTGTCCTAGCCACAAATATGATGTCAACTACATGATCATGCATGGCAATATTACAATGATCAAGCGTGGCATAGTAAACGGAATGGTGGAAAGTTGCATGGCAATATATCTCGCAATGGCTATGGAAATGCCATGATAGGTAGGTATGGTGGCTGTTTTGAGAAAGTTATAAGGTGGGTGTATGGTACCAGCGAAAGTTGCACGGTACAAGAGAGGCTAGCAATGGTGGAAGGGCGAGGGTGCGTATAATCCATGGACTCAACATTAGTCATAAAGAACTCACATACTTATTGGAAAAATATACAAGTCATCAAAACAAAGTACTACACACATGCTCCTAGGGGAAGGGTTGGTAGGAGTTAACCATCACGCGATCCCGACCTCCACACAAAGGATGACACTCAATAAAATACCTCATGCTTCAAATTTGTCACACAACAGTTACCATACGTGCATGCTACAGGACTTGCAAACCTCAACACAAGTATTTCTCAAATTCACAACTACTCTACTAGCATGACTCTAATATCACCATCCTCATATCTCAAAACAATCATCAAGTATCAAACTTCTCATAATATTCAATGCACTTTATATGAAAGTTTTTACTATACCCATCTTGCATGCCTATCATATTAGGATTAATTTTATAACCCAAGCACATTACCATGCTGTTCTAAAAGACTCTCAAAATAATATAAGTGAAGCATGAGAGATCCATAATTTCTATAAAATAAAACCACCACCGTGCTCTAAAAATATATAAGTGAAGCACTACAGCAAAAACTATCTAGCTCAAAAGATATAAGTGAAGCACATAGAGTATTCTAATAAATTCCGATTAATGTGTATCTCTCTCTAAAGGTGTGTCCAGCAAGGATGATTGTGGTAAACTAAAAATCAAAGACTCAAATCATACATGACGCTCCAAGCAAAACACATATCATGTGGTGAATAAAAATATAGTCTCGAGTAAAGTTACCGACAGACGAAGACGAAAGAGGGGATGCCTTCCCGGGGCAGCCCCAAGCTTAGAATTTTGGTTGTCCTTGAATTTTACCTTGGGGTGCCTTGGGAATCCCCAAGCTTAGGATGTTTCCACTCTTTGTTCCATAGTCCATCAAATCCTTACCCAAAACTTGAAAACTTCACAACACAAAACTTAGCAAAAATCTCGTGAGCTCCGTTGGTATAAGAAAACAAACCACCACTATAAGGTACTGTAATGAACTCATTCTTTGTTTATATTGGTGTTAAACCTACTGTATTCCAACTTATCTATGATTCATACCCCCCGATACTACTCATAGATTCATCAAAATAAGCAAACAATACACGAAAAACAGAATCTGTCAAAACTAGATCAGTCTGTAGCAATCTGTAACTTTCGAATACTTATGTAACTCTAAAAACCTTGCAATAAATTGGTGGACGTGAGGAATTTGTCTATTAATGATCTACAAAAAGAATCAACTTAAAATCACTCTCCAGTAAAAATGGTAGCTAATCTCGCGAGCGCTAAAGTTTCTATTTTTTACAGCATGATCGCATAAACTTCACCCAAGTCTTCCCAAAGGTTCTACTTGACACATACACTAATTAAAACACAAAACCACATCTAAACAGAAGCTAGATGTATTATTTATTAATAAACAGAAGCAAAATCAAGGAAAATAAAATTGGGTGGCCTCCCAACAAGAGCTATTGTTTAACACCCCTAGCTAGGCATGATACAATAATAGATCTAGGTATTGCCATCTTTGGTAGGCAATCCATAAGTGGCTCTCATAATAGATTCATAAGGTAATTTGATTTTCTTTCTAGGGCAGTGTTCCATGCCTTTCCTTAACGGAAATTGGAATCTAATATTTCCTTCCATCATATCAATAATTGCACCAATCATTCTAAGGAAAGGTCTACCAAGAATAATAGGACATGTAGGATTGCAATCTATATCAAGAACAATGAAATCTATGGGTACATAATTCCTATTTTCTACAATAAGAGCATCATCAATCCTTCCCATAGGTTTCTTAATGGTAGAATCCGCAAGATGCAAATTTAAAGAACGATAATCAAGTTTATGGAAACCTAACATATCACACAAAGTTTTTGGGGTTGTGGAAACACTTGCTCCCAAATCACACAAAGCATAGCATTCATGATCTTTAATCTTAATTTTAATAGTAGGTTCCCATTCATCATAAAGTTTTCTTCATAAGATTGCATTAAAGCATCAACTATGTGTTTGGTAAAAGCTTTATTTTGACTATAAGCATGCGGAGAATTTAGCATGGATTGCAATAAGGAAATACAATCTATTAAAGATCAATTATCATAATTAAATCCCTTGAAATCCAAAATAGTGGGTTCATTGCTATGTAAAGTTTTGACATCTTCAATCCCACTTTTAACAGTTTTAGCATCAAGATCTAAAAACCCCGAATCATTGGGACGCCTTTTAACTAAAGTAGACTCATCTCCAGTCCCATCTTTATCAAGATTCATACTAGAAAACAAGGATTTAATAGGAGACACATCAATCACTTTCAGATCTTCATCTTTATTTTCATGCAAACTAGAAGAACATGCTTTCACAAAGCAATCTTTTTTAGCACGCATCCTAGCGGTTCTTTCTTTGCACTCATCAATGGAAATTCTCGTGGCTTTGAGAGATTCATTGATATCATGCTTAGGTGGAATATATCTAAGTTTCAAAGAATCAACATCAAGAGAAATTATATCCACGTTTCTAGCCAACTCATCAACCTTAAGCAATTTTTCTTCAAGCAAAGCATTGAATTTTTTTTGTGAATTCATAAATTCTTTAACACTACTCATAAATTCAGAGGGAATCTTATTAAAATTTCCATAAGAGTTGTTGTAGGAATTACCATAATTATTAGAGGAATTACTAGGGAAAGGCCTAGAATTAAAGTTTCCTCTATAAGCATTGTTACCAAAATTATTCCTACCAACAAAATTCACATCCAAAGATTCATTATTATTGTCAATCAACGTGGACAAAGGCATATCATTAGGATCAGAAGAAGCACGCTTAGTAGAAAATAATTTCATAAGTTCATCCATCTTTCCACTCAAAATACTAATCTCTTCAATAGCATGTACTTTTTTACTAGTAGATCTTTCGGTGTGCCATTAAGAGTAATTAACCATAATATTATCTAGGAGTTTAGTAGCTTCTCCTAAAGTGATTTCCATGAAAGTGTCCCCCGCGGCCGAATCTAAAAGATTTCTAGAAGAAAAATTCACACCAGCATAAAAGTTTTGTATAATCATCCATAAGTTCAAACCATGAGTAGGGCAATTACGTATCATTAATTTCATTATCTACCAAGCTTGTGCAACATGCTCATGATCTAGTTGCTTAAAATTCATGATATCATTTCTAAGAGAGATAATCTTAGCGGGAAGAAAATACTTAGAGATAAAGACATCTTTGCATTTATTCCATGAATCAATACTATTTTTAGGCAAAGAAGAGAACCAACTTTTAGCACGATCTCTAAGCGAAAACAGAAATAGCTTTAATTTAACAATAACATTATTCGTATCCCTCTTCTTTTGCATATCGCACAAATCAACAAAGTTGTTTAGATGGGTAGCGGCATCTTCACTAGGAAGGCCAGAGAATTGATCTTTAATGACAAGATTCAACAGAGCAACATTGATTTCACAACATTCAGCATCTATAATAGGATCAATCGACGTGCTAATAAAATCATTATCGTTGGTATTGGAGAAGTCGCACAATTTGGTATTGTCTTGAGTCATAGTGACGAACAAGAAATCCAACACACAAGCAAACAAGAAGCAAGCAAAAAGAGGCAAACGGAGAAAGAAGGGCAAATAAAATGGCAAGGGTGAAGTGGGGGAGAGGAAAACGAGAGGCAAATGGCAAATAATGTAATGCGAGGGATAAGTGTTCGTGATAGGTACTTGGTATTTGACTTTGCGTAGATCTCCCCGGCAACGGTGCCAAAAATTCTTCTTGCTACTTCTCGAGCTTGCATTGGTTTCCCTCGAAGAGGAAAGGGTGATGCAACACAGTAGCGTAAGCATTTCCCTCAGTTTTTGAGAACCAAGGTATCAATCCAGTAGGAGATCACGCGCGAGTCCCTCGTACCTGCACAAACAAATAAGAACCTTGAAACCAACGCGATAAAGGGGTTGTCAATCCCTTCACGACCACTTGCAAAAGTGAGATCTGATAGAGATGATAAGATAATATTTTTTGTATTTTTGATATGTAAACTGAAAGTAAAGAAAGCAAAATAAAACAACAACGATAAAAATTGGCAAGTTGACGGGAAACTAATATGATGGAAGATAGACTCGGGGGCCATAGGTTTCACTAGTGGCTTCTCTCATGATAGCAGATTTCTACGGTGGGTGAACAAATTGCTGTCGAGCAATTGATAGAAAAGCGCATAGTTATGAGAATATTTAGGCATGATCATAGTATATAGGCATCACGTCTGTGACAAGTAGACCGAAACGATTCTGCATCTACTACTATTACTCCACACATTGACCGCTATCCAGCATGCATCTAGAGTATTAAGTTCATAAGAACAGACTAACGCCTTAAGAAAGATGACATGATGTAGAGGGATAAAATCAAGCAATATGATATAAACCCCATCTTTTTATCCTCAATGGCAACAATACAATACGTGCCTTGCTGCCCCTGCTGTCACTTGGGACAAACACCGCAAGACTGAACCCAAAGCCAAGCACTTCTCCCATTGCAAGAACTAACGATCTAGGAGGCGAAACCAAACCGATAATTCGAAGAGACTTGCAAGGATATTTAAATCATGCATAAAAGATTTCAGAAAAGAATCCAATATTGTTCATAGATAATCTTGATCATAAACCCAAAATTCATCGGATCTCGACAAACACACCGCAAAAAGAATTACATTGAATAAATCTCCAAGAAGATCGAGGAGAACTTTGTATTGAGATCCAAAGAGAGAGAAGAAGCCATCTAGCAAATAACTATGGACCCGAAGGTCTGTGGTAAACTACTCACAACTCATTGGAGGGGCTATGGTGTTGATGTAGAAGCCCGCCATGATCGATGCCCCCTCCGGTGGAGCTCCGGAATAGGCCCCAAGATGGGATCTCACGGGTACAGAAGGTTGGGGCGGTGTAATTAGGGTTTCGTGGTGCTGTATGATGGTTTCAGGGTACACAGGTATATATAGAAGGAAAATGGACGTCGGTGGAGCAACAGGTGGCCCATGATGGTGGGGGCGCGCCCCCTACCCATGTGGCCGCCTCGTTCGCTTCCTGGCGTGTACTCCAAGTCTTTTATGTTGATATTGTTCCAAAAATGACTCTCCTGAAGGTTTCATTCTGTTTAGACTCTGTTTGATATTCCTTTTCTGTGAAACACTGAAATAGGCAAAAAAAAATAGCAATTTGCACTGGCCCTTGGGTTAGTAGGTTAGTCCCAAAAATAATATAAACATGTATAATAAAGCCCATTAAACATCCAAAACAGATAATATAATAGCATGAAACAATAAAAAATTATAGATACGTTGGAGACATATCAAACCTCATATGTTAAAAAATATGGGAGTATCATTACCAACAACCTATAAAGTATGGGACAGATCAAGACGATATTACTAATTTCCATACATAACCATACTTACAATTAAATGGCCGAGGAAGGTGTTAAACTGGGTTTCGTCTTTGTCATTCCTGTACTGAATCCATGTTGGGAGGATACATGCATGACACGTAACGGCAATGACTGCCTTTATACTAACTTGGCTGACTCTGTAGCAATACATGGACTTTTTAAACCTGCCTCAAAACAGATCTCCATTCTTCCTCCTCTAGATTTATTTAACCTATCGAGCATTATCCCTGATGTTTGTTTCCTCTTGCGCCTATGTTCTAGTTCAACAACGAACATGTGAAGTGTTAGTGTACATCAAACCGTGAGACTGCATATAAAGAAGCATGCAACTGTAACTTGACTCGAGCAACTACCTTCTTGCTATTAAAGCTCGCAAGGTTCATTTGATCTTGCCAACTCGTCTTGTGTTAAGAGTGCTTCAGAACTAGTGTCAGGTGGCGAGGGAGCTTCCAAACTTGCTAGTAGCAGAGTTACCGAATGAGTAACTCGTGGAGATGTTGGTACTATTGAGGAAGGTATCGCAACAACTAGGGCCGTCGTTGCTTGTTTGGTGGTAGCTACTCATTTGCGTTTGGATTGTTTTGCAGCTGGTGTAGAACGAGATACCGTGTTTGTACAATTTTCCAGTGGAGTTGGACCTTCTATTGCACCGTCAGTACCAGCAGAATCTGCATAACTCTTCCGCTTCCGTTTCTGTGCATCCTTAGTACTAACATGATCCCCTGCCAATCTGTGTTCCTTCCTCTTTCTCTTTTCCATGTCAAGTCAAGCCGACAAGAAAAAGGAATAAAAGTTTAGTTCTTCAGAATAAATTGATGCGCGATATAAACAAACTGAACTTTGATGTTAGACAACCGCGGGATAGGAGGATGTGATATGTACGAAAAACAGGACGACATGAGATAATCAGAACTATGATGTGTAATCTAAGCAGAAGGCATTTCAATAAATTAGAAGCAATGCAATGGAAGGTATGGCAACCACACGATACGAGGATCCATGGAATATGTACAAAAAATAGGACGACATGACATATTCACAACTATTTGTGTAAACTAAGCAGAAGCCATTTCAACAAACTAGAAGCAATACAAGCTAGACACCACATGAAAGATGCAAGACAATATCACACCGCCAAGCTAGAGAAAGCACCTGGGATGCCGGTTTCGCCGGAAGACCGCCATCAGTCCCTGCCTTCATTTTTTTCATCCTCTTACTTAATTGTATTGCCTTGTCAAGTCAAACCCACAAGAAAAATAAATAAAAATTGATTTTTAGAATTCATTGACGTAGGATGCTGACGAGCACTACTTTAATGTCAAGCGATCGCATGATAGGACAATTGAATGTGTAAGAAAAAAGGACAACATTGCATATTCACAACTATGATGTGTAAACTAAGAAGAATGCATTTAAACAAATTAGAATCAATGAAAGCTAGCCACCATATGAAAGATGCAACGAATATCACTCTACCAAGTTAAAATTGTCTCGTCATTAGTGTCATTTCAATAAATTAGAAGTAGTACAAGCTAGAAAAGAATGCGAGATCTAACCTATATCACACTCCCAAGTTAAACATGTCTTATGATAAGTGATTGTTGCAAGTTACACAACAGTAGTAATTTGATGTAAGAGCATGGTGTGATAGACACATATTGTATGTTCTAGAAATAGGAACACGTGTCTTATTCACAAGTTTAATGTGTAAAGTAAGCAGACAGGATTAAAAAAACTATAAGCAATAAAGGCTAGACATCATACATAACATGCAACCACATATAACAGTGCCAAGTTAGAGGGAGCACCTGTGATGGTGGACTAGGGGAGATGTGCTCATCATCAACATAACTACGTTGAGTGTCTATGCATGTGTTGTCTTCCAAATCTTGTTGGGGGGATGGCGGAGTAGAATCTGTAGAGGCCCTCGGTTTCAGTTGGTTGGAAGGAGCACCTTTATCCACTGCCTTGCTAATCTCCTTCCACTTTATTGATTTTGCATTGTCAAGTAAAACCGACAAGAAAAAGCAATAAAATTCACTCTTCAGAACTCATTCATGCATGATACTAACAATCACTACTTTGATGTAAGGCAAACACATGATATGAGGATGGGATATGTACGAAAAATGGTACGGCATGGCAAATTCACAACTATTTGTGTACTGTAAACTAAGCAGAAGTCATTTCAACACATTAGAAGCAATGCAAGCTAGACACCACATGAAAGATGCAACCAATATGACTCTGCCAGGTTAAAAGCGTCCCATCATAAATGGCGTTTCAACAAATTAGTAGAGTGCATGCTATAAATCATATGAAAGATGTAACCAACATCACACTGCATATACTAAAGGTGTCTCGTCATAATTGATTGATGCGGAATAAAAAAAACAGTAGTTTTATGTAAGGACATGTTTAATAGACAGATGTACGGTGTATCACAAACAGAAAGGCATGTCACACTAACAGGTATAATGTATAAACTAAGAAGAATAGCACATGCAATTTAACTAGATTGGAAGAATCACAATCTAGACACCATATGCAACATGCAACCACATATCACACTGTCAAGTTAGAGCAAGCACCTGCGATGGTGGTGTAGGGGAAATGTGGTGATCAACTACAGAGCTACGTTGACTATATTTATCTAGCCTTGTTGTTTCTTGAGAATCATGTGGAGAGGCTGACATTGTATTCTTTAAAAGAGGATATTTTCTCATAGTAATCCACGGGCCTAACTGTCTCATCATAAGTGATCGATGAGGGATACACAAGAACATTAGTTTGATGTAAGAACATGGTTAATAGGTAGATGTAGTAGTATGTACCAAAAACAAGAAATCATGTCATATTCAAAGGTATGATGTGTAAGCTAAGCAGATGCAATTTAACCAAATTGGAAGCAATGCAAGCTAGACACCCTGCGGGAGTGGTGAGCATGATCATCGAGGACCTGAGAGCCTGGTGGGAGGCGGGCTGCTTCGCCGCCACCATTGCTTTTAGTTGGCTTGCACGTGATGTTTGTCTGTGCTGGGCTTGTCACTGGCTCGGCCAGTGCCCTGACTAGCTATTTGGCTTCTGGTGCTCCCGGAATGGTGGTTCATGTAAAAAATATCTCTCCTTATCTTAATAAAGACCGACTGCGGCCTTTCGAATATAAGCTAGACACCATATACAACATGCAACCACGTATGACACCGCAAATTTAAAGAGAGCACCTAGGCTGGTGGTTCTAGGCGAGCGAGATCACCAACTCCAAAGCTACGTTTATCGTCTCCATCTGCTGACACTGCACCCATTAAAGTGCTGAACCGTGTCTTACCTAACCGCGAAGAAAGCTCAAGCAACTTCTCTCTTTTCTTTTGTGTTTCTATGAACGGTTTGGTAGAGGATAAAATACACATGCACAAAAAACAATAGTGAGAGTATGGGTGAAGTGTCTGCAGAACTAGTGCACTGTAAAGGTAGCAGATAGCAGGTGGCTGAAAAATAAATGAAAGGAGACATATGGTAGATCTACAACATTAAATGGCAAACGAAATTAGATTCTACTCTGTAAGATTTTGTAATATATGATCACGGGTATGGCTGGGAAATGCAGGTACACCTCTAGCACACGACCACATGTGGTCCTATCAAAATAACAGTCGAATAAAATAAATAGGTTAGTCGATTTTTTTTCTGAACCATCCGACTACAAGGAACAGGCAGATGGCCTTCGTCTACCTCCCGCCAGTCACTGTTGACAATATTTCACGAACTACCAGCTACCACCGACCCAGACCCCTGCCTCCCCCGCCCCGCCCTCCCCTTAACCTGACACCACCGCCATGCTTGGCAGCGCCCCTGGCCATCCCTTTAAGCCCGGCCAACCTCTAGACGGGCGCCAGCAACTCCTATGCCCCCACACACCCCTAAGATAAACATCGAGGTGCTGCTTCCCCGGCGTAACAAGTGGACTAGCGCATGTTACATCAGGTAATACTTCCTTTAATTGGAAATCAACTGACTAGGAATTGGAATCCAGGGGGCGACGGACATCTAGCTAAGGTGAATAGTATATGAGGAGACACCTTGTGCATCGTGAGTTACTAAGAACATCTAGTATCAGGAAGAAGGTGCAAGAAGAAGCAGTCAACTAGTGTCTTCTGTGGGATGAATACTTTGCAAGCAGACACGTAAGATTTGCACGAATAAGGGAAGAGGAGTACCAGTTCTGGTTGCCAGTGTTGTGTCCTCCTAAATTCGCGATGATTTTCTTCTTTTTACCGGGGAAGCAATGTTGTGGTGGAGCATGGAGCGTTGGACGAACCCATGTCCAAATTGTTTACTGTGTTGCGGTGTCCATCTGTCGACGGAGGGGAAGCAGATCCGAGGCGGTGAAGGACGATGTAGCGGGAACAACTCCTGTGCGGTGGACGGTGGCGACGTCGGATCGACTGCGGTGAGGCGCAGGACGACGTGGTTGACCTGTCTCGGGTACGGCGTGGCGTCGACGTCCTGGAGGCATCTTGGCCTCGGCTTCAACTACTAGACATGGAGGGTGTTACGGTTGCGGTGGACGACGATGTCGAGGTATCGGCTCCGGCGTGATGGAGGACGGCGGCGGTTGATGGATAGGATAGTGGTGGCGAAGGGAGGACACCGGGGTTTTGCAGCTGGTGGAGAGGTAGTTTTGGCACCCACAGAGTACGAATGGGGAATCAGACGGGGGGCGGGGGAGCTAAGGGGAACCATGTTTCGGTGTGGGACGCGCTTGTTTTTTTGAACAGATGGGACGCGCTTGTTTGAAATTTGAGGAAAGTACAAACTTTCCCCCCTCTTAAATTTCGTACCTACTACGGATCGGGGGTAGGACAATAATCCTGGATGTCCCAAATAGTGGGAGGGAGGAATTTCCGACGTGCGCATGTGTGTTTAGGCGGCATGGTGTATGAATGTTTTTCGGAGGCGGTTGCGTGGCGTCTAGCTGAAATTACAAACCTCCCTCGGTTTAGACCTTTGGACGTCGGGCTGGTAGGTTTCACCGGTCAGAGTTCGAAAAGTAATTTCCTCTACCAAACATTGGTGTGGCGCGGTTTTGGGCAAGTAGAGGCTCTTTTGGTGCTTCGTTGGAAATTTTGAAATAGAAGCATTCACATTTAGAGTACTCTTGAACTTTGAGGATTAACCTAAATAGACAATGTTAAATTTGACCTTGTATGTTTGAAACCTCATTAAATTATGCGCTTCTTTTAGAAATTTTAACTCTTGGAAATCCTATAACTACGATTATTTTTGAATGAAGGAGGTAAATTTGAATATATTTTGTACACAATTATATATTCTATTATGTACAAAAGTAGAGCAAAGATTGGTGCCCCCTTAATTTGGGTATGATTTACAAATGCCATGATCTCGAATACAAATAATTGAATGGACTTCATGTTGAATTCAAATTTTGTTAATCACCTTAAGTTGAATTCAAATGAATACTACTTCCTAGCTAGCTATTTAGAATGTTAATTGTGTAACTTTTGTATGTATAATGTGCTTTACACACACAACATGAACTATACACACGTTTATATTCGAATTTCTAAAGTGATGCATTGTCTGAACTCCAGAATACTGACTCTATGGATCAATTATGTCAAATAATAACATAGACATGCTCATATTCGATTAAATATGGATGTCTGATGGATCAAGGACCGTTCCTTAGGGGAATTGCAAATATCATGATCACATCCTAATATTTGGATACAGTTTATACTTTTAATCAATGTGTATGTAAGTCTTTTACGTGTAGATTCACTCTCCATATGCGCCTCCTCATACATGCGCTAACTTTCTCTCTCACACATATGCGCACACGATGTATGTCCATCGGGGTCTCTCACGCATGCTCACAAACTCTCTCTCGAGGTGTCTTTCTCACACACATGCTCTCGATATCACCCTCCCCCTCTCTCGCAACCATTTTACAAATGTTTTCACTAACCTTTTTCATAAGAACTCTTCCTCTCACACGCATACGCACGCACGATCCACATCGACCATTTCTCTATACATGGACCTGCCTAAGTGTCTCCCGCACACACATTATCTTTAGGCCTATCTCGCAGCTGGGATTGTCTCCACCTCTCTTTCTAATTGACGAATATGATTCAGCAGAGCATTATGCAGGATGCCCCTTAAAGTTAGGTTTGATGAATAGTAATATCAGAGACAAGGGGTTACCTTAGTTCGGGGACCTAGGGTTACAAATCCTAGTCGGCTTTGTCAATGGGCACAGAGTCCTTCACGGCTCTGGTATCTTTCTCTTGTACGACTAGTCCTCTATGGGCCTCCTTGAAATGCGTCACTGGCCGACCAATGTGGCACAGGACAGAATTGACCCAAGGGCCTCAACTCGGCCCACCTGACCTCAAGTGGTGACACACCCTCTACCCCTAGGTCCTGTTATCTTCTCACACCCACACATACCAACACAAACACTGCACAAACTATTTATCCTCATGCCTCTACCCCCTGCATGGACACACTCAAGGGTATCCCTCACCAAGACATCCTACTCGTCTCTCTTTGTAGACCTCTCTCATTTCTTGTGTTATCTCTCCCTCGTCGCCCCCCGATCCCTCCCCCACCGGCCCCTCTATCCATGCCTCTCCCGAATATGTACACATACCCTCTCTAGGCCCAGCCAAATACATCAACTACACATTCACACATGTTAAATCTTATCACGTACCCCTTTAATCTAAAAATCCATCTCTTCACTTTTACTTCTCATACAATATTCCTATTGAATAAAAACCACACAAAGTGTGGCCAAAAATTTATTTTAGAAATTGTACATATACAGAGTTATATGGAGTATGAAAGTTAATTTGCATTGCATGGTACACCCAATGATATTTATTCCACATTGTCGATTTTTATATTTTTATAATGTATATAAAGTTGGTCAGAATAAAGATAAGCGAAGAGCATCTCTTTGTCCATCGCACCCCCATGTACGCCCCTTTCACGTACGCAAAAAAAACTATCTCTAGGCCTTCTAAAAGTACGCCCCAACACATCCATGCATATTTCATCTTTCTCTCACGATATATATACAGCGACGATCACTGTATTTGAAGCGAAAGCACGATATGTATACAACGACGATCATTGGACTTCGGAATCCACTCATTACGGTCACCGTTTACGTCTTGTGGTTATTATACAGTCACGGGCTTACCGTACATCTCTATATTCATTGAAGACACAACTGGTTGACCAGTTAAACGCTCAACGTGGCACATCTAGTGTTGCATCACATTATCTCACTACCATAGGGCCCACCTGCTGGCATGTATAAGAATAAAACAAACGATAAAAAATTGTTGGACGGTGGGCATTAAAAAGACATGACCGCTGGCCGTCTCTTTTAATACATATGAGCTAGTGTGGTGATTAGACACACATGCATGCATGCACACGAACAACATGCATGCAACACACACACGTACACACGCAGCAACGC
>LR738711.1:285337585-285361005 GCA_902687465.1 Secale cereale
CGCACGCACGCACGCAACACTCACACACATGCATGCGCACACCACACGACCAACACACACGTACACACACAACGACACAACATTCACACGCACACACGCACGCACGCACGTATGCATGCATGCGCACACCACACGACCAACACACACGCTCACGGCCAAGTGCTTATACTACATGTGCATGCGCGCACATCAGGCCTTGACTGACACATACAGAACCAGATGGTTCCCACGCATGGGTTGGAGTCTTGTCGTGCCTGCGTAAATTTGTGTTTATCTTACCTTTTTCCTCTGCGAACTGACAGGTGGGACCCAGAAGGAATGTGGTCAATTTAACCAGTCAACATAGTGCCACGCACACTATTTGCCGGTCAACATAGTGCAATCCGATGCTGAACGGTGAGCAAGTGACCGTATAATCACCGCAAAACGTATATATTGACCATAATTAGCATATTCTGAAGTCCGGCGACCATATTACGCTTTTCGCTTTAAATACACTGACCGCCAGTGTATTTGTCTCTTCTCTCGCTCTCTCTGTGGAGCCGAGTAGACCAACATGCTAGTGTCTAAATTGGTGCATGCCACCCCACTATAGCTGCAATGGTTTCTTGAGAGCGAACAAGCATTCATGATTTCACGTCTACCGTACAAACTTTACATATGAGTAACAAATGCTATGAAGACGAATACAAATATTTGAATCCACTTTATGACCAATTTCTCTCCGTAGGCCATCCAAAAGTACATCTCTACACGTTCTTGCATGTTACATCTAACAACTATGCAATACAACACTACTACACTCTAACACAATAAATCATATGTGTTTTTAGTTTTACTATATCTCATATTGTTACTTAATTACTCAGTTTGCATACATTAAAATTGCCTTTGAAATGTATGGCTAGTATCATCTAGTGATATGAAAGGCCAGACTACACACACACACACACACCCAAGGGCCCATTAGACATTCAAGCATTTCACATCTTTCTATCGCTCTGTGTGTCAAAACCGACTATGCCAAACTACCTTGCCTACCGCGCAGGATAAATCCCGCCCTCACATGTTTAATCGGGTTTGTATCGATGGATCGTGTGAAACAACAAAACTATAGTTATTGTACTAGTACGACGACACAAGTAACAGTTCACTGGGCCGCCGTGTCGTGTACTCCTCCATCGTAAGAGTGGAGCTTTCGCTTTCATAATTGTTCTAGTCCCTTTCACCGACATGTGGGACATCAAGCAACCGGGTTCACGTGCCATACCGAAATAACAGTGCAGAGCAGCAGGGGGACGCACCCCGGTCTTAGCGTCGTCGTAGTAATGAGCAATGAGGCGTCAAATCACAAATATGCACCTTTCCCGCAGTTAAGTTGGAGGAACGAAGTGATGCTCACAAAAAAGTTGGAGGGATGATGTGAAATCATCATTTTACTCTTTGTTGAATCCGCTTCTCCCTCTTATTTTTCAAGTTACGTGTTGCTTTTGCCAATGTTCTACCTCATGTGGGACGTGGATCGGCTTGGTACATCACTGACATATGGGACCGTATGTTAGCAAACCGCTAGGCTAACCTCCTCTAAAAATAAGAAACCTCCCCCGCCTTCCGCGCAATAGACCCACCTCTTCTTTACTAATCTTGATATATTTTTGCAGGTCAATAAAATCGAGATTTGTATAGATAGCACCAAGGAGCAAAACTAAGTGGTACACTTAAGGGCATCCTCAATGTGTAGCCAAATATGAAAATAGCTTTTGGTATTGATGGGAACCATTGTGGAGGTTGCTGCCAAAGCCAAAAAGAGGGAACCGAGGCTCCCTAATTGATTGATTGATTGATTGAAGGAATAGAAAAATGCAACCTCTCTCCTTTTTCTCCCGTGCTTGGACACATGTATAGGGCATAGCGTCTACTCTCCTATCCCTTCTATCACAAATCACTAAGCAGTGAGGCGTCAAATCACAAAGCACGGACGAAGCAACCATCATTTCACTCTTCGCCGACTCCGCTTCTCCATCATCTTCTTCGAGAAACCACCTTTACCGCACTAAGCGTATGGACAATGCTATTGTGCTAGTAGTAGTACATTTAAGGTGCGTTTGGTTGCAAGGGTGGTCACAGATGGGTTGGGGTCGTCCAAAAAATAGACATGTTTGGTTATAAAACACATGAATGGTTCGAGTCAAAAAAGGAGAATATGCCAAACCGTTCCACCCAACCAAATCGGTCGAATCAAATGGCCACCCTTTGCATGCATGACCATGTGAGCATGATTGGTGGCCGCGTCCTAAATAATTAGATCCTCTCTTATATATAGCCAAACACATGAATTGAATGGTTCAATCCGAAAAGAATTGGACGGTCCCAACCCATTCAAACGACACTGATGACCCACAAATATAGAGGATCAATTGTGGCTCTTTTTGATAAGTAAGAGTGTCAAACCCAACGAGGAGCAGAAGGAAATGACAAGTGTTTTTCAGTAAGGTAATGTCTGCAAGTGCTGAAATTGTAAGTAGCAGAGTAGTTTGATAGCAAGATAATTTTGTAACGAGCAAGTAATGATAGTAGTAGCAAAATTGCAGCAAGATAGCCCAATCCTTTTGAGGTAAAGGACATGCCAAATCGATCTCTTATAATAAGCAAAGAATTCTTGAGGGTACACGGGGATTTCATCTAGTCACTTTCCTCATGTTGGTTCAATTCGTGTTTGCTACTTTGATAATTTGATATGTGGGTGGATTCGTGCTTAGGTGTTGTTCTTACTTGAACAAACCGCCTACTTATGATCAACCCTCCCGCAAGCATCCCCAACTACGAGAAAGTATTAAGAATAAATTCTAACCATAGCATTAAAATTTTGGATCCAATTGGTCCCTTATGGGATAGCGCATAAACTGGGGTTTAAGCTTCTGTCACTCTCGCAACCTATCATCTAATTACTACTCCACAATGCATTCCCTTAGGCCCAAATATGGTGAAGTGTCATGTAGTTGAATTTCACATGACACCACTAAGGGAATCACAACATAAATACTATCAAAATATCGAACACATATCAAATTCACATGATTACTTGCAACATAATTTCTCCTGTGACATCAAGAACAAAGGTAACTATTCACAAGTGATGAACATGCTCAAGATCAGAGGGGTATTAAATAGCATAATGGATCTGAACATATAATCTTCCACGAAATAGACCATATAGTAATCAACTACAAGATGTAATCAACACTACTAGTCACCCACAAGCACCAATCTATAGTTCCAGTAACAAGATTGAACACAAGATGAACTAGGGTTTGAGATGAGATGGTGCTGTTGAAGATGTTGATGAAGATAGCCCTCCCCAAGATGGGAGAGTTGTTGGTGATGATGATGACTATGATTTCCCCCTCCGGGAGGGAAGTCCCCCCGGCGAAATCGCTCCGTCGGAGGGCAAAAGTGTTCCTGCCCAAGTTCCGCCTCAATACTGTAGCGACCAGACCTCAAACAGTCTGATCTCTGTGCATCAGTGTCATCCCTGGATCAGTAATGCTAATACGCACAGTACTTGAAGGATTTATAACAGAGTAGCAATCACACACTTATTACATCGATAGTCCAACGATGAATTTATTACAAATAATATGGCTGAAGGCCATCTAACACGATAACAACGGAAGGCTTGCAAGATAAGTGAGTTCATCAACTCAAGCGACATCACTGAGTATAGAACCACGACCTAAAAGGCATCTTACTCGTCGTCTGAAAAGTCTGCAACATGAAACGTTGCAGCCCGAAAACGGGTCAGCACATGGAATATGCTGGCAAGGTAACACAATAGAATGCAATGAAAGTAATGCTATACTATATGTAATATGGCTGGTGGAAAGCTCTATGGTTAAGTTTTTGCGTAAAACCAATTTTTCCCTACTTCAAAGGAATAGATTTTAATTAACTATCATGGTAGTTGAAACATCGTTGAGAAGATAGACATCCTCTCAACCCCAATTAAAGTAATCATTAAACCCTACAAAATTAATTTAGAGTAACATGATGAGATGCACATGAAAATCCAAGTACTAGATACTCAAGACGTCCATAACCGGGGACACGGCTAATCATGATCAATTTGTACACTCTGCAGAGGTTTGTGCACTTTTCCCACAAGACTCGATCGCCTCCGTTTGGTTTCTCGCACTGCATGGTGTTTGAGAAACGGATGACCGAGACATAGTCTTTCAGAAGCGCTAGCACCTTACGATCGGGCGGACCGTACCAACCTACATCCCCTACATCTGCTAGTCCACCACTGTAAGAGTTCGCACAACTTACTCATACTATGCTAGAGCCCATAATAGCATTGTGGCTGCACACTGAAGTTTCTAGTATGTATAATCTCATGATCCCTTTGATCCTGGGTGGCGGTCCATAAAAAACAGGCAATCGCTGGAATACCCAGGTGCCTCAATCCACCCAGATGTTTATTAATGTTGCCACCTTAAGTTGAACCATTAATTAACAAACTCACATCTGTCATGGATTTCACTCACCCAATCCACGTCTACGAGCATAGCATGTCCTAACAGCAAACGTAGAAGTAACTCCCAAAGGTTTGAATGTAATGCAGGTAATAGGTACTACCTCAAACTACTTCCCAATCCCACAAGTTAATTGATCCTACTCATGCAATGTGTAAGGGTTGAACTAATGCAATGAAAACTGGGTAGTTGGAAAGTATGATCAAAGTGTTACTTGCCTTGCTGATGATCCGCAAAACCTAGAGACTCAAAGTAGCAAGCGGCGCACTCCGGGTACTCTATCGCAATCAAACAAGCACACAATAAGTACTTAACTAATGCACGGGTAAAACTCGAATAAGAGATCTAACCATAAAGTTCAACTTAAGAACTCCGGTTTGCAAAAAGAATCAACTCGAAAGAAGCAACGAAACTCAAAATGCAAAAGAAACGAGCTCCGGTGTACTAGTTGGCCTAAAGTCAAATTTTATAGTAGCCAAAACTTTGCTCAAGTTGATTAAACGTAAAGAGGGCTTCGAGACGAAGGTCTGGGATTTTGAATCACCTGATTCCGACTCTCGAGCGAAAAGAATAACGAAAAACAAGATCAGGGCAGAAATCGCGATCGGAATAACCGCGGATAAATACCCCGAAAAAGAAAAACGACGAACAGGCTAATGAACGAATGTTCGCTGTCTGCGGCTAAGTAACGAAAACCGTTCGTAAAAACGAACGTACGGACGAACGTCCACTAAATAACTAAACCGACGGAAAAACCGAACCGATCTATTCTAAATAAACACATCTTGGTTTTCCTAAAACAAAACCGATCGGTTAGTTGGGAAAAAAACCGAGAACTACCTCGAGCAACAAACTCCGGCGGAAAACTCCGGCGGTCCGGCGGGGCGGAACGTGGGCGGCGACGGGCTAACGGCGGGGCGGCGCGGCGCGGGCGGCGGCGGGTGGCGGCGCCGGCGGGCTGGCGGCGGGGCGGCGCGGCGCTAGGGTTCGGGCGAGTGGGGCTGGCAGCTGGCGGCTTGGGCCGGCGGGGCTGGCGCTTATAAAGCCCAGTCTCCCGACCCTATACGAGTCTAGGTCGGTTTCCTTTTTTTTTTTTCAAAAAGAGTCTCGGCGCAGAAAAACTAACGGAAGAAATATCAAACGGACTCCAAAATTCCCGAAATAAAATTTCACCGTCCTCTAATAATATTTAGGACAAAGTGAACATTTTTCTCGGACCAAAATGCAATTTTGAAAAACGCGCATTTTCCCTATGCAAATAAATCCACAAATAAATCCAGAAAAATACCAAAAGTGATTTTAACATTTTCCTCCAATATTTCTGTTATTTTGGAGAAGTCGTATGATCTCCGCTCATATTTTGTGTTTAGAAATATTTTTAGGAGAGAAAAATAATTAGAATCACACTGTCCTCGTACCGGTGTTCGAGCGAACTCAAATACGAAAACGGTAAAACTCCCAACTCTCTCCGTAGGTCCTTGAGTTGCTTGGAATTTCGAGGAACGCCACAACAAAAATGCAATAAGCATGAAATGCAAATATGATCTATGTATAACATTCCAAATTGAAAATTTGGGATGTTACAAATATGGAGGCACTCCGTCCCGAAAGTCTTCTCCTTATTTTTCTAGGTCAGAAGGGCTTATATAACAGAAGATGGGCATCGGAGGTGGGCCTGGGTGAGCACAACCCACCAGGGTGCGCCTAGGCTCCCTGGCGCGTCCAGGTGGGTTGTGCCCACCTGGTGGGCCCCCTCTGGTACTTCTTTACTCCAATATTCTTCAAATAATTCATAAAAATTCTCCAGGGAGTTTCAGCTTGTTTGGAGTTGTGGAGAATAGGTGGCTTGACGTAGCTTTTTCAGGTCCAAATTTCCAGCCGCCGGAATTCTCCCTCTTGGTGCATACCTTGCAAATTATGAGAGAAAAGGCATTAGAATTACTACAAAAAGCATTATTATACGTAGAAACAACATAAATAACAGTAAGAAAACATCATGAAAAATGGACGTATCAACGCCCCCCAAGCTTAGACCTCACTTGTCCTCAAGCAAAAACCGAGAACGAAAAACATGTCCACATACTTTGAGAGAGAGGTGTCGATAAAAACAAAATACGGACATAGAAGCATCATGTTGATTATTATAATAGCAACAAATTTAAACATGAGACTTTTATCGAAGGACTTGTATCATAGACTTCTCATGAATAAGTAACAGTTCATCACATAATTGAAGTATAAAGCATAAACTCTATTAGAAACCAACAAACTATGTTTTTAGTCAACTTTGCAACTACAATTCATCATATTTTCAGGAAGGGTCGCGTATCGGAGCCTTTAGGCAAGTCCACATACTCAAACATCATATAGTCTTCTATGGTTACTAACACTCACCGCATACACATGAGCAAAACGTTTCAACTAGACACATAGAAAGATAGGGGCTTATGGTCTAGCCTCTCAACGTACTCACCTCAAGGGTGATGTCAACAATAATAACTCATGTCACCCATATTCAACTGGACATATATGCCTAGATCTTTCCTCACCACATGATTCTTGCCAAAGGATAAAATAAAAAGGAATAGAGAGAAAACTTTGACTCTTTGCATAAAAGTAAAAGATATGCCCTTCTCAGAGGGAAGCAGAGGTTGCCATGCGCTTATTTGTTTGTATGCTCAATCCCTTGGTGCAAAAGAACGTCACGTTGCATTACCCCTTGTGATAGAAACCTTTATTATGTAGTCTGTCATTTTATTCTTCACCATCACAAGTTCGTGGAACGCTCAATTTTCTCTTACACTAAATGATCTCACACTTTTAGAAGCAATTTTTATTGCCTTATTGCACCGATGACATTACTTGAAGGATCTTACTCAATCCATAGGTAGGTATGGTGGACTCTCGAAAAAGATTTGGGTTTAAGGGTTTTTGGATTCACAAGTAGTACCTCTACTTACTGCAGAGTTTTTGGCTAGAAAAGATATTGAGAAAGCACCACATGTTAAAGGATCCATGACAATATGACTTTTATGTGAATATGAACAAACATAAATCATTAAGTTGTCTTCCTTATCCAACATCAACAATTTTGGCATATAATATTTTGATGGGGGCTCACAATCACAAAAGATTTCTAGGATAGTATATTTAGATGTGAATCTTCTTTTCCCTTATTAATTATTTCATGAGTTGCATCATTGACCAATGCTATGTTTGTCAATCTCTAATAAATTTTCTACTTATACTCTTCCTTATGTGGTGCCATCACCTACCATAATATTAGCATTTGATCTTCTTAATTTATTTTCTTTCTTTTATTAATTCAATTATAACCTTTCTTTTTATTGCAACAAGAAGGTAAAGAAAGCAGTACTCAAAACTAAATTTTATTATATTACTCACACACGATTACAAAGATAGATCAATAAGCACACTCACAAAAAGAAGGGATCAAACTAAACTTTAATTTATTCTAAAGCAAAAGATCGAACTAGGATAAGTAAATGCAAAAGGATAGTAAGGATGATACAATACCGGGGCACCTCCCCCAAGCTTGGCGAAAGCCAAGGGGAGTGCACATACTCGATACTCAATTTTATTTTGGTGGTGAAGAAGATGGTGATGGTGATAATTGTGTCTTCAACTTTTTCATATTGTAGTTGAGAATGGGCAATTTCCTCCTTTAGATCATGAACTTCTAGCTCCAGCTTTACGATCTTGTCGCATAAATCCCCTTTGCTTTTCTGCCAAAAACGAGAAGGAATATATTGCTTTTTAGCTCAGTTAGTACTCATAGGGAGACTTGACTTCTTGAACTCCACATGCATATCCCCTGGTTGAGGTAGAGGAACATCTTCCCCCTCCAAGCTCGAATCATCAATCCTCAACAAGTGGGCATCCTCCTCGTCATCCGTAGCCCAGCCATGGGGAGATATGTCCCCATAGCACTTTGGATCAGCAATGAGATGCGAGACATAGCTCTCTCCATCGGAGTCCTGAGATGACATATTTCCAGAACTACGCACAAACAGCAAGACAGAAGAACAGAAGATTCCTCCGCGATACGGTGGTCAATAGGTTTGGGGGGTATATAAAGAATTTTTATCTTGGAAAACAAGTAAGCTGTAGAAAAACAGAGTCCAGAAGGTACCCGTGGTGGGCACAACCCACCTGCCTGGCGCGCCCTGGTGTCTTGTGCCCACCAGGGTATGCTTCCTGGTAGTTTCTTATTTTCCTATTTTTGCAAATATTCCAAAACTGATAAAAAGTATTTTTGCGGATTTTTCGGAGTCCGTTTACTTACCGTATCACGTACCTCCTTATTTTCATGATTCTTGAGTGTTCCGGAAGGATTATTTATGTTTTCTTCCAGTGTCAAAGTTTGGATAATATTGCTTTCAACATTAATGGGCGTACCTGAGATATAATGCTTTATTCGTTGCCCATTAACAACCTTCGGGTTAGTACCTTGAACATTATTTATTTTGATGGCTCCAGACCGATAAACCTCCTTGATTACATAGGGGCCTTCCCATTTAGAGAGGAGTTTGCCTGCAAAGAACTTGAAACAAGAGTTGTACAAAAGAACATATTCTCTGACTTTGAACTCACGCTTTTGGATTCTTTTATCATGTCATATTTTAACATTTTCTTTAAATAACTTGGCATTTTCGTAACTTGCATTTTCGTAAGCTTGGGTTGTCCATTCATCTAATGAGCTATTATCAAATAACCTATTTTCACCAGCAAGTTTGAAATCATAGTTGAGTTCCTTGATTGCCCCAAAAGCTTTATGTTCTAACTCAAGAGGCAAATGACAAGCTTTACCATAAACCATTTTATAAGGAGACATACCCATAGGATTTTTATAAGTTGTTCTATATGCCTAAAGTGCATCATCTAATTTCTTAGAACAATTCTTCCTAGACCTATTGACAGTCTTTTGCAAAATTAAATTTATTTCTCTATTACTAAGCTCAACTTGACCACTAGACCGAGGATGATAAGGTGATGCAATTCTATGGTTAACATCATATTTAGCAAGCATTTTATGGAAAGCGCCATGAATAAAGTGTGAACCACCATCAGTCATCAAATATCTCGGGACTCCAAACCTTGGGAAAATAACTTCCTTAACCATTTTAATAGAGGGGTTGTGATCAGCACTACTGGTTGGAATAGCTTCTACCCATTTAGTAACATAATCAATAGAAACCAAAATATGTGTAAACCTATTAGAGGAAGGAAAAGGTCCCATGTAATCAAATCCCCAAACATCAAATGGTTCAACAGCAAGTGAATAATTCATAGGCATTTCTTGACGCTTACTGATATTACCTATTCTTTGACATTCATCACAAGATGAGACAAACTTACATGCATCTTTGAAGAAAGTAGGCCAATAAAATCTAGTCTGCAATACCTTGTGAGCAGTTCTATCTCCAGTATGATGTCCTTCATATGCTTCAAAGTGACCCTTCCGAAGGATTTGTCCCTGTTCATGCTCAGGTACACAACGTCTAATAATACCATCTGCTTCTTCTTTATACAGATGTGGGTCATCCCAAAAGTAATGTCTTAAATCATAAAAGAATTTTTTTCTTTTGTCGGTAAGTAAAACTAGGCGGCAGATATTTAGCAACAATGTAATTAGCATAGTCAGCATACCAAGGAGTATTATTAGTAATATTTATTGCAGCTAACTGCTCATCAGGTAAACTATCATCAATAGGTAGTGGGTCATCAAGCACATTTTTAAGTCTAGACAAGTTATCAGCTACGGGGTTCTCAGGTCCTTTTCTATCAGCGATATGCAAATCAAATTCTTGTAGCAAGAGAACCCACCGAATAAGTCTAGGTTTAGCATTTTTATTTTCTATAAGATACTTAATAGTAGCATGGTCAGTGTCGGTGTACTAAAGTAGGAGTACCTTAGTATCCCGACTTGTGCACGGGCAGTAGCAGTGCCCCGTGGTCTGGCTCACCACGCGCCTGCCAAAGCCCACTCTGGACCCCTTTGAAGCCATTCAAGAACAAAGTATACAAGTCAGAAGATCAAGGCCCCGGCAAGAGGAGCTTGCCGGGAAGGCTGCTCCAAGCACAAGACCACTCTATTCTCACAAGACCCTGGCAAGAGGAGCTTGCCAGGAAGGCCAAAGAATAACACTTTAAAAGATATATCGTGGCGCATCGTGTGCCCCGGCAGGACCCGGAGAGCGACAAGCTTCCAGGCCCGGCAAGATAGCAGCCCCGGCAAGGTGCTTGCCGGGGGTGGCTTACGCTGTGTGCCTGCGCTCTAGCTCATCTGGCCACGCGTCGCCCTGAGGCCCTTCCAAGGGCACGTGGCAGATGGCTGCGTAGCCTGGGATACACGGTGGCGAGCCGCGGTGACGAGGCCGTCGTCGTGGCGGACGGAGATGCCCGGGCGGGCGCTTTTGGGGTGACGGCGACGGGCATTCAATGCCTTTGTCCCCCACCATCTGGGTTAGGTATAGATCACTATGCGCGCACTGTACATACACTGTTCATGCACTGTTCCATCTACCACCGAATTTACACTTTTACCCTCCTCTACGTTGACACCTATCGGGAACCCCTTTGAGCTATAAAAGGAGGCCCATGCACAACGTAGAGGAGGTTCGATGGCAGAAACTCGATCACTCCTACGCTCGGTGTAGCTAGCACTGTAGATCTTCAAGCTCCCGAGCCCGAGAACTCAATACAACCAAAGCAGGAGTAGGGTTTTACGCGTCCGCGCGGCCCGAACCTGGGTAAACTGCCCGTGTGTGCCCCTCGATCCGCTCTTCGTGCTCCCTCCGCTCCCTTGCCGTACCGTAGAAGGGGCTCCGATCCCATAGGTGTTCGTGGGAGGTCAGTTTCCCCGACATCTTTGGCGTGCCAGGTAGGGGGGCGTCGAGGTTGTGCGAACCTGATCCGGCGCTCACGCGGGCGCAGTCTTCATCAACCGCTCTAGTTTCATCAACCTCATCGACTACGTCAATATGCCTCCGAAGAAGAAGGCTTCGGAGGTCGGAGGCCCGTCTGTGTCGATCCCACCACCACCAGAACAAACGGTTGGTGGGGTAGACGCTGGCGGAGGGGTGGACGCCAGCGAGGACACTCGCGGCGCCGCCAAGTCCAAAGACAAGACGGACGACCGGGCGAACTCCAAGACCTCGGCGTCCGTGCACGCTCCACGTCCCTCTTAGGAGGTGCCGGACCAGCAGCGACGTGGTACCGGAGGTACCATACGCTTGCTGGGACGTGGACAAGCCGGCGGGTCGCGGGATGCTCAAGGCCAGCGCGCTGGTACGAGCAAGGCGCGGTCGCCGGGGCGAGACCCTGCTCCTTCTAACCCTGTTAGAAGTCCGAGCATATCTCGCTCCTCGCACCGTTCGCCACCGCTTCCCTCCTCTCTAGCAGAAGCTATAGCCAGAGCTCAACTGCTTCTCGACTTCCCTCCAGCGGCGGACAAGGCCGAAGACTGGAGGGCGACGATCCAGAGCCTCATCGCCTTCGCCAACAACGACACACCGCAGCAGCCAGCGACATCACGGCCGCGGCAAGTCGACCAAGCGAAGGCCGATGGAGATAAGACCGCCGGGGGCGCAACTACCGTGCACTCCCCGCCGCGGAAGCATAAATCGCCACCCCGTCGGATCAACGTCGATGACGACTCCACAGCGTCATCGGATCCGCGGGCTCGCCGCGATCAGCGCCAAGTCCTAGACGACATGCGACAAGAGGACGCTCGAACTCGTATCGAGCGTCGACGAGAAGCCCGAAGACAGTCTGATTAGCGCGCTGGGACCGCTGTCGACATGCACGCGCCCGGTGAACCATGCGACTTGCCGTACGCGGCAGGCTGCCCTGCGTTCACCCGAGAGCTGCGGCAAGTCCAGTGGCCCAGCATGAAGAACTTTAAGCCCGACGTACCCGAGAAGTACGACGGCAAGACCCATCCCTCGGAGTTCCTCAGCATCTACACCATTGCGGTGCAGGCTGCCGGGGGACGCGACGAGAAGATCTTAGCGAACTACTTCCCGCTCGTGCTTAAGCCAAACGTCCGGTCCTGGCTTATGCACTTGCCGGAGAATTCCATCTCTTCTTGGGCAGATTTGTGCCACCAGTTTGTCGGCGCCTTCACGGGCGGCCACAAACCCCACGGCCAGGAGAGCGATCTCCACATTCTTGCCCAGAAGGAAGGAGAGTCCCTACGCAAGTACATCCAAAGGTTCAGCCGCGTTCAGCACAACATCCCCGATGTCCACCCTGCCGCGGTTATCAGCGCGTTCCACCAGAACGTGCGTAATCGCCGGATGAGGGAGGAGATGGCGATGACCAAGATCCGAGATGTCAGCGAGCTTTACGCTCTGGCTGATAAGTGTGCGCGTGCCGAAGAGGGGAGGAGACTCCCCGGAGAGGATACTGGAGCAGGAGGAACGGATAGCGAGGATGCTGCCCCGGCAAGGAAAAGCCGGCGGCGGAACAACAACAAGAAGAAGAACAAGGAGGTACTAGTTGTCGAGCAGTCCGGCAAGGAGGCTGCCGCGAAGAAGACACAGGCTGGTGGCTCCGGCAAGGAGGCCGCCCCTATAGTGGCAGCCGACAAGCAGGATGGCTCCGACAAGCAGTACTGTAAGATCCACCGCACCAAGGGCCACGATCTCCAGAACTGCAAAAGGGTAGAGTACCTCGTAGAACAGCAGAAGGCTGAATACGAGCGTCGCGACAAGGAGAAGGCCCAAGGAGGCGGGGGAGAGCCCAGCAAGAAGCGGCTGTTCAATGGCCGGGGAGGACGCCGCGGCAAGGCCAAGCAGCGGCAAGGAGACAGACCTCCCCGGGGCCGCGACAAGGATGAAGACGAAGACGATGACGAGGACATGGATGAAGGAGACAACAGCGAGCAGGAGTTCCAGAAGGCAACAGAAGTTCTGTGCATCGATGGAGGTGCTTCTCTGCACACTTCCCACCGCCAACTCAAGCAATGGGTGCGGGAAGTGAATGCAGCTGAGCCACCCGTCGAATCCCGCAGCCTGCTGAAATGGTCCGGCACGCCCATCATCTTCGATCTTGAGGACCACCCTGACCGCACAACTGCGGTCGGGTGCTTGCCGATGTTGGTTTCACCAACAATCCGCAACCTCAGGGTCACCAAGATGTTGGTTGACGGTGGGGCCAGCCTCAACTTGATCTCCTCCGCTGTGATCAAGAAGCTGCAAATCCCCGACAGCGAGCTCGAGGAAACCGGGACGTTCCAAGGGATCAACCCGGGAAGGAGCAAGCCGAAGGGGAAGATCACGCTGCCGGTGACCTTTGGCGGAGAGCTTAATTTCAGGACGGAGAGGATCACCTTCGACGTCGCCGATATCCCGTTGCCATACAATGGGATACTTGGCCGTCCTGCGCTCGCCAAGTTCATGGCGGCCTCCCACTATGCTTACAACATGCTCAAGATGCCGGGGCCAATAAGCGTCATCTCTGTCCCCGGCGACAAGAAGGACGCGCTTATTTGCGCCGACAAGATTTACCGGGACGCAGCAGCCGCGGCAGACAACAACACACTTGCCGCTGAAGCTCCCGGGGGAAAGACCAAGACCAAGTCCGGCAAGAGCTCTAGGGCCCACTCCGGCAAACGCACCTCTTCGGAGTGTTGCGCTGCCGTCGAGGACACACCATCGAGCTCCACCGGCAAGTGCAAGAAAGGAATGGCAGCTCCACCTGCAACCAAGAAGGTGTCCGCCAAGGAGGACGGCACTGGTGGTACTTTCACCATCAGTGCTACGCTCGACCCCAAATAGGAAAGCGCGCTCGTTGCCTTCCTGCGGGCGAATGTCGATGTGTTTGCATGGCAACCATCTGACATCCCCGGCGTTCCCAGGAAGGTAATTGAGCACAAGCTTGCTGTTTGTCCACACGCGTGGCCCGTCAAACAGAAGGTCAGGAAGCAAGCAGTGGAGCGCCAAGAATTCATAGCCAAAGAAATCAAGAAGTTGGAAGCAGCAGGCCTTGTTAGAGGTGTACTACATCCCACGTGGTTGGCTAATCCAGTTGTCGTGCGTAAGGCTAATGGGAAATGGAGACTTTGTATAGACTTCACGGATGTGAATAAAGCTTGTCCCAAGGACCCATTTCCCTTGCCGCGCGTTGACCAGATCGTTGCCTCCACGACCGGGTGTGAGTTGCTTTCATTTCTTGATGCATACTCCGGATACCACCAGATATTCATGGCTGAGGAAGATGAAGAGAAGACCGCATTTATTACTCCATGTGGCACATATTGCTTTGTACGCATGCCCTTTGGATTGAAGAATGCGGGCTCAACATTTGCAAGGGTGGTCCACACTGCTTTTGAGCCACAGATACACAGGAATGTAGAAGCCTACATGGATGATATAGTGGTCAAGAGCAAGAGCAAGGATACCCTGGTTCAAGATCTAGAGGAAACCTTTGTGAATCTGTGCAAGATACAGCTCAAGTTGAACCCCGAGAAGTGCGTCTTCGGAGTCCCCTCCGGCAAGCTCCTCGGGTTCTTTGTGTCCCAGAGGGGGATTGAAGCCAATCCCGACAAGATTAAAGCCATCGAGCAGATCGAAGCCCCGAAGCGCGTCAAGGATGTACGGAGGCTCGCGGGTTGTGTGGCTGCTCTCAGCAGGTTCATTTCAAAGTCTGCAGAACGCGCCCTGCCTTTCTTCAAAATCTTGAAAAAGGCAGGTCCTATGAAATGGACTCCGGAAGCGGAGGCAGCGCTGCGTGACTTGAAAGGGTACCTATCCTCCACTCCAATACTTGTCGCACCTAGGCCACAAGAGAAGTTGCTGCTGTACCTAGCGGCAACCAATCAAGTGGTTAGTGTTGCGTTAGTAGCGGAGAGGGAGGCAGATGAGGAACCCACATCCCCGGCAAGCGCATCCAGCGACAAGCAGGGGGCTTCCCCGACAAGCTCTGGCCCCGACAAGGACAAGCCCGCGCAGGAACAAGGAGAAGTGCGGAAGAAGATGGTACAACGCCCAGTGTATTTTGTAAGCTCCCTCTTGCAAGGGGCTAGGTCAAGATACTCTGGGGGTGCAGAAGTTGCTTTTCGGCCTCCTCATGGCCTCAAGGAAGCTGCACCATTACTTCCAAGTGCACGAGATAACAGTGGTCACTCGCTTTCCGTTAAAGAGGATACTGCAAAATCCAGAAGCAACAGGCAGGATCGTCGAGTGGGCACTAGGGCTGTCAAGCTTCGGTCTCAAGTTTGAGAGTACCTCAACTATCCAGAGCAGAGCTTTGGCAGAATTCATAGCAGAATGGACTCCAACACCAGATGAAGAAGTTCCAGAGACAAGCATCCCCGTCCAAGAAGCGAGCAAAGAGTGGATAATGTACTTTGATGGTGCCTTCTCGCTGCAAGGCGCCGGCGCCGGCGTGTTACTCATAGCGCCCACCGGAGAGCACCTCAAGTACGTTGTTCAAATGCACTTTCCCAAGGAGCAAGCAACAAACAATACTGCTGAGTATGAAGGTTTGCTTGCCGGTCTGAGAATTGCGGCCGAACTTGGGATCAAGAAGCTGATTGTGCGGGGAGATTCGCAATTAGTAGTCCGACAAGTAAACAAGAGTTACCAGAGCCCTTTGATGGAAGCTTATGTCGATGAAGTGAGGAAGCTTGAAGAACACTTTGAAGGCCTACAAATGGAGCACGTTCCAAGAGCTCAAAATGATATCGCAGATGGCCTCTCAAAGTGTGCTGCGATGAAGTTACCTGTGGAACCAGGGACCTTCATGCTCAAGCTAACTCAACCATCCATTACACCGTCAGTCGGGCAAAGCAAGAAGAGGAAGTTGGTCTCCGGCGACTACTTGCCGGCGGATCTTCCTGAAGCCGCCGCCAAGATCCCCAAGATCAACGACCAAGTTGCTGAGGAACGGTCTGCTCGTGCGGACCCCAGGATTCGTACAGTTGAAGCAGGCGTTCCCGACAAGTCTTGCCCCGGCAGGCTTGCCAGGGAGCGTCCAGCTCCGGCAGAGCCGCAGATTCTTGTCGTAGAAGCTGAGGTTCCCGCAGCAGCCCTGATGCCTTTAGTCCTTGTTGTTGAGCCTCAGGCTCCAGCATGGGCGCAGCAAATCGTCCATTTTCTTCAAACCGGAGAACTTCCCGAAGAACCAGAAGATATAGAGAGGATTACCAGGCAGTCAAGTATGTACCAGTTCGTCGGCAATGAACTGTACAGAAGAAGACTCAATGGTGTCAGATTGAAGTGCATTTCCCGGAAAGATGGACAGAAGCTGTTGGCAGAGATACACGGAGGCATATGTGGCCACCACATTGGCGCAAGAGCACTTGCCGGGAAGGCGTTCCGGCAAGGTTTCTTTTGGCCAGAATCCCTCCAAGATGCAACTGCACAAGTAACCAAGTGTGAAGCGTGTCAGTTCCATGCCAAGCAGATTCACCAACCAGCTCAAGATCTCCAGACGATCCCTTTGTCCTGGCCCTTCTCGGTCTGGGGCTCGACATCCTCGGCCCCTTTCCCCGCGCAGTCGGGGGCTTTGAGTACTTGTACGTTGCAATCGACAAGTTCACAAAGTGGCCAGAAGCGGAACCAGTGAGAAAGGTGACAGCACAGTCAGCAGTGAAGTTCTTCAGGTCAATCGTTTGCCGTTTCGGAATCCCTAACAGGATCATCACCGACAACGGCACACAGTTCACAAGTCGCACCTTCATGCAGTACGTCCAAGACCTTGGCGCCAAGGTCTGCTTTGCTTCCGTTGCTCACCCGAGGAGTAACGATCAAGCGGAGAGGGCCAATGCTGAAGTGCTGCGAGGGCTCAAGACAAGAACCTTCGACAGGCTGCATAAGTGCGGAAGAAACTGGATAGAGGAGTTGCCGGCGGCTCTTTGGTCAATCAGGACGACACCAAATCGAGCCACCGGACAGACACCCTTTGCTCTTGTCTATGGAGCAGAGGCAGTTCTCCCCATGGAACTCGTATACGGGTCTCCTCGAGTGCTCGCTTACGACGAGCTCGAGCAAGAGCAACTGCGGCAAGATGATGCATTGCTCCTCGAGGAGGACCGTCTCCAGGCTGCTGTACGAGCTGCTCGATACCAGCAAGCCTTGCGTCGCTATCATAGCCGCAAGGTCAAGGCCAGGAGTCTCGAGGAAGGCGACCTTGTTCTTCGGCGCGTTCAGTCCGCCAAGAACTCCAACAAGTTGACGCCGAAGTGGGAAGGCCCTTATCGGGTGAGACAAGTCACAAGGCCTGGCGCTGTCCGCCTTGAGACCGAAGAGGGCTTACCGGTGAGCAACTCCTGGAACATCGAGCATCTTCGCAAGTTTCACCCGTGAGGCGCGGTTGCCGTGATCCGCTCTGGCAATCACCTTTTGTACAAGTCTTGCCGATGTTGCATGTAAACCTTTGTACAAAGCTGGGCGCAGAACCCGTGCATCAGTAAAACTTTTGTGCTTCGCACCATTTGTCATTTCATGCTTCTCTTTTTACTTGCATGTATCATCTGACATTTTGTGCAGCACACATCCCCGGTAAGCAGCAACAAGCCGCAAGGCTCCATACTTGTGTTTTCTCCTCCTTTCCTTTCTCTCTTAAACAGAAGAAGTGTTCCTCGCGCACAAGTTTGCTGGGGGGGGGGAAGGAGATAGTGGTATGGACCAAGTGCTGTTCAAGGAAGGAAAGCCTTGCCGAGAAGCAGACAGAACACAAAAGATAAGTTGCCAAAGTTTGAGCAATTTTAAAATTTCAAATTCTTAGTTGTCTTCCTTGAACAACCACACTTTGTATGGAAAACCTGTGCGCGGAGGAACCTGCCCGTGGCTAGCCGCACCCTTACTTTGTTTCGAGCACGCTCAGCGGATTAAGTGCGCTGCGACAAGTGTCGCGCCCTTACTTCGTTTTCGAGTTCGCTCAACAATCTAAGTGCGCTGCGACTAGCTGCGGCAAGGTTTCTTGCCGGCAAGGGCATTTCTAGCAGGCTGCTAAGAGTCCTCCACTCAGCGCTTGCGGCAAGGGTCCCTTTGCCGGCAAGTTCCCTAAAAGCGTAGGGTGGAGAGTATACAAAGTGAAGGGACTAAACAAGGGAGATAACACTGCGTTGATTATCCAAAATAAAGTTATATTACAAGATAACTTGCCGCTGATTCTAACCAACTACTACCTATGACTTAATTGACAGCGGCAAGGGAAGTGGAAAGAAAGAGGCCTAGTCCCTACGGTCTCCATCGACCCTCTGGATCCTGCCCGCCTTCGCCATGATGTGGGCAACTTGTGCCTTCAGGGCCTCCTGGTCAGCTTTGGGCGGCAGGGTCCGGAGGACGTTGACGAGGTTGATCCCGGGGTTGCGGTAGACGATCTTCGACAACACCCGCTCCATAGTACCCATGCAAAGCCGGCGCGCCTCGTCAGCCAGCTGCGTGGGGATCCTCTCCCGTAACCGCGCGAGAGCCGGCGCTACTCCTCTGAAGAACAGGCTCACCTTGGCGTTGTGGGGGAGGCTCTTGTCGGGGGAGTACACGACGTGTTCCGCCCTCAACGCCACCATCTCCCTGTCGATGTTGGCGGCGGAGGCGACGAGCTCCTCGGTCCATTGCTCCACCGTCCGCTGGAAGTTGTTTTGCGAGACGGCGGCGCTTTCCAGCAAGGCCCTTTCAGACCGGAGGTCTTCCTTCAGTTTCGTTTCACGGTCCCGGGCGGCGTCACGCGAGTCGGTGAGAGTGGAAACCTTCAGCTCCAAGTCGGCGATGGAGTCCTTGGCGTCGTTGAGCTCTTTGCCCTTCTCGGAGAGGCGGACTTGCAGCTCCGAGTTGGTGTGGGCGTCCTTCTCCCGCGCCACATTGAGCGCAGCGACCCTGTCCTCACTCGCCTTCAAGTTCGACTCCATCTGCGCCACCCTGGCCTCCAGATCCCTCTTGGCGGTCTCCGCGGCAACGGCAGCATCCCTCGCCTCCTGCAAGGCCCCGCCAATGGCCTGCTCACGAGCGGTGAGGTCGTCCCCGTGGCTGTCGAGGTCGACCTTCCGCTGGTTGAGCGCTCCCTCCCGCCGAGACAGTTCCTCGGCGGCCAGTCGTTGCTGCTCTTCCACCTCGGCCTTCTCGAGGAGGAACGCTTGGTGTGCTCCGGCAAGCTCTTCGCGCTCCTCCGCCAAGTTTCGGAGGGCCGCCTGGTTGGCGGCACGGAGCTCCGCGGCACGCTTCTCCAGATCAGCACCGGCCTTGGCAGCCAGAGCCTCTCGGGATTCCAACTTGGCTTGCCTGGCCCGGTACAAACCCAGGAGTCGACGCAGGAGTTGCTCCTCTTCGGGCTCGTCGCTGCTGCCGGGCGCGTCGACAACCTTCAACCCGGCAGAGGCGAGAACTTCTCCATCGAAGGTCTCCCCCTCCGCAGGTGCCCTTGATGAGGACGCCCACGGGACCTGGATATAAACCTGAGAATGGTTATTAAAAAAACTGGGCGAAACGGTTCGGTTCTTACTTTGGGTTTGATTGGTTCAGGTTTTACTGGGCAGAATGTTTTTTAGTTTGGTTTTGGTTTGGGTATGTGAAGAAACCAATTTGGGTATAGTTGGTTATGGGTTTAAACAGTTTGGTTATTAACGGTTATAAACTATGGGTTCAAACCGGTTTCTGGGCATTGGTTATGTGCAATAAGCAACAATGCATCGACAACGAGTATCTTTGATCCGCGAACATGCTGCGATGCACTATGTAATTATGTATTATGGGGTAACACATGCAAATCGAATGTGTTTACTTTTGCTTTAGCTAAGCAATTGGTTTTAATACACTTGTCAGTGAGCTTTTCAGTCGTGGGCACTGTCTTTTTGACTCTTGCTGTGTGTTGACCGTATCTCAAGATAACTTTGTTCCCAAACTGTTGTAGATGCACTTATGCCTTTTCTATGTCATTTGCTTCTTAACATGTCGATTTATCCAATCATATATACATTGAAGCAAACCCGTAGTTATGTATTGGGTTTAAACCCACGGTTATGTATTGGGTTTAAATTGGTTTGGGTGGAAAAAATAAAGGGTTTAGTTTTGGTTGGGCTGAAAATGACATTAAACGGGTATGGTTCAAGTATGGTTTTGAGAGATACATGTACGGGTATGGTTCATGTATGGTTTAAGTATGAAACCATTCTCAGATTTACCTAGATAAAGACCCCGTTGGCGGCCTCCAGATAGACCCCCGACCCAGCCGCATGGGCGGAAGAGTCGGTGGCCGGCGCAGCGTCCGGCGCTCCTGCAGCCTCAGGGCCAGCAGTACGGTCGCCGGACTCTTCCCCAGCTGCCGCGTCAGCGGTCGGGGCAGTCTCCTCGGCGGCTGGCTCGTCGGCGCCGGCCATTCCTTCCGCAGCGGTGCCGTCGCCAGCATCGCCGCGCACCTCCTCCTCGGCGATGGTTTCCGTCTCCATCAGCTCCGAGGCGGGCGGGTCTAACAGCAGAAAAAAAAAGAAGAATCGTCAAGCAAATATCCAAAAAGATGAATCCAAGAAGAAGAAATTACAAGGGTTACCTTCGCGGGCCTCTTCAACAACGGGGTCCCTCGCCGGGGAGTTCTCCCTTGGCGGCGTAGAAGAAGCCCCCGCCGGCGGAGGGCCGCTAGCACCTTCCCTTGGCGGGGAGTCCATCCTTGTCGGGGTGCTCGCCCTTGGCGGGGTGCTCGCCCTTGGCGGAGTACCCATCCTTGGCGGAGCACCGTCCCTTGCCGGGGAGCTCATCCTTGGCGGGGAGGGTGGAGCGAGCGGTTCGTCGAGGGCGACCTCTTGGTGCTCCTGTGGCTGCGGCTCCACTTCTGCATAAACAACAAAACATCAATAAGGATAACTACCTCAAGCGCGCCCGACAAACAGAAAAATGAACAAGGGACTTACGCTGGGGGCTGCGCTGGGGGCTGCTCTCCGAAGCAGCAGGCTGGTCCGGCGCGTCCCCCGTTGCTGCGGCAGGCTCGTCGTCCTCAAGGTCAACCACAGGGATCTTGCCCCTCTTCGCCATCCTCTGGGTCAAGGTCCTGGAAGCCAAACAAGATCAGAGTTAGGCGGAAAGGAAATCAAGACGAAAGCAACGAAAATCAAGGAAATTAAAATCGCAAGTACTTACTCTTCCTCCTCTTCATCGGAGCTGAGAGCGGGGAAGTCAAACTGCGCCTCACGTGCTCCGGCGCGAGGAGCTGGAGGAGAAGGCTCCCTCAGGCGTTTGGCGGGCTCCGGAGCTGTGGGTTGTGAAGACCCCGCGCCGGTCGTCGCTGAAGACCGAGGGGCGGAAGGAACCCTAGAGCCACTACGGGAAGATCCCCCTCCGCTTGTCGCTCGGGCACGGGGCGCCTCCTTAACGACCTTGCTCGTCGTGGTGGCGCGCGTTGCCCGACGCTTCGGCTGCTGTCGGGGCGCTTGTGGCCTCACCGTCTCAGCGGCCTTGCGGAGGCGCTTCTTCTGTTGTGGCGGAGGACCTGGTGGTGACGGAGAATTCTCTGAGGACGAGGAGGCGTCGTCGTCCAGGTTCAGTGACCCGCCCGAGTCTTCGTCGGAATCGCCCGATTCGGCGTCCTCCTCGGCGGGCTCACTGGACTCGGGGCCTTGCCCGGCAGCCTCGCTCGTCCCGGCGGGCTCCCCGGCAAACTCCTCGGGCGCAATCTTCAGCAGCTCGAGGATTTCCTCCTCCTCGGCCTGGCTCACTGCGTCCGCTGCCTCTGCTTCATCCACAGTGTACCCAAATTCACCTGCGGCCACAGTCGCGGCGGCCTCTTCCATCCTGTTGGCTATGTATGCCACATCCCGTTCGGTGGTCTCCCGGGTGAGGCCCTTTTTCTCCTCGGGGTTGCGTGGCCGTTCAACCAGGCTGTCGAAGAAGGCCTGCACGGTCTCCTCTGAAGGCATCAGCCAAGTGGGAACAACCCCGTGGGAATCACACTCAGGCATCACCGCGCGGATAGCACTAAGGGCAGTATTGTTGCACAACGGAACTACTCCCCGGGACGGGGTGAACCACTCCTTGTGCCTGGGGTCATGTTTGAACAACTCCCGGACCATCCCCTTCAGTTCCAAGACGGTGAAGTTATAGTTCAGCCCGGGGCGCAGCCTCATGCGGTCTGCCGCGTTGCCGAACTCCCAAGCAGGTCTCTTCCTTTCCTGCAAAGGGGCAATGCGGCGGCGGAGGAAATCAGCCCCAACTTCACGCACAGTCAGGTTGGCAGCCCGGAGGCGAAGGATCCTAGTAAGGGCAATCTGCAGCTTGTCATCCTCCGGGGCCAAGTCGCTCCAATCCTTGCCGCGCACTATTGCAGTCTGGCGCGGCGAGGTAAACTGTTCGGGTGCATCTTCCAGAACCCAGCACCAATCAGCTCTCCACTCTTCCCACTTGCCGCGTAGCTCTCCAATCAAGTACGCCTCCTTCTTGCCGAGCCTGAAGATCCAGGAGATACCGCCGGAGAGTGGGGATCCAGATTCTACTCTAAGCGTGAAGAAGTGGCGGAAGAGAGCTACTTTTGGGTGGACCCCGACATAGTTTTCGCACAGATGTGCGAAAACGGCCAAAGTGAGGATGGCATTCGGGGTAAAATCTAAGAGGTGGAGTCCATATGTGTTCATCACATCATAGAAAAATTCTGAATACGGAGGACAGAGACCGCAATGGAAGAATGAGGCGAAGTAGTAGTAACCTCCCGGGAACATGTCGACGGCTACGGCGGGGAGGACTCTGGTGTGGGGATGAGCCTTCGTCTCCCTCGCCCAGAACAAGTAATACTTGTCCCGTAGCTCCCTCGCGCCAAGCCTCGGCGGGAAGACCACCATCCTCCTCCGCATGGATGCCAGCTTCGCCGGCTTGTCGGACTTCTCCTTCTTCGCCTGGTCGCTCTACGCCTTGTCGCTCTTCGGGGCCATGGTGGGGA